>CM043698.1:108095000-109295000 GCA_023935145.1 Bretschneidera sinensis
TAAATGCAAGGAATGTTAATAATACTCATTCTTCTCATAGAAATGCTTATTGTAGAAACACTCATGCTCAATATGTTCATTCTAGAAATGCTCAAACTAGAAATACATATACTTATAAATGCTCATGCACATTCAAGAAATTCTCATTCTAGATTTGCAAAGCATTTCTATGCTCATCACTCATATTCTAGAAGTAGCAAGTTTTCTTATAATTATCATGGTTACAATCTTAGAAATATTCATTCTAGAAATGCAATATTTGATGAATTTTCTCATTCTAGAAATGTTAAATACTTACTAAGAAATTCTAGAAACAACCATGGTTATCACTCTAAGAATGTGCATCATATTTATCAATATAGGAGAAAAATATGTATTGTTTTGAAGAAAGTACAAGTTCCAAAAGGATTTGTATTTTCAAGAACTAACTCTAAAAGACTTAAGTAATTTTGGATACCTAAATGTTACATTATGAAATCTTTTATAGTATAGGTCTGTCTTTAAGCAAAGAAACATGGTGATCACAGGGACCTTGATAATGGATTCTCAAGGTGCATGACTAGTGATAAAGAAATCCTTATGGACTTAACACTAAAAGATAGAGGTTATGTAACCATTGGAGATGACACCAAAATAAAGATAATTAGCGGATAAAAGCCCTACAACTATTGATAATGCTTTATTTGTTCAAGAATTAAAATATAATTTTCTTAACATAAGTCAATTATGTGATGAAAATAGAGTCATCATTGAATCAATTCATTATCTTATAATAGACATCAAGTGTAACAAAATCAAATTTTTTGGCCAAAGATATGAAATTTTTTATGTTGTAGACCTTGATTTTTTACCTTAAAAAAATAAAAGAAAAATGTTTTTCCATTTTTAGTGAAAGCTCTTGGTTGTGGTACAAAAGACTTGGTCACGTTAACATGGATTTATTTCAAAAGCTTTCAAGAAAACCTTGGTAGTTGGTCTTCCCAAAATAAAGTTTGAAAACGATCAAGTTTATGATGCTTGTTAAATGGAAAAACAAACTAGAATCTCTTTTATATCCAAAAATGTGGTTTCAACTTCTAAACCCTTGCAACTTTTATATATGGATTTGTTTGGATCAATTAGAAAAATTAGTCTTGGTAGCCATCAATATGTTATTGTTATTGTGGATGATTATTCTAGATATACCTTTGCTATCTTTGTTTCTTATAAGGATGAAGCATATCAAACATTCATAAACTTTTGCAAAAAAGGTTAAAATGAAAAAAAGTTTTGCCATTCCAAGCATAAGAAGTGATTATGGAAAAGAATTTGAAAATCAAGTTTTTGCAAAATATTGTGATGAACATGGAATTGATGATAATTTTTTGGCTCTTAGAACTCCTCAAAAAAGTGATGTTGTTGAAAGGAAAATTTGAGTTTTAGAAGGAATTGGTAGAATTCTTCTTTGTGAAAATAGTTTACCAAAATATTTTTGGGTAGAAGCCGTAAATACCACTTGTTATGTTGTAAATCGTGTTTTAATTGGTCTTATACTCAAAAAAACTCCATATGAACTATGGAAGGGTAGAATGCCATATATTTCATATTTTCATGCTTTTAGATGAAAATGCTTCATCTTGAATAACAATAAAGATAATCTTGATAAATTTGATTCAAAGACGAATGAAAGAATTTTCTTGGGATATTCAATCTTTAGCAAAGCTTATAGAATTTTCAATAAAAGGACTCTAGTGGTTGAAAAATCCTTTCATATTGTAATTGATGAGATTATACATCTTTGTACAATAAAATATTCTAGTGATATGATGTAGGAATTGTGAAAAGAATGGACAATCTACAAATGAATATCTAGAAGAAAATGAACCACAAGATCCACATGAAGGAAGTGAATCAGGAATTGATAAACCATTCTCAAGCCAAGAAAGAGAAAAGAATGACAATCTTCCTAAAGAGACGTATGTGAATTATCATCCAATTGATCAAGTAATTAGTGATCCTTCACAAGAAGTAGGAACTCGATCTTCTATGAAAAAAATTGTATGCAATTATATAGTTTCTCTATATGAAATAGAACCTAAAAACTTTGATGAGGCCAAACAAGATGAAAATTAGATAATGGTTATGCAAGAAGAGTTAAATTAATTTAAAAGAAATAAAGTTTGGACTTTAGTTCTTAGACCAAAAAATCATTCGATAATTGAAACTAAATGAGTTTATAGAAATAAGATGGATGAAAGTGGGATTATAACAAGAAATAAAGCTAGATTTGTAGCAAAATATTATAATCAAGAAGTAAAAATATATTTTGATGAGACCTTTGTACCGGTAGCTAGACTTGAAGTTATTCACATGTTTCTTGCATTTGCATCTTTTAAAGATTTGAACCTAATGCAAATGGATGTGAAAAAGTGATTTCCTAAATGGCTTTATTGAAAAAGAGGTTTATTCTAAAAGACCTTTTGGTTTTGAAGATTCTAATTTTCAAACCATGTTTATAAGCTTTCCAAAACTCTTTATGGATTTAAGCAAGCTTCTAGAGCATGATATGAAATATTGAGTAGATTTTTGCCTGAAAATGAATTTACAAGAGGAAAATTGACACTACACTTTTCACAAAGATACACAAGTATGACATTCTTATTATGCAAATATACATTTATGATATAATATTTGGTGCTACTAATGAGAACATTTGTGAAGAATTTGTTAAGTGTATACAAGTTGAATTTCAAATGGGCATGATGGGGGAACTCAAATATTTCCTTAGACTTCAAATTAAACAAACAAAGGAAGGAATCTTCATCAACTAATCTAAGTATACAAAATATTTTCTAAAGAGATCTGGAATAGAAAACTCGCCAATTGGAACTCGCATGATCACTTCAACAAAACTTGATGTTGATGAGGCAGGTAAAATTGTTGATATTAAAAAGTATAGAAGCATGATAGTTACTCTTCTTTATTTAATCTCAAGTAGACCACATATCATATTTAGTGTATGTTTGTGTTCTAGATTTCAATCTTGTCCAAAGGAATCTCGTTTACAAGTCGTTAAGCATATTTTTAGATATCTATCCGATACTAAGGAACTAGGATTATGATATCCTAAAAGGTCTTCATTTGATTTAATTGGCTACTCCGATGCGGACTTTATTGGTTTCAAAGTAAGTCAAAAAAGTACTAGTGATACTTTTTAATTTTTAGGAAGCATTCTCACATCATGGTTTTCAAAGAAATAAAATTTGGTAGCATTATCAATGGCCAAAGCCGAATATATCGCTGTTGGAAGTTGTTGTACTCAAGTTTTGTGAAAAAAACAATTTGAAGATTTTGAACTTAACGTTGATCATATTCCAATTAAATGTGATAATAGTAGTGGTATTAATCTAATGAAAAATATTACTATTGATTTTGTTGACACAAACCATTAATTTATGGATATTTTAACAAAACCCCTTAGTGAGGATAAGCTTTGCATGCTTAGAAAAGAGCTTGACATGATTAATCCTTTTTATTAGTGTTTTCATAGATTTTATGTGATTATTAATCGGACATATTGTTGGGTGTTTAGTTTCTAGTTGAAGAAATCATTTTTTCAGGTCATTTGAAGAAGTCAAAAGTGAAGAAAAATCATTTTCGAGGATAAATCATGGTTCTTTTGTGTCAAAAATTCTCAAATTGATGAAGAAAACTAAAATAGGACCTGAGAGCTGACTTTCAATAAGTTTTCTGAGACAAAAAGTCTCTAAGGCTTAGAGAGCTGATTCCCAAAGCTCGAAAGCCAAGTCCTTGGGACAAAGTACTTTCTGTCTGTGAGAGCCAACTCACTAGACTCGAGAGCCAACTCCCAATGTTTCTACATAAGGCTTTCTTCCCCAAATTTTGTAAATTTTAATAACCTTAACCTTCTTTTCGTTCTCTCTCTCACCTCACACAAAATCTCCATAACCCATTCAAATTTCACCATCAAAACTACAAATCTACTCAACCCACATCATTTTTTCAAGCTTCCTAGCCAAATCAAGGTAAATATTGGAAATCACCTTGACAAGATGCCCACGTGGTGATCTTCCAACCACCCAAGTCTAGAATGACTTGTAAAGATTTGGAATCGAAAAACAAGAATAGAAAATCAAAGAAAGAAAGAAGACAAGTAATTTGTTATCGAGGTTCGGCAATGTGCCTATGTCCCCGTGAGTTCCTCCGAACTCTCTGCACTAAATCAATGGTTCTTTATAATTACAAGAACCTTCTCCAAGAAACCTCAAGTTCTTGAAGAAACCAAGAAGAGAAGAAAGGAAGAAGATAAGAACTAACAATGCTCTCTATCTAATCTAGACTCCTCTCTCTTTACAACCAGCCTCACTACATTGAGTCCCTCTTGTGTTTGTGTCTTTGCACTCTCACACAATTCTCTCTTGTATGTCACTCTTTACAATTGATCTCAAACAATGTCACAATGTAATTCATTATGAGAATGAAGCTAGATGACCCTTTATATAGTGCACCAACTTCTTGTCCATTCTTGAGAGTCAATCCTCACCCTTAAATCTTGATGACCACTTAACCATGGCCCTTCATCAATCTTAAGTGGTGCTGTGTGTTTTAACCTTGCATCCCCACACCTAAGAGGAGGTTCAAGTAAGCTGTCCAAGTGTGCTTCAATTTGCCTAGCGCCTAGGCGCTGAACAGGGGGCGGTGCAGCGCTGGGCAGAGTCCCTTTGCACACTTTTTGGGCAGTGCGGTGCTGGCCTTCTTCCAGCACCTTTCTTACTGGACAGTGTGACGCTGGTGTGCTGCCCTTCACACAGCATTGCGCACATCTTTTCCAAATTGTGAACTAAAGCGCACACACTAGTGTGCCTACCTTTACCTTGCTCCAAAGAGATGCACACACTTGTGTGCAGTCCTTTAACTTGCTATATTTTAATCTTCCAACCTTGGTTTAGACTTTAAACATCTTTGAATCATGTTTAGACATGTTTAAACCTTAGACAAATACCAACAATCTCTAACTTTGTCTAAGTGCCCGAACCATTGTGCAGAGAGCTTCGGGATCTAAACTCATCTTGAGTCATCAATTAACCAACTCCAATCTTAAGTAGTCTAAGGTAATGATTAAACTTACTTAAAGGTAGAACTTTAGTACCCAAATCCGCAGGATTTTCTTTCGTGGCTACCTTGTCCACATGGATGCATCCTTTCATAACATTTTCCTGAATGAAATGATACCGAACATCCATGTGCTTGGTCCTCTCATGGAACACCGAATTTTTACACAAGTGTAATGCACTTTGACTATCTAAAAACATCACAACCTGCTCCTCTAGTACCTTCAACTCTTCCAGAAACCCTTTGCACCACATAGCCTCCTTAATGGCCTCCATAGCCGCTATGTATTCAGCCTCGGTTGTTGAGAGTGCTACCACCGGCTGCAACTGAGCCTTCCAACTTATACAACATCTATTTAAGTTAAAGAAGTAGGAGGTAATTGATCTCCTTTTATCCTAGTCTGCTCTATAGTCTGAATCCGTAAAACCCTCAAGGCAGATGGACTTACCTCTCTTCTCATAAACCAACCCTACTTCTGGGCTTCCCTTCAAGTACCTCAACAACCACTTCATCCCAAGCCAATGTTGTTTTTCGGGATTACTCATAAACCTACTGAGAACACTCATTGCATGAGCAATGTCAGGTCTAGTGCTAACCATGGTGAACATAATAGAACCAACCGCACTAGAGTAGGGGACTTTTTCCATTTTCTTCTTCTCCACTTCCGATCTTGGACATTGATCGTTGGAGAACTTGAAATGACCAGCAAGAGGAACCTTCACTGGTTTGCTATCTTCCATAGAGAATTTAGATGTCATCTTCTCTATGTAGGAAGTTTGAGAGATCTTCAATCTATTTCTCTCCCTTTCCCGGATGATACACATCCCAAGGATCTTCTGTGCATGGCCAAGATCCTTCATCTCAAACTCCTCACTGAGTTAAGCCTTTAATTTCCTTATCCTCTCCGTGCTGCTCCCAACCAGCAACATGTCATCAACATAAATGAGGATGATCACCACTTCCTCAACCTTGTGCCCCTTATAATACAAGCACGAATCATGGTAGCTCATCATGAAACCCAAGTTGATTATAAAGGAATCAAACCTCTTATTCCATTGTATAGGTAATTGCTTCAGGCCATAGAGAGATTTCTTCAATTTGCACACCAACTCTCCCTGCCTTCCTTCCTTATAGCCTTCGGGTTGCCTCATGAAAATGGTCTCATCGAGCTCTCCATGTAAGAATGCTTTCTTCACATCCATTTGCTTAATTTTCTAATCAAATTGGACCACCAATGCTAACATTATCCGTATCGTCTTGTACTTCACAACCGGTGAGAAGATTTCGATGAAATCTATGCCTTCTTTTTGTATGAACTCCTTCGTCACCAGCTTAGCTTTATATCAGACTTCATCCCTTGGAGTATTCCCTTCTTTGATCTTGTTGAGCCATCTATAATCCACAACTCTCTGTTTTTCAGGTTTGGGTACCAACTCCCAAGAGTTGTTCTTCATCAAAGAATCCATTTCTTCCTCCATAGCCAGCTGCCACTTTGACGAATCCTTACACTCCATGGCATCTATGTAAGTTTTTGGTTCAACCTCTCCTTCTATTCAAGGAGCTGCTATATTAGCATCCGCAAACCCATATCTCAAAGGTGGTCTAACCACCCTCCTTCCCCAGTCTCTTGTGAGCTGGTAGTCATTATGACTTGCTGTATCAACCTGTTCTTGTTCAGCCTCTTCTTGAGTTTCTTGAGCATGGCCTTTATTCAAAGGCTCTAGCTGGTTCGAATCCTCTTGCCTCCTTTGCTCTACCTGAACTGAGTTCTCCTTGATGCGATGCTCCACAACTTTCGGACTGGTTTGCTCACTAGCCCCTGCAGGGTTAGTTTTCTCCAAGTAGGGAAATAATAATTCATTAAAAATAACATCCCTACTTATAATCAGTTTCATGCCCTTCTTTTCTAAGGACCACAACCTATATCCTTTAACCCTATCACCATATCCTAGAAATACACATTTTCTAGATCTTGGGCTAAGTTTATCCTCCTTTTGATGTGCATATACAGCACACCCAAAAGTCCTAAAGTTTTTTAATTCAAGAGGTTTCCCACTCCACATCTCCATGGGAGTCTTGAGCTCTAAAGCTCTAGAGGGTGATCTATTTACCAAGTATGCAGCTGTAGCCACAGCTTCTCCCCAAAAATATTTTGGTAAACCGGATCCTATTAACATGCACCTAACATTTTCTATAAAGGTTTTATTCATCCTTTCAGTAACTCCATTTTGCTGAGGTGTTTTTACAACCGTTCTATGTCTTAGAATTCCATTTAATTCACAGAATTTATCAAAATCCTTATTACAAAATTCTAAGCCATTATAGGTTCGTAAAGCCTTAACTACCCTACCCGTTTGAGTTTCCAACAACTTCTTCCACACAACAAAGTTATCCAAGGCATCTGATTTATTTCTAAGTAAATAAACCCACACTCTTCTTGAATAATCATCAATTAAAGACAGAAAGTAAAAGTTACCTCCCTGTGTTGGTGTTCTTGTTGATCCCCAAAGGTTCGAATGAATGTAGTCAAGAATCCCCTTAGACTTGTGCACTCCGGTATTGAAGCTGACCCGGTGTTGCTTCTCAAGAATGTAGCTCTCACAGAAATCCAGTTTCTCTACTTTGTCACCACTAAGTAGACCATCTTTGCTAAGAACTTGTAGGCCTTTTTCACTCATGTGTCCCAAGCGAGTGTGCTAAAGGGCTGCTTTGTCCATCTCAGCCATTAAGCTTGCTGCTTGATCATTGATTTTTGTCTCTCTGATCATCCCATAGAGTCCATCGTTTCTTGTTGCCTTGATCACTACCAAAGATCCCTTGGCCACCTTGATCTTTCCTCGCTCTACTTTATATGTATACCCCATGGAATCTAGCTGCCCCAATGAGATCAAATTTCTCTTCAAATCTGGAAGACACCTCACATTTCGCAGTAGCCTTGTGACTCCATCAAACATCCTCAATTGGATGTCTCTAATCCCCCTCACTTGGCAAGAATTGTCATTCCCCAAGAAGACCCTTCCATCATTGATCTCCTTAAAATTCTTGAACCATTCCTTTTGAGGGCACATATGATAAGTGCACCCGAAATCAAGAATCCACCTTGCCTCCTGCTCACATTTGAGCACACAACAAGAACATCATCTTGATGTTCTCCTTTGGCAATCGAAGCCTCTCCATTGTTGGTGTGGCTTCTCCTCTCATCCCACATCCTCTTCTTGCAATCTTTCTTGAAATGGCCCTCCTTGTTGCAGCAGAAGCATCTCCTTCCTCCTCTAAGTTTTGTCTTGGAATGAGATCTCCAATGGCTCTGCCCTCTACCTCATCCCGGTAGTTGTCATGAGTGCTACTGCCATTCCAAGTTGCTAGCCTTCCTCTTACGAACAGCTAATCTCCACTTGATGTCTCCTTCATCTTGGCTTTGAGTCCTGTGCCCTTATGGCATTGATCACAATCTCCTTTGTTAAAGTATCCCTTCCATACTCAATAGCATTAATCAAATTATCAAAGCAATCAGGAAGAGAGTTTAACAAAATAACAGCCAATTGTTCATCCGAAAATGTAATGCTACAGCTATTCAAATCTTAAACTAGCTTATTAAAGATATCAAGAATATCTTGAAACTCTTTACTAGGATCCATTTTAAAAGCAAAGATTCTTTTAAAAAGATAAATTTTGTTAGGGAGAGTTTTGGTAAGAAACAACTCATCTAGTTTCTTCCATATGACAATCGGATCTTCTGAGTCTCTGCACTCCCTTGTGACGTTATCCGATGAGCAAAACAATGGTGCTATAAGCCATCTTCTTCATCTCGGTCCGCTGGTCCTCCGTGACACTTACTGAAAAAGCATCATCTTCTTCAATAGCTAAGTCCACTTTCTGTTGCATTAAAACGACCTTGATCTTCTGCTTCCAAAGGGAAAAGTCTCTCGTTCCATCAAACTTCTCAACACAGAAATTTGAAGCCATCTTTGCGGACAAGATCCCTGATTTATGCACTACCCACAAATGTTTTCTTCTAAACCTCAAGAACACAGATTGAAGATGGGTCTTAACACATTCTTGAATCACCCTAAAGAATACGATCAGATCTTGATCTTTACACTGTTCTTAAATCACCGAAGAAGTTGATTTTTGATTCTTGGAGTCTTGGCTCCGTCACCTTCTTGTTCTTGCTCTGATACCTAGCTGTGCAAGCTCTGATACCACTGTTGGAAATCACCTTGACAAGATACCCAAGTGGTGATCTTCCAAACACCCAAGTCTAGAATGACTTGTAAAGATTTGGAATCGAAAAACAGGAACAAAAAATCAAAGAAAGAAAGAAGACAAGCAATTTGTTATCGAGGTTCGGCAATGTGCCTACGTCCACCATGAGTTCCTCCGAACTCTCTGCACTAAATCAATGGTTCTTTACAATTACAGCAACCTTCTCCAAGAAACCTCAAGTTCTTGAAGAAACCAAGAAGAGAAGAAAGGAAGAAGATAAGAACTAACAACGCTCTCTATCTAATCTAGACTCCTCTCTCTTTACAACCAGCCTCACTACAATGAGTCCATCTTATTTTTGTGTATTTGCACTCTCACACAATTCTCTCTTGTATGTCACTCTTTACAATTGATCTCAAACAATGTCACAATGTAATTCATTATGAAAATGAAGCTAGGTGACCCTTTATATAGTGCACCAACTTCTTGTCCATTCTTGAAAGTCAATCCTTACCCTTAGATCTTGATTACCATTTAACCATGGCCCTCCATCAATCCTAAGTGGTGCTGTACATTTTAACCTAGCATCCACACACCTAAGAGGAGGTTCAAGCAATCTGTCCAAGTGTGCTTCAGTGTGCCTAGCGCCTAGGCGCTGAACAAGGGGTGATGCGGCGCTGAGCAGAGTCCCTTTACACACTTTCTAGGCAGTGTGGTGCTGGCGGAGGAGCGGTGTGGTGCTAGCCTTCTTCCAACACCTCTCTTGCTAGGTGCTGGTGAGGGAGGGGCACGACGCACACTGATGCTGCCCTTCACACAGTAGTGCGCACACCTTTTCTAGATTGTGAGCTAAAGCGCACACACTAGTGTGCCTACCTTTACCTTCCTCCAAAGTGGTGCACACACTTGGGTGCAGTCCTTTAACTTGCTTTATTTTAATTTTCCAACCTTCGTTTAGACTTTAGCCATCTTTGAACCATGTTTAGACATGTTTAAACCTTAGACAAATACCAACAGCAAAGTTTCATCAAAATCTCTCTCTCTACAATTTTGGTGATTTCACACCAAATTCTTGACCTTAATCCATAAAATCATCCTACACAAGGTCCACTTCTTTTATTTTCAGCCATTTCTAGATTTTCTTCCTCAAATTTCGGACTCCCTCTCCTCTCTCTTTCCGAAAATCCACATTTCTCCTTCAGATTTTTGGCCAAACACTACTCGATTCCTTTACCCAAACATTTTCTCTTGGTTGTTTTGTCATTCTTTCACATCAAAATGCCTCCATAAAAACATGTAGAAATTTTAAAGCAAAAGGAAAATGGATAGCTATTGGAGAATAAGAACAAAGGAAGAAGAAAGAAAATAAAGTGGATTTGGTGCTGCATTTCGACAATAACAAGGAGTAGCTACAAAAGTTTGAGTGTATTTTCAAGCTCTGTAAGGTTTTATATCGACGATGCATTGATTTTAAGTTCTCTACTTCTATCAAAATTAATATTGAGCATGCATTCATAGTTCAAGGTTATAAATATATTATTAAGATAAATATGCCTATTTATCCCCAACTAGTTAGAGTCTTTTACTATAATTTTCATTAAGAACACTATTCTGATACTTACTACTCGCATGTGAAAGGTTTTGATATAAAATTAGTTAGGTAGTCAAAATTTTCAATATTTCTTCTCAAAGAAACAAACACTATGATGTTAAAAGATTTTCGGATGGTTATAACCAAAATGAAATCATTGCCAAAATTCTTAATCAACCACATTTCTCCGGTCTTTTTAACATTCACTGTAGTCAACTTAGCCTAGAACAATGTCTCCTCCACCACTTTATCAACCATATACTTTCCTCTTGATTCAGAAGCTTTACCAAAGTCCCATATCTTGATGGTACCATACTTTGGCACTTTATCACTAACACCCCATTTGATCTCGTTTTCTTCATGTTTAGAACTATAATTTATGTTGCATTGATCAAATAGCTTGACCCTTTTTCATATGGCATGTTCCTTACCTTGATTTTCAAGCATTTCAAAGTCAATCTCAAAAATGAAGATTAGGTAAGTATTAACCATACAAATATTTTGTAATGAGTGTGCCAGCACCTGAATGGGGTATTCACATGAGAAGGGTGAGTGGGTGAAAATAAAGAAGGTTAAGGATGAGGGTGAAAATGATAAAAATGATGAGTTTGTGGTGCTACCTCATACAAATTCTCAACAGCATCACTCAAGACACTCTAGTTATGAAGCTTCCACTTCTGATTTTGAGATGTTGATTTGTTAGATGCATAGTAAGATGGAGAGTATTGATGGGAGGATGTAAAGCATTGATGGCACGATGAAAGATATTGATAGTTGGATGGGGAGTATGGATACTAGGATAACTGAGTTAGATAATTGATTTTAGAGTAAGTATACTAGCTTTGAGTATCGGATGGATAATTTTTAGACTTGTTTGAGTTCCATGGAGGAGGAGCTTCTTCGACTTTCCATGACTGACTGCACTCCACTACCTTAGTGTCTTTATGTTTATTGCTTTACCATTTAGACTTATGTTTAGTGTTTTAAACTTATTTAGGTACCGCTACTTTTCGTCAATACCCCATGACTTTAAGCTTAATATCCAAGGTCATTCCCTTCAAAGAAAGATGAATAAGTGAGGGTGCATATCGAAGTGGGTCCACATATGCAAAGGAAGAAACCTATCATATCCAACACAGTCCTTTATGAATAGTAAAGGGGGCCCATTATAGGTGCTATCTCAAATGTTGTGACTTTGTAACTACTTCACTGTTTTATATGGTGCATCATTGTTGTGAGTTTTAATTTACTCGCAAGTGCACAAGTCGTTTGCAATATAGTGTTGTGCAAGTGCAAGGTCGAATCCACAGGGAATTACGTTGTGAAAATATAATTTTATCTAAACTAATCTTATTTTAACCTAATTCCAAATTTTGAGGTGTATTTTTGCAAAAGAAATATAAGCTAAACTAAATTGATTTAAAAACTAATAATAAAAACACTAATGTTTCCGAGTCCACCCCACCAAAGTTTAAGCATATATGTCCTAAAAACATAGCCTATCAAAACATTCCATGAATCCAACTATAAGACAAAAAACAAAGAATATCCCAATTAAACCAAAAGCATCCAATGTATCCGCTCTCAACAAATCACAAAGGAAATCCAATTTAATCGAAAACAATTCGATGTATCCATCAGATGAAACACAAGGAATAATTAACAGAACATTTATAGTAAAAAATGTCAGATTTGTACAAGCAAATCTGAACTACTATGCCAAACAACGGCAGGGCTTCATCTTCAACCTTAGCTGAAGATTCTAGCCACTCATAATTATGAAACTACAATTCATAATAAAAGTACTAAACATTAAACTAAAACAACTAAATAAAAAGAAATAAATAACTTCACATGGGAGAAATTCCACTCGCTGATGGGCGGCGCTTCCCCTCGTGGTAGCAAAGCCTTCGGGATCCACCAGAATGCTAGCAGACGTCCACCGGTTAACACCAAAGTGGCCCAGGAATTGCACACTAAAGATGAAGTGAAGAGGGGCTTATATAGGGAAACATCACAAGTGCAATGTGTTTCCAATCCGATGTGGGATACTGCAGATTCCAGCTTTTGCTCTTTGACCTTTGTCTACTAAAAATGTCATAACTTTCTCTAGAAAAATTATTTTATTGATTCGTAAAATTTCTCAAAAAATAGACATCCGGATCTTTCCAAGAATATATGGCTCATCTCCTGGTTCTTCTTGAATCAATACATTTAAATCCTTGAAAATGGCTTATCTGTCACGCTGGAATCATGCACAACCTGACCTTTGTCTACTAAAACTGTCATAACTTTCTCTAGAAAAATTATTTTATTGATCCGTAAAATTCCCCAGAAAATAGACATCTGGATCTTTCCAAGAATATATGGCTCATCTCCTAGTTCTTCCTGAATCAAAACAATTAAATCCTCGAAAATGACTGATCTGTACGAGCAATTCTGGCAATTTAGTGAAACTCCTTTCCAAGCTTATAAACCTGTAAAACAATGAAAAACAACTCAAAATAACGAATTCTTAAGCTAACAAATGTAAATTAAGGGGCCAAAATATGCAATATTTTTCACTCATCAATCATAATCGAGGGAAATTTTCAAAAGGACGTGTAATCCAAATATAAACCAAAGACAATAGGTAAATTTGGAGTTGTCATTTGACCTTAAAGGAAATCAAAATCTCTTATTATTAGTCTGCGTGGGAGATTCAAGGCAAAATATTGGGGTACGAGAGAAGAAGGAATCAAAGCTTCCCCACTCACCTAGGTAAAACTTAGTCCTCCTATTCTTAAGAAAAAAATTAATAATAAACTTAAACTACTTTTAGTACACACTAAACGTGCAAGCAAATCTAATAGCAATTTTATCAAACAATTTGGCAAAACATCGAGTATTTCAACCAAGAGATAATTATAGGTGGCAATTACAAAGAAATAAGAGAAAGATAATAATTAGACCAAATAAAAATACAAGGAAATAATTAAATTAAAATAAATAGATCCTACAACTAGAGAAAACAAGTTAGTGGAATAAGACAAAAAGTAATTAATCAAAACAAAACAGAAAAGTGTGAAATCAAAATAAAGGGGTTCAACTCAGCCAATCTGTCCACTATCAGGACTGACTAGTCCAAGGAGTAGCTGACTGGTCCCCCTAGGACTGGTTCTAGCAGATTTGACAATTTCAAGTTTTTCAAAGAAACTCTTGTTTTTCGTTTGATTTTGAATGCGATTTTGATGATGAAAAGTTATGTAAAACCCTAATCTAGTCAGTATATAATCGCAAAATAATTCTAAATTTTATTTTTAGTTGATATATAATTTTATCATGCGATTTAAATATGCAAAAGAACATAAGTGATATGAAAAATTAAATGCAACCCTAGAACATATTTGATAAATTGAATTTAGATGGCATACAAACTAATTTTGTTTCATGGAGGATCAAAACAATAAATCATCGTACTTGTATTAAATTAAATAACTGTGAAAGGAGTTATTAACCCTTTGATGATGAACAATTTGATTTCTTTGCGTTAGTACGAAGGGATTAACGTAGAGTTAATACCAAAGTGATTTGTGAAATTCCACGTATGGTATGGATGCTCTCAGATTATTTGACAGTTGTGCGTAATGGATGGATACACACAAGAACTTCATTTTAATACTCAAATTGATAAAAAAAAAAATTGAGGTTAAGAGTTATAGAGAATTTTATGTTATATGAATTTTGGGTTTTAAGAGAATAGTGTTTAGGAATTTGGTAAGGATTTTCTCTGGTAATTTCAATGTGGGAAGATCTACGTAGATTTCAGTGTCAGGTAATTGGTGCCCCCCCCCCCCCCCCCCTCAGTTATGGGTTAAAGAAGGTATTTATAGAAAAACTTGAAGATAAGGTTTTAAGTAACCGATAGCCAGGATACGTCAGATTTAATCTGACATCCATCAAGATTACTTGGGGAGGTGGTAAATATTTTGATTCACGTCACTTTTAGGGTTTGATGATGACTACTGAAGTTTCTAGAAGGTTTGGTTAAGGAATAATGAAGCTAGGATAATATCTTACGCAAAGTAGTGGGCCGGATCTAGGATCCAGCCTGCCAGCCCTAGACCTGAACAAATCGGTTTTGTGGCCCAACTGATCGAATGAGTTATGCCTTTAGTCCTATTTTTTAGCTTAACATCCCCTACTTGGTTTTGCTTTGATCCAGTTAGCTTAGTTCAAATTTCTTTGATCAATTCTATCCATTTTTTTTTGTACATTCATCCACTTTTAATTCTTTGGGACTAAATTTTCATCCCCAGGTTGTACATGTGGTTCGTTTAAATAATTGGAATGAAAATGAATATTTACACTTATGCTTTTGAGTCATTGTTGAGACTTGTATGGCTTTGGTACTTATCTTTATCTTATCCATCAATATGCTTTGTGTTCAACTTTTTATGAATTTTTCAATTACTGATGACTTTCATAGGGCGTTTTAATGCCTTTTTTTTTTCCAGGTTCCTCTCGTTCCGTATATTGAGGGGAAGCCACTAAGTTTTTCCCTTACTTTTTTATGATGTCAAAAAAGCGGAGAAAAGTTAAGGGTTATTAATAAGTGTAGTTAGCTGATAAGTGCTTATATAGTTATATTTAAGCCCCTTAATTTACACTTGTTAGACTCTTTATTTATACATTTTAGTAGTTTCTACTTCATTTTTGTGTTTTATGTGTTTTTCACAGGACTTGGACAAAACGATGATAATTTGGAGTTTTTAGGAGCAAAAGTCAAGTTCTGCCATCCAGCAAAGCGCACTTGAGCACACCTCCTTTGAGATCAAGCGCACAAGAGCACTAGTGCACTTGAAGAGGCAGCAGAGCCAGATATGGAAAGAAGTCTCTAGACTCAAAATAGGAAATTAGGGTTTCGGGACACCATAAGGACCTTATAAATAGCCCTGTAAAACACATAAACCATACCTTTTGTTCTAGATTTGAAGTAGCAAGCTTAGGAGAAGAATTGACGACTCATCTCTCGAGTCTTATTCGGTTTTAGTTTTCTGTTTTTATTTCATTATGTTTAGAATGTTTAGTTTATTTAGCATGTGTAACTAAACTCCTATAGGGCTCGATTGAAGCCCTAGTTATGTTTTTCCACATGTTCATTCATTGATTATCTTTGCTATAGCCTTGTTAGAATATTTAACCTGATTAATGCCTGTTTGTATTTAAATTCCTCATATGTGTGTGCCTGATCAACGTATGCATGTGGTATGGATAAGTTAATCGAATTAATTTGGATGACCGAGTCCTGGGTTCGACATTAGTAACAAGGGATATCCACATCGGATTCCCGGGTTAATCATCATGGGAAACCGGGAGCGGACCAAGCCCTAGGTCCTGTGTGTTTACCGATCTCCATAGCCCTCATGCTCTCTTAAGGAACAACTCAGTATACACCTACGTTGAATCCCTTAAGAGAGAAAAGAGTTAGAGTATACACCATACCTAACTCGTTGCATAGGGAGATCAATAGCCTAAGGTGTGGACCAAGCCCTTAGGTTGGCAACTATTAGATATTCATGATAAGGCTAGAGCATTGACACTTTAGTTAGTGGGAAAGTATAATTAGGGTGGATATCATAGTCCTATGTTCTCATTATTGTTATTTACTCACAATCAATTTGCTATTTCTCTTTTTAACTTGAAGAAACTAATTCTAAAACGAAATTCACCAATCCCTATGGAAACGATCTCGCACTTGCACACTATGCTACCACAGACCTTGTGCACTTACAATTAAAATTGGATGGTTATTTGCATATTTATTTAGGTAGATAATCGCTCCAACAAGTTTTTGGCGCCATTGCCGGGGATTGCGCTAAATTTCTTTTTAGAATTAATTTTTCAATTAGTTTAATTATTGTTATTTCCTTTTTAATCTATTTCATTCTTAATTATTGTTTTTATCTTATTTTGTTTCTTTTCATCAAAACCCTAATCAATTTCCTTTTTCTCTGTTTCAGGTACTCCAGGAGAGCTTTCTGTGCCAATTGCGATCAAGCGCACCCTCTAGTGCAATCGAGCGCAATTGAGGCAGAGAGTCATCCGAGCAGCAGTGATTGACTGTTGCACTCACATAACTGCCACTGATTCATGCACGGACGTCGATCCAAGGATCTGGCATTCCTTTCCTTTAATCCTGAGCTAGAGAGGACTATCTGACAAAGGCTTAGAAACAATTCGAAAGAGGTAGAAGAAGGAGTTGAGGAAGACACACCAATGGCAGAACAGATAGCCGAACAGCAATCGCCTGAGCGGAGGCCGATGAAGCAATCCTTTATCCCACAGAACCTCGATCAACCATCGTGCATTGCGTATTAACCTGAGATAGAAGGAAACTATTACATATCTCCGTAGATACTCAGTGCACTGACTCACTTTAGGGGTACACCTAGTGAGGACCCACATTTGCACCTTCGAGAGTTCTTCAACCTCTGCAAATTCCAGCACATCCGAGGCTTAGACCAAGAAGGAATAAGGTTAATTCTTTTCCATTTTTCCTTGAAAGATAATGCTAAATTATGGTATAATTCTTTGCCTGCAGTTTCCATCCACACTTAGGAGGAGTTGGCTAGCAAATTCCTAAGGAAGTTATTCCCAGCCCAAAAGACGAGGCAAATGAGAAAATAAATTCAATCCTTCCAACAAAAGGATGATGATTTATTCTTCGAGGCCTGGGGACACTTCAACGAGCTACTACTCAAGTGCCCACACCACAAGCTACCCTAATACGAATTGGTACAAGCTTTCTATAAAGGTTTAAGTGATTCTAATAAAAACATTGTGGATTCAGGTTGTGGAGGAGTGCTGATGGGGAAGAGCAGCGAAGAGGCTATGGAACTCTTCGAAACCCTAAGTGAACACACGCAACAGTTCTCCTCTCGAGGTAGACATATAACCAAGAGTAAGGGTATGTATGAGGTAAGTTTAAATGGAGGATCATCTCCTCAAATAGCTGTTGTGCAGAAGAAACTTGATCTATTAGTTAAAGCTATAGCTGCTCAGAACACCTCAACGAACCCACCAGCTACACCACTCTAGGTATGTCCATTGGCTCACAATTTGATCATAATACTAATAAGTGTCCCTTGTATTCATCTGCAGATCATGAGCAAGCCAACTTTTTGGGACCAAATAATTATTCACCGAAGAACAATCCCTATGCAAACACATACAACCCTGGATGGCAGAATCACCTGAATTTCTCATGGAGCAATAACCAAAACAGTCAAGGGCAGCAAAGAAACTTCTAACTAGCAGCTCAATCTGCTCCTGAACCAAAGAAAAATGACCTTGAAAGTCTTATGAGGCAACTAGCGACTCAGCAACAACAAATCCTGAATAAACATGAAAAATTCATGGAAGAGTCAAGGCAATTTCGAACTGAAATAAGGCAAATCACTGCAAAACACGATCAAGCCATTCAAGGACTAAAGGTAAAAATAGGACAATTGGCCAAGGAATTGAGTAGTAGAAAGCAAGGAGAGCTCCCAGCCCAGCCACTACCTAATCCAAAAGGACATCAGCAGCTGAATGCTATAACAACTTTAAGAAGTGGTAAGACCATTGGCACCAATGAGCCTACACAAGCATCTTTAGACCAAGCCTCCGCATTTAAGGTAAGAGAGATGGAAAAGGTAAATCCACCTCCACCCTTCCCTCAAATGTTAGTGAAGCCTAAAAAGGAAACTAAAATGATTGACATTTTCGAAACCTTGAAAAATGTGGAAATAAATATTCCTTTATTAGATGCAATAAGACAACTACCTGCTTATGCTAAGTTTTTAAAAGATTGTTGCACTAACAAACGAAAATTTCAGGAGCATGAGATGGTAGCCTTGACCGAAGAGGTGAGTGTTGTATTATTGAGAAAATTACCACCTAAACTAAAAAGATCCGGGTAGTTTTACTATTCCTTGCAAGCTAAGTGACCAGCTTTTCGAGCATGCATTATTGGACCTAGGAGCGAGTGTCAATTTGCTACCTTACAATGTATTCGAGACACTAAGTTTGGGGGAACTCCAACCAACCTCCATTATGTTGCAATTGGCTGACAGAAGCATCAAACGACCAAGACGTATCCTCGAGGATGTTTTGGTAAGAGTAGGTAAATTTCTTTTACCTGTTGATTTTATTGTATTAGACATGGAGGAATGCCATATGCCGGTACCACTCCCTATCATCTTAGGGAGACCATTTATGATCACTGTTGACACAAACACTAATGTAAAAAGGGGTATTATCACTATGCGAGTAAATGATGAAGAGGTAGAATTTAAAATATTTAATACAATAAACTCCCCTAGAACTGATGATAAGTATCATAATGTGAGTTTCATGCAAGTCTTGATGAGAAAATTCCTAAGATCCATTGCACTGTTCCATTAGAGATCATCCCTAACCATTCTAACATGAGATTAGACATTGGGCCAGTTGATAACGTAATTAAAGATATTAATAGAGCTATGCACACCATCAAGAACACACCTAAGCTCTCAAGTAAGTGTAATCCCCCATTTAAAAATCTTGCACTTGCTAATACTACATCTCCCTGTTTTACTGACCAGGCACCAAAATTGGAGACAAAGAAGCTGTCGACGGCACTGGAACCACCTGATGGGGGCCCTAAGTGCCTCCTTCAAAAGAAGTAGCCTTGAAGCTACCATAGAGAGCACTTAAGTAAATTCCACTTGCATAACATATAGTTCAAGTACCTCTCTTAAGGTTAGTGGTACTAAATGCCACTAAAATACGGTATGACTGCATCGTTTTAATTTTGTTTTTGGTAAGTTTTAATACGCTGTACATACTGTATTATGCTCGAGCGCACCATTCATTAGGCTCGAGCGCACATCCCCTACACTCCAGTGCGAACAAGGGCATATACCCCTTGCGATCGAGTGTAGTTACACCAGAAGCTACACTCATGCCCCGGTACCTCCTCAACTGCACCCACAGATGATCAGCAGTGAGAGGATACCCTGTCTGGCTGAAGACGTAAAACTTAGCACTCATAGGAGGCACCCCAGACATATCCTTTTCCTTTTAGTACTTTTCATTTGTTTATAATTATATTTACACATCTATTATTCATATTTTGTTTTCTGGAATAACGTTTATTTTTCTTTGTCAGGTACTTAGTGCGTGCATCTAGTTCAAGTTTGGGGGCGTGTACAAGCAAGCAAGCAACCTAGTTCTCCATCTCCCAGGTCAGATCTTTCCATGCCACACACACATTGGGGACAATGTGTATTTTAAGTTTTAGGGTAGTGGGAGATACTAGATACTATTACGCACACACTTGAAACACATGCACACACTAAGTCCCAGTTTTTTTTAGGAGAGATAAATGCATGTTCTTTTGGTAAACAAAAATTTTGGTTGATTTAAAATTTTGAAAACACTTCATTAGTAAGCTTAAAAACTAGAACACGTAGTCCTGTATTAGGAATTTTACAAAGTTAGTTACCTACCTCAAGGCACCTAAGAATTCACGAGTGTGATTCAAATTTGAACAAACACATTTAGCACGCATTTGTGTGGGGTATGACATATAATTCTCTTGTATATGTTTCCATAACCTAACTGTAATCGGATAGCTTGTTAAAAAGAGCACTTTGGCATAAGAAAAATAAAGAAAAATGTTCATCATGCAAAAAGAAAATCAAAAGCTTCTAAGTGATCATTAAAAACTTTCCATTGAGTAACTGGGCCTCTTGCCTCAGTAATCATTGAGTGTTCACGTCAAGAGGTGGGAAGTAAGACTTTAATGATCATAATAAAAATTTTCACCGAGTAACTAGGCCTCTTGCCTCAGTAAGCATTGAGTGTTCACGTCAAAAGGTGAGAATTTCATTAGAAGCATTAAAAACCTATTAGTTCCGTAGCCTTTTGGACTCGAGGTAGTAAGTCCTTAGGGGTGTCTTTACACCTAATGCCCTAAAACCATCTGGTTTGGGAGTCATTGGTCAAACACTCATTACAATGGTCAAATAGAAAGCTCGATGGAACTCAACATGGCAAAGATAGTATGATAAAAGAAGAAGAAAGAAGAAGCAAGTATTATGCCATTTTGTTCTCTTTAATAAGAAATTCGATAAATGTTTGGGCACCGAAACACTATACACTAAAATTACGTGGAAACCTCATCCTATATGTGCTAAGTCATCACATACGAATCAAACTTGCGATGCCTTAGGCCAATCTTCGGTAAGTAATATAAGCTTTTGAAAATCCATTTTCAATACAAAAATATGTTTTATTAGAAGCTTACTCATGAACGGTTACCATGGTTTTATACACAACCCAAATCTTTGGCTATCATGGAAGTGAATTTATCTTTAAAATTTTGTTCTAACATAGTCTTTAGTTTTGTATTGCTAATGGACTAGCAATATGTAAGTTTGGGGGTGTGATAAGTGCTTAAATAGTTATATTTAAGCCCCTTAATTTACACTTGTTAGACTCTTTATTTATACATTTTAGTAGTTTCTACTTCATTTTTGTGTTTTATGTGTTTTTCACAAGATTCGAACAAAAAGATGATAATTTGGAGCTTTTAGGAGCAAAAGTCAAGTTCTGCCATCTAGTAAGGTGCACTCGAGCGCACCTCCCTTGAGATCGAGCTCACAAGAGCACTAGCGCACTTGAAGAAGGCTCGAGCGCATACCTACGCTCGAGCGCATCCCGCATACGCTCAAGTGCAATCTCTCTAGAGGCAACAGAGCTAGATATGGAAAAAAGTCTCCAGACTCCAAATAGGAAATTAGGGTTTCGGGACACCATAAGGACCCTATAAATAGCCCTGTAAAACACATAAACCAGACCTTTTGTTCTAGATTCGAAGTAGCAAGCTTAGGAGAAGAATTGATGACTCATCTCCCGAGTCTTCTTCGGTTTTAGTTTTCTATTTTTATTTCATTATGTTTAGAATGTTTAGTTTATTTAGCATGTGTAACTAAACTCCTATAGGGCTCGATTAAAGCCCTAGTTATGCTTTTCCACATGTTCATTCATTGATTATCTTTGCTATAGCCTTGTTAGAATATTTAACTTGATTAATGTCTGTTTGTATTTAAATTCCTCATATGTGTGTGCCTGATCAACATATGCATGTCGTATGGATAAGTTAGTCGAATCAATTTGGATGACCGAGTCCCGGGTTCGACATTAGTAACAAGGGATATCCACACCGGATTCCCAGGTTAATCAACATGGGAAACTGGGAGCGGACCAAGCCCTAGGTCCCATGTGGTTGCCGATCTACATAGCCCTCATGCTTTCTGAAGGAACAACTCAGTATACACCCATGTTGAATCCCTTAAGAGAGAAAAGAGTTAGAGTATACACCATGCCTAACTCGTTGCATAGGGAGATCAATAGCCTAAGGTGTGGACCAAGCCCTTAGGTTGGCAACCATTAGATATTCATGATAAGGCTAGAGCATTGACACTTTAGTTAGTGGGAAAGTATAATTAGGGTGGATATCGTAGTCCTATGTTCTCATTGTTGTTATTTACTCACAATCAACTTGTTATTTCTCTTTTTAACTTGAAGAAACTAATTCTAAAACGAAATTCACCAATCCCTGTGGAAATGATCTCGCACTTGCACACTATGCTACCACAGACCTTGTGCATTTACAAGCAAAACTAGGACGGTTATTTGCATATTTATTTAGGTAAACAATCGCTCCAACATTAGCTCATCTATATAATTGAATCATTAAGTTAACCTTATTATCAAATTTGAATCCTTACATTATGTTTGAGCTACTTAAAATCTAAGTT
The DNA here is from genome assembly GCA_023935145.1 of Bretschneidera sinensis. Lineage (NCBI taxonomy): Eukaryota > Viridiplantae > Streptophyta > Magnoliopsida > Brassicales > Akaniaceae > Bretschneidera > Bretschneidera sinensis. Next base: position 108,117,738 of record CM043698.1, read on the forward strand.
TTATTAGAAATTTCTAGAATGATAAAATTGCTAAGTTCAGGGTGAGAAATCCTGATAGTTTAAACTTTTTTAATTGTTGGTTGGACATTGGTTGTGTTGGATTTATATTATTTAATCTTCTTGCAGAGGGAAAATGTCCGAAAATATAGATGGAACTTTGTTGAAATTTATAAAATTTTAAAGTAGTACAATCTCTATATCTAAATGTTCTAATGCTACTTGTATTTTTTCTTATAAACTCCAATTTGAATTAATTTTATTTAAAAGTTTTTTCATCATAAAAAATAGTGATTGTTGACCCTTATTTGATTTTGATATGATAACAAAACTCTAGCTATGTTGCTAATGAGCTTATTGAGATTGTTTATGCTTTGAAGAAATTATCTCAAGCAAGTCAAAGAGTCCTTAGAATCAAGTTCAAGTCCTTCACCATTAAAGATTGAAGGATTAAGTAGTATTCTTAAAGAAATAGAGTTTATAGGTAACTTATTGAATGTAATTATTAAATCCTTAGGGCTCAATGCATATCATGCCTTAATTGAACTTTAAAATAATTTATCTTGACATATAAAAGTATTTGAAAATTTTTATGGTTTTAAAATTTAGTTTTGAAGAGTTTTAATCAAAAAATTGAAGTTTGAATGCTGGGAGCCGACTCCCATACAGCTCATGGGATAGAAACTCGTTGAGTCTCTGTGAGCCGACTCCCTGGGTTGAGAGTTGATTCTCAAGGCTCAAGAGTCGAATCCTAGAGGCAAAGAGTTGACTCACAGGCCTAACGATCAAAAAATTTAAATTGTTTAAAAGAGGGATCTTCGCATTTAATGCATAGAAACGACTAGTATTTGCCTCTAATGTCTTTAAACATTTCATAAGCTATAAATACATGTCTCCCGCTCAATTAAATGCATCAATGGCAAGCTTTAAGAGCATTCATCAAGTTTTGAACCCTAGATTTGCAATAAATGTTTTGAGTTGTATACTTTAGAGAAAGCATTATTGTAAATCATCTTCACTTTCATTTATTGAATAAAATAGTTAGTGTAACTCTTGGGTGAGTTTGTGAGAACTCTTTGAGTGTTTTAGGGCTAAAACACTTGGTAGAGGTTTTTTAGAGTGAGATAATGATAAGTGCTTAAATAGTCATATTTAAGCCCCTTAATTTACACTTGTTAGACTCTTTGTTTATCTATTTTAGTAGATTCTACTTCATTTTCATGTTTTCTGTGTTTTTCATAGGTCTTTGAACAAAAGAAGACATTTCGAAGCTCTAAGGAACAAAAAATAAAGATCTATAAACCAACAAGTGCACCTCTCTTGTGATTGAGCGCACAGGCACTCGTGCGCACACTTAGAAGGCTCGAGCACACCCATGCGCTCGAGCACAGAAGCTCACGATCGAGCGCACATGCATAGAGAGGCGGCAGAGCCAGTTTTGGAAAGAAGTCTCTGGTTCTCAATTTGGAAATTAGGGTTTCGGGACTCTCTTATAACCCTATATATAGACTTTTAAAACACAAAACATACTTTTGATTACTTTTGATTTTACCTTTTGATTTTGCTTGAAGTTGTAAGCTTGGAGAGGAATTGACGACTCGTCTCCACAGCTCTTCGGGTTTTATCTTTCTCTTTAGTTTAGTTATGGTTATAATGTTCAAAATATTTAGCATGTGTAACTAAACACTAGTAAGGGCTTGAATGAAGCCCTAATTATGTTTAACCAATAATTCAGTAGTGATGCCTTTGCAATATTTATACTGTGATTCTTAACTTGATTAATGTCTATTTTTATTTAAATTCCTCATATGTGTGTGTTTGATCAACGTATGCATGTGGTATGGATTAGTTAGTTGAATCAATTTAGATGACCGAGTCCTGGGTTCAACAATAGTAACAAAAGATATCCACATCGGATTCTTGGGTTAATCAACATGGGAAACCGGGAGTGGATCAGCCCTAAGTCCCGTGTTGTTGTCGATTTCCATAGATCCTATGCTCTCTTAAGGAACAACTCAGTATACACCATGCTGAATCCCTTAAGAGAGAAAAGAGTTAGAGTATACACCATGCCTAACTCGTTGCTTAGAGAAATCAATAGCCTAAAGAGTAGACCAAGCCCTTAGGTTGACAACCATTAGGTATTTATAGCATGAGTAGCGCATTGGTATATTGATTTATTGGGCTAGCATGATTAGTGGTGGATATCAAGTCCCTACGCCATTATCATTATTATCTAAACTCAATATTTATTTCTGTCTATTTTTACTTTGTGAAATTAATTCTAAATCGAAATTCACCAATCCTTGTGGAAATGATCTCGCACTTGCACACTATGCTATTGTAGACCTTGTGCACTTGCAAGTAAAACAAGTTTGGTTATTTGCTTATTTATTTAGGTAGATAAACACAAAACAAATTTTTGGCACCGTTGCCGGGATTGCACTAAATTTATTTCTATAATTATTTTCATTTAGTAATTTTTATTATGTTTTATTTTTATCAAAAAATCTTTAATTTTAAGTTTCTATTTTTACCTTTATTTTTGTTTTATCCAAAACCTAATCTATTTCCTTTCTGTTTTTAGTTTTAGACACTCCAGCAAAACCCTCTGTACCACTTATGATCGAGTGCACACCTCTGTGCGATCGAGTGCACTTGAGGCAGAGAGTTGCCCGGGCAGTAGTGTTGAATTGTTGCACAGAAGTAATTGTCATCAATTCATGCATGGGCTTCGATCCAGACATCCAACGTTATTTCTCCTTGATACCGAGCTTGAGCGGACCATCCGATAAAGGCTTAGAGATAACTCTGAAGAGTTAGAAGAAAAAATTAAAGAGGAAGCACCAATGGCGAAATAGATCGAAAATCAATAACCACCTGAGCGAAGACCGATGAAGCAATCCTTCATCCCACGGAACTTCGATCAGCTATCTTGCATTGCTTATCAACCAGAGGCGGAAGAAAATTATTACATATCTCTGCAGATACTCAGTGCCTTGACTCATTTTAGGGGTACACCTGCTGAGGATCCACACTTGCACCTTCGGGAATTCTTTGACCTGTGCAAGTTCTAGCACATCCTGGGCCTAAATCAAGAGGGAATCAAGTTAATTATTTTCTCTTTTTCATTAAAAGATAAAGCTAAGTTGTGGTATAATTCATTGCCTGCAGATTCTATCCATGTCTGGGAAGAACTATCCAGTAAGTTCCTAAAGAAATTTTTCCCAGTACAAAAGACAAGGTAGATGAGGAAAGAGATTCAATCTTTCCAATAGAGAGATGGAGACCTTTTCTTTGAAGCATGAGGACACTTTAATGAGCTGCTTCTCAAATGTCCACATCAAAACCTACCTTAAGATGAGCTGGTACTAGCCTTTTATGAAGGTCTAAATGACATGAATAAAGGTATTACTGATTCAGATCGTGGAGGTGTGCTGATGGAAAGAGCAGTGAAAAAGCTATGGAGCTGTTTGAGGCATTGAGTAAGCACACCCAACAATTCTCATCCAGTGGGAGACAAGGAGTAAAGAGTAAGGGCATGTATGAAGTTAACTTAATTGGTTGAATTCCAATTCAGATGGTTGCTATGAAAGGGAAGCTAGATATGCTTGTAAAAGCCATGACTGCTCAGAACGCCTCACCAAGTCCACAAGCCACACAACGCCAGGTATGTGCTTTATGTTCTCAATTTGATCACACTTCTGAGACTTGCCATTTATATTCATCTACAGATCCCGAGCAAGCAAACTATGTGGGACCAAACAGTGCATATGCAGATACCTACAATCCTGGATGGCGAAACCACCCCAACCTTTTATATTGCAACAATCAAAATGCCCTGAACCTTCAAGGGTAGCAAAGGAACTTCCACCAAGCAGCCCAACCAGTTCAAGAGTCAAAGAAGAGTGACCTTGAGAGTATGGTAAGGTAACTGATAACATCACAAGAATAGTTTATGGCAAATGGAAGGCAAATCAAACTGAGTAAAGACAAGCAATTGCAAAGCATGAGCAAACCATCCAAAGACTGGAAGCACAAATGAGCCAAATGATTAAGGAGCTAAGTGGACGAAGGCAAGGAGAATTTCCAACCCAAATAATGCCTAATCCTAGAGGACATCAGCAATTGAAGGCCGTTACAACTCTCAGAAATGATAAGATCATAGGAGTTAATAAGCCTGCACAAGCATCTCCAACTAAGCCATCCACATCCAAGATAAGTGAAATGGAGAAACAGAATGCACCTTCTTTCCCTCAAAGGTTAGTAAAGCCAAAGAAAGATAAATTGCTTGATATTTTTTAAACTTTGAGAAAAGTAGAAATTAACATTCCCTTATTAGATGCAATTAAACAAATTCCTGCTTATACTAAATTTTTAAAAGATTGTTGCACTAATAAAAGAAAGTTTTAGGACCATGAAACAGTGGCTCTAACTGAAGAGGTAAGTGCGGTATTGTTAAGAAAACTACCACCAAAGCTAAAAGATCCAGGTAGTTTTACCATTCCTTGCAGGATAGGTGACCAGCTTTTTGAGCGTGCACTATTAGATTTAAGAGAAAGTGTCAATTTGCTGCCATACACTGTAGTTGAAAAGCTAGGTTTGGGGGAGCTTCAACCAACCTCCATCACTTTGCAATTGGCAGACAGCAGCATCAAAAGACCAAGAGGTATTCTTGAGAATGTCCTAGTAAAGGTAGGTGAATTTATTTTACTTGCTGATTTTATTGTACTAGATATGGAAGAATCTCCTATGCTAATGCCTCTGCCCATCATCTTAGGAAGACCCGTTTATAAGAATTGCTGATACAATAATTAATGTGAAAAAATGTATTATAAGTATGACGGTAAATGGTGAGACAATAGAATTTAAGATATTTGATGCATTAAAATTACCCCAAGATGATCATGATGATGAATGTTTTAATGAATGTATGATGCAAAGTGCTGTCAAGCAAGCTTTTCAGGTCCATCACACTAATCTATTGGAGGCCACCCTCACCCATAGCTTCACAAGTTCGAATGTTAAGCCAAAATCTGAAGATATTACTGATGACATCATTGAAGCTGTGCACCTCCTTAAAACCTCTCCAAAGCATCTAAGTAAGTTCACTCCTCCGTTTGAAACTCTTGCGCATACTAATACTACTTTTCTCTCATCTATTGTCCAGGCACCAAACTTAGAATTGTAGCAGTTGCCAGCAAGAAATCAGATAGTCATGGTACATGGAACTAGAGTCACACCATACTCTGAAATTACAGTGCAACCAAGAGATGAAGATTTAGCACTCCAGACTGTCCAGTATGCAGCAGCAACAAGAACACTTGAGCTAAATGCGGGGGACTTTGGGTACTCTCTTCCAAGAGTTTAGCGATGAAGCTACTGTAGAGAGTGTTTGAGCAGTTCAGACTTTGAAAAAAATGTAGCTCAAACACCTCTATTTGATATCAAGGGTACTGAGGCCACTAAATACGGAGGTTGGGACTTTTATAGAAGTGTTGCCCAAAGCTTTAATTCGTTGTCGCCCACAAGTTGTTTGCTAAAAATACTCAATGAAAGCCCAGCAGTGAAAATGGTGCACCATCTGGCTGAAGACGTAAAACTTAGCGCTTATGGGAGGCAACCCACAACATATCCTTTTAATTTTATATTTTTCATTACTGTTTGTTTTTAATTGTTTTTGTTTTCTGGTATTACTTTAGTTTTTGTTTTTTAGGGACAATGTGTGCATCAGTTCAAGTTTGGGGGTGTGCTACGAGCCATGCCACCCATCTAGTTCTCTATCTCCCAGGTCAGATCTTTCCATGTCACTCACACATTGAGGACAATGTGTATATTAAGTTTGGGAGTAGGGAGAAACACATGCACACACTATATCCCAATTTTTTTTTTTTTTAAAGATAAATGCATGATCATTTTGTTTCGAAAATTTTGGTTAATTTAAAACAAACATGATAAAACTTCATTAGTAAGCTTAAAATCTAAAACACATAGCTTAGTAATAGGAATTTTAAAAGTTTAAGTTACTTACCTCAAGGCACTTAAGAATTCACGAGTTTGATCTAGATCTGACATGAGCACAATTGTGTGGAGGTATAACATTTAATTTTTATGTATATGTTTCCATGACCTAACTGTAATTGGATAACTTGTTAGAAGAACACTTTGGCATATAAAAATAAAGAAGAATGTCCATCATGCAAAAAGAGAAAATAAAATGCTCATAATGATCATTAAATACACTTTCCATTGAGTAACTGGACCTCTTGCCTCAGTAAGCAGTGAGTGTTTACATCAAAAGATAGGAATTAAGCATTTAATGATCATAAAAAAAATTTCAACTGAGTAACTGGACCTCTTGCCTCAGTAAGCAGTGAGTGTTCACGTCAAAAGGTGGGAATTTCACTTAGCAGCATTAAGACCTGTTAGTTCTGTAGCATTTTTTACTCGAGTTAGTAACTCCTTAGGGGTGTCTTTACACCTAATGCCCTAAAACCATCTGGTTTGGGAGTCATTGACTAAACACTCGCTACAAGGGTCAATTAGAAAGCTTAATGGAACTCAACATGGTAAAAATGTCATGGTGAAAGAAAAAAAAAAGAAGTAAAAACTATGCCATTTTTGTTCTGTCTGATAAGGAATTCGATGAAGGTTTGGACACCAAAGCACTATACATTAGAATTATTTGGAAGCTCCATCTTTTAAGTGCTAATTCACCACACACCAAATCAAACTTGTGATGCCTTAAACCAACCTTAGGTAAGTAACATGAACTGTTAAAATCCTTATTCATTGCAAAAATGTGTTTTTATTATAAGCTTACTCATGAACAGTCATCATGGTTTTATGTGCAACCAAAATTTTTGGATATCATGAAAAATGAGTTTATCTTTGATTTTGTTTTTACATAGTCTTTCATTTTGTATTGCTAAGTGACCAGCAATATGTAAGTTTGGGGTGTGATAAGTGCTTAAATAGTCATATTTAAGCCCCTTAATTTACACTTGTTAGACTATTTGTTTATCTATTTTAGTAGATTCTACTTCATTTTCGTGTTTTCTGTGTTTTCCATAGGTCTTTGAAGAAAAGAAGACATTTTGAAGCTCTAAGGAACAAAAAGTGAAAATCTGCAAACCAGCAAGAGCGCACCTCTCTTGTGATCAAGTGCACAAGCACTCGTGAGCACACTTAGAAGGCTTGAACGCACCCATGAGCTCGAGTGTAGAAGCTCGCGATCGGGCGCACACACAGAGAGAGGCGGTAGAGCCAGTTTTGGAAAGAAGTCTCCAGTTCTCAAATTGGAAATTAGGGTTTTGGGACTCTCTTATAACCCTATATACAGACTTGTAAAACACAAAAAACATACTTTTGATTACTTTTGATTTTATCTTTTGATTTTGCTTGAAGTTGTAAGCTTGGAGAGGAATTGACAACTCATCTCCACAGCTCTTCGGGTTTTATCTTTCTCTTTAGTTTAGTTATGGTTATAATGTTCAGAATACTTAGCATGTGTAACTAAACCCTAGTAAGGTCTTGATTGAAGCCCTAATTATGTTTAACCAATAATTCAGTAGTGGCACCTTTGCAATATTTATGTTGTGATTCTTAACTTAATTAATACCTGTTTTTATTTAAATTCCTCATGTGTGTGTCTGATCAACGTATGCATATGGTATGGATTAGTTAGTTGAATCAATTTAAATGACTGAGTCCTGGGTACAACAATAGTAACAAAAGATATCCACACCGGATTCTTGGGTTAATCAACATGGGAAACTGGGAGTGGACCAAGCCCTAGGTCCCGTGTGGTTGTCGATTTCCACAAATCCTATGCTCTCTTAAGGAACAACTCAGTATACACCATGTTGAATCCCTTAAGAGAGAAAAGAGTTAGAGTATACACCATGCCTAACTCGTTGCTTAGGGAAATCAATAGCCTAAAGAGTGGACCAAGCCCTTAGGTTGACAACCATTAGGTATTCATAGCATGAGTAGCGCATTGGCATATTGTTTTGTTGGGGTAGCATGATTAGTGTTGCATATCAAGTCCCTACGCCTTTATCATTATTATCTAAACTCAATATTTATTTCTATCTATTTTTTACTTTCTGAAATTAATTCTAAATCGAAATTCACCGATCCCTGTGGAAATGATCTCGCACTTGCACACTATGCTATTGTAGACCTTGTGCACTTGCAAGTAAAACAAGTTCAGTTATTTGCTTATTTATTTAGGTAGATAAATGCACAACAGATAATTTTTTGTAAAAAGTTTGGGCAACACCTTAGAAGTTTCTTGGTTTTTGGTTTTGCTTGGATTACCTAAAAAACTCTCAAGAGAATTCTTAAGGAGTGGACTAGGCACTAGGAGTGATCGAGCCACTACAAATTTGTTCGCATTGTCTTCTCCTTTACTCTCTTTAATTTTTAGCAAGTGTGGGTACTACGCCTTTCATCACCCTTTGTCAATTGGTAAGGGGGATCCCATAAAAGGAGACTATTTTAGGTCTAGGCACACTTTTCACACTAGGATCCTTTTGTCATCTAAGTACAAAGCAAGGACAATGAGTAAAAAGTCACCATTTGACCTTGAAGGGAGTCAAAATCCCTTTTATTGGTCGTGTGAGAGATTATAGGTGAGAAGATTTGGGTATGAGAGAAAGAAAAATTAGAGCTCTTTCTCTCACCAAAGCCTAGCCCTTTTATATTCGAGAAAAAAGTGTTTATGTCTTAAGAAAAATTATTCTACCACACACTAGCATTCATTTGCATGCAATATAGTTTAATATCAAACTATGGGCAAGCCATAGTTATATCAAACATCACAAAAGCATGAAGAACATATATACTTGGGAGATTACTGACACAACACTATTTGTTGGACAAGATTTTTCTCCCAAAGACAATTTGATTCCCCAACTAAATGCTTAGCAATTGTAACATTTTATAATAAAAGAAAAAGGAAAAAGATATATGAAATGGTAATAATAAAATAGATGCTCAAGGAGACAAAATATGTTAGCATGAAATTGTGCTAGATAAAAACCAACGGAATAAAATCATTGAAACTCAAAAGTTCTGCTCGACTAAAATACCCACCGATGGCAACCTACGGCCACTAATCGGTGGTAATCTAAATTAAGCCGATAGTTTAACGATATCGACAGATAGCAACAGTAGACAAAATATTCTTTAATAAAATGAATTGCATGTTTCTATAATTTAGGATAATGCGAGCATTCTGATTTTATGACATGAAAGGAATGGAATGATAAATATTTAAATAATGTGCTATTGCAGTTGATGTGGACTAAAGTACCTCATTCCCCAGGATCGAGACAAGTGGAGAGGTGACACCATCTATAATGCTGAGCCGCCCATCTAACAGCTTAATTTATGGGATTTAACTACCCGAGATAGAGTTTCAAGGAGATTGAGTGGCGGCTTAGCTGTCAAGATGGTTAATCACAGGACAAAATGCCATTAGTAGACCTATCTCTTACTATCAGTACGCATCAAGGAGATTTATCTCAATCCTCTCAAGGATTTTGTCTCAATGTTGCCTATAAAAGGAAGAATCGACTTTCTCAGAAGAACTAAGTATGAAAAATGGCAAGAGCTGAAATTCTCCTACCCTGGTATCTCTCTAAAACCCTTCCTTTTATGTCACCTCGATACATCTACTGACTTAACCATCAGAGGGTCCTTTCCAAAGTATACCAACTCCGAGAGACTTTCTTTGTAGGGTTTTTGTACCAAGTTAACGTGAATACAAGAATGTAAAGGAGCTCTTTCAAACCTATCAAGATGCTTAGCTTCAGCTTTATATAGTTCAGAACTAGAAAAATCCACACCATAATGCACCATACTTTTTTTGGCATCAATAGATTGGCATCATTTATGTGGACGAAAAGTTTATCTCACGACGCCACCTAAAAAGTCAAACACCCTCCACTTCCTCCCGCGCTGTCGACTAATCGAAATGGAAAATGAGAAAGTCGACATCATAGTATCGGAGCATATGGGAGACTTGAATCCCTCGTAAATCTCGAAAAGCAGTCAGAACTCGAGGGCCCATGATGGACATTCTCAATCCAGACCCACCGAGATTGGCTTGGCCAAAAATCTCAGAACTCAGGTCACTAGAGCTGAGTACGAGGAGCTCAAATAAAGGTATGATAACTTGGATGAAATAATCACCTAGATGCTCCCCAACAATGTCCACACTTTTTCTGTTAGAACCACCCCGACAAGAGATTAGTGTGACCACAACCAAGGGAGAATCGAAGAGGCCAGGCCGTTCCAAGCAGCATGAACGCTGTCATAAAATTGGCGAGGAGCAGGGAACCTAGAATCAAGTCTGGTACGCTGAAGCCTCTAAAGCTGGTGTAGAGAAGTATAAGAAGGAATATATTTTAGATTCCCGAGTTCCAAAGAAGTACAGGGAACAAGAAATGCTCCAGGCTTCCCAACAATTAAGAATGATGAATAGGCGTACAGATCTCACCTTAAAAACCAGTAAGTTAAACATCCTGAATGAGCTTAGCTCTCCAAAAACTTATACTCTCATGAAGTCATGGAGATACCTATCCCATACAGCTTCAAGATGTTGAATGTTAAGCCATACATAGGGAAAACTTTTCCTTTGGATCACCTAGAACTTTCAAGTCCCTGATATTCATCTATAGTCATTTAAAGGCCGTAATATATAGAGCTTTCACAGTCACGCTATGGGAGACTGCTCGAACCTAGTTCTCTCGGCTTCCCTCAAGCTCCATCTCATATTTCAGGAAACTCAACGACTAATTTGTAACCCATTTCTTCAATAGTAGAGGACCAAGAAGAACAGTTAAAAGCATGCTTAGCTTCACTCAAAGATTGGATGAATCGCTTCAGGATTACATTACTCAATTTAGAGCCTCTATTGTCAAAGTCAAAGGACTTGACCAAAAAATGATAACAATGGTTTTTATCAACGGGCTCATAGCATGCGGTTTCAGCCAATACCTATCTAGGAACCCAGTCGACTCAATGACTATCCTCCTAGCATAAGTGGATGAATTTATAGTTGTCAAAGAAGACTAGACCTTCAGGAGATAGAGATAGGAAAGCTCAACAGGCAAAAAGAAAAGAGGTAATGATGGACATAAACCTAAGGCAGAATCCAAAAAAGAAGAACAATGAAATCAGAGGAAGGGGAGAGTGTAAGGTAAAATCTAAGGGTTTGAGAGTTACACTCTTCTCAACACCTCTAGATCTAACCTCTTAATGGAAATTTCTAGCTAGGACATCATACGATGGCCACAAAATCTCAAGTTTAACCCCAACAAAAGGGACACCAGTCAATACTGTTATTTCTAGAAGGACCACAACCATGATATAAAAGATTGTAAACAATTAAAAATTCAAATCAAAGATCTAATTAAGCAAAGATACCTGAAAAAGTTTGTGAAAATAAAACAAAGTCCACTTTAAGACCGAATTTTTGACATAAGATGAAGGAAGAAGTCGAGGAGAAGTCCAAACCCCCAAAGTCAAAGTAAAAGAGAAACTCCATGTAAAGAACTGGACAATGCTCCCACTTCAGGCATCATCCAAACTATCTTTGATGGCACCGCCTCGGGCAGAGAATCTACGAGCTCCCGAAGAGCCTACACTAGGTTTGTAGGATCTGTAGAGGAGTTGCACAAAAGAAGCTAGATAGACTAAATCATTAGCTCCATGAATGAAGAACTAGAAGAGGTTTGTTTGCCTCAAGATAATGCAATTGTAGTCAGTCTTATCATCACCAACTTCTCGGTGGAGAGAATATTAGTGGACAACAGTTTCTCGCAAGACTGTACTACAATGCTTTTAGGAAAATATAGTTGAATGATGACAAGCTAAAGCCCTCTAAAGAGCCTTTGTATGGCTTCTCTAGGGACCCTGTCAACCCCAAAAGTAACATTGCATTACTTATCACCACAAGAGTTGCTCCCTTGCAAACTACAACCATGAACACTTTTCTAGCGGTCAACATTCCCTTTTCGTTCAATGTTATCCTTGGACGACCTGAACTGAATGCCATAAAGGCAATAGTATCAACCTACTACCTTAAAGTGAAGTTCCCAATAGAAACCAGTGTCAGGGAAATAAAAGGAACCTGAATGGCCGCCTGTAATTGCTATTTGGCCTCGATGAAAGGAAAGGAAAAAACGAATTTCCTCAGAATCCAAGACCTTTGAGAAGAAGTGAAGAACCCAAGAAAAAATCGATGGAAGACTTGACCCCAATCCCATTGATGGAAGGAAAATACAACAAGAAGACCATCCAGATTAGATTGAGCAAAGGAAAATTTGATTTCCTTCTTAAGAAAAAATCAAGACGTCTTCGCATGGACAACAACTAACATACCAGGAATAGAATTAACAGTGATGGTCCATCATCTCAATATCAACCCCTAGTATAAGCCTGTAATCCAAAAGAATAGATCTTTCACTCTTGAAAGACAACAAGCCATAAATACTGAGGTGAAGAAACTATCAGAGGCTGGCTTCATTCGAGAAATCAACTATCCCACCTGGCTCGCCAATGTTGTTATTGTAAAAAAGTCAAATGGAAAGTGAAGGATATGTATTGATTTAAGAAAGCTCAATAAAGCATACACAAAAGATAGTTACTCTTTGCCTCGAATTAGCCAATTAGTTGATGCAACTTCAGGTTATGAGATGTTGAGTTTCATGGATGTATACTCTGGGTACAATCAAAACAAGATATACGAACTGGACCAGCAGAACACCGCAATCATAATGAAAAAAAGGCCTTTACTACTATAAACTAATGCCCTTTAGACTCGAAAACGTAGGTTCAACATACCAAAGGTTGGTGAATAAGCTCTTCAAGAATCAGATCGGTCAAAACATGGAAGTATACGTGGATGACATGCTGGTCAAAAGTGTCTAAACAGCTAACAACATAGTCAGTCTAGAAGAGTGTTTCTTCACTCTGAGGAAGCATAAAATGAAGTTGAACCCCACCAAGTATGGCTTTGAAGCCACCTTTGGGAAATTTTTAGGGTTATGGTAACCTAAAGAGGAATAGAGGCTTACCCAAAAAAAAAAAAATTGAGGTCGTCCTAGACATGGAAGTACCCAGTACTATGAAGGAATTTCAAAAGCTCATAGGGAGAATCATGGCCCTAGGTTGATTCATGTCTAGGTTTTCCAAAAAATGTCTACCTTTCTTTAAAGCACTGAAGAAGATCGAAGAATTCTATTGGACGAAAGAATCTCAATCCTCAATTGACCAGCTAAAGAGATATCTAAGCTAGCCCCTCCTCTTGACCGAATCTAAAGAATGAAAAGAATTGTTGTTATATCTAGCTGCGAGCGAGGTAACTGTTGATTTAACTCTAATCAAGAAAGAGGATAAGATCCAAAAGCCAATATATCATATAAGTAAGATTCTACAAAATGTGAAAGTAAGATATCAGCCCATTGAGAAACTAGCCTATGCGATAATCATCTCGATCAGAAAAAAAAAAAAAAAAAAAGGTTGTATTTTCAGGCCCACTAAATCACCATGCAGATAGACCACCCCATTCATCAAGTCCTCTGCAAACCTGATATCTTAAGAAGACTCATGAAGTGGTCGATAGAGCCAAGAGAATTCGACATTTAGTTCAAACCTTGGTCAGCCATCAAAGGTCAAGCTCTAGTAGACTTCATTGTCAAATACACATTCTCCTAGCAGCCTGTGAAAGAAGAACTAACTGATCCTCCCCTTAAGTCCCCTTTTTGGAAACTCTACGTGAATGGATTTTCGAACTCAACATGTAGCAGTGTAGACTTATCCTCATTCGCCTCGAAGACTTTACGATTCAATACATACTTTAGTTCAGATTTAAAGCCTCAAACAATGAAGTTTAATATGAATCTCTCTTAGTTGGAATGAGGTTGGAAAAATCTCTCATAGTAAAAACCATTGAGGTGTTCATTGACTTTTAGTTAGTGGTAAATCAAATTTCGAGAGAATACGAAGCAAAAGGGGAAATCATAATCAAGTACCTAGCAAGGGCAAAGAAAATCAAAAGTCACTTTAAACAAGTAAAGATTGTTAGGGTACCCAAATAAGAAAATGTCAGAGCTAACGCCCTTGAATAGTTATTGTCTTCCAAAACTTTGGATCTTCCTCAAACAGTGTATGTTGAACTCCTATCCAACCCCAATAAGAAAGATACCAGAGTAATGAACATTGAAGACTCACCAAATTAGACGGCTAAGATTGTAAGATACCTACAAGATGAAGCACTCCCAGAATCCTAAGTCAAGGCAAGAAAACTAACATGCAAATCAACTATGTATTACATGATCGAATGAAGGCTATATAAGTGATCCCTTACCTTGCCCTACCTCAAATGCCTCACCCTAGGGGAAGCTAACTTTGTGCTTAAGGAAGTTCATGAAGAGGTTTTTGGGAACTACCTCAATGGTAGGATACTAGCACATAAGGTCTTAAGAAAATGGTACTACTAGCCAAAGATGAAAGACAACGAGGTTAACTACGTCAAAAGGTGCGCCCGATGTCAAAAATTTGCACCTATCCTATGAAGGCCACCAAGTAACCTGATAGTAGTCATAAGTCCTATACCTTTCACTATATAGGGAATCGACATCTTAGGACCCTTTCCAGAGGCACCAGGATAGCTAAAGCACCTGATCATGGTAATTAATTATTTTACCAAATAGGTCGAGGTCGAACCATTAGCAAAGATCACTAGGGTAAAAGTAAAGAAATTCGTTTGGAGGTCCATAATCTACATGTACGATATTCCTAGTATATTAATAACTGACAATCAGAAATAGTTTGACAGGACATAGTTCAGAGGATTATGTGAAAAACTGAATATCAAGTAGAGATTCTCGTTAGTTGGATACCCACAGGCTAAAGGACAAGTCGAAGTGATGAACAAAATGGTATTGCAAACTCTAAATAAGAAGTTAGAGGACACAGAAGGACTATGGGCACAAAAGCTCCCTCATGCACTTTAGACTTATAAAACCAATCCCAGGGCATCTACAGGTGAAATGACTTTCTTTCTAGCTTTCGGATCCGAAGCCATCGTCCTAGTCGAAATAGGGGAACCCTTTTCCCATAATTCAGATGTTCGAGGAAAAGCAAAACGAAGAAAAGCTAATGATAAACCTAGATTTAATAGAAAGGCCACAAGACAAAGCATTTCTCAAGCTCGCCGTATGTTAGCATTGCACCACTAGGTATTTTAATTCAAGGGTTAGAGCGAGGCCATTTAGATTAGAAGACCTAGTCTTATGAAACCAAGAAGTCTCAAACCCAAGGAAGATTGGGAAAATGGAACCAAACTGGGAAGATCTTTACAAGGTTAGAAGAGTGGTCAGACCTAGAACTAGAAACAATGAATGAAACTCAAATACCGCATAAATGGAACAAAGAAAAGTTGTGAAAAATTTATCAGTAAATAATAAATGTAATCATCATGATGCATGTAATATTGAAAGTTTTAAATAGATTATTTCATTGATGACAAAAGTCCATACAAATGTAATTCCATTTCTAAAAAAAAAAAAGAAAGAGAAAAATATGTATGCCTGACAGTCATCCGAGTTAATATTTCTATCACCCACCTCTTCATCAATTCCCTCAGAGGCCTTGGTAGTAGAAGTCTCTCCAAAATTATCAGGAATCTTCAAGCTATCCTAGTTAAAGTTAGGGAGGATCTTTGCCATGGCCATTTTTGTTGCTTTGAAGCCACTAAAAAAGAACTCCGAAGACTTATTAAGAACTTCCTACTTGAACTCCTCAGATTTCTTAAAGACCTCTATAGCAAAAGATTCGGTGTCTGACATCGCTACTTTAAATTTCTTCTTTGAGGATGAATTAATGAGAGAAGCTCAAGAAATATATAAAAGTTGAAAGTTCGGTCTATGGGTTCCAGTTAATCTATGTAAGCCAATGTTTCAGTTACCAAAATTGAAAATTTTCTGAAAATAAACAAGGGAAAATATTTGGTTTCTTACATTATGGTATGACATGGAGTCAAGATGATGCAAGTATTTTCCCAAATTATCAACAGGGTCTCTAGCTATTCTATGAAGCCACCAAACTTGACGAGGGAAGATATTTTATGAATTAGAGGTAAGAGTGTATATACCTAGAGTGCAACCAAAGTACTCATAAGCCCATATTTGTGTTACTTATAGTGAGATAAATTAAAAGGAAAAAAATGAAGAATTGACAAAAATGGAGAATAAGCATACTTCCCAGGAACAATAGTACCCATCTATGTTGCTATATTTTCCTTGTTTGCTTCAAGAAGCATTATCTATATATCCATACAAGTTAGCCCATGCAGCACCAGCTAATTGTACACCTTGATTTTGTCAAGATTCTCTAAGGGAAGCAAAAAGTAGAGATTAGTGTTTTTACCAGAAGTGTCCAAAAATAGTGTGGTCCCAAACATATAATGCAAAAATAGTCACGTCATTTGATCTGAATTGACCCTCACTCTAGGCAACCGATCTTGTTGGGGCATAACATTTGAGCTCATCCAATTGAAAGAAACACTACCATTAGAATTTGGAATACAAGTTCCTATCATCTCAAGAAAATTTACCTTATTCTTGTAAAACTCAGTGTCCAAGGCAAGTTGGTCACCTGCTACTTCTAGATCAGTAATCCTGAAAAAATTTTGGAGTTATAATAGCCTCAAAATCAGGAAAAACAAAGCTATATATAGTGTCAGACCACTTCTCAACCAGTTAAGAAGCCAAAGGAATATTGGGATTCGAAGAGATGAGAGATTCGATTGTAAGTATCGCTCATTTTCGCCATACCCCACAACTCTAAGCTTAATACCCAAGGTCATTCTCTTCGAGGAAGAATGAATAAGTGAGGTTGTAGATTGAAGTAGGTTGGCATATGGAAGGATTACTACCTACGGGGTCTAACACGACTATTTATGAGTAGTAAAGAGGCCTCCATGATATGTGCACTTTAAGTGTTAAACTAGCAACTGTTTCACTGTTATATGGTGTTAGGCCTTACTGAGGGATATTTTTCATTGGATATATCATCCAAGCATAAATAAAGAATGATGAGTAAATTTTAGTCATCATTTGAACTTAAAAGAAGAAAAAATCCCATATCATTGGTCTATGTGAGAGATTTAGGGCAAGAGATTGGTGTATGAGAGAAGAAAGAATCAAAACTTTCCCTCTCGCTTAGGTCGAAACCTAACCCTTGTGTTCTTGGAAAAGAATTTAATAATTGCTTTAAACTATTTTTTCCCACACTAGTAACAACAATTTTACTTCACTCAAATAGGCAAAGCATTGATTTATAACAAACAAGAAATAATTATTCATGAAAATTAAATTAAAAATACAAATAATAAAATAAAGGCAATTAGGACAATAAATTTAACTGAAAAAAGATAGAAAACAATTTTAGTGCAGTAAGAAAATAATCATAGAAAATTGAAAACATAAGGAAAAACACGCAACGAAGAAAATCAGGTTCAACTTAGTCGATCGGGTTTAAACAGGATCCGACTGGTCACAGGAAAGCCAGTCGGTCATAGGAAAGCGCTAGCCATTCCCAGTGAAGGACTAATCGACCTTTTAGCTTTGGTTCAGGAAATTTCAACCAATTTCGACTTTTTTACCAAAAAAAAAACTCTATTTCAAACGATTTTGACGACAATTTAATCAAATAAAACATCATACAAACATGTAATCATGCTAATAATCTTTAATAAAATATAATTGTTTTGTAACATGCAATTTTTGATTGATTATTTAGATGCAAGAACCCTAATCACATGAAAAGGCTGGTCATTCCCAGTGATGGACCAATCGGTCTTTTAGCTCTGGTTCAGGAAATTTGAACTAGTTTCGAGTTTTTGACAAAAAGAACTCTATTTCAAATGATTTTGATGATAATTTAATCAAATAAAAGATCATACAAACATGTAATCATGCTAATAATCTTTAATAAAATATTATTGGTGTGTAACATGCAATTTTTTATTGATTATTTAGATGCAAGAACTCTAATCACAGGAAAAGGCTTGCCGTTCCCAATGAAGGACTAATCGGTCTTTTAGCTCTGGTTTAGGCAATTTCAACCAGTTTTGAGATTTTGACAAAAAGAAATCTATTTCAAACGATTTTGATGATAATTTAATCAAATAAAAGATCATACAAACATGCAATCATGCTAATTATCTTTAATAAAATATTATTGGTGTGTAACATAAAATATTTTATTGATTATTTAGATGCAAAAACCATAATCTATATGACGTACAAAAATTAATGCAAGCCTAAATCATATTTCTACATGACATATGAAAATTAAATTAAAGCCTGTAAAATGTATTTGATCTATAGAGGTTAAAAATAAATCATCATTATGCTTGTTGATGATTTAAATAACTAAGGAAAAGTACTAACCTTTTTAGTGTTCTATTCAGTCTCTTAGCATTTGTACGAAAGGATTAATGAAAAGTTAATACTAGATTTGTTTATGAATTCTCATGTGTGGTGGGGAAGCCCTCAAAGATTGATTTTTGTATGAAGTGGATGAATGCATGTAGAATCTTGATTTAGAACTTGAATTATTCGCAGAATTTGATTTAGATTTTGTAAGAAAAATTGGTTTTTGTGTTTGAAGAGATTTTAAGGTGGCTAGGGTCTTGATGAGAGTCATAAAATGCATCTTAACAGTACTTAACTGTTATCATTTTAGGGTTGATCTAGGTTTTAATTGCACTTTTATACGTTAACAACTCTAAAGTATCATTCTTGGATCATTGATCTATTTCGGTGCATTTTCAGGTACTTTAAGCTCAAAAGAGGAGGAAAAGTTATCATTGCTTGAAGCACAAAGACTCAAGGCATACTGGAGTGAAGGAATGATTCCGAAAGGACAAGATGGAGGGCTTAAAAGAGCAACAGCTGCTGCCCACACTGGAAATGAGTTTCACTAAATTGCCAGAATTTCCCGTACAGATCAATCATCTTTAAAAATTAAACTGTATTGATACAAGAAGAACCAGGATATGAGCCATATATTTTTAGAAAGATCTGGAAGTCTATTTTCTGGAAAATTTTATGGTTCATCAAAAGGATTTTTCTACAGAAAGTTATGGCAGTTTAAGTAGACAAAGGTCAGGCTGTGCGGGATTTCAGCGTGATTTTGGGCTTAAATCCCACATCCGACATCGGTTGGAAAACACATTTATATATCCCACATCCCACATCGGATGGGGAACACATTGCACTCTTGGTATTTGCCTATATAAGACCCACTCCACTTTAGCTTTGGCATTCAATCGGAGCTCATCTGAATACATTAGAGAGTGAATCCAGAGGGCCTTTAGGAGTAATCCAGAGGGCCTTTAGGACTCCGAAAGTATAATTTTGAAGGCAAGCTGAGGAATAGCCGAAGCTTTCGCTACCGAGGAGGAGATGATTGTTGAGAGGCCGGAGGCAACTCAAGGAAGCATGAGCTCCATGAGCAGCTAGTCTTCAAGCAAGGCGAAGGGATGAATCCCTAGGTGTAGTTGTTCTTATTTCCTTTATTTGATTCAGTTGTAGTTTGGTATTATTTTCATTAAATATTGTTATGTTTTATTCTTTAATTTAATTAGTAGATTTTTATTAGTCCGGTGATTGCATGCTTCTTTTCCATATAAGTTCAGTCATGCTTTTCTTATGTGTATCTGTTTGGGTGTGATTAAGTCCGGTAGATCTCTTTTATAGATTTTTCCATTGCTGCGGTATTGTCATTACATATATCGTCGTCTTTTGATAATTTATAAGTTGGGTCATGTGTGCATGAAAGTAGAGAATAATTCATAACAATTACATTAGGATTTATAGTTGAACTTTAATTGAATATTTTCCGATTGCCTGTTTAGGATGTGAAACTTGCAATCGAGACAAAAATAGCTGAATCAAGTTAGGATTAGAGCAACAAGCCTAGGGAGGATTCCCGGAACCTTGTCATTCTTAATTATATTTCAAACCTATTTACACAATTACCTTTTTGCACAATCAAAAACTCAGATTCATTTAATCTTTTATCATTTGTGTTAAGGTTAACACCTTCTTTTGTAATTAACTTGTTTCCATGTGGAATCGACACCCCAAAACTATACTACAATAACCGTGTTATGTTTTGGGTGTAATCAAATTTTGGCACCGTTGCCGGGGAAACGCACTTAAGTACAAGGAAGCTTGTCAACTTTGAGTGTGACGGTAAAAAAAAAAAAATTCTTGTTTTATTTATTTTATTTCCTCTCTGATTCATTTGGTGCATGCTTAGACAAGAGATCTGCGAGGTAGATTCATTAGAGGACCTGAGCTAGAATTACCCTCTCTTTCCGAG
The DNA here is from genome assembly GCA_023935145.1 of Bretschneidera sinensis. Taxonomy (NCBI): domain Eukaryota; kingdom Viridiplantae; phylum Streptophyta; class Magnoliopsida; order Brassicales; family Akaniaceae; genus Bretschneidera; species Bretschneidera sinensis. Next base: position 108,138,144 of record CM043698.1, read on the forward strand.
TCTAATAATGAAACCTCGCCTAGATAAACCCATAGAGAAAACCCAAGTGAGAATCTAGAGGATTTTGTTAACATGGCCGATAACCATAATGAGAATGTTGCTAGGACACTTCAGGATTACCTCAACCCTACACGCACAACCACACCATCACGCATCATATTTCCAACCAATACTCGCCCATTAGAGTTTAAAACAGGGATGATACATTTACTCCCTACATTTCATGGCTTGGATAATGAAAACCCATATGTGCACATTAGAGAGTTTGAGGAAGTAGTCGCGACTTTTCATAGTCAAGATGAAATCGATGACATTGTGAGGCTTAAGTTCTTTCCTTTCGCTTTGAAGGATAGAGCTAAGAGTTGGCTATACTCACTTAGACCACGATCTATTAGGTCGTGGACTGAGATGACTCAGATTTTTTTTAATAAATACTTTCCCCAACATAAGACCAATGCTTTAAAAAGGCAAATCTCCACCTTTGCACAAAAGGACAGCGAGACTTTGTATCAGTCTTGGGAGAGATTTAAATAGTTATTGAGTATGTGCCCTCACCATGGGTATGAGAGTTGGCGCTTAGTGAGCTATTTTTATGAGGGACTTACATATAGAGAGCGCCAATTTGTAGAGATGATGTGTAATGGTGAGTTTTTAGAGAAAGATCCTGATGAGGCCATAGAGTACCTCAATGAGCTTACTGAAAAAGCTCACACTTGGACTGGACCTAGTGCTACTGAAAGCACAAATAGGTCACAACCTATAGGGCACCCAAACGGTGGTGGAATTTACCATCTTAGGGAAGAGAATAACCTTAGAGCCAAGGTCGAGATGCTCACTAGAGAGTTTGATGCATTTAAAACTAAGGGCTCAAAGCAAACACATGTGGCTAATCTTGCGGAGTCTTTAGAGCCGTACTTTGTGTGTGGTGGGGTAGATCATCTCGCCAAAGATTGCCCTACATTTTTTTATATGAGAGGGGCGTATGAGGAATAATGTAATGCCTTAGGCATGTACAAGAGGCCTCCTGCACCTTTCTCTAACACTTATAACCCGGGGTGGCGAAATCACCCCAACTTCAGCTGGAAATCTGAAAACCAGCATGCACAGCCCTCTCGATCATCCCATGCACCTTATCACGCACCCTTAGCCTCTAGGAACTCTCTAGAAGACACCTTACAGGCTTTTATAGAGGTACAAGGTAGAACAAAACAAAGGTTTGAGGCACTAATTACGCAGGTGATAGAAGAGGGTAAAGAAACTAGGAGCCAAGTGTCCAAGCTGATGAGCTACTTGAGTGTGACTGAGCAATGTAAGTTCCCTTCTCAAGCTCAGTCCACACCCCATGGTCAACACCTAGCACAAAAGAATTTGGAGGAGGTGAATGCCATTAAGACACTTGGTGGTAAATCAGTACACATCCCAACAACGAAAAAATCAGAGGATGTGGCTGAAAGCCATCAAGTACAAGCATACATGATGGACTCGTTCATGGAAAAGGTCCAGCACCTTAATCCATTAGAGTCCACCTTCACCCATGGCTTCACCAAAGCATATATCGAGCCAGTATTTACGGATGTTACTGATGACATCCTTAAGGCCCCCCAAAAGCATAAAGGCACCGAATTTGGCAATGCAGCAACGGCGGATGCATTCAACCTATGCTTTTCGAGGAGGGAATAAGAGCGTCTGGCTGAAGACGTAAAACCTAGCGCTCATGGGAGGCAGCCCACAACATATCCTTTTACTTTTACTATTTTTCATATTTCTTTTTCTTGTTTATTATTATTTTTTTGCTGTTTTCCAGTTTTACTTTAGTATTTATTTTTCAGGGACAAATAAATGAAGCAGTTCAAATGATCGTGCACAACTTTCAACTCCACACACCGTTGGTTAAAAAGAGAGTTTCCTTAACTTTCGTTTTTTTTTTTTATTGAGAACAATGCTTATCTTAAGTTCAGGGTGGAAGATATACATTTCTTATTGCATATCATTGAACTGCTTGGTGTCATTTTTGTTTGTTTTTAGCATGCTTGGTGTTTGCCTTAGAGTTAATTTACATGTCAATGATATAAACTTAATTGAGATAACATATAGCATTTAGAAGAAGTTAAATTTTGCTTCAGTTTGAAATTAATTTAAGCATCAATCTTCATTTGGTTAGAGACTCTAGTTTGTGGTAAGATTGTATGATTAGTCTACAACATCTAGAGAAATTTTATGTGTGATTATTTTGTGAATATTTTTACGGTCTCAACAAGCTCTAGAACTTACTTGATAATCACTTGAGGCGAATTCCTAGAATGCACACTACTTAGGATATGATATAGGCCATTTTTGAACCGTTTGAGCCTTTCAAACCTACCATTGCTATATTTATCACTAGTCACCTATTTGAGCCTTTTTCTTGAAAAGAAAAATTGAGCTTTGTTTCTTTCGATAAACCATTTACTTACCTTTATGAGCCTAAAAATATTTTTATCCTTACCTTTCTTTTAAAAGAACTTAGTTATACACATGTTGTGAGAAGCACTTAAAAGGAGTAAGGGTAGAAATATGAAAAAAATATTACTGCCGCAACCTAAGTACATTAAAGGAGATAAGTTGGGAGTTGTGGAAAAGAAAAGAAAAAAAAAATGAAAAAGAAGGTAAATGGTTATGTGCCAAAATAAAAAAAAAAATGAATTATGGCAAAGAAAGAAGAAAGAAAGAAAATAAAAAAAATGGTGATTTGTTGAAAGAAATGCTCGAAAAATTGTTGAAAGAGTTGGGTGTTGAAGTAAGGTTATCCAGTGCTTAAAGAGCTGTGTTCAAAACTATGAGATTAAGTTTTTTTACTTGTGAATTCTTCCCATTCTTTCTTAGCCTTTACCTTAGCCGAACGTTACAAGCTTATTAAAGACCTATTGATCCAATGTAGTGTGATTTTTCTACAATAGTGGAGAGTGATTTGAAAAGTGAGCTTATGGAGCTTGTTTTTGTGATTGATGTCACGCAATTTATTATGTTTTTAGAGGCCAAGACTTGTATTCGTGAATGTTATGCATAAAATCATCCGGGTGTTTGGATTAACGGTTTGTGGTAAAATGGACGTTAAGAGTCAATAACGATTTTAAGATTGATGTTTGGATTACTTTTGGACTTAGGTGAAATTTAATGATTCTATGTGTCATATGTTATGTGCAATTTTTGAGACAAAAAGTGAATTACTCTTGGTTCAATGCTAGCATTGCTTTACTTTGTTTTTAACTCCTACCATAGAATTCATCTCTTATTTTCGCTTCAATTGCTAGGGACTAGCAATAAGCTAGTTGGGGGTTGTGATGAGAGTCATAAAATGCATCTTAACAGTACTTAACTATTATCATTTTAGGGTTGATCTAGGTTTTAATTGCACTTTTATACGTTAACAACTCTAAAGTATCATTCTTGGATCATTGATCTATTTCGGTGCATTTCCAGGTACTTTAAGCTCAAAAGAAGAGGAAAAGTTATCATTTCTTGAAGCACAAAGACTCGAGGCATACTGGAGTGAAGGAATGATTCCGAAAGGACAAGATGGAGGGCTTAAAAGAGCAACAGCTGCTGCCCACATTGGAAAGGAGTTTCACTAAATTGCCAGAATTGCCCGTACAGATCAATCATCTTTAAAAATTAAACTGTATTGATACAAGAAGAACCAGGAGATGAGCCATATATGCTTAGAAATATCCGGAAGTCTATTTTCTAGAGAATTTTACGGTTTGTCAAAAGGATTTTTCTACAGAAAGTTATGGCAGTTTAGGTAGACAAAGGTCAGGCTGTGTGGGATTTCAGCATGATTTTGGGCTTAAATCCCACATCCCACATCGGTTGAAAAACACATTTCTATATCCCACATCCTACATCGGATGGGGAACACATTGCACTCTTGGTATTTGCCTATATAAGGCCCACTCCACTTTAGCTTTGGCATTCAATCGGAGCTCATCTGAATACATCAGAGAGTGAATCCAGAGGGCCTTTAGGAGTAATCCAGAGGGCCTTTAGGACGAATTTGAAAGTATAATTTTGAAGGCAAGCTGAGGAATCGCCGAAGCTTTCACTATCGAGGAGGAGATGATCGTTGAGAGGCCGGAGGCAACTCAAGGAAGCATGAGCTCCATGAGCAGCTAGTCTTCAAGCAAGGCGAAGGAATGAATCCTTAGGTGTAGTTGTTCATATTTCCTTTATTTGATTTAGTTGTAGTTTGGTATTATTTTCATTAAATATTGTTATGTTTTATTTTTTAATTTAATTAGCAGATTTTTATTAGTCCGGTGATTGCATGCTTCTTTTCCATATAAGTTCAGTCATGCTTTTCTTATGTGTATCTGTTTGGGTGTGACTGAGTCTGGTAGATCTCTTTTATAGATTTTTCCATTGCTGTGGTATTGTCATTAGATATATCGTCGTCTTTTGATAATTTATAAGTTGGGTCATGTGTGCATGAAAGTAGAGAATAATTCATAACAATTACATTAGGATTTATAGTTGCACTTTAATTGAATATTTTCTGATTGCCTGTTTGGGATGTGAAACTTGCAATCGAGACAAAAACAACTGAATCAAGTTAGGATTAGAGCAACAAGCCTATGGAGGATTCCCTGAACCTTGTCATTCTTAATTATATTTCAAACCTATTTACATAATTACCCTTTTGCACAATCAAAAACTCAGATTCATTTAATCTTTTATCATTTATGTTAAGGTTAACACCTTCTTTTGTAATTAACTTGTTTCCTTGTGGAATCGACACCCCAAAACTATACTACAATAACCGTGTTATGTTTTGGGCGTAATCAGGTCTATATAAAAGTTGAAGTTTAGAGTTATAGAGAAATTTAGGGTTTAGGGTTAAGGGATTTAAGAGAAAGCTTGTATAGTGATTTGGTGTCTCTGAAGTTTTCTATGGTGAATTTGGTATCTATAATTGTAGGTTGAAGGGGTTTATATGGGAAAATTGGAGGCCAGAGTCGATGGCTATGATGCATCAGATATAATCCAATGGCAGTCAATGTTTCTTGTGGATGTGGAAAAAATAAGGTTTCACGTCACTTTTAGGGTTTTTAGAACAAAAACAATGGATTCTAGAAGGTTCTAATGTGCAAGAAAAAAAACTAAAGCGGTGTTATGATTCGAGTGAAAGACCCAACTGGTCGTCCCTATGGCCCAACTGATTGGCTGGGTCAGCTTGTTGGTCCGTTTTTCCTTTTTGACTCGTTTTAATTTGGATTGATTTCGTCCAAGCTTCTTTGATTAATTATCATCCAAAATCAATTTTCTAATGTACATTCATCCACTTTTAATTTCTTGGGACTAAAATTTCATCATTAGGATCCACACGTGATTCATCCTAATAATTGGAATGAAATTGGGTATCTACAATTTGCCTCTTTTTGATTGAGTTTTTCAGTAAGTGAAAGTCAAAGGTTATGAGGGACCGCAATTTCTTTCCAAGTATTAGAATGATAAAATGCAGTGTATGCAATGTGAAAAGAAAACATGTCATGGGGAAAGAAACATGTCATAGGGAATTCTCATTGTAATGATGCATACTTGATAGTGATAGAGTTAATTCCATCACTTCTATGTTGCGCACCTCCATGGGAGAAACTTCATAGAGAAACATGCTATGAGATTGACTGTATTGGAGAATTTTTATAAATGAATATCAAGATAGTGACGTGTATATGGTATTTATTGGGATTTTCTTGTCAAAAAGGATTTGTTTGTGCAAATTACTAGGTGGCGCTAGAATTTGTGTGAATTGTGTGCCAACTACCGAGTGTAGTCAAACAGTGGTGCGATTTGCATGAAAATTGTTGGGTGACGTCAAACTATTGTGTGATTTGAATGCAAATTGTTGGGTGACGCTGGACTATTGTGTGATTTGTGTGCAAACTATCGAGTGACGTTTATTATGTGAATAAAAAATGATTTTGTTTTTTGAACTCTAATAGAGAGTAAGTGATTTTTGTCAATTTTTGGATTTTGCTAGGGAATTTATTGGTGCATTTTCACTGGGGATATTGAGATTTGATCAAGGAAAAGTGATTTACCTTAATTTTGAGGTTGATACCACTGGGAAAAATGTTGTGTCTAGTTTTCCCTATCAGTGGTTGCTTACTAAATTAATGACTAGATTATCTTACTGAAGACTTTTTTTATGCTTGTTTTAGAGATTTTAGGGGTTACACAAGGGTCATATCCATCTATTTGACGTGACAATCAAATTTCTAAGGCTGCATGAGAGGTATATATGTCTTTCCCAGGTGGTTATCAAACTTTGGAGGCTGCAGAAGGCTTTATCCATCTTATCGAACTTTGAAGGCTACACAGGGCTATATCCATCTTTTCGTGGTGGCTATCGAACTTCAAGGTTGTACAAGGGCTATTCTCGTCTTTTCGAGGTGGCTATTAAATTTCATATGCTACATGAGCCCAAATTCATTTTTCTAAGGTGGCTATCGAACTTTAGAGGCTGCATTGAGGTCATATCCATCTTTTCGAGGTGGCTATCAAACTTTAGAGGCCGTACATGGGCTATATCCATCTTTCTAAGATGTCTATAACTGAAAGTGTTTGTAGCTATTTGAAGTTGTATATGGCTATTTGTATCTTTTTGGGAGTATGAGGTTGATGGTCGAAGGTGACTATTGACTGGGGTCTAACTCCTTTGGAGATTTTGTTTGAACCATGACTGAATTTTAGTTAGGACATTGGTTGAGGATTGTCTTGAATTTCTCTCTCTGTGATTCGCTGGAGTTGCCTCCTTTGTAAATTGGGTAAAGAGAAAGGTTCCCCCAAGTGTTGCACCGAAATACTTGCCTTACTATTGTTTTCCAAACTATTTTTTTTATTCCTTGTAAACTATTGTGTGATTTTTCTTGCAAATCAAATATGGGATTTTGTTTTTCTTATTGGACCACTTATTTCAAGCTTGATTAACAACTTTGGAGTAGTATCTAGTTTGTCTCTCTAAGTGAACATTCTAAAAAGATAATGCAAAACAAATAAAGAGACAAATTAGAGCGGGCACATCTCACTTAAGATATCTAGGTAGCCTTGATCATGGCTTTTAGGACATTTCCCATTTCAATTTAGTAAAAGAAATTTTGAAAACATTCATGTAAATGGACTTGTACTTTCTTTGAAAAATATTTGACATGAAATGTATGTACGACACATCAATATGTCAAAGAAAAATACTTTCATCAACTTAGACTGTCAAGGATATTGCATAAAGGCATCGAGTGGTTGTGCTTCTGTGTATTTGGCCTGACTGCTAGGTGGTCATGATATTTTGGGAGGAGTTCCTTCTATGAGAACTTCTTTACACCAATGAATTGTTGATCAATTAGTGCTTTTGATCATGATAAAATATTCACTAGTTGATAATACCCAAAGGAGTTCGAAGTCTATTTGTTTCAATTCTTCCATATTTTCCTTTGATCATCTGCCCATCGTACATACTTGTTTGTGGACTTGGGAGTGAATCGAAAAATCTAAAAAGAAAGAGGAGGAAGATGATGACTAGGGAAAGAAAATGGAGCCATGATCCCTTGTACTCTTAGTCTTTTATGTGTGTTTTGAAATTCCTTATCGAACAAATTAGTGGCATAACCTTTTTACTAAATTGAGAAAGCTCTTTCCATTAATTTAGTTACTAAATCGATCTTTTCTTATTTTGTTCATTTTACTAAAGATGCCATAGTGCATTTACATGGTCTAAAAGGAGAACTAAGGCTCTTTGTGAGATTGTGGTTGCATCAAAGTGGTTGCCTACATACTTAATGAAGGATCAAGTCATACATTGTTTAAGGATCATCTTGTTTGAAGGTACTTCTTATAAGTGGTGTAAGGGCAGTCAAATAAAGTGGTCATGAGTTTTATTGGACTTTTGCAAATGGTGCAACAACAAGGGCTGATTTTGGTAATGGATGAGAAATGCGACTTAGAGTTTGGTACATCCATTGTGAGGGTAATGAAAAAACATATGAAATTATATATCAATAGGTGATTGGTTTGCAGTACCCTTGCAAGTGGTGGTAAGGTGGTCTAGTTGGAAGGAATTAGACGAACCTTCGCAAAAGGGTGGTAGGGGTAGGTTTTGTTTAGAATAATTTCTATCATTACCTAAAATGGTTTGTGAGGCTAAGCAACCTTCATTGATTTTAGGGGACTTTCACAAAGATTGTAACGTGGCCAGTAATTTCTAAGGCTAATTAAAAGAAAGGAAATTTAAAAAGACCCAAAAAGTGTTTTTAGAGTTCCAATGAAATCAAGGATTGTCATTTCATTGTTTTTTAATTTCTTTTTCTTCTTTTTCTTTTTCATTCCTTTCTCTTCTTTTTCTTCTATTCTTTCTCATTCTTCATTCTTTTCATTTCTTCTTTTGTTTTTCTTTAAAATTCCTTTTTTTCTTCAGCTTTTTCTTTTCTTTCATCTTCATTCCAATACGGAGCTTCATTCCATTTGCACCTCAATTTTAACACAATAATTTTGCAAAACTTCCATCATTGAGTAAAGGCACTCCTTAACAAGGGTTCTTTTTGAAAAGAATCATAACAAGTCTCAAAAGAGGTTGACAAGTGGAAATCAAGATGAACAAGAAAATATGATGATGGCCTCTTATCATTTCAATTCTAGTTTCTTAGCCTTTCCAAACTAAAGTTTCCATGGGTTCAAGATTATGAATGAATTTGCTAGGTTTGCTTTTCTGCTTTAAGGTGACTCAGTTTTTAGTGTACCATGCAAATACACCATAAATTCTCTTTTCTTTTCTTCTTCTTTTTTAAAAAAGTAAAATAAAATGGAGCAAATGCAGTACCCAAATTAATAGTCCAAATTCATTCATTTTGGTTTTAAGTTTTTCCATAGAGCTCATTAGGAGCTTTCTCATCACACCTTAAAGACTTAGAGTAATCAAAATCAAACACCAACTTATTGATATTAAAGGATTCATTTAGGTAAAGGACACAAAAATCATTCTCTGCTCACCCTTAGAAACAAAGAAAAGAAATGACTTAGACTTTTGACTCAAACTGAAGCTTAGTAAACACAATGATAGAACTCGGATCTTCCACTACATTTTTTTTCTCCCTCTATTATCATCACTTTCATGGCCAAACCATCCAAATTCAGTAACTTTTCAATTCGAGCCATAAATCCCCAAAAATTCACCATCATCTGTCTCTCCAAAAATAGGATTAGAAGGGTTTAGATAAAGGTTTTTGGGCCTAGCAATGGATAGAGTTATGAGGATGGAAGGATCAAATGAGAGAGAGGTGTCAATCATGTTAGGAAACATGGTGAGGTTTTTTGGTGGTGCTTGGAAAGGAATTAGAGTCTTTATAAATGATATCTTGTATCTTGTTGCGGAGCCTGAAGCATTTCTTAATGTCATAGCCAAGTTGTTGTTGGTAAATATAGCGTTTACCAAGGTCATAGTGGCCAGTGATAAGGTTAGATAGAGGCTTGGTGGCTAAGGGTGTGAGCTTACCCTTTTTGATAAAATGGGTGAAGGCTTGGGAAAAGCTCATCCCAAAAGAGGTGTAATCATTTTGGCCCCTTTCTGAACATTTTTTTTAGTTCACTTAGGCGGTTGGTGCTTATATGGATCACTTCATCTGGACTTGTATTGCCCGTTGTCCCTTGGAATTTCTATGGTAACTTCCCATCAATCTTCCCTATATCCATTTCAAATATAGCATCTTCTATTTGGGTATCAAAATCTATCAATTTCTCAAATGTGGCAATTGGCATAGCAAACATCATCTTGAGGTAGACTGGTTGAAGGTTTTTCATCACAACTCTAACTTGATCCTTTTCATTAGGCTTGAAAGCCATCTTAACTTCCTTGGATCTCTAATGAGAAATGAATTCATAAAAGGTCTTAGTGGGCTTTTGCTTTGTAATCTCTAGATCATGGATAATGATATCCAATTGGGCATTGTAGGCATATTAGGTTATAAAGGCTTAGACTATGTCATCCCATTCCTTCACAATAGCATGTTCTTAAGTATAGTACCACTTGAGAGCGAAACCAGTGAGAGATTGAGAGAAATAGATGATTGGTTGATCATTGCTTAGACCAATGAGCCTCAACAGCCAACATATTGCTTCAAATGGGTCTTGGAATCACCAGTTCAATCAAATCGGTCCATGTCTGGCATCTTAAGGGGATAGACCATCGATTTCAAACATGTAATAATCAAAACCTTAGGCTTTTCTCAGTGCCATTTTCATTTTCTCAAACTTGTCACTGATTGTCTTCACTTCTCGGCTCAAAGCTTTCTTCTCCTTCTCCTTGAGATATTCTTCTTCATTAAAGAAATCTTGGTTGTCACCTCCAGATTCAACAGATTCCTTCTTAGCTACCCTCTCGCTAAGACTGGTGATATGGTTGGCTATATCAGCGGCCAAGGTGGTTATGAGATTCTTTAATTTGTCAAAGTTACCATTTTCCATGTTGCTACACTCTACCATTGTCTCTGATTCACTAATCGAAATTGTTTCTTTCTCTGAACTTGACTCTAAAATGGTGATATTTCTCTTAATCAACCTTCCACTAGAATCTCAATACCAAGCAAGGGATGACCTATTTAACTTTGAACCTATGGTGACTCTAAATACGAAAGAAATCCCCAAATTTTAATTTTTCAAGCTTGATGCCTTAAAAAATTCATGTAATTCTTTTATGAAATGTGAAAACCAAAATTAAGTTCACACTCAAAGTTCTTTTTATATTTCTGCCACGCTCAGTCCTATCCTAAGTATTATTTTGACCTTATTGTTGGGCCTTGATTTATTGGAAAGAATTTCCTTCGGTGCAAAAGGCTCATCAAATGTGTAAAAGTCCACTTGAGGTAGGTTCCAGTTAGTCCACACAAACTCACAAAATATATACAAAATATAAAAATGAAACAAATAACACATTCTTGATCTAATCTCAAATTGTTTTATTTTTAAAAATTGAAAACATTCAAACTTCACTCTCATTGGGCTTATATCAATTCAAAATCAAAGTCTTTTGTTAAGTGATCTTGGTCATTTGAATTCGAAAATTATATTTCATCAATGATTTACTCAAATTAGGTGGAATTAAATACTATTATCTTTGGTTTGATTAAATCGATTCGGCATAATCAAAAAAGTTTTATGACCTAAATCAACCTTCCTCAAATCTTTCAAAACTATTTTTTTTTCTTTGATATCAATCAAATAAAGACATAAAAAAATTTCAAGGATTTTGAATTCCAAAAGTTTCTTCAAAGATTTTCTCGAATTATCTTCTCATTAGTTTATACCAATTTATTCCCATAACTAACACGGAAAAATTCTTCCATTAGTGGTGACTAATTGGGGAATAAATAAGAAAATTTCAAAAATAATTTAAAATTCAAACCAAGAAGGTGTATGCAAACAAAACATGTGAATCAAGAAGTACGTAAATTACAATAGCAGCAACAAAAAACTATACAATCCATGGAGATTTTGCTTGATTAAGACAAATTCAAATCTTTCCAAGTCCAAACTTGTTGTTTTGACCCATCTTTGATTTTAATTTTCTCATATTTAAATATGATGGATTGAGATCAATATCTATTTCAAAAAAATTAGGCCCAAAATGATTTATGTTGAATTTGAAAGGCCCAATTGAATAGGTTTAAATATGGAAAAATTGACCCCTTATGAGTTGGATCAATTCGACTTGATCCCTTGGGTTTTTACCTTGTTTAATCAAATTTACTTGAGTAGGGGCATTTTGGATTTAAGCCCAACTAATTTCAGGCCAAAACTATAATGTGGATTATCTATTGATATCAACTAAACATTATTTATCTACAATCAAATTTGTACAATTCGAGGCTAAATTTTGATTTGGATTTGTCTAAATTTAATTTGAATTTAATCAAACAAGATATGGGATAAAAAATTAACACATAGGCATGTTATCAAACAATCAATTTTATCTTTTAGTATGTGAGGTGTGATCATCCACATTCATCAAGCACACAAAGAGATAAAAACGGTCCTTGTCCTATAATGATGAATATAAGGTTTATCTAATGGATTGATTCCACCTTATAACATCGGACGAACTTGATACCCTATGGCTAGAAGGATTCCTTTATGCTCCTCGAGTGATCAAATTAGATGGATCATAAGAGTACAAATGCGGTGGCAAACCTTCGTTACTTTGACATGACTGAGTGAATCATGTCACACCAAGGGTTGGAGAAAGTAGAAAATGCTCACCCCAAGATACCGAATGGGTAATGGGCCCCCAATATACTGAACCTAAGCAAAACAAGGATAAGTGCAAGTGTGCCAGCGAAGTGTAGCAAAAAAAAGTCTAAGTTAATTTTTAAATATTTTCCAAGAACACATTGAGGTTCAATCTTTCAAGTGAACTCGCTAACTGTAAGTACCACTCCTTTCCGCAATATCCCACGATTATGAGTTTAATATCCAAGGCCATTCCCTTCGAGGAAAGATGAAAACGTGTGGGTGCAGATTGAAGTGGGTTGGAATATGGAAGGATTAGCACCTACTAGGTCTAACACAATCTTTTATGAAGAGTAAGGATGCCTCATGATAGGTGCTCTTTTAAGTGTTAGACTAACAACCACTTCACTATTATATGGCGTTAGGCCTTATCGAGGAACATTTTCCAAATAGATGTATCATCTAAACACAAAGTAAGGATGATGGATAAATTGGAGTCTCTATTTGACCTTAAAGGGGTCAAAATTCTTTATCATTGGTCTATGTGAGAGATTCAGGACAAAAGATTGGAGTACGAGAGAAGAAAGAATCAAAACTTTCTTGCCAAGGTCGAAACCTAATCCTTGTGTTCTTGGAAAAACATTTAATAATTACTTTAAACTACTTTTGCTACATACTAACATACAAGTTCACGCATTAACAATTTTATCTCACTCAAATTGGCATAGCATCAATTTATAGCAAACAAGAAACAATTATACATGAAAATTAAATTAAAAATACAAATAATCAAAGAAAAACAATTAGAAAAGTAAATTTAATTGAAAAACAGAGAAAACAACACTAAGGGAAATAATCATAGAAAACTGAAACAGAAAGAAAAACATGCAATGAAGAAAACTAGGTTCAAGTTAGCCAATCGGGTTTAGACATGTCTCGATCAGTTAAAAGACAGGGCCAACCGACCCCGATGATGGATCGATCGGTCCTCCTGACTCTGGTTCAAGCAATTTCAAGTTTCTGACAAAAACAAAATCTATTTAAAATTATTTTGATGCTAATTTAATCAAATAAATCGTAAAAACATTTAATCATTCTAATAATCTTTAAGAAAATATTATTGGTGTGCAACATGCAATTTTTTTATTGATTTTTTAGATGCAAGAACCATAATCTATATAACGTACAAAAATTAATGCAAACCTAAATCATATTTCTACATCACATATGAAAATTAAATTAAAACCTAGAATATATATTTGATCTATGGAGGTCCAAAATAAATCATCATCATGCTTGTGACTGATTTAAACAACTAAGGAAAAATACTAACCTTTTTGGCGATCTATTCGGTCTCTTCATGTTTGTACGATTGGATTGACAACAAGTTAATACTAGATTTGTTTATGATATTTAATTATTATTTAATGGAATTTATTCTTTTAAAAAATTCAAAATATTTTTTTTATGTGAAGAACATCTAAAACAAACCCTACTCTCTCTATCGATAGTCTTTGCCACCGGTCCACCACCTTCGGCACACTTGAGACCAAACTTGGCCCTAACCTTTTGATTTAGGTTTTTTGGCTTAATGGTCATTTTTGAATCCTCTATATAAGAGATTTAGGTTTGATCTCCCTCACTCTCAATGTATCCCCCTCCCCTAAAAAACGTTTTTATAGTTGTATGAGGCATCGACTTGTAGAGGTATGGTTGTTGTTGTGGCAAGGGTGATAAAAAAGGCAGTCGTGACTCTTGAGAGGTTGGTTAGGAAATAAAGAAAGATGATAAGAGATAAACAAAAATTTAAGGAAATGTGATTTGTGTCTCTATTTTGACAAGGAGAAGATAAACTAGTGCGGTGTTGGAATATCTTTGACTATGGCTATTGAGCTTTGGGGTTTGTTTCAAGGGCTTGCGTTGATTTGGGATTATAGGCTAGGAACACTATCTGTGAAGTTGATTCTCTGGTGATTGTCAAATTTCTTTGGTGATTGTAAACCTGGTGAAGTTTGGTATTGAGACTTCTTATCTTGAGTACTAGCTTATCCAAGCCTATAGATAACTCATTTAGAGATAGTGGACTTGTTTTATTAGGCATATACACTATGAAGTCAATAGGTGTGTGGGTTGAAGAGGTTTATTTGATATATAACTTCATATCAGAAATCACTTCTAGCGCATCTTCAAAGTGTTCTAGGATCTCAACCTTGTTGCTTTCTTTAAATCATTCTTTAAAATGGTTTCAAATCCATTTTTTGTGCACATGCATTTCCTCTAAGTTCTTACATGTCTGATACTGGCATTGAGAGTCTGCAAAGTTCCATCTCTAAGCTACAAAAACTTGGAGGTTGTACTCAAGTGAAGTTTGCTTTAACCATTTCTTTAGTTTCAATAGGCAGATGTTTTTCTTATGTGAAAATTTTACGCTCCTATTCAAGGAGGAGTGTTATGGTCAGTCAATCTGACTATTGTGCTTCCACCTTCACCATAATATTCAAACACATGTAATTTATTATAAAAAAATAAAAATAAATAAAAAAACTTATGGCCAACCGATTGCAATTTGTCTGTCTTTTCCTCTTTCCACACTCTCTCTTTCTGGCTTCTACTTATTTTTTTTATCTTCATTTTTTCGTTGGTCAACAAATCTCTTTTCTCACCTCTCTGAATTAAAACCTAACCCAAAACTCCTCAAAGATTTTTATGATTCTAACAATTGAGAGTTTATTTTAACCTTGTAAAATTTTACTTATGCCATTTTATCAGCGAAAGGTTCATACATGACAGACCGATTGTTCTTAACACTCCTCAAAAGAGATTTGTTGAGCAATGAAAAACAAGAAGAAAAAAAACTTAGAGCCCAGAGAGATAGAGGAAAGAGGAAAAGACATAGGCAAATTGAATTCAATTATTCTTAATATTCTAAGCATGAGAATTAAATTGAATTATATAATTTAATATAAGAAAGTCGAATGTGATAATTCATTTCAATTCATTTAGAAATGAATTTTTTTTTTCTTTAATTCATTTGAAAATGAAAATGAAATTGATTTTATTTTTCATTTGGTTTCAAAATAGTATTAAAGAATGAATTGAGAGAAAATGGACTAAGATCCAAAATAGACGAAAATTAATTGGTTTAGATTGGGTAAACGAACCGAACCCATTGGTTAGCAAATGGTTCGATCTGGTTTCACTTTGGAATTTTTGAAAAAATTATAGTGGGATATGATTGAGTTTATAGTGAGATGGGATTACAGAGGCTTAAAGTGGTATTATCCTAATCTTATGTTTGGCTTATGAAATTGGTTATTTGATATTAAAGTAGAATAATATATCAAAAGACCATATTACGCTCTAGTATTCATTACTTATAACAACAATTACCTTCTACTATTCATCATCCTCTACATTCTCCAAATTTTTCACAAACCTTAAAATTTCATCATTTTCTTTATTATGATTATTATAATTATAGTTACAGTTCTTTTTATTATTATATTATAATTATTATAATGATGATAATAATTATAATAAATATTATTATAATATTTATTATCATTATAATAATAACAATAATTATAATATAATAAAAACAATAATTACTATTACTATAATTAATATTTATAGTAGTAATTACATTATAATTATTATTACTATTATTATTATTATCATTATTGTTATTATAATTATTATAATTAATAATAATATTAAATAACTATAATTATTGCTATTACTATTATTATTATTATCCTTATCATTATTTTATTTTATAATTAATAATAATATCATAATAATATTAATTATAACAAATTAATAATTAATGTTATTATGATATTATTATTAAATATAATAAAAATAATGATAATAATAGTAGTAATAATTATTATTACAATTATTTTAATAATAACTACAATATCAATCATTACTATAAATATAATAATAATTATTACTATTATTATAATAGTAAGAATAGTAATAATAATTTTCACTAATATTATAATTATATTATAATAGTGTAATTGTAATAATAATAATAATAATAATAATGATTATAGTTAGAATTATATAATAATATCAATAGTTATTATTATATAATTATTACTATTATTATTACGAGCTAAATATGACAACAGTAGTATTTTAATGGAATATAGATGGCCAAAGTGAACAACAAATAATTAATATCCTTCAAGATATGACAATGGTGGCAACTACTTATAAAACAAATGCAGAAAATGCAAATCATAAGATAGCAAAGATGTTAATTGCTAGATTCACTTGACAACTTAAAGGTTGGTGGGATAATTACTTAAATGAAATAGACTGACAAAATTTACAAAATACTATAAGACAATATTCTAATACATATGTTAATCCTCAAACAAATCAACAACAAACAAAACAATTATAAAAGAAAATGTAGTATCTACATTAATTTTTGCTATAACAAAACGTTTTATTGACGAACCAAAAAATTTTCAAGAAAGAATATCTGAAATACTTTCAAACTTAACTTTTTTAACTCTTCAAGATTTTAGATGGTATAAAGATGTTTTCTTAGCAAAAGTATTCACAAGAAAGGATTGTCAAAATGCTTTTTGGGAGAAAAAAAAAATTATTTTTGGTCTTCCAAAACTATTTGCAGAAAAGGTAAGACGTAGAATTAGATATCAAAATCAAGGTTCCATTCTTTATGATAATTTAACTTATGGTAATTTAATCAATTACATTAATAATGAAGGACTAGCCTTATATACAAATATGAAATTAAATCAAAAATAAAATCTGAGTTCCATCAAAGTAGAAAGGAATTAGGTTCATTTTGTGCTTAGTATGGTTATGAAACAATTAGAGCTCTTTCTGCAAGTTATAAAAAGAAAAATAATTTTTTTTTAAAAGATTCAAAATGAAAAAATTTGTTCTTGAAAAATCAAGTAAGAAAGTTATAAGGAAAAACAAAAAATAGATGTCTTCAAAAGCTTGTTTTAAATGTAAAAAATTAGGACATAGGGCAAAAAATTGTAGAGTCAAGAAAATAATCAATGAATTAGATATAGATGAAACCCTTAAGAAACTACTAACTAAAATAATGATTAATGAAACAAATTCAGGTAATAAAGACACTCAATCAGAAACTGAAGAATATGTTTGTGTTATTCAAGAAGATAGTGATACTGGTAATTATTCACAAGGCTAGTCCTACATTATTAATGTAATTGATTAAATCACCATAAGTTAAATTAGCATAAGGAATAGAACCTTGATTTTAATATCTAATTCTACATCTTACCTTTTCTAAAAATAGTTTTGGAAGACCAGAAATAAATTTTTCTTCCCGAAAAATATTTTGACAATCCCTTTTTTGAGAATATTTTTGCTAAGAAAACATCTTTATATCGTCTAAAATCTTGAAGAATTGGAAAAATTAAGTTTTAAAGTATTCAGATATTCTATCTTGAAAATTTTTTGATTCGCAAAAAAAGTGTTTTATCATAGCAAAAATTAATGTAGATATTGCATTTTCTTCTATAATTATATTTGTTTGTTGTTAATTTGATTACTAATATTATAATAGTAATAATAATTATAATGATTATAATTATATAATAATATCGATAATTATTAATATTATTGTTATAATAATAGTAATTATTACTATTATTATTATTATAGTAATGTAAGACCAAATATTTTAATTAGACTATTGTAATTAGTAGAATTTTACTTCGAGGAATTTTCGATGTATTTAAGTAAATTTATGTTGCAATTAAACATAAGTTTTGAGGGAATTAAAAATTTTCTTTGAAAAGTAATATGGAAAGCTAGGTAAGAGTTGTGTTTTTAAAGAGTTTTGGGTGAATTTTGTTGGTGTTTGTCTAAGGTTTAAACATGGTTTGAAAGGGTTCAGCATCAGGTCTTGGTGCCTCGACTCAAGGTGTGCGCGCTTCGGCCTCCAAGAAGTCCAGAAGATGGGAGAGCATCTGTGCACCGCGGCTTAGCCACCCTAGGCCACGGCCTCCAGCAAGGTTGATAAAAGGTGTGTTTTCCAACCCTCTTCAGGCCGCCGCTTGCCTTGTTTTAGGCTGTAGCTTGAAGGCACACCTGATGCTTTGGTTTCAATCTTTTGAAATGTGCGTGGGGCATGAACCAAAATGCACAGGATCACTTAGGATTAATAAAGGGCTATGATTGATTGGTCCTCAAGATCTAAGGGTGGAGATTGATTTCAGAGATTGGCTCAGGAAGTGGTGCACTATATAAAGGGTCACCTAGCTTCAATCTCAACATAATTGACATACAAGTGATCATCATACAAGAGAATTCAAGTGTAAGTGTGAGAGTGCAAAGACACAAAACACAGGAGAGGCACTAGAATAGATCTCAAAAGAAAGGCTGGTTATAAAGAGATAGTAGCATAGATTGTGGGTAGAGGGCTTTGTAATAGTTCTTATCACTTTCTTTCTTCTCTTATTTGGTTCTTCAAGAACTTGTGGATTGTTGAAGAGGGTTGCTATAACTTGTAAGAAGTCATTGATTTAGTGCAGAGAGTTCAGAGGAACTCACGGGGACGTAGAGTATTGCCGAACCTCAATAGCAATTGCTGTGTTTTTTCTTTTTTTTTATTTCTGTTTCTGTTTCTGTTTCTGATCATTACAAGTCATTCTAGACTTGAGTGTTTGGAAGATCACCACCTAGGCATATCAAGGTGATTTCCCAACAGTGGTATCAGAGCCAGAGGAGATACCACAACAGTGGTATCAGAGCTAGAAGAGATACCACCAACAGTGGTATCAGAGCTGTGGTCCAAGAACAACGGGTATTGAAGCTGGAACAGAAGGTATCAGAGCAAGAATCCAAGAATCAAAGGCCAATGTTGTGAGTTTTAAATTACTCGCAAGCGCACGAGTCGTTTGCAGTATAGCGTTGTGCAAGTGCGAGGTCGAATCCACAGGGAATTGCGTTGTGAAAATATAATTTTTAATCTAAACTAACTCTATTTTAACCTAGTTCCGAATTTTAAATGATATTTGCAAAATTAAAACTAAATTAAATTGATTTAAAAACTAATAATTAAAAAGCACTAAGATTTCCGAATCCACCCCACCGAAGTTAAGCATACATGTTCTAAAAATATAGCCTATCAAAACATTCAATGAATCCAACTATAAGACAAAAAACAAAGAATATCCCAACTAAACCAAAAGCACCCGATGTATCCGCTCTTAACAAATCACAAAGGGAATCCAATTTAATCGAAAAGCATTCAATGTATCCATCAGATGAAACACAAAGAAAATCCAACAGACAATTTAAACTCAATCAATTATAAGATTAACTCAAATAATTGACAGAACATTTATACTAAAAATTGTCAGATTTGTACAAGCAAATCTGAACTACTACGCCAAACAATGGCGGGGCTTCATCTTCAACCTTAGCTGAAGAGTCTAGCCACTCATAACTATAAAACTATAATAACAAGTGCTAAACATTTAAACTAAAAACAACTGAATATAAAGAAATAAATAAACAACTTTACATGGAAGAAATTCCACTCGCTGCCGAGCGGCGCTTCCCCTCGTGGTAGCAATGCCTTCGGGATCCACCAGAATGCTGGCGGAAGTCCACCGGTAAACACCAAAGTGGCTTAGGAATTGTACATTGGATTATGAAGCCAAATGGTGTTTATATAGGGGAAGACCCGGAGTAAAACAGGTTGCAGAAACGATGTGGGATACAGGCCCGTGTGCGCTCGATCGCAGTGTGGTGCGATCGATCGCAGGTACGATCGATCGCATGTCTTGTGCGCACGATCTCATGTGCGCTCGATCGCATGTCTGCTGCGATCGATCGCAGATGCACTGATCTTCAAATATTTCGATGTGGGATGTTGACCTTGCGCTCGTTCAAAGGCAGGTGCGCTCGAGCGCTGGTGCGCTCGATCGCATGTCTGTTGCGATCGAGCGCAATGTCTCCAGAAGCTTCAAATCAACCTGAAATGCTGCACTTTCTCCACAAAGCTGTAAAAACACACAAAACACAAGAAAAACGTAAAATAGAGTAAAATAATACTAACTAAGAGCATAACAAATACAAGCAAATCTGAACTACTACGCCAAACAATGGCGGGGCTTCATCTTCAACCTTAGCTGAAGAGTCTAGCCACTCATAACTATAAAACTATAATAACAAGTGCTAAACATTTAAACTAAAAACAACTGAATATAAAGAAATAAATAAACAACTTTACATGGAAGAAATTCCACTCGCTGCCGAGCGGCGCTTCCCCTCGTGGTAGCAATGCCTTCGGGATCCACCAGAATGCTGGCGGAAGTCCACCGGTAAACACCAAAGTGGCTTAGGAATTGTACATTGGATTATGAAGCCAAATGGTGTTTATATAGGGGAAGACCCGGAGTAAAACAGGTTGCAGAAACGATGTGGGATACAGGCCCGTGTGCGCTCGATCGCAGTGTGGTGCGATCGATCGCAGGTACGATCGATCGCATGTCTTGTGCGCACGATCTCATGTGCGCTCGATCGCATGTCTGCTGCGATCGATCGCAGATGCACTGATCTTCAAATATTTCGATGTGGGATGTTGACCTTGCGCTCGTTCAAAGGCAGGTGCGCTCGAGCGCTGGTGCGCTCGATCGCATGTCTGTTGCGATCGAGCGCAATGTCTCCAGAAGCTTCAAATCAACCTGAAATGCTGCACTTTCTCCACAAAGCTGTAAAAACACACAAAACACAAGAAAAACGTAAAATAGAGTAAAATAATACTAACTAAGAGCATAACAAATATAAGTTAAGGGTCTAAAATATGCAATATTTTAGACTCATCAGCCAACTTCTTGGGTGATTCAAGAATGGAGTAAAGATCCAGATCTGATCGTGTTCTTGAAGGTGATTCAAGAACAGTATTGAGATCAATCTTTGATCGTGTTATTGAGGTTTAGAAGAAGTTTGGGAAAGCAATTGTGGGTGTTAAATAAATCTGGGATTTTCTCAGAAAGATGGCTTCAAATTTCGTTGTTGAGAAGTTTGATGGAAAATGAGACTTCGCCCTTTGGAAGATGAAGATCAAGGCTATTCTTATGCAACAGAATGTGGACTTGGCTATTTGAGAAGATGATGCTTTTCCAGCAAGTATCACGGAGGACCAGCGGATTGAGATGAAGAAGATGGCATACAACACCATTTTCTTGCATATGTTAGATAGTGTGACAAGGGGGTGCGGAGACTCAGAAGATCCTGCTGTCATATAGAAGAAACTAGATGAGTTGTTTCTTACCAAAACTCTCCCTAATAAGATTTATCTTCTTAAAAGAATCTTTGCTTTTAAAATGGATCCTAATAAAGAGTTGCAAGATAATCTTGATATGTTTAATAAGCTAGTTCAAGATTTGAATAGCTATAGCATAACATTCCCGGATGAACAATTGGTTGTTATTTTGTTGAATTTTCTTTGATGATTTGATTAATGCAATTGAATATGGAAGAGATACTTTATCCAAGGAGATTGTGATCAATGCCATAAGGGCTCATGATTTCGAAGCCAAGATGAGGGAAGCATCAAGTGGAGAAAGGTTGTTCGTTAGAGGAAGGCCACCAACTTGGAATGGCAGTAGCATTCATGGCAACTACCAGAAGAAATCAAGAGGTAGAGGGCAGAGCCATGGGAGATCTCATTCCAAACCAAGATTTGGAGGAAAGAGATGTTTCTACTGCAACAAGGAGGGATATTTCATGAAAGATTGTAAGAAGAAGATGTGGGATGAGAGAGGAAGAAGTCATACCAACAATGGAGAGGCTTCGGTTGCCAAAGCAGAACAGCAAGATAATGTTCTTGTTGTGTGCTCAAATGTGAGCAGAAGGCAAGACAGTGAGAAATGGATTCCGGGTGCACTTATCAGTTGTGCCCTCACAAGGATTGGTTCAAGAATTTCAAAGAAATCAATGATGGAAAGGTTTTCTTGGGGATTGACACTTCTTGCCAAGTGAGGGGGATAGGAGACATCCAGTTGCAGATATTTGATGGAGTCACAAAACTGCTGCGAAATGTGAGGTATCTTTCGGATTTGAAAAAGAATTTGATCTCATTGGGGCAATTGGATTCCATGGGGTATACATACAAGGCATAGTGATCAAAGCAGCAATAAAGGATGGACTCTATAAGATGATCGGAGAGACAGAAATCAAGGATCAAGCAGCAAGCTTGATGGCTGAAATGGATAAGGTAACCCTTTGGCACACTCACTTGGGACATATGAGCGAAAAAGGCCTACAAGTTCTCAGCAAGAATGGTCTACTTGGTGGTGACAAAGTAAAGAAATTTTATTTCTGTGAGTGTTGCGTTCTTGGGAAGCAACACCGGGTCAGCTTCAACACCGGAGTGCACTAAGGGCATTCTTGACTACATTCATTCGGACCTTTGGGGACCAGCAAGAACACCAACACAGGGAGGTGATTTTTACTTTCTATCTTTAATTGATGATTATTCAAGAAAGATTTGGGTTTATTTGCTTAAAAATAAATCAGATGCTTTGAATAAATTTGTGGTGTGGAAAAAGTTGCTGGAGACTCAAACTGGTAGGGTAGTTAAGGCTTTACGAACCGATAATGGCTTAGAATTTTGCAATAAGGATTTTGATAAATTCTGTGAATTAAATGGCATTCTAAGATATAGAACGGTTGTAAAAACACCTCAGCAAAATGGAGTTGCTGAGAAGATGAATAGGACCCTTACGGAAAATGTTATGTGCATGTTAATAGGATCCAGTTTACCAAAATATTTTTAGGGGGAAGCTGTGTCTACTGTTGCATATTTGATTAATAGATCACCCTCTAGAGCTTTAGAGCTCAAGACTCCTATGGAAATGTGGAGTGGGAAACCCCCTGAGTTGAGTAACCTTAGGACTTTTGGGTGTGCTGCATTTGCACATCAAAAGGATGATAAACTTAACCCAAGGTCTAGAAAATGTGTATTTCTAGGGTGTGGTGATAAGGTTAAGGAGTATAGGTTGTGGTCCTTAGAACCAAAAGGAATGAAACTTATAATAAGTAGGGATATTATTTTTAATGAATTGTTATTTCCTTATTTGGAGAAAACTAACCCTGTAGGGGCTAGTGAGCAAACCAGTCCGAAATTTGTGGAGCATTGCATCAAGGAAAATTCAGTTAAGGTAGAGCAAGGAAGGAAAGAGGGTTCAGACCAGGTAGAGCCCATTAATGAAGGCCATGCTCAAGATACTCAAGAGGAGGCTGAACTGGAAGAGGATAATGCAGCAAGTCAGAATGATTACCAGTTCACAAGGGACCGAGAAAGGAGGGTGGTCAGACCACCTTTGAGATATGGGTTTACGGATGCTAATGTAGCAGCTCCTTGTTCAAAAGGAGGGATGGTTGAACCAAAAACTTACATGGATGCCATGGAATGTAAGGAGTCGTCAAAGTGGCAGCTGGCTATGGAGGAAGAAATGGATTCTTTGAGGAAGAACAACTCTTGGGAATTGGTGTCCAAACCAAAAAAAACAGAGAGTTGTGGATTGTAGGTGGATCTACAAGATCAAAAAAGGAAATCCTTCAGGGGATGAAGTTCGATATAAAGCTAGGCTGTTGGTGAAGGGGTTCACACAAAGAGAATGTATAGATTTCACCGAAATATTCTCACTGGTTGTGAAATACAAGACGATACGGATAGTATTGGCAATGGTGGTCCAATTTGATTTGGAGATCGAGCAAATGGATGTGAAGACAGCATTCTTACATGTGTTCTTGCATGGAGAGCTTGATGAGGCAACCCGAAGGCTATGGGAAGGAAGGCAGGGAGAGTTGGTGTGCCAATTAAAGAAATCTCTTTATGGCCTGAAGCAATCACCTCAGCAATGGAACAAGAGGTTCGATTCCTTTGTAACTAGCTTGGGTTTCATGAGGAGCTACTACGATTCGTGCTTATACTGCAAGGGGCAAAAGGTGGAGGAAGTGGTGATCATCCTCATCTATGTTGATGATATGTTGCTGGTTGGGAGCAGCATGGAGAGGATAGAAGAATTGAAGTCTCAACTCAGTAAGGAGTTTGAGATGAAGAATCTTGGCCATGCACAGAAGATCCTTGGGATGAATATAATTCGGGAAAGGGAGAGAAACAGGTTGAAGATTTCTCAGACTTCCTACATAGAGAAGATGATATCTAAGTTCTCTATGGAAGATAACAAACTAGTGAAGGTTCCCCTTACTGGTCATTTCAAGTTCTCCAGTGATCAGTGTCTGAGATCAGAGGCGGAGAAGAAGGAAATAGAAAAGGTCCCTTACTCTAGTGCGGTTGGTTCAGTTATATTCACCATGGTAAGCACTAGACCTGATATTGCTCATGCAATAAGTGTTCTTAGCAAGTTTATGAGTAATCACGGAAAGGTGCATTGGCTTGGGATGAAGTGGTTGCTGAGGTACTTGAAGGGAAGCCCAAAAGTATGGCTGATTTATGAAAAGAGGGGTAAGTCCATCTGTCTTGAGGGTTATGCGGATTCGGACTATGGAGCAAACTGGGATAAAAAAAGATCGATTACCTCCTACTTCTTCAACTTAAATGGATATTGTATAAGTTAGAAGGCTTAGTTAATGCCTGTGGTAGCACTCTCAACAACCGAGGCTAAGTACATAGCAGAAACGAAAACCATTAAAGAGGCTATGTGGTGCAAAGGGTTGTTGGAAGAGTTGAAGGTCCTAAAAGAGCAGGTGGTGGTGTATTCAGATAGCCAAAGTGCATTGCACTTGTGTAAGAATTCGGTGTTCCATGAAAGAACAAAGCACATGGATGTTCGGTATCATTTCATTCGGGAAAATGTTACTGAATGATGAATTCATGTGGACAAGGTAGCCATGGAGGAAAATCCTACAGATTTAGGCACCAAGGTTCTACCTCCAAGTAAGTTCAATCATTGTCTTGGACTACTTAGGATTGGAGTCGATTGATATGATGACTCAAAATGAGTTTGGATCCTGAGTTCTCTGCACAATGGGTTCGGGTTTAATCGCTTAGACAAAGGTAAAGATTGTTGGTGTTTGTCTAAGGTTTAAACATGGTTTGAAAGGGTTCAGCATCAAGTTTTGGCGCCTCAATGTTGCACGCCTCGACCTCTAGGAAGTTCCGAAGATGGGAGAGCATCTATGCACCGCGGCTCAGCCATCCTAGGCCGCGGCCTCCAACAAAGTTGATAAAATGTGTGTTTTCCAGCCCTCTTCAGGCCGCAGCTTGCCCTGTTCTAGGCCGCTGCTTGAAGGCACACCTGATGCTTTGGTTTCAGCCTTTTGAAAGGTGCGTGGGACATGAACCAAAACACACAGGATCACTTAGGATTAATGAAGTGCTATGATTGATTGGTCCTCAAGATCTAAGGGTGGAGATTGACTTTAAAGATTAGCTCAAGAAGTGGTGCACTATATAAAGGGTCACCTAGCTTCAATCTCAACACAATTGACATATAAGTGATCATCATACAAGAGAATTCAAGTGCAAGTGTGAGAGTACAAAGACACAAAACACATGAGAGGCACTAGAATAGATCTCCAAAGAGAGGCTGGTTGTAAAGAGAGAGTAACATAGATTGTGGGTAGAGGGCTTTGTAATAGTTTTTATCACTTTCTTTCTTCTCTTCTTTGGTTCTTCAAGAACTTGTGGATTCTTGAAGAGGGTTACTGTAACTTGTAAGAACTCATTGATTTAGTGCAGAGAGTTCAGATGAACTCACGGGGATGTAGGCTATTGCTGAACCTCGATAACAATTGTTGTGTTCTTTCTTTTTTTTTATTATGTTTCTGTTTCTGATCATTACAAGTCATTATAGACTTGTGTGTTTGGAAGATCACTACCTGAGCATATCAAGGTGATTTCCCAACAATTTTTAAAAGAAATGAAGAGTTAAAGGCTTGGCATGAAAATAAGAGAAAGTTTTTCTATAAATATAAGTGGAGTGGGAGAAAAACCATCACAATGTGCTGGAATTCTCTAGAACCATCGATAAAGAGAGGAGAGAAACAGAGAAAATAGAAGAATGAGGATGAAAAGGAAAAAAAAGGGAGAAAAATATAAAAAAGGAAAAATCTTACAAAGAAGGTAAGAATTGCTTTACTTTGTTCGGTGTGTTCATTAGATTGAAGATTTGAATTCTTGAAAGAGGGTTTTTAAAGAATATTTGATGAAAAACAAGTTTTGATTCTAAGAAATGGGTTTATGCTTGATTTGAGTGATTCAAAAGTTTTAAGTAAAAAATATGATGTGGGTATTGTAAAATATTCAACTTTAAGCTTGAGTGAAATTTGATTTTAAAGGATTTTAAATTTTATGGAATGGGTTTTGGGAAGAAAAATAGGGACTTCTCGTGCTATTTCTGGGCTTCAGCCCTCAAGATAGTCCGTTGTCCAAATTGCACATTTGACTATGAGCAGGATATAAGCTTCAAGTCGACAGCACAGTCGATTGTGCAATTGGATAGTCGACTATGCTATCTTCTAGGGGACTTCATAGTTGACTGTATGATGAAAACAGTCAATTGTGCAGCTTTATTTTTAGTTTTAGGGTTTTCAAATCTTATCATTTTCAATCTTAAGCATTAAAGGATGACCCAATGGGTTAGTTAAGAGTTCTAGGCCTTTTGATTTGAAGTGATTAAATTCTAATTGCCTATGTTCGGTTGTGATAAATATTTGTTGTGTCGTTAGGATAGTTTGGAGTTTAATCAAGAGGCAAAGAGGTGAATTGGGATTAAGCTTGGTGCAAAGAGGTGAGTTTCACTTTACTTCTAAAAAGTGTTATAAATTGTATAACAAATAAAAAGTCAAAAGTATACGATTATAAATTAGCATAGAGATATTAAGATTTATATTATGAGATTTGTTTATGTGCTAGGACATGGAGGTATATGAAATAAGCCTAGTTACGTTATGATGTACTTTGAGGTTCGGTAGTGATAGAAATAACATAGTAATTGACTTAGGGGTTGTTTAAGAAAATGGGTATGATTAGATTTTGGTATGTTTATTATTGGGGTGAGTTGTTGAGATATGATATGCAAGAGATAAGTATAGAATTAATTGATGAATTGTTATGACTTGGTGATGAGAATGGTCGATGATTTCTTTCTTGCATATAATTTCATCATGAATGCTTTCTTACGTTATAACAATTGTTTGACAATGTGTTATTAAGGGGTGTGTGATGAGCGAAGCCGGCAGGTCCCTTCCCACAAAGGGTGCAAGGGTACCAAATGGATATTGGACGAGCAAGACTCGACCCGAATCAAGAGGGGTTCCAAAGATTTGAGATGATGATATAATGATTGGATGCACCGGTACGTGGGGAGACGTCCCCGTTATGATAAGATTAGCCCAATGAAGGGCAATGATTTGATTGTGCATTGCATTGCACCACACCACAGAGCATTGCATTCCCTTGCATTCATTTCATGAAAAATGGATATTGATGAGATTGGCCTAATGAGGGGTGTATATTGTGATGTGTTATACTTGTGGCCTTTGAGGGGTGTATATTGTGATTGTGGTGAAATTATGGCCTATAAGGAGCGTGTGTTGTGAATCAAAGAATATTGTATGAATGTTGTTCATGAACGAGTTATTTATTGTTGTGTGTGTGGATAAGTTATGTTTTATGAATTACAAAATAAATTAAGAATGCCAATATTGTTGTAAAGATAGTCCTTTTGTACTAAGAATTGAGAAAAAAATAAAATTTAAATGTAAGTATAAAAAATTGTGTTATATATATTTAAAATTATGCAAAGTGAATAAGATAACAAGGTTTTAAATTAAGATAAAAGTTACAAAATGGTTACTTCTAGTAATGTGAATTTTGTTGATCTCTTTAGCTTACCCCATTTCCTTTTTACTAACTTTTCAAGTTAACACCGAGAGTCTTGTGGTCATAGTTGATTGGAGTCTTCATACACGACATCTTCATCCCTTGGGTCCTTTAGAAGGCCAAGTTCTTGTTGGTTTGGTTTTACAAAAATGTATAATTTTGTTGTAATAAAGAGTAATTCTTTTTTATTTTATTTTTTTTTTTGAAAAATCATAAAAGTTGGTTTATTATATAAAAATGGTGTCTTATCTATGGAGACTTGTATTGTAATGTTGGAAAAAGTTTGTTCTTTGTATTTTAAACCTTGTATGTTTGCATATAGGTCGGGTGCTCAGAGCAGAAAGATGATGATACCTCATCGAGTAAGGCCCACCTAGGGATGCTATTGGTATTTGTCTAAGGATTAAACGGGTTAAAGAATAAAGCTTCATCAGGCCTTGATGTCGCACCCCAGGAGGTGTGCGCCTCACCCCCCAGCAAGGAGAATGGTTATTGCCAGCTATGCGCCGCACCCCAGGAAGTGTGTGCCGTACCCCCCAGCAAGGAAGAGTCTTCTAGCCAGATGTGCACCGCACCTCAAGGAGGGTGTGCTGCGGCGCCCAGAAGAAGGAGGAAGTGTGCCCTGGCTTGAGCTGGGGCCTGCCCTGCTCTGAGCCGCGACGCCAGGCACACCTAATGCTTCCTGACCAGCATTTTAGATTGATGCGCGGGGCTTGATCAAAATGCACAGGAACACTTAGACTTGCTGAAGGGATATGATTGATTGGTCCTCCATATCTAAAGGTTGAGATTGAATTCAAGATAGGTTCAAGAAGTGGTGCACTATATAAAGGGTCACCTAGCTTCAATCTCAACAAGACAAGAAGTGTGTGACAATCATCTCAACAAGAGAGGTGTGATGTGAATGACATGTTATGTGTGTGAAATAGAACACATGGTGTGTGAGAGTGCAAAGACACTAAACACAGGAGAGACTCATTCAAGAGAGGCTGGTTGTTTAGAGAGAAAGTAGTATAGATTGGGGATTCAAGAGCCTTGTAAGTGAAATTTTCTTGGGGAAAATTTCAGGGAAACTTAAGTCCTTATCACTTTCTTTTTCTCTTCTTTCATTCTTCAAGAACAAGAAGTTTCTTGAAGAGATGTTGTTGTAACTTGTAAGAACTCATTAATTTAGTGCAAAGGACTCGGAGGAGCTCACGGGGACGTAGGTACATTGTCGAACCTCGACAACAATTGTTTGTGTTCTTTCTTTGCTTTGATTGTTGTTTTTGTTCATTACAAGTCATTCTAAACTTAGGTGTTTGGAAGATCACCACCTGAGCATCTTGAAGTTAATTTCTAACAGTGGTATTAGAGCTAGAAGAGATACCACCAACAGTGGTATCAGAGCTTTGGTGAGCGGGTATTGGAGCTAGAACAGAAGGTATCGAAGCAAGACTCTAAGAATCAAAGGTCAACTTCTTGGTTGATTCAAGAACGGAGTAGAGATCAATATCTGATCGTGTTCTTGAGGTGATTCAAGAACGGAGTAGAGATCAATATCTGATTGTGTTCTTGAGGTGATTCAAGAATGGAGTAGAGATCAAGATCTGATCGTGTTCTTGAGGGTAATTCAAGAACAGTATTGAGATCAATCTTTGAACGTGTTCTTGAGATTTAGAAGAAATTGGAAAGCAATTTTGGGTGCTGCATAAATCTGGGATTTTCTTCGCAAAATGGGTTTAAACTTCATTGTTGAGAAGTTTGATGGAAAGAGAGATTTTGCCCTTTAGAAGCAGAAAAACAAAGCGATTCTTATGCTACAAAAGGTGGACTTGGCAATTGGGGAAGATGACACTTTTCCAACAAGTTTCACGGAGGTCCAGCGGAATGAGATGAAGAAGATGGCATACAGCACCATCTTTCTGCACATATCAGATAGTGTGACCAGGGAGTGTGGAGACACGGAAGATCCAGCTGCCATTTGGAAGAAACTAGATGAGTTGTTTCTTACCAAGACTCTCCCTAATAAGAGGTATCTTCGTAAACAAATCTTTGCTTTTAAAATGGATCTTAATAAAGAGTTACAAGATAATCTTGATGCCAAGATGAGGGAAGCATCAAGTGGGGCAGGGCTATTCGTTAGAGGAAGGCCAACAACTCGGTATGGCAGCAACATACATGGCTACTACTGGGTCAAACCAGAAGGTAGAGGAGAAAGTCATGGGAGAGCGCACTCTAAATCGAGATTTGGAGGGAAGAGATGCTTCTACTGCAATAAGGAGGGTCATTTCAAGAAAGATTGCAAGAATATGATAAGGGATGAGGGAAGAAGCCATACCAAGAATGGAGAGGCTTCGGTTGCCAAGGGAGAACAACAAGATGATGATGTTCTTGTTGTGTGCTCAAATGTGAGCAA
Organism: Bretschneidera sinensis; assembly: GCA_023935145.1. Taxonomy (NCBI): domain Eukaryota; kingdom Viridiplantae; phylum Streptophyta; class Magnoliopsida; order Brassicales; family Akaniaceae; genus Bretschneidera; species Bretschneidera sinensis. The sequence goes on from CM043698.1 coordinate 108,168,674, forward strand.
GGGGCAAGAAGGCAGCGGGAAATAGATCTTGGATACCGGGTGCATCTATCATATGTGCCCTCACCGGGATTAGTTCAAGAATTTCAAGGAAACCAATAGGGGAAAGGTTTTCCTAGGGAATGATACTTCTTACCAAGTGAGGGGCACGGGAGACATCCAGTTGAGGATGTTTGATGGAATGATAAGGCGGCTGAGGAATATGAGATATCTTTCGGAGTTTAGAAGAAATTTGATCTCATTGGGGCAGCTAGATTCCATAGGGTACACATACAAGGTAGAGGGAGGAAAGATCAAGGTAACCAAGAGATCTTTGATAGTGATCAAAGCAGCAATGAAGGATGGTCTATATGAGATGATCGGAGACATGGAGATCAAGGGTCAAGCAGCAAGCTTGATGGCTGAGATGGATAAGGCAGCTCTTTGGCACAATCGCTTGGGACATATAAGCGAAAAGGGCTTGCAAGTTCTCAGCAAGAATAGTCTACTTAATGGTGACAAAGTAGAGAAACTTGATTTCTGTGAATGTTGTGTTCTTGGGAAACAACATCGGGTCAGCTTCAACACCAGAGTGCACAAGTCTAAGGGCATTCTTGACTACATTCATGCAAATTTTCGAGGGCCAGCGAGAACACCAACACAGGGAGTTAATCTTTACTTTCTGTCTTTAATTGATGATTATTCAAGAAAGGTTTGGGTTTATTTACTTAAAAATAAATCAAATGCTTTGAATAAGTTAATGGTGTGGAAAAAGCTGGAAGAAACTCAAACGGGTAGGGTAGTTAAGGTGTTAAGTACCGATAATGGCTTAGAATTTTTTAACAAGGAACTTGATCAATTCTGCAGGTTAAATGGGATTCTAAGACATAGAACGGTTGTGAAAACCCCTCAGCAAAATGGAGTTGCTAAGAGGATGAATAAGACCCTAATGGAAAAGGTTAGGTGCATGATTATAGGATTCGGATTACCCAAATGTTTTTGGGGGGAAGTAGTGTCAACTGCTGCGTATTTGGTTAATAGATCGCTCTCTAGAGCTTTAGAGCTCAAGACTCCCGAAGAGATGTGGAGTGGAAAACCCCCTGAGTTGAATAACCTTAGGACTTTTGGATATGCTGCGTTTGCACATCAAAAGGATGATAAGCTTAGCCCAAGGTCTAGAAAATGTGTGATTCTAAGATATGGGGAAGGGGCTAAGGGGTATAGGTTGTGGTCTTTAAAGCAAAAAGGATTTAGACTCATAATAAGTAGTGATGTCATTTTTAATGAGCATTTATTTCTCTATTTGGAGAAAACTAACCTTGTAGGGGATAGTTAGCAAACCAGTTCGGTATTTGTGGAGCATAGTATCAAGGAAAATTCAGTTCAGGTAGAGCAAGGAAGGCTAGAGGGTTCAGACTAGGTAGAGCCCATTAATGAAGGCCAAGCTCAGGACACTTGAGAGGAGGCTAAACTGGAAGGGGATGATGTAGCAAGTCAGAATGACTATTAGCTCACAAGGGACTAGGAAAGAAGGCTGGTTAGACAACCTTTGAGATATGGTTTTGCGGCTACGAATGCAGCAGCTCCTTGGACAGAAGGAGGGATAAGTGAACCAGAAACTTACATGGATGCCATAGAATGTAAGGATTAGTCAAAGTGGCAGCTGGCTATGGAGGAAGAAATGGATTGTTTGAACTCTTGGGAATTGGTGCACATTCCAGGAAAACAGAGAGTTGCGGATTGTAAGTGGGCTTACAAGATCAAAGAAGGGAACCTTCTAAGGGATGAAGTCTGGAACAAGGCTAGGCTTACAGCGAAGGGGTTCACGCAAAGAGACGGCATAGATTTTACAGAAACTTTCTCACCTGGACACAAGGTAGAGGAAATGGTGAGTATCCTCATCTATACAAATAACATGTTGTTGGTTAGGAACAGCAAGGAGAGGATAGAAAGGTTAACATCTCAACTCAGTGAGGAGTTCAAGAGGAAAGATCTTGGCCTTGCACAAAAGATCCTTAGGATGAGAAGAATTCAAAAAAGGGAGAGAAACGGGTTGAAGGTTTCTGAGTCTTCCGACATAGAAAAGGTGTTGTACAAGTTTTCTATGAAAGATGGTAAACTAGTGAAGATTCCTCTTGCTGGTTATTTCAAGTTCTCTAGTGAACAATGTCTTGGAACGGATGAGGAGAAGAATGAAATAGAAAAGGTCCTTTACTTTAGTGCGGTTGGATTAATCATGTTCATGATGGTAAGCACTAGACCCGACATTTCTCAGGCAATTAGTGTTCTCAACAGATTTGCGAGTAATCCCAGAAAAGAACTTTGGCTTGGGATGAAGTGGTTACTGAGGTATTTGAAGGCTCAGTGGCAGCTGGTGGTAGCACTCTCAACAACCAAGGCAGAGTATATAACGGCTACGGAAGCCATAAAGGAGGTTATATGGTGCAAAGGGTTGTTGGACGAGTGGAATGTCCTAAAAGAGCAAGTGGTGGTATCTTCGGATAGCCAAAGTGTGTGGCACTTATATAGGAACTCGGTGTTCCATGAGATGACTAAGCATATGGATGTTTGGTATCATTTCATTAGGGAAAATGTTACAGAAGGATGCAATATGTGGACAAAGTCGCAACAGAAGAAAATCCTATAGATTTAGGTACTAAAGTTCTACCTCTAAGTAACTTCAATCATTGCCTTGGACTTCTTAAGATTGGAGTTGGTTGATATGGTGACTCAAGTTGAGTTTGGATCCTGAGTTCTCTGCACAATGGATTCGGGTTTAATCACTTAGACAAAAGTAGAGATTGTTGGTATTTGTCTAAGGATTAAACGGGTTGAAGAATGAAGCTTCATCAGGCCTTGGCGCTGCACCCCAGGAGGTGTGCGCCTCACCCCCCAGCAAGGAGAATGGTTCTGGCTAAGTGTGCGCTGCACCCTTCAATAAGGAAGATTCTTCTAACCAGGTGTGTGTCGCACCTCAAGGAGGGTGCGCCGCAACGCCCAGAAGAATGAGGAAGTGTGCCCTAGCTTGAGCCGCGGCCTGCCCTAGCTTCAACTGTGGCCTGCCCTGCTTTGAGCCGTGGCGCCAGGCACGCCTGATGCTTCCTGACCAGCACTTTGGATTAATGCGTGGGGCTTAATAAAAATGCATAGAATCACTTAGACTTGTTGAAGGGCTATGATTGATTGGTCCTCAAGATCTAAGGGTTGAGATTGACTTCAAGATAAGTTCAAGAAGTGGTGCACTATATAAAGGGTCACCTAGCTTCAATCTCAACAAGACAAGAAGTGTGTGACAATCATCTCAACAAGAGAGGTGTGATGTGAATGACATGTGAATGTGTGTGAAATAGAACACATGGTGTGTGAGAGTGCAAAGACACTAAACACAAGAGAGACTCATTCAAGAGAGGTTGGTTGTTTAGAGAGAGAGTAGTATAGATTGGGGATTCAAGGGCCTTGTAAGTAGAATTTTTTTAGGGAAAATTCTAGGGAAACTCAAGTTCTTATCACTTTCTTTTTCTCTTCTTTTGTTCTTCAAGAACAAGAGGTTTCTTGAAGAGGTGTTGCTGTAACTTGTAAGAACTCATTGATTTAGTGCAGAGGGCTCAGAAGAGCTCACGGGGACGTAGGCACATTGCCGAAACTCGATAACAATTGCTTGTGTTATTTCTTTGCTTTGATTATTGTTTTTGTTCATTACAAGTCATTCTAGACTTGGGTGTTTGGAAGATCACCACCTAGGCATCTTGAAGGTGATTTCCAACAGATGCGTCATTACATTTTTGGTATGATAACTTTAGGTTTAAGGTTCTATAGACTCTAGTTATATGACCATGATGTATGGTGTGGTTATAGAAAGTCAGTTGTGTAGAGTTAGAGAGCATGCTATTTAGGATTGATAACCAACAATGGTTTATATGGGGTAATATATCTTGAGATTTAACTTGAGCCAACTTGTGTGTGATTGTTGTGTGAAATTGATGTTTGTTTAAGTGACTTTTGATGCTTGTAAATTGCTGTATTGATGTCTTTTCATGAAAATTATTGGTGTGATTGCTTTAATGTGATGTTGGTAAAATTGCTCAATGCAGTGAAGTATTTGATTGGCGTGTTGTTTATATGAGCAAAAGTGTTAATGTGTGGTTGGTGGTTTGATGATGATGTTGAAAGGCGAAAGATGAGAAAATTACCTTTGAAGAGTTTTAATTATTTGAAAGTTTTATTGTGATACATGTAACTGTTGACAATTTATTAATGAGATACTAGTTGAAAAAGGATGGAATTTATTATTTAAATTGATTTTCCCAAATGATATGAGTTGAATAAATTGTATTGAGCTAGTGAACAAAATTAAGTTACATAAGAACTTCTCTTTTGATGATTATTCTTCATGTTATTGTGTTAATGTGCTGATAATTAATGATTATGTAATTATTGTGTGGTATTGGTCTAGGAAATAGTTGTTGTAAAATGTAGACTCAAACTAAAAGAAGTCCTAAGTACTAGGCTTATGTGTGTATACTTAGATGTTGAGTACGAGGAAAAAGGTAGTTGATTAGGTATTGAACTAGAGTACTTTAAAAGTTGGATAGTGGGTAAATTAGAAGTGTGGAGAGGTTTGAGAAGGGTTATTAGGAAGTGATACTTGAGAAGGGTTTTTTCCCCTTTGAATAGTCTTGTTATCTTGAAAGTTTAATTTAGATTGCTTGAGCTTTGGTAAATTGTTAGTAAATTGCTAAACAAAGAAATTAAAGATTTTGCCTTGAGGGCTTTCTACCGTGTAATGTTAAATTATGATTAAGTATTTCTTCAAGGATTGTATAAAATATTGTGTGATATTGCCCTAAAGAATAGTTAGTATAAGAAATTGTGAACTTTTTTTAGATAAAGACTTGTGTAGTGGGTTAGTAATATGAGTGTACTTGAGAAATGAGCAGTGAAAGGGTAGTCGATGAAGAATCAGATTGAATGAGTGAATGTCCGAATTGTGTTATCAATTAGAAAATTTTGGAAAGTTCAAGAGTTGGGAAGTAGTATTGATTCATAGAAGTGTTGGATAGGTGATTAATGTAAGAGAGGATATTCAATATGAAATGATAGTGATGAACCGAGAAGAATTGATTGAATAAAGAATGATGGTACTAAGGAATTTATAAGCAAAGTTGTATAGCATCTTGGGATTTTAAGAGAATGGAAAAAAAGGTATGATTTTATTAGTTAAAGTTTCATTCTGTGAATTAAAAGTAAAGGGTATTAGTCGAGAATCGCTTATAAATTTTCAATCAGAAATTGTTTGGAGATTAGAGCTATTATGTGAGTATATATATATATAAAGGAGAAAGGTAAAGTGAATTATGATTTAATCTTAAGGTTAAGCAAAGTACAATGTAAAGAGAATGTGGTTTTTTTTTATTTAAAAAAACCAAGAAAGCTTGAGTTTAAAATAGATTATGAGTAATTAAATGGTTGGTGTTTAGTTAAAGGAGCCTATAGTTTTGATCTTATTGGAAAAATTTCTTGGGTGTTTAATGAAAAATAATTGATGATGAGTGAAGATACTTATTTGAAGAGCTAAAGAATTATGGATGATTTGTTTTGATTGTAGTTGAGGTACTATAAAATCTTATGACTAGTGAAAGTATGGCATACTCGCGTAAGAAAAAAAATGTTAAGAAGGTGTACTATTGGAAATCAAGAGTTTAGAGAGATGTAAGAGTGTTAAAATCACTATGATGAAAGAGAAATATGTATAGAATGAGAGACTAAAGGATTATGGTGTGAGTAATTGATGGAAGAATTGAGATAGAGTCAATTAGTTTTAACCTTCACCATGGTTAATAGTAAGGACTTGACAATTGTTAGTATTTGTGTAAAAGGAGAGGTTTTAAGAAAAAAGTTAGTAATTTAAGAATCAATGAAGTAAGGGGTGTACTAAAAAAGGAAAGAATTGGGAGAAAATATTAACGAAGGAGATAGTTAGAAAGGGTAAGGGTCACTAAGTGTTTCAAGCCATAAGGATGTATAATGTAAAGTGAAGGGAAGATCTTAAACAAACCAAGAAGCAATCGAGAAGCATTAAGGAGACGTTAATAGATTTTTATTAAGTGTATGAGAAGAAATAGCAATCATGGATTGGAGTAAAAGGTATCTTCTAAATAATGATGTACGCCGTTTAATGTGAATGTGGGATGCTATATTCGAGGATTTTTTAGTAATGGTAAATTAAAGGAGAAGTGTAGAGGTGAGATATTGGATGGTTTCCTAATAGTTTGATTTTTCTAAATGGATTAGAAGATGTAATGAGAAGCATGAAGAAGTTGGAAACGTAATTAAGTCAAAGGAGTAATTTGAGCATATAAAGATTTTGGTAGGAAAGTGGAGGTAAAATAAAGAAAGAAGATATTATAGTGAGATAATAAAGAGGACTAGATAAGACATAAGGGATCTCTATTACTGCCAAGTAGTGTAGAAGGTAAGATAATCGAGTTTGAGATAGATGAAGAAAAATTATTAGATATCTTATGTTGATTTTTATTTCTAGAATCAAAAAAGGAGATAGAGAAATTCGATGAGATTAATAATTTTAGAAAGTTAAAAAGTTGAAGGTATTAAACTTAATTTAAGAATTTATGGAATTGATGTGGACTAATTAATTAGTTGGAAATTTTCAATGAGGTATAAACTGTAAATTTTGAAACTATTGATGGTTTCAGAGATGGTTTGGCCTGAAAGGAAAAGGACTAAGGGTATAAAGGGGTAAGTTGAGGGAAATGTGAAAGTTAAGATCCCAAGATAAAATTTGAAGCATGAATTGTATTATATTGTGTCAATCTAGTGGAAAGTTGAGATTTTTGAGATTGATCATTGAGGAAATTGATATAAGCAATGTAGGGATTATAGCAATACGTTGATTTGACGTGAAGCTTAGAGTGTATGTGTAGTAGTGAATAAATAGAAGAGTTAATATAAGGAATTATGTAAAATAATTAATATATCCAAGAAGTATAAATTTATAAGTCGAATTTGAAGACATCTAAGTGTCAATGGGTAAGTGGCTTGTTCGAACTGCTACTTGAGAGATGTTAGAAAACTAATAAGGAATGAAGAAATTAGATTTTATTGATTATTTTATTTTGTGGGTGAATTAGAAAATTTGTGAAAACAAATAGATTGAGGGGATGAATGAGAATTAAGTTGAAGCGAGTCTAAAATTTCTAAGTGAGACCGCTGAAAATTTCTAAGTATGATTTCTAGTCAGATAGTAATTTTGAGGGAAAAAGGTGATTTGAAAGTCATACTGCTGTCGAGACCTTTGAAGTATGAAGTCGATGAGAAGAGCTAGGAAATGGTAAAGGACTTTGTCTTTAAAACTCAAGAGCAAAAAAGGAAGATGTAAGAAATAAATGGTTTTAAGTGATACCTTGGGTTGGAGATATGTGAATTTAAGAACCAAATGGAAGAGAAAGAAAGCTATATAACAGTGAATAATTGTTTGACAGGCGAACATCGCTTATTAATGACAAAAGTTTATGGTAGAATAGGATGGAGATTTTTAAGTAGTATGTTAGATTACAAACGATAAATTGGACAGTTGATAATGATTTAAGAAGAGGATCCAATTGGTAAGCGATAGAAGTTTAACTTTGTTGGCGAATGTTGATGAAAGTTGAAAGATTTAGAGGTGTGTTTGAGATTTCGAAGCAGACTAGGAAGATCTTAATCCTAATACTTGGTGTACCTTTTTTAAGTAAATTTAGAGGATAAAATTTTAGTAGTGGGGAAGAATTGTAAGACCAAGTATTTTAATCTTTGAAATTTTACTTCAAGGAAATTTTTATGTGTTTAAGTAAATTTATGTTGTAATTAAGCACAAGTTTTGGGGCAATTAAAAATTTTCTTTGAAAGATAATAAGGAAAGCTAGGTAAGAGTTGGGTTTTTAAAGAGTTTTGGGCTGAATTTTAAAAGCAATGAAGAGTTGGACGCTTGGCATGCAAATAAAAGAAAGTTTGTTCTATAAATATGAGTGGAGGGGGAGAAAAACCACCACAATGTGCTGGAATTCTCTAGAATCGCCGAGAAAGAGATGAGAAAAGAAGAGAAATGAGAAGAAGGAGGAAGAAAAGGAAAAAAAAGGGAGAAGAAAAGGAAAAATATTACAAAGAAGGTAATAATTGTTTTACTTTGTTAAGTATGTTCATTAGATTGAAGATTTGAATTCTTGAAAGAGGGTTTTTGAAGAATCTTTGATGAAAAACAAGTTTTGGTTCTATGAAATGGGTTTATGCTTGATTTAAGTGATTCAAGAGTTTTAAGTAAAATTTCTGATGTGGGTATTGTAAAAGATTCAACTTTAAGCTTGAGGGAACTTTTATTTTAAAGGATTTGAAGTTTTATGGAAGATCTCTGGGTTTTGGGAAGAAAAAAAGGGAGTTCTCATGCTATTTCTGGGCTTCAGTCCTCAAGACAATCGACTGTCCAAATTGCACAGTCGACTGTGCAAGGGACAGAAACTTCAAGCGACAGCACAGTCGACTGTGCAATTGGACAGTCGACTGTACTGTCTTCCAGGGGACTTCACAGTTGATTGTATGATGAAAATAGTTGACTATGCAGCCCTTTTTTTTAGTTTTTAGGTTTTTAAATATTGTCCTTTTCAATCCTAAACGTTAGAGGATGACCCAATGTCTTAGTTGAGAGTTTTAGACCTTTTATTTGAAGTGATTAAATTCTAATTGCCTATGTTGGTTTGTGATAAATATGTGTTGTGTCGTTAGTATATTTTGGAGTTTAATCAAGAGGCAAGGAGGTGAGTTTGGGATTAAGCTTGGTGCAAAGAGGTGAGTTTCACTTTATTTCTAGTAAGTTTTATAAATAGTATAACAAATAAAAAGTTAAAAGTATGCGATTATAAATAAGTATGAAGATATTAAGATTTATACTATGAGATTTGTTTATGTGCTAGGACATGGAGGTATATAAAATAAGCCTAGTTACGTCATGATGTACTTTGAGGTTAGGTAGTGATATAAATGACTTGTAATAGACTTAGGGGTTGTTTAAAAAAATAAGTGTGATTAGATTTTGGTATGTTTTATTATTGGGATGGGTTGTTGAGATATGAATATACCAGAGATAAGTTTAGAAATAATTGATGAATTGCTATGACTTGGTGATAAGAATGGTTGATGAAGAATCTTGTATGAATGTTGTTCATGAACGAGTTATTTATTGTTGTGTGTGTGGATAAGTTATGTACTACGGGTTACAAAATAAATTGAGAATGTCAATATTGTTGTAACGATAGTCCTTTTGTACTAAGAATTAAGTAAAAAAATTAAATTTAAAGGTAAGTAAAACAAACATGTTATATTTAAAATTATGTAAAATGAATAAGATAACAAGGTTTTAAATTAAGATAAAAGTTCCAAAATGGTTACTTCTAGTAATGTGAAGTCTCGCTAAACTCTTTAGCTCACTCCTTTTCATTTTTACTAACTTTTCAGGTTAACATCAGAAGTTTTACGGTCAAAGTTAATTGGAGTCTTCGTGCACGACATCCTCATCCCTTGGGTACTTTAGAAGTCCAAGCTCTTGTTGGTTTATTTTTACAGAAGTGTATAATTTTATCTTAATAAAGGGTATTTCTTTTTTATTTTTTTTGACAAATCATAAGAGTTGGTTTATTGTATAAAAATGGTGTCTTATCTATGAAGACTTGTATTGTAATGTTGAAAAAAGTTTGTTGTTTGCAGTATAAAACTTATATGTTTGCATATAGGTCGGGTGCTGATTACGCCCAAAACATAACGCGGTAGTTGTAGTACAGTTTTGGGGTGTCGATTCCACAGGGAAACAAGTTAATTACAAAAGAATGTATGAATCTCAACATAAACGATAAAAGTTAAAGTGACAAAATCTGATTTGTTGATTGAATGGAAATTGTGTAAATAATTGATGGATATTATAATAAAGAAACAAAAAGGTTCTGACAATCCTCCCTAGGTTCGTTGCCCTAATCCTAACTTGATTCAGTTTTTTTTATCTCGATTGCAAGTTTCAGATCCCAAACAGACAATCGGCAAATATTCAATTAAAGCGCATGTATAAACCCTAATGTAATTGATATGAATTATTTTTTACTTTCAAGCACACATGACCTAACTTATAAATTATCAAAAGACGACGATATATCTAAATGACAATACCGCAGCAATGGATAAATCTATAAAAAGATCTACCGGACTCAATCACACCCAAACAAATACATATAAGAAGAGTATGACTAGACTTATACGGAAAAAAAGCATGCAATCACCAGACTAATAAAAATCTACTAATTAAATTAAAGAATAAAACATAACAATATTTAATGAAAATAATACCAAACTATAACTGAATCAAATAAAGGAAAATAAGAATAACTACACCTAGGGATTCATCCCTTCGTCTTGCTTGGAGACTAGCCGGCCATGGATCTCATGCTTCCTTGAGTTGCCTCCGGCCTCTCAATGATCATCTCCTCCTTGGTAGCGAAAGCTTCGGCGATTCCTTAGCTTGCCCTCCAAATTTATACTTTCGGATTCGTCCTAAAGGCCCTCTGGATTGCTCCTAAGGCCCTCTGGATTTACTCTCTGATGATTTCAGATGAGCTCTGATTCATGCCTCAAAGCTGAAGTGGATGGGGTTTTTATAGGACAACTCCCGGAGTGCTGTGTGTTTTCTATCCGATGTGGGATTCTGCCTGAGTGGTCTCGATCGTAGCCTTCTTGCGCTCGATTTCATGTGTGCTTAATCGCAGTCTTCTTGCGCTCGATCGCAATTGCGCTGCAAAGTACTTCTTGGTTGATGTGGGATGTGCGCTCGATCGCACTACTTGTGCGCTCGATCGGAATACAGGTAGTAGTCCATCTTGTCCTCCATAAGCATGGGATCTTGGCCTTTTGAGCAACAATCGCTTCTTTTTCTCTTTTAAACTCAAAGTACCTGAAAATTGCACTGAAATAAGTCAGTGGTCCAATAATATTACTTTAGAGTTATTAACACATAAAAGTGCAATAAAGACCAAGATCAATCATAAAATGCTAACAATTAACCACTGTTGACCCCCAACTAGCTTATTGCTAGTCCCTAGCACTTCAAGCGAAAATAAGAGATGAATTCTATGGTGGGAGTTAAAAACAAAGTAAAGCAATGCTAGCGTTGAACCAAGAGTATTTCACATTTTGTCTCAAAAATTGCACATAACACAAGGCACAAAGAATCATTAAATTTCACCCAAATCCAAAAGTAATCCAAACATCAATCTTAAAATCGTTATTGACTCTTACCATCCATCTTACCACAATCCATTAATCCAAACACCCAGATGATTTTATGCATAACATTCATGAATACAAGTCTTGGTCTCTAAAAATATAATAAATAGCATGATGTCAATCACAAAAACAAGCTCCATATGCTTACATTTCAAACCACTCTCCACTATTGTAGAAAAATCACACTACATTGGATCAAAAGGTCTTTAATAAGCTTGTAACGTTAGGCTAAGGTAAAGGTTAAGAAAGAACAGGAAGGATTCAACAAGTAGAAGAACTCAATATCTTAGTTTTGAACACAACTTTTTAAGCACTGGATAACCTTACTTCAACACCCAACTCTTTCAACCATTTTTCGAGCATTTATTTCAACAAATCACAATTTTTTTCTTTTCTTTCTTTCTTCTTTCTTTGCCATGATTCTTTTTTCTTTTTTTATTTTTGGCACATAACCATTCACCTTCTTTTTCATTTTTTTTTCTTTTCTTTTCCACAACCCCCAACTTATCTCCATTAATGTATTTGGGCTATGGTAGTAATTTTTTTTTTCAAACTTTCATCCTTACTCCTCTTGAGTGCTTCTCAACGAATGTGTATAACTAAGTTCTTTTAAAAGAAAGGTAAGGATAAAATATTTTTAGGCTCATAAAGGTAAGTAAATTGTTTATCAAAAGAAACAAGACTCAATTTTTCTTTTCAAGAAAAAGGCTCAAATAGGTGACTAGTGATAAATATAGCAATGGTAGGTTTGAAAGGCTCAAACGGTTCAAAAATGGCCTATATCATATCCTAAGTAATGTGCATTCTAGGAATTCGCCTCAAGTGATTATCAAGTAAGTTCTAGAGCTTGTTGAGACCGCAAAAATATTCACAAAATAATCACATAAAATTTCTCTAGATGTTATAGACTAATCATACAATCTGACCACAAACTAGAGTCTCAAACCAAATGAAGATTGATATTTAAATTAATTTAAAACCGAAACAAAATTTAGCTTCTTCTACATGCTATCTGCTATCTCAATTATGCTCATATCATTGACATGTAAATTGACTTTAAGGCTAACACAAAGCATGCTAAATAAAAACAAAGATGATACCAGGCAGTTCAATGAAAGAAAAAGAATATGTTTCTTCCACCCCTAACTGAAAAATCACATTATCCTCAATGTTAAAGAAAAAGGTAAAGGAAACTCCCTTTGTAAGCAAAAATGCACGGCAGCTGAAACTTGTGCACCTCCATATGAACTGCATGCTAACCTTTTGATTGAAAGTCTGATCTACAACATAGAATAAACAAAAAGAAAGCATCTGTGGTGTACCATTAAGACTTCCATCGTGTGTTAGCATACTAAAAATTAAAAGTAAAATACAAATAATAAAAAAATGAAACAAATAAACAACACAAAAACAAAAAAAGAAAAAAAATGTACCTCTGTTGTGTGGTCAATGTGTGTAGACAGGATCCATAAGTAGAATGTCTTCCATTTCCAGATCTTGTCTCTCCATTAAGATCTTAAGGTGTTGACCATTGACTTTAAAGACCCGGCCATCTCTAGTATCCTCAATTTCTACCGCCCCATTTTCAAAAATATTTTTCACCACAAAAAGGCTGATCAACCTCGACCGAAGTTTTCCAGGATGCTTATGGAGTCTAGAGTCGTATAAGAACACTCGATCATTAGGTTTAAGCATTTTCCTCAAAATATTTTTATCATGGAATACTTTCATCTTAGCCTTATAGATTCTAGAGTTCTCATAAGCATCATTCCTTAACTCCTCTAACTCGGTCAACTGATATTTCTGAAGCTTACCGGCTTCTCCTGTGTCAAAATTAAAAGATTTAATTGCCCAATACGCTCAATGCTTGAGCTCTACAGGTAAGTGGCAAGACTTTCCAAAAACAAGCCGATAAGGTGACATACCTAAGGGAGTTTTAAAAGCTGTACGATAAGCCCAAAGTGCATTAACTAGTCTTAGGGACCAATCCTTGCGATCCGGGTTAACTGTTTTTTCTAAAATTTGTTTAATCTCCCTATTAGCGAGCTCTACTTGCCCACTAGTCTAAGGATGATAAGCTATAGAAATTTTATGTAACACCCCATATTTTCGCATCAAAGCTTCAAAAGAACAGTTGCAAAAATGTGTACCTTGATCACTAATTATAGCATGTGGTGTACCAAATCAAGATAACACATTTTCTTTAAGAAATTTAATTACCGTTCTATTATCATTGCTTTGGCAAGTTGCTGCCTCTACCCACTTAGATACATAATCTATTGCCACAATGATATATAGGCATCCAAAGGAAGGAGGAAAGGGTCCCATAAAATCGATGCCCCAATAATCAAAGATTTTAATTACTAAAATGGGGTTTAAGGGCATCATATTTCGACGAGACACAGCTCCTAACTTTCGACACCTTTCACATGAGCGACAATAGGTGTTTGCATCCTTAAACAAGGTAGGCCAATAAAATCCACACTGCAAAATTTTTGCAGCGATTTTTTTCATTGAAAAGTGGCCTCCACAAGCTAGGGAATGACAAAATTCTAAGACACGTGCAATCTCTTCATTAGGGATGCAACGCCTTAGAATTTGGTCCGGGCAGTACTTGAAAAGATAGGAGTCATCCCAATAAAAATAACGTACCTCATATAAAAATTTCCTCTTGTCTTGAGCGCTCCAATCCACTTGTATCTCACCTGTAACCAAATAATTCACAATGTGAGCAAACCATGGTAAGGAAGTAACAGAAAGTAAATACTCATCGGGAAAGTCATCTTTGATCGGTATGTCATCAAATGTGTCTTCAAATATGAGCCTTGAAAGATAGTCAACCACTACATTCTCTACTCCTTTCTTGTCTTTGATGGTGATGTCCAATTCTTGTAGGAGTAGGATCCATCGTATTAAGCGCGACTTAGCATCCTTCTTTGTAAGAAGGTATTTGAGAGCAACATGATCTGTAAAAATAAGGATAAGAGAACCAATTAAGTATGCACGAAATTTATCTAAAGCAAATACTACAGCTAGCAATTCTTTTTCAGTTGTGGAGTAATTCATCTGAGCACTATTCAAAGTCTTACTAGCATAGTAAATTACAAAATGTTTTCCCTCTCTTCGCTGTCCAAGAACAGCACCTATAGCGTAGTCATTAGCATCACACATGATTTCAAATAGTAAATTCCAATCAAGTGACTGCATTATAGGTGCTGAAGTAAGCTTGTCAATCAGCATTTTAAAAGCCTCTTGACAAGCTGGAGTCCACTCAAATGGGGTATCTTTAATTAGGAGGGCAAATAATGGTCTAGATATGTTGGAAAAATTTTGTATGAACCTCCTATAAAAGCCAGCGTGACCAAGGAAAGATCTCACATCCTTTATTGTCTTAGTGCAGGCAATTTAGAGATTAATTCAATCTTAGATTGATCAACCTCTATTCCTTTAGAAGAGACAATATGCCCTAAGACAATACCGAATGGGACCATGAAATGATATTTTCCCAGTTTAAAACCAATTCTTTTTCCTCACATCGAATTAATACTCTTTCCAAATTCATTAAGCATGTATCAAATGAAGATCCAAAAACAGTCAGGTCATCCATAAAAACCTCCATGCAATTTTCAACCATGTCACTAAAAATACTCATCATGCAACGTTGAAAAGTGGCAGGGGCATTACATAATCCAAATGACATTCTACGAAAAGCATAAGTGCCAAAAGGACAAGTAAAAGTGGTTTTATCCTGGTCTTCTAATGCAATTTCTAGCTGATAATAGCCAGAATAACCATCTAAGAAATAGTAAAAATGATGACCAGCTACACACTCAAGAATTTGATCAATAAAAGGGAGTGGGAAATGGTCTTTCCGGGTGGCAGCATTTAATTTTCTGTAATCAATGCACATACGCCACCCGATCACAAGTTTGGTAGGGACTAACTCTCCTAGGTCATTCATTACCACAGTGACTCTGGACTTTTTGGGAATGACTTGTGTAGGACTTTCCCATTTACTATCAGCTATGGGATATATAATACCCGCATCTAACAGTTTCAGCACTTCATTTTTCACTACTTCTTTCATAGTGGGGTTAAGTCTGCGTTGAGGGTCTCTACAATGACTGGTTCCTCCATCCAAATTTATTTTTATGGGAGCAGATCAGGGGACTAATTCCCTTCAAATCAGCCATGCTCCACCCTAAGGCCGATTTATGTGCAATTAAAGTCTGAATTAATTTCTCACATTGGGTCTCAGATAATTCAGAAGAAATAATAATAGGAAAGGTATCACCTGGACCGAGAAAGGCATGTTTTAAACCCTTAGGTAGTGGCTTCAATTCGACTTTAGGCGCTTCCACACTTGAGGGGATTTGTTTTCCGCTTCTGTCAGGCAACTCCTCAAACCTCGGGTGCCACACTTGAATGCCATAATCCTGAGATTTGTCAAAAACAGCACAAGTATCAATTATATCAGTTTTATCATCAAATAAATCAATCTCAAAATTAACAAGAAAACTCTTAAAAGGATCAAAATCATGAGCCATGGAAACTCCCTCATCGATGAGTGACTCGATCATGTATAGCTGGTGGTTTTCGTCCTCATCTTCGGGCTGTTTTGCAACATTGAAAATGTTCACTTCTAAGGTCATGTTGCCAAAAGACAGCTTCATAAGTCCATTCCTGCAATTAATAAGAGCATTTGCAGTAGCAAGGAAAGATCTACCCAAAATCAAAGGAATTCTAGAGTTAGTGTCAACCGCAGAAGTAGTATCAAGGATTAGGAAATCAACAGGATAGTAAAATTTATCAATCTGAATCAACACATCCTCTACCACACCCCGGGGTACTTTGACTGAACGGTCAGCCAGTTGTAGCACCACGCTGGTTGGTTTGATTTCTCCTAAACCTAGCTGTAAATAAATGAAAAATGGCATCAGGTTTATACTAGCTCCTAAATCTAGCAAGGCTTGTCCAACCTCATGATTTCCAATGCTACAAGCAATGGTAAGACAGCTTGGATCCTTGTATTTTGGGGGAATTCTTTCCTCAATTAAAGCACTAACTTGCTCAGTTAGAAATGCAGTTTTCTTGACATGGTGTTTCCTCTTAATTGTGCATAAATCTTTGAGAACTTTTGCATAAGTAGGAAATTGTTTAATCACATGCAACAGAGGAAGATTAAGTTTCACTTACCTCAAGTTCTCTAGGATTTCGTTATTTAAGTCCAGATTTTTCTTGTTTGACTTTAAGGCTTGAGGAAATGGTGCCTTAACAGGACTTTTGGTCACTTCAGGGTCTTTGGACAGCTCGGTATTACTACTAGTTTAACCCTTTTCCACATCCTCGGATTCATTCATTGGTGAGATGTGCAGTGACTTACCACTTCGGGTCACTATGGCATTTACATCCTTTAAATTTTCTTGTGCCACATGTTGACCGCGAGGTGTGGACTGAGCTTGGGAAGGGAACTTACCTCGCTCAGTCACACTTAAGAAGCCCATTAATTTGGACACTTAGCTTTTAATTTCTTTATGCTCTTCAACCACTTGCGTAATTAATGCCTCAACCCTCTAGTTTTTCTTACCTTGTGCCTCTATAAAAGCCTGTAAGGTGTATTCTAAGGAGTTCCTAGAGGATGAGGGTGTATGATAAAGTGCAGGGGATGATCTAGGGGGCTGTGCATGCTGCTGACTTTCAGATTTCCAGCTGAAGTTGGGGTGCTTCCGCCACCCCGGATTATATGTGCTAGAGAAAGGTGCAAGAGGCTTCTTGTACATGCCTAAGGCATTACATTGTTCCTCATACAACCCTCTCATATCAGCAAATGTGGGGCATTCTTGGAGGAGATGATCTACCCTGCCACACACAAAACACGGCTCTAAAGACTCGGCATGATTAGCCGCATGTGTTTGCTTCAAGCCCTTAGTTTTCAATGCTTCTAACTCCCTAGTGAACAGTTCAACCTTAGCTTTCAGATTATCTTCTTCCCTAATATGGTATATCCCTCCACCACTAGGGTTTTCTATAGGTCGTGACCTACTCGTGCTTTCAGTAGCATTAGGTCCAGTCCATGTATGAGCTTTCTCAGCAAGCTCATTTAGGTATTCAAGAGCCTTATCGGGGTCTTTTTGCAGAAATTCCCCATTGCACATCATCTCTACAAATTGGCGTTCTCTATAGGTAAGACCCTCATAGAAGTAGCTCACTAAACACCAATTTTCATACCCATGGTGTGGACATATACTTAACAGCTCTTTAAATTTCTCCCAAGACTGATACAAAATCTCGTTTTCCTTTTGTGCAAAGGTGTCTTTTCAACGCATTAGTCTTGTGCTGAGGGAAGTATTTGTTAAAGAAGGCCCTAGTCATCTCAGTCCACGATCCAATAGATCGTGGTCTCAGTGAGTATAGCCAACTCTTAGCTCTATCCTTCAAAGCGAAAGGAAAGAACTTAAGCCGCACAATGTCAGCAGTTGCACCTTGACTATGGAAAGTTGCAACTACTTCCTCAAACTCTCTGATGTGCACATATGGGTTCTCATTTTTCATACCATAAAATGTAGGGAGTAACTGTATCATCCCTGTTTTAAGGTCTAATTAGGGAATGTTGGCTGGAAACATGATGCAAGATGGTGTGGTTGTGCGTGTAGGGTGGAGGTAATCCTGAAGGGTCCTAGTAGGTTGATCTTCGTGTTCACTCATTTCCTCAGGACTAGATGGATTATCAAATAAAGGGTTTAAAAAGTTCAATCCTAACTCTAGCACAGGCCTACAAGCAAATCTACTAAAATGGTCTCGATATCTGGGCATGCAAGATCACAAAATAATATAAAAAAAATCCTAAAAAGAAAGAATAAAATAAAATAAAATAAATTAATGCAATAGGCTAAAAGAAGGAACAGAGTTACCGCCTTTACAGCTGCTGAAAAGAAAAACTATTTACAACTCTCCTGCAGTTATGTCAAAAGTTAACAATCTTCTTTGTACTTAAGCGCGTTTCCTCGGCAACGGCGCCAAAATTTGATTACACCCAAAACATAACGCGGTTGTTGTAGTACAGTTTTGGGGTGTCGATTCCACAGGGAAACAAGTTAATTACAAAAGAAGGTATGAATCTCAACACAAACGATAAAAGTTAAAGTGACAAAATCTGATTTGTTGATTGTATGGAAATTGTGTAAATAATTGATGGATAGTATAATAAAGAAACAACAAGGTTCCGACAATCCTCCCTAAGTTCGTTGCCCTAATCCTAACCTGATTCAGTTGTTTTTATCTCGATTGCAAGTTTCACATCCCAAACAGGCAATCGACAAATATTCAATTAAAGCGCATGTATAAACCCTAATGTAATTGATATGAATTATTTTTTACTTTCAAGCACACATGACCTAACTTATAAATTATTAAAAGACGACAATATATCTAAATGACAATACCGCAACAATGGACAAATCTATAAAAGAGATCTACCGGACTCAATCACACCCAAACAAATACACATAAGAAGAGCATGACTAGACTTATATGGAAAAGAAGCATGCAATCACCGTACTAATAAAAATCTACTAATTAAATTAAAGAATAAAACATAACAATATTTATTGAAAATAATACCAAACTATAACTGAATCAAATAAAGGAAAATAAGAACAACTACACCTAGGGATTCATCCCTTCGCCTTGCTTGCAGACTAGCCGGCCATGGAGCTCATGCTTCCTTGAGTTGCCTCCGGCCTCTCAACGATCATCTCCTCCTTGGTAGCGAAAGCTTCGGCGATTCCTTAGCTTGCCCTCCAGATTTATACTTTCGGATTCGTCCTAAAGGCCCTCTGGATTCACTCTCTGATGATTTCAGATGAGCTCTGATTCATGCCTCAAAGTTGAAGTGGAGAGGGGTTTTTATAGGGCAACTCCCGGAGTGCTGTGTGTTTTCTATCCGATGTGGGATTCTGCTCGAGTGCGCTCGATCGCAGCTTTCTTGCGCTCGATCGCAGTTACGCTGCAAAGTACTTCTTGGTCGATGTGCGCTCGATCGCACTGCTTGTGCGCTCGATCGAAATACAGGAAACAATCCATCTTGTCCTCCGGAAGCATGGGATCTTGGCCTTTTAAGCAACGATCGCTTCTTTTTCTCTTTTAAACTCAAAGTACCTGAAAATTGCAATGAAATAAGTCAGTGGTCCAATAATATTACTTTAGAGTTATTAATACATAAAAGCGCAATAAAGACCGAGATCAATCATAAAATGCTAACAATTAACCACTGTTGAGAAGTATTTTATGACTCTCATCAGGTGCTTAGAGCTAAAAGGTGATGATACCTCTTCGGGTAGGGTCCACTTGGAGATGGGTCATTACAAGTAATAATAATTAAAATAATAATATTATTATAATAATTATTACTATTATTATAATAGTAAAAATAGTAATTTTAATTATAATCGTATTATAATAATAATAATAATTATAATTTTTTAATAATTAAGATAATCATATTATTATTATTATTATTATTATTATTATTATTATTACCAAATGGCAAAAGTGGAAGGACAACAAAAAAATTAGTTTAGAGATTAATTCTATCCCATGTGAATAATAAGGTAAAAAATATTGGATTAAGATTGATTTTATCCCATCTAATCTTACTTAAATAATAAATCATTCAAACTAAATATAAAATTAATTATTTATGTGAAATTAAAACAATCCTATTTCACTTTAACCCCAAACTAAACTATGCACTCCGCCAACTCGCACGCGATTGGGTTGCATGAACTGCTCGGGCACTTCATGAGGAAATATCGTTTCCTCTACTGGCTGCAGACTTCCTCTAAATACAAGTTTGTTGGGTTTTTTTTTTTTTTTTTTTTTTTTCTCTCTTCTTAACTCTTTATTATCATTGTTTTTTTTCTCCTATAATTATTGGATTCTTCATTTCAATCTGAACCTATCGAAAACCCAAAACAAATCCTACCCTCTCCTATGGACCGTCAGCAACTAGCCCACCACCTTCGGCACACCTGTGAGGTGGGCTGACCTGGGCAGTGTCGCAGGCTCACATTTCTGAAAAAAGAAAGCCAATTAGTAGGCCAGTAAAAGCCCAACTGCTCTTCCAACCCAGCTTCCAATCCATTTTCTTTGTTATGTGTTCACGATTCTCAACCCTGATTTATCTTCAGTTTCTCACTTCAATTTCAAACTGCAACGTTTCACTCCCAACGCTCAGGTCAGCCATCTTCCTCCTCCATCGATCGTTGCCTTTCTTTGTTTCCCTCCTCCATTGGATGGTACTTGGGGTAAGTCATAAGTGGATTCTCTCTCTTATTTCTCTCCCTCAAACCTTCACCTCAGCTCACCTTTTTCTCTCTTCCTTCCAGCAGAACCGGCGGTGGCTCTGACTCTCCCCACGGCTGGGTTTCAATTTTCGTGCGAATCTATCTCACCAGGCAACAGCAGCTTCATTATTCCCTGCCAGGTTATCGAAACACTATTTTGAGCTTTTAAGCTTTTTGTTTTTCATGATTTGAAATTGGAATTCTGATATTTTTCTATTTCCTATATGATATCTTGAGGGATACCTGAATTTCATGGTGTGTGGAACTTTCTTTTTAAATGGAATGGTATGTGGAATTGAAAACCGTAGTCCCTGTGTGTCAATTGTAATTTGTCAAAAAACAAGCGCCATTCTTTTCTGTAATGGACTACGATTTTTTTTCCAACTAGTTTAGGGCATTTTTTTATTAGTTGTTGCCCGCAGGCAGTCTTAAATATTAAGATTGAATGAGCATTTTAACTTGTGCTTCTTATGAGTGGAATGTCTGTGGTTTCTTGCGGCTCATGGGGCATCACTGCTGAGGGTTTGTTGTTTTTCTTGGAGGTGTTTGGCGAGCCCGTGTTTTTTGTTTCTTGGCTGAGGACTTATGCTTGTAATTTGGCCTTTGGCTGACTCAATTTATTAATAAAATCGCATCACTGCTGAGGTTTGTTGTTTTTCTTGGAGGTGTTTGGCGAGCCCGTGTTTTTTGTTTCTTGGCTGAGGACTTATGCTTGTAATTTGGCCTTTGGCTGACTCAATTTATTAATAAAATCTATTATTTTTCTGTTAAAAATATATTAAGATCCGATGGATGGGCTCTTTTATGATTACTTTGTTGGATATTTGGTCATGATCTCAATAAGAAAAAGAAAGAAAAACAGAATCATGCTTGCCTTGCTCTATGTTGCTGCTAGCTTGATCCTGGTTGTGTTCTTTACTAATTGTTTTATTCCTTTCAGTACAAAGAAAGGGACACCAAAGCCATCTTTGTTCTTTTTTTTTTTTATCATCATCTAAGTGAAAGAGTGCTCTTTGGCTAGATCCTTGTGGAAAATGGCTTATAAGGTTTTGGGGGTTTCGTAGGTGTGCACTTGATCAATGTTAGATGAAGTGTGGGCTTGGAGTAGATTTCGGGTCTTTAAGAACCTCAAGAAAGCTTAGTCTATGATCCCCTTTTTATCTTTTGGATAGTTTGAAATGAGAAGAATCGTAGAGCTTTTGAAGGCATTGAGAGACATATTGATGTTATTAGGGAAAGGTGGTTCAATGGTCTTATTTTTTGAGTCAAAGGGAATTATTTTGTAAATGATATTGATATAGTAGATTTTGTGGAGTTTCTTCTATAGATAGACTTTGTACATGGGTTGCACCCCTTGGTGCGTCTTTTCTTTAATACATTTCATTTATATAAAAAAAATATTAGGTAGGTGAAAATGAAAAGGACTATATATGTATCTTCACAAGCATAAAGCAACAATATGTATAATATGTACCATTTCAAGGTTTTGGTGTTCAGGTCTAGTAAGAAAGGATTAGTATCATTTATCAAAAAAGAAGAATGAAGGATTAGCATCAATAACATTAGGGATTGAATGGCACACATAAAATTTGTTCATAAGTAAATTTGTTTTTTCTTCTTGATAAATTGGCTAAGTGTTAATGGTAGCTAACTTTTAATTTGTTTGGCTTGTAATATATAGGTCAAAATATGAAGTCAAAAACTATGGATTCATTTTTCAAGAAGTAGATTGTGGAGAATTTAGAGAGTAATATAGAGACTCTATCATCCATTTTGCCACAATCTCCATGGGTGGTGAAGCCGTAAATATCATTGATTAACTTGTTGTAACCCCTTTCGTGGGTGATGAAGGCTTATATCGTGTATTTTATATATTTAATAAGTTTTGAAATGACTTGCAATTTTGAATGAAAATATAAGTATTATTTCGGCCCTAGCTAGAGGAAATTCCTAGCTTCGCCTCTGCCTGAGACACCACCATTGGCACACCTGAGATGCCACCGTTGCACACCTGGTCACATCTCCCTCTCTCATTTCATATAACCATGAATTTTCTTGGTTAATGAAATTAGTTATAATTTGCAAATATGTAAATTGTGGGACTTATGTTTCTTCTTTCAGTGATTCAAGATCATTTTGGTGCAAATCTTAGATCTGTTATCAACGAATTTCATTGGTTTTCTTCAATTGTGTATGCTCAATTAATTTGGTTTTCTTCAATTTCTGCACTGTATGGCCTTTAATTTCTGTGATAAGTGTGGGAGAATCTAGAATCCTTGATAGTCGATTTACAGTTTCGGTTTGAGACGATAAACCGTTGTGATTGCTTTTGATATCTTCTACCGTCAAAGAAATCAGTCGAGTTTTCCTTTCAAATAGAACACTTTTCTCGTCAAATAGTTGAATTGTACATGTAAAATTATCTTTATTTGTCATTAGGGATAATATTCTTATATTTTTATTATTCACGTGATTGAATCACTTGACCTGGTTTGACCAGCGACACTCAAGTGAGAGAACCAGCCAAGCATTTTGGGTACTTTTTTTTTTCCAACTGGTTTCTATTTCTTGCTCTCTTTCCTTCTTTTTTTTTTTCCTTTTGTAGGAATTTTTGAGGGTGGTGAGAGCAATCAACTATAATTCTTCTATTTTCTTTTTCTCTCGTGGATTTGGTAGGCTTATAATGTTTAGTTGCACATTTGTTTAACTTCAAATCATTAATTTCTTTTGTTATCCTTTAATTGTGTTTATTTTCAGATATTAGATTCTCATTTTTTTTTTCTTTTCTGGGTGAACTGTTTTTTGTGTAAATCTGTTTGTATATGAATATCACCCCTTATCTTTTCTCGGTAGAAGTAATAGAAGACTTTTTGAATAAGAAAACGCTGAGATTATATAACATTTTATCAGTTTTAATTTATCTGATAAATTATTATGTTGAAGCAGTTTTAAACACTGGTCTAGTAGAAGAGGAGGGAAAATGCCGCTTTACGATTGTATGCTTCTGTTGAAACCCCGTGTAACGAAGGAAGCTTTAACGGACTTGGTAGCGCGAGTAGGAAAGCACATCTATAGTAGAAATGGCGTTCTTACTGATATTAAATCATTTGGAACTGTTCAATTGGGTTATGGTATTAAGAAGCTCGATGGAAGATACTATCAGGTGAAATCTGCTTTCTCTGCTGTGATGTATTGAATTATTGAATTTCTTTTTTCTTTCTGTTCGAATTGTTTTTGTTTCCATTGGTTACGCCTATGTTTGGATTTGTTTTATCATGCGTTTTGTGTGTTGCATTTGTCTTGTTTCCTTATATCTTTCATTGGTCTATTGCGACTAAATTGATACATAAGATTATAGGCATATATTCTTTCATGAGCTTTGCTGTAGGTAACTGTGATTGAAGTCTCTGATTAAACTATTTAGCGGATTGGGGAATGCTTTTTGAGCTTGGATCTGTTATGTTAAATTTATTTCAAATCTCAGTATAATAAGCAAGACTGGATAGAAGAAAAATATTGATGCAAGGGAAGGGGGATGTTTTACAAGAAAGCAAGCTTATGGATCCAATGAAGGTTATATGAGAAGTTTCCTCTTGCCGATTAAATGTGATTTTGGTTTGGTACATCTTGATGACTAGGGTTGAAAGTTGGATTATTTGAGAAAATCTCGCGGATAATTGAACTAGTTTTCCGTGCCTGCAAGTTTCCTTCTCAATCATCTTCCTAGTCAATGAAAGATTTAAAGAGCCTTATTCTGTTGAGCTTCTTGGGAGGTTCTTAAAGTTCAGCTGTGGCCGCCCTAACAGAATCATATAAACAAAGCTAAAAAATTGTCATATTGATTTGATGATCTTGATGATTGAAAACAACTTTATGGTTTATGTTCATGCAAAGACAAGTACACACCAGCAATCTACTTGGAACTCAATAGAGGTTGTGGCAGGTGAGATGAACTGTATAGTATATCATTGGTGCAAGATAGGCTCAACTATCATTCTCTAGTATCTATGTATACCTTAAGCATGATATATAGAATAACTTATGTTCTGTTTATATAAGAATTCTTATTCATCTTTCATTCCCAAAAACCTAAATAGTTGTTAGTTTAGCATAGCCAAACTCATTTCTGCATTTAACATATTAAGGTCCTGTTTGGTTCACCAGTAACTCTGGCAGGGACTAGTGAGGATCCTATTCTAAGTACTTCTATGCTTTGCTGTTGTACTTCTTTCAAGTGTTTGATTAATGCAAGGATTCAATTTGGGAAAGGTAGTGGAATCTAATTCCAGTGTTTGGTCTACCTTAATTAAGGTTGGATTTGAAGTCTTTTTACTTTTAAGTAATTCCCAGAACTAAACCTACTCAAATATAGTAATATAAAACTTGTAAGATTAACTTACACTTTCATAAAATGATTTCTAATTATGGAAAGGAATATAATCAAAGTACACAAATTTGATCTCTTGAGACATTTTGCATTTTTTGTTTACAATAGAACAGATGTACGTGAAACGTACAACATTTATACGTAATTTAATATATATATATAAAGGAGAGACATTTCTTTTGACCTGTGTAGAATACCTCATTTGGATTGTGCAAAAGTGCAGGGTCAAGTTTTAAGAGTGGTTACTTTATGAAGTAAGATGCTAAGGTATGGGACTATATCGAAGTCATCCTTCCCAAGACCCGCCTTTGGTGTGACTATAATTGGGTAATGAGACTCTTTATTTGTAGCCTCCTCAAGCCAAAAGATTTCAAAATATATATTTCTGTGCAACTTTCGGCAGCCTATACCATGCTCAATAGCCCATCTAGTCTCCTCTAGAAAGCCTATATGTAACCCTGGAAGATCAGACAAGCCTATTAGTAGACTAGTAGATGTTCTTTATTAGTAAATTAATCTTTGAGAGAGAAAGAGAGAGGTTGGACTACAAGCTTAGTGTGAATTGTAGAGGAGCAAAACGATTCAGGATATGGAAAAGATAAGAGAGTTTGATGCTGCGAGGGGTAGATTGTCATTTCATTTTTTATTTGGATTCAAACTCGATCGGATTCCTATTCTCTTTTATGTGCATAATGAGAATAGTTTATGAAAAAATTGATGTCATTATGAATTGAGTGGGGCTCATCAAATAAGTGGAAGATTCATTAAACTGCGAAACATTACCCTGCCATAATGTGATGTGTTTCCAATGCCAAGAATAGGCATCCCATCCCACCTTTGACTTGGCTATAGGATTTCAGCAAGTCTGAGAATTCATATTCCAGTGATAGTTGTATTCCTTGGTCTAATCCTGTTAAAAAGTACACCAATCTAGATAGAATGGGATTCCCATTCCAATTCCTTTCTATGTCGGACTAAACATGTACTAAATCTACTAAATATTTAAAGTCTAGAATGCAGTAGTGAGGATAAGTAGTTGGTTTTTTCTTTAAACAAAGTGAAAATTAATTTCACATTAAATTTAAGGAGGGACATCGTAGAACGATAATTTTTCCAAAATAGGGGGATTGAGTAGTCCAATCAGGGGACACTTGCCTTGTCTAACAACAAATAACTGCCCAATGACAGAACTTATTTGCACCACTCCACAGTCCAGTACCAGTTTCTCTTAGCTCTTGATCTTGTCGCCTTGTAAAAGGCCACGATTACCATGGGGTTTTTCTTTAGTCCCCAGTGAGATAGCTATGCAGATTTGCATAATCAATTTCAAGTTCTGCTGTTTGTTGTGGCATTGCCTCTGCAGGTCTGACGGAGTCTCAAAGTTCTACTGCCTCCCTTTGTAGTATGGATCCGTAGTGCACTTTAGGAGCTCTGCCTTCTATATCAAGATTCCAGAATGTCTCTACATAAACTCATAGTTATCAGAACTGGACTGGCCAACCGGTTGAATCTTGAACTGAAAGCTAGACCACTTTGGTTCTTCAATTGGATCGCTCGTACAGTTGAACCGGTGAAAACCGAATAACTTGATCGGTCCGAGTGATGAATCAGAGGTCAGACGGTTGATTTTCAATTTGACAAAAATTCAACGTGTGTATGAAGATTTGGATGTTTGAGAGAGGTGTTTTACCATGTCATCACCCCTTAATTTTGTTGAAAGTTTTTCTCCTAAATTTATTTATCATCAATCAAAACCATTAATCCACAACACTTTTTTTTTCTTTCTTTTATCTAATCGTAATTCAAATGTTAAAGATTCATTTATTATTATTATTTATATTATTTTTTTATTAACATAAAAATACACAATAAATAATTGTTTATATTTTTTGTTATTTTATTCCACTGAATTAATTAATATATAACCTATAAATAATTATGGATTTTGTATATAAATTCAAAGAAACTCCAAAATTAGTGATCATCAAATTTGAAACTTTCACTTAAAATTAATTATGATGATGATGAAAGTGATTATATATTAGTATCTTTATATAAACGACTAAAAATAATTGTTTAAATTTAACATAATCACTTTTTATAATAACAAAATTTTAATTATTTTATAATTAAATTAATTTTTTTGATAAGTATTTTATAATTAAATTCATATATCTATATAAATTCTTGATATAATATAATCATGTTAATATAACATTATTAGAATTGTTATATATTTTTAATTATCTTTATGAACCTGCAGTTAAACTATTGACCCATTGGTTGGACTAGTGAACTAGTGACTCGATTGGTTCGATATTCGGTCCGATTATGATAACTAAGCATAAACTTTGACTCTAACATGACTATCTGCCCCCACAAAACTAAAATCTTAATTATTTATAAAAAAAAACAGACATCTTAATTAATTCCACTTTCTAACCTGTCATGGTTCTTCTATCAAGAAACAGCTTCAGGCCTGGCTCGTGGCCTATCACTGTTAGTGGGATCAGGGAGCCATGCAAAGCAAAATTTACTTTTAGTTCTGTTAGCTTTAAGAGCAGTGGATGTTGGATCTAAAGGCTTTAGTATGAAGTGCTGATCAGAGCACAATTTACTTTTGATTTTGTTAGCTTTAAGAGTGGTGGATCTTGTAAAAAAAAGGTTTTAAGAGCAGTGGATATTGGATCTAAAGGCTCACATATGAATTGCTCATTCGTTAGATTTAATCCAACATATAAAAGCTATTTTAACTCTAGCCTCTGGCTTTTATTTGAAAGTCTGAATAACTTCCTTCCATCAGTAAGTGAAAGAACTTAAACCAATTGGATTTGAAGTGTTAGTCACATTTCTGGAGAACTAAACGGGCTGAGCTTGTTTACAAAGGACCATGAGGTGCTCTGTGGTTTCAGTTACATCTAAACAGATTGAGAAAATATATTGTGCCTACCTTTTTCAAATGGAATATATTCTCCCTGGTAGCAATCCCTCATTATATGAAATTCTTCACCTTCAGCGAAGCTTTTAAGTTCTATGTTTCTTTCATAAAGCATTATGTTTCTTCTTCAATCTTATTGGATTTTTTTTTTTGGTTTTGCACAAGTCTTGATTCAGTGCTTTAATGGTAACATGATTTCAAAGCATATTGACATGCTACACTAGAATGCCACACCGTTGAGACCACCTCAACTTATAAACAGATTAGTATCTTGGGAATTTCTGAATTTCAGTCTGCATAAACAAGCCCTGCATTCCAGACCATGGTTCATGCCTGTTAAGTCTGCCACATACACTGCATCTGTGCTCTGAG
The DNA here is from genome assembly GCA_023935145.1 of Bretschneidera sinensis. Taxonomy (NCBI): domain Eukaryota; kingdom Viridiplantae; phylum Streptophyta; class Magnoliopsida; order Brassicales; family Akaniaceae; genus Bretschneidera; species Bretschneidera sinensis. The sequence continues at coordinate 108,197,007 of CM043698.1, forward strand.
GTTGAGGTGACTTGGTTTTCAAATTTTTAGGAATCCATTTGTTTTCCTATATGTGAATCTGTCTGCCATACCAACATTCCATTTTGGCCCTTAGTTTAGCAAACATCTTCCTTCGAGAAACCTGGGATTCTACCTCTAGATGCATCAAGGAAATTCCCATTTGGATATTATATCCCTTTGATAGTTTGTGCCCATGAAGCATTTAGGTTAGTGAGTAGTCCTTATCCTTACTAGGCTAACAAAGGTTTGCTAAAGTGCACCAAGTCTTTAAAACCCATATGGCCCTTGAATTTTGATGTTGGATGAAATTGCCAGTTAACATGGTGACTTTTCTTGCCTTTACCCTCCAGAAGCTTCTTATTGTACTAATGAGCCTGGCGCAAAAGGTCTTTGGTGATTTAAAGAAATATCATCATGCAAGTAGGAGGAATGGCTTTTAGGACATATTTAATGAGAACTTTCTTGCCAGCTTGTGGTAGAAGTTTCCCTCTCTGGGATTGTGTTTTTTGAGCTACTCTTTCCCGTAATAGTTTCAAAGTGTGCACTTTGGACCTGCCCCCCGTACAGTCAGAAGTCCGAGACACTTGCTGCTATCCTCTTAATACAGGACAGTTGCTTGCTGAAATATGTTCTCAGTATTGGTGCCTTAAATAACTTTTATTTTATCAAAATTAATTAGCTTACCCTAGGGTTAATATAAATATTCAGGATATTCAAATGATTTGGCACTCACTGTGAGTGGCACGAGCAAACAAGAGGGAGTCATTGATGAGAAGTAAATGGGGTAACAGAGGAGAAACTCTTTTTAATCTTGAACCCACTTACACCCCATTCTCTAGTGCTGTGAATAGAAGATGAGGTACACATTGTTGGAATAGCTCAGTGTTTTGGAATCCGCTTCAGAAATAATTCTCTAACTTTCTATTTGCATTATAATTCTAATAATTGGGGACAAGGGTTTATTCTTGCTTCTTTCTGAGCTGTAAACATAATAAAACTGACAAAGATTTTTTTAGTGAACTAGATTGCTGCCATAGGAGTTCTGCAATGAGTTTGAGAAATTAACATTACTTAGGTTGTGGCAATAACGCATTAAAGTTGAGTGAGAACTTGATCTACGATATAGGGTTGTGCAAGGGTTGGGCAAAAGTTGAGTTATGGAATTGGGAGCATAGTCTATATAGTGAACAAGGTGTGGGAGCCTGCCACAACTTGTTTAGGATTAAGGGTTAGTTGAGTATCAAGGTCTGGGGAGAGGAGTATTGGATGGAATGATAGACAGAAAGGTCATTCCAAACTTTATTCTTCTAGGATGATCTCATCACCGTAGAACCATCATTGTATTGTTCACATGAAGGTCACATTTCCAAATCTCTTAGTTTGAAATGCTAGATTTGTTTACTCAGCTGAGAATTTACTACCCTCAAGAGATAGATCTTTGATATACACAATACGTGTTTAAGTGCGTTTGGTGCCTCCCCTCGAGCTGACTATGAAATTTCTCCAGGAAATTATCAAGAAGTAGCACTTCAGTAATCATTAGTCCTTAATATCAGGTATTTTAATAGGAAGGCAGGTCAGCTGTCCGTCATCATGTGGTTTTAGTCTAGTTGTAAGCTTCAAACAACTTCTATAGTTTTGACTTAGCTGCTAAACTTGGGTTAATTTCATATTTTTTCTTTATAAAAACTATTAAGGACCATAAAATCCAATCTAAAAAATTTGGTAGTATTTCATAAAGTGCTTTGCCCCTACAGATGGATCATTATGGGAAAATATTGTATTCTGAAGAACTAGTTGCCTCAACTGAAAATGTATTTTGGATATATTTCTTTCAATGGTTGGCATATGCTGGAGCTTTTTGGATGAGGAGTTCTTTAGATGAGTTTATTTTGGAGTTCTGTTTTGTGGTATATACAATTGTTTTTATTAAAGACCAACAAATTATCATTTTCTGGAAATTCTTCTAATAAATTGATCAATGGAACACTGAAGCGCGCTGATGTTTCTTCCATTAATGTTACAGGCCCAACTGATGCAGATGACCATGATGGCAACACCCAACATCAACAAAGAGCTGCATTACCTGAACAAGGAAGACAGGTTGCTGCGTTGGCTCCTGGTTAAACACCGTGACGTGAAATCTGGGCTGGAATTTCTCAGTGAAGATGATGGGAAAAGTGAGCTCAGCAAATTTTCCAGAAGCAGCATATATGATAATGAGGAAATTGACGAGGAGGATGACGATGATGATGAATATGAAGTGGACCTAGAGGAGAGGAAAGAACACAATGATGGGAAATGAAATTGATCATCTTATTGTTGTACTAGGCTTATGTTGGAATTTCCTGATGGAGTTCTGTTTTAGACTTGGGTTTTGAAGCATGGAGAACTGGTTCGGGAAACTGGCCTGTCAATGTATTGCATTTATGGCCTTTTCTCCCCTTAGATTAATCTTAAGAGAGCAGCTAGTTAACGTTCTTTTTGATATCTTTAGTTTTTGGGTAATAAATGAGCAAACTTTGATTTGCTCAGACATGTTTGTGATAAAAATAAAAAGGATATGAATGAAGCACGCGAGAACTTGATGCAATGCATCTTGTTACTTGAACTTTTAATTAACATATCTGAAAGTAAACGTGGCCAACCAAAATCAAATTTCGAAATATACCCATATTAGTAATGACAAAAGGATATTTTAGGGTTAGGGTGCAGGTGCAGTTTTAGAAAATGTTTTCTATTTTTTATTTTTATTTTTTAATACTTTTTTCAATAAATTAGAGGTTTTCGTTATAATTTGAAAAACAATTTTTATTTTTTTATTTTTTAACATAATATTAAAAAAATTAGAAACATTTTTTTATTATCATGTTAATAGGAGAAGTGTTATTTTTTTTAATTATATTAAAAATATTCAAATGATTGAAGAATGTATTAAAAAAATGAAAATAAAAAATATTTTTTAATACTAAAAGAATCCTCAAGGTGTTTTTTTTTTTTAAATGAGAAATCATAATTTTTTTCACAAAATGGTAATAAACATTATAATAAAATGTAACATAATTATAACAACTGTAATGATATTGATTATTATAAAATGATATTAATTTATTTTTTAATGTATTAAATATCATCAATTTCTTTGTTACTGTACAACGAATCGTAGTCGCGAAACGAAGAAGAAAAGAACTGAATGAAAGACATGATAAGGGGAAACCAGTTGTTCACATGCAAGTGAACTAACGTGAATAAAAGAAAATATAAGTACAAATGGATAAAGACGATCTTCTGTGAGGTTGTACAAATGTTAGCATGTGTGTATAAATATACCAGTTCTTATGTACGAGCCGCACATGATCACTTAAAATTGACACATTTTTTTACTTAATATTATATTTTTAATAAAATAATATTTTTAGTGATAAAATATTTACATTTATGATAAAATCTATACATTTTATAATTTTTTTTATCATAAAATATATTAATTTATCATCGAATGTTAATATCTTTTTACCGTTACATGTATTTTACTTGAAAATATAATAGTGAGATGCTTCACTTCTGAATAAGATATTATAGAAATTATAATAAAAAAAGTAGATATTACTTTTTATTTTTGAAATAGAACACTTCATTTCAATTTTGTCTTAATTGTTTTCAAACATTACGTTGACAGTTCAATTAAATTTTTATACGTAATTTTTGTTAAATAGATTATAAGAATACAAACAGAATATATAAAGCTCAAATATTAAATGTCAAAATTTAACTGATGTTTAAGATTTAATTAACACAATTGAAACCGTTAACGCGAAATTGAAATTAAGTAAATAAATTCAAGATTAAAATAATATTTACTCATGAATAAAGTTGGGCAAGGAATGGAAAAAAAAGGAACAAATTGGTAAGTAAGGTAGTTAAGTGGCAGTTGGGCACAATGATCACCAAGGGCATATATGGATTTATTCTTTACGACCTAGTATTTAGGACTTACGTATTGTTAGTATTTATATCACCTAAGGTTAGTTTAAATCATTCTATGTAATCAATTAATACTTAAACACAGTGAAGATGAATCGCATAAAACACCAAAATTGCAAGAAAATACATGAAACCATTTGCAATTAAAATCAAAATCTATGTCTATATACTAAATCAATCACAGTGCAGAAATGCGCGCTAGTGCTTTCTGGACAGCTCTTAAGTTCATTAATGGCAGATGTTTCTCTTGAGTGCTTGTAGTTTTCTTTTACTTTTGCTTTCTTCCACTGGTTTTGGTACAATTTTCTTCTCAACTCTCTCTCTCTAATTAGATCGTTTTCTTCTTTCTATCAATCAGTTTGTTTGTTTGTTTTTAGATAAACTTGTTCAACATGATCATTGATCCTAGTTTGATTTTGATATGAAAACAAAACTCTAATAATTTTGCTAATAAGTTTATCAAGATTTTTAAGGTTGATAATAACTTTGAATAACTCATTTCAAGTAAGTCAAGGAATCCTTAGATTCAAGATCAAGTCTTTGAAGACCGAAGGATCAATAAATTGTCTCGAAGAAATAGTCTTTAGGTAAATTCATTGAATGTAAGTAGTCAATTTTTCGAGCTCAATGCATATTATGCTCTAATTGAATTTAAAGAGAATTTATCTTAAAATATAAAAGTATTTGATAAATTTTTATGATTTTAAAATTAAATTTTGAAGTGTTTTTAATAATAATAATAAAAAAATGTTGAAGTTTGAGTGGCTGACTCCCACGCAGCTCTTTATTGAGGTAGACTCTCTGGTTTGAGAGTCGGCTCCCATACTTAACTACTAGAAAATTTAAATGGTCTGACTTTATATTTAATGCATAGAAAAGATTAGTTCTTGTTTCTAACGTCTTTAAACTTCCCATAGGCTACAAATACAAGTCTTCAACTCAATTGAATGCATCAATCATAAACATTTAAGAGCAATTAAGAGAATTCATCAAGTTTTGAGCTTTAGATTTGCAATACATATATGTTTTGAATTGTATACTTGAGAGAAAGCATTATCGTAAATCAATCTCGCTTTCATTTATTGATTGAAAAAAGAATTGGTGTAAATCTTGTGTGAGTTTACGAGAGTTCTTTGAGTGTTTTGGTGTTGAAACCAATGTTATAAATTCTGTTTCCTTTCGGTTTTAACACTAAACCGAAACGAAAGATTCCTATACTTCATTGCACTTTTTGTTTTGGCCCGTTTCGAGTCATTTCGATCATTTAGACCGAAATATTACAATGTTAATTTTTATATATTTTTGAGATTTTTTACTCTTTCTCTTTAATTGAGGATTAATCAAATCCAATTGAATAGTTCAATAAAGAAAAGTAACAACTCTATCTTGATATTGTGGGTGATAAATTATCAAATTGGTGTTGCTAGTGTTAGTATTTGGATTTTGGATGATGTGGGTGATACATTATCTTTATCATTTGATGTTTGAATAATTATTTGTTTTACTATAATATTATTTATAATTATATATATATATATATATATGAATGAAAGATATGTAATTTTTATATTTAAATGGTGATTGTTTGCTTATGAATTATATATTTTTTTGAAATATATGTAATTTGACAGGTCGTATTTGATAATACAATCAAATCCGAATTGATATGAAATTTCTAACTTTGGTTGAAACACTTGGGTAGAGATTTTTTAAAGTGAAATAATTTATTGTAAAGGTTTGGAAAAAAAACTATCAAGAAGATTATTGAGGAGTGGACTAAATACAAAGAATTACTGAATCATTATAAATCTTTTTACAAGATTTTCTCCCTTGCACTTTTTAATTTTCAGCAAGTTAATTTTATTGTTTTTCAAGTTTATTTACTTGCTTTGATTACTGGGATTATTACTTAATAATTTGAGTTTACAAAAAAGTCTTAAGAACACAATTTATCCCATCTTGGATTGCCTTGGTTAACAATGATAATCATGGCAGAAGAAATTTCCTATTCTATGCACCGTAATAACGCACTGTAATAACAATACTCTCATTCGAATAATTTGGTCGGATCTCATTAGATCCGAGTGGATCTATACGGATATCGTCAGATCCATCCAGATATGAAGTGATTCTGTCAGAATTGGTCGTGCAGTAGGCAGGCCTCACAACTAGTGCACAGGAGCAACTAGCGTACCACGAGGCCACACTTGATACACCCTCTCATCTCTCTGAACAGCCCATGGGCAGAAAAAAGAACAGGAAAAAAAGGTTTGGATCCATGGAAATTAAAATTTTATGGGTTTTTAGAATTAAATTATGAATTTTGGAAAACTAAAATTAAAATAAAAGTTTGAATTTTTCTTGAAGACTACTAGCGAGAAACAAAAAGGAAGGGTTTGGAAAAGAATTTGACTATAATTTGATTGAACCAATTCTTTTATAAAGGTGCGTTATTGCCTTTCATAATTTCAGTTAATTTTAACAGATCCCTTCAAGTCAAATATAATCATAGTAGGTAAATATATATTATAGGAATCCATATGAAAGTTGTAGGTCTGGACTAACCTCAAGGGGTAAATTATAAATTTCTTTAATTTAGATTAAATTTTTAGATGTAAATTGTAGAATAATATAGTAAATAATATGTTTTAATTTCAATTAGAACAAAAAAAATGCAGTCATCAAAATTTATAACATTAAAAATATTAATGTTGCTTTAACATGAATGAAATTTAATATGCTCATGAATTTATTATTAGGATAGAGAATGAATCATTTTTTGTGAAATTAGCTTATCTAATTACATAGAAATAATTTTATTTTGTAAATGATTTGTTTATAAACGGTCTCTAAACTTTATATATTAAGAATCATTGATGTTATTGGAGTTTATACAAAGTCTAATATATTGATAAATTTATTAATGTAGTTAAAATCTTATAAAATTAAAAATAAAAATAAAAATAAGTTTTTATTGAATACCTATTAATATTTTTAAAACTAATAGATTTACTTACAAAGTAATAAATTCTTTCTGGAAAAAACTTGTCCATATTGAGTATTCATTTTAGTTTTTGCAAATGACTTGCTTACTTAGAGTTAAAAGTAAACCTTGGTTATATCCAGAAAAGAAAGTGTAATTTTATGGATTTAGTTACATGGTAATTTATTGTTTATGAAATTTTTGTTTATAGCTAAATTATTTTTTTGAATTATTTGCAAAATAATTTCTTATATAGAGAATCCTAATTTGATGAAGAAAAAATATACTTAATGTAACGACCCATCCCAGGTTGGCCACCCCTGGACGGTGTCATCACATTTTGAAAATCCAAGCACGACACATATATGCAACAATAAATATAATACTACCAGATTTTTTTTTTCTCTTTCCTTTAACAGGAGAGGTAAACAAATCTGATATTCACTTAAATATAAAAATACATAAATGCATGAATATTTACAATAAAATTTTTACAAGTCTTTAACTCGATTGTCTGAGGATATTGACACGTACTTGGCTTATAGAAAAAGATCTCGTCTGATTCTCAACCCACCAGACTATTTATCTTGATTGCTACCTGAAATCATTGAACAGTGAAGAGTGAGCTTCACAAGCTCAGCGAATTAAATTTACTGAAAGTATTCCAAATTCCATCAATAATCCTTTAATATTAAAATTTATTTTTCGCATAACCTGATGACAACTTTCTACTATCAATCTCTTCTTCTCACTCATTGGTTCACCTTAAGACTATCAATTATTTCCTAATTACCTCGTAACGAGGTTCATATCAAAAAGTCAATCATTTAGATAAGTCTTATCACTGTCTTTTTATATGAAACTCAACCTTCTATAATTAAATTCACAAAAAGTATCACATCTCAGCATCTCGAAAATCTCATCATTATAGCTGTCTCTTTTTATGAGACCCAACCATCTATAATTTAATTCACAATTAATATACCACATCTCAGCATTTCAAATAATGCAATGATAATTAAAACAGATGCAGATGCATGAATGATTATGATGGGAACGTCTTCCCACCTGTCGACAGGTTATTATTATCTTAGACCGGCTGCCCTCCCGGTTCTTTTATTCTCATCAGACCGGCTGCCTTCCCGGTTAATTCCAGCATATACCGGCTGTCACGGTTTTCACTTTTCATCCCAGCATATACCGGCTGTCACGGTTTTCACTTTTCATTCCAGTATATACCGGCTGTCACGGTTTTATTTTTCATCCCAGCATATACCGGCTGTTACAGTTATTTCATTAGACCGGCTGCCTTCCCGGTTCTTTCGGTTATATTATTTAATGCATATGTGCATGAACAATGATATGAAACAGTAATATAAACAGAAATATAAAAACAATATAAAGATTCAAACCACTTAATTTGGCTATCCTAATTATCCACAGGATTTTTCTCTTCCCAAATCACATCAAATAATCCATTAAAGTCTGTCTAGATCCACTAAATTTCATCTCAAATTGTCCATCAGAATTTGTCAAGATCCACTAAAATTCATCTTATATCATCCATAAAAATTTAGCAAGATCTGCTAAAATTCATCTCGTCATAATTCGTATTAAAACATCTATATATCTCATCAATAATTTATTTATTGCTTTTATCCTCAAATAAACTTATGGTTTTCAAAAATATCATTTCTCATCGAAAAATATTTCTACCTGGCCAAATTTCCTATCATACCCATAAATCAATTTTTCATCTATCACCCTAGCAAACTTTAATAATTAATTTTAATAATATCACCAAATAATTGATTTTTATTTAGACTACTAAGAGTAAATCCAACTCACCACGTAGCACTTTAAAGCTACTCGTGGGCCACCTCTTTGCCTTTCCCGATCTTCCTCGAATTTTCTCCCGATTGTTGACTACCAACACGTGACATAATATTGGAATTTAAATTTCTTATTATTTCTTCTTTTCTCCATAAACTACACAGTTTGAAAATTTTCTATTTTAACCTCCTGAAACTTTCATAAATGATAAAATAACATTACTTTATTACCTTATGCTATTTTAATAGCTTCCCGAAATATTTTCGAAAATACCCTCAAAATTTTGTTCCTTCCACTTTTCTTTAAACTCCCAAGTGTTTTAAGAACACAGATGAATTATTTGAAACTATAGGAAAATTTCTTCATGTAATTACATGAACCAATTTCCCATATTTATAGGGGAGCTTGGCTGAAAATCAGCAGCCCCCCCTCCCTCTTCCCCAAGTCTTGCATAAGATACCATTTAATATAAAACAAACATAATGATAAAAACATCATCATTATATTTTGTTCTCCACTTCCCCACTAAACAATAAAAACCAATATATAAATCAATCCACTTGGAATTGTTCTCTCGGTGGCAGTAGGTATGTTGCCCCGAGTTACTGTTCCAAGTTAACTTTTTATTTTTTTTTATTTTTTTACTTTTCAACCTTGGTCTCCAGAAATCTTCATTCAACCATTCAGGGATTTAACTCTTTTTCATATTGATAAAAATATACACTTACCTAACTTTTAAAATACGGATATTACAATTCTACCCACCTTAAAAAATTTTGTCTCTGAAATTTCTTTGTTGAAATCAAGTAAAGAGTTGGGGATAATCCTTCCTCATTATTGCTTCATGTTTCCACGTGACTTCTTCAACATCTTTATTGCGCCATAATACTTTAATCAAAGGAATAACTTTATTGCGTAAGACTTGCTCTTTTCTGTCTAGGATTCTGACTGGTGTTAGCATAATAGTCAAATCCTTCTAAATTTCTATCGCCTGATTCGTGATATCATGGGACTCATCGTGTAAGTACTTCCTCAGTAGTGACACATGAAAAACATTATGTAATTGCCTTAATTCCAGAGGCAAATTCAAACGATATGCTACGGGTTCAATTCTTTCGATCACCTCATAGGGCCCCATAAATCTCGGGCTCAACTTTCCCTTCTTCTTAAATCTCAACACTCCCTTCCACGGAGATATCTTCAAGAATACCCAATCACCAACTTGGAATTCAAGAGGTCGTCTTCTTTTGTCAGTATATCCTTTCTGTCTGCTCTGAGCTGCTCTGAGGTTCTCCCTAACCAGTTTGATTCTTTCAGTAGTCAAGTCTATCATTTCTGGGCCATATATCTTTCTCTCTCCAACTTTTTCCCAGCATACTGGAGTTCTACACCTCTTTCCATACAAAGCTTCGAAGGGTGCCATCCCAATACTAGTTTGATACTGATTATTGTATGCAAACTCTATCAAAGGCAAGTAAGCATCCTAGCTTATTGAGAAGCTCAGTACACTTGCCCTCAGCATATCTTCTAGTATTCTGATGATTCTTTCTGTCTGTCCATCAGTTTGTGGGTGAAAAGCTGTACTAAACTGTAATTGCGTACCCATAGCTTCTTGAAAACCCCTCCAAAATCTAGAAGTAAATCTAGAATCTCTATCTGATACAATACTCAAGGGCACTCCATGTAATTTCAATATCTCTGCCACATACAACTCAGCTAACTTTTCTGGACTCCAGGTAGTTTTAATAGGAAGAAAATGTGAAGATTTAGAAAGTTTATCCACTATAACCCACACAGCATCATGCCCTCTCTGGGTACGGGGAAAACCAGAGACAAAATCCATACTTACATTTTCCCATGGCCACTCAGGTATCGGAAGAGGTTGTAATAAACCTGCTGGATGCCTATTCTCAGATTTTACCTGTTGACAAGTCAAACATCTAGCAATGTATTCTGCTACATCCCTCTTCATCCCTGACCACCAATAATTCTGTTTTATCCCCTTGTACATCTTATTATTTCCCGGGTGCATGGAATATATCGAATCATGAGCCTCCTTTAGTATTTCTTTTCTCATCTCCTCATCATTGGGAACACAAATTCTTTGTCCTGATACTACCATACCATCTTCTCTGATTCTAAACTCGGTTGGCTTCTCGCTCAACATTTCCTGCCTGATTTTCTCTATTCCCTCATCTTTACTCTGTAGCTGTAATAAACGATCAATAATAGGAGATTGAAGTACCATATTTGCCATTAATGCTCCTTTATCACTGACACTTAATTGCATCCTCATCCCTCTTAATTCTATCATCAGGCTAGTATCATGACTCCCAAAAGCAGCTAATTTCCATGTAGCTTTTCTACTCAATGCATCTGCTACTACATTAGCCTTTCCTAGATGATAATGAATTGTACAATCATAATCACAAATTAATTCCATCCATCTCCTCTGCCTTAAATTCAACTCCTTCTGGGTTGGTAAATGCGTCAAACTTTTATGATCAGTAAAAATTTCACACTTGGCTCTATATAAATGGTGTCTCCAAATCTTCAAAGCAAAGACTATGGCAGCCAATTCTAAATCATGGGTCGGGTAATTTCTCTCATGATTCTTCAGTTGCCTAGATGCATAAGCTATAACTTTCTCATGTTGCATCAACACACATCCCAACCCCTGATGCGACGCATCACTATAGACCACAAATCCTTCATCACCAGATGGAAGCACTAATACTGGGGCAGTAGTCAATTTTTCTTTCAACAGTTGAAAACTTTTCTCACACTCCTCTGACCACTTAAACTTTTCATCTTTCCTGGTCAATTTAGTCAAAGGTCTAGCAATCATAGAAAATTTTTGAATAAATCTTCTATAATAACCAGCCAATCCCAAAAAGCTTCTAATTTCAGTTACATTCGTGGGTCTCTCCCAAGTCAACACTGCTTCTACTTTTTGTGGGTCAACTGCTATTCCCTCTCCCGACACAACATGCCCCAAGAAGGATATTTCATTCAACCAAAACTCACATTTAGAGAATTTCGCATATAATTTCTCCTTCCTTAGAATCTCCAACACTATCTCCAAATGTCGCATATGCTCCTCTTCATTCTTAGAATATACTAAAATATCATCAATAAACACAATTACAAATCTATCCATGAATGGTTTAAACACCTCGTTCATAAGATCCATGAATGCCGCAGGAGCATTGGTCAACCCAAAATGCATCACCAAGAACTCATAATGACCATAACGTGTCCTAAAAGTAGTTTTAGGCACGTCCCCTTCTTTTATCCTCAATTGATGATATCCCGACCTTAGATCTATCTTAGAGAACACTCTAGCTCCCTGTAATTGTTCGAATAGGTCATCTATCCTGGGTAAAGGATATCTATTTTTGATTGTGATCTTATTTAATTGTCTATAATCAATACACAACCTCAATGTCCCATCCTTCTTCTTGACAAATAACATAGGGGCTCCCCAGGGTGATGTACTAGGTTGGATAAACTGTTTATCTAACAACTCCTGAAGCTAAACTTTCAACTCTCTCAATTCAGCTGGTGCCATTCTATAGGGTGCTATGGATATGGGTGCTGATCCTAGAATCACTTCAATAGAAAATTCGATCTCCCTATTGGAAGACAATCCAGACAACTCCTCAGGGAATACATCAGAAAAATCTTTTACCACAGAGATTTCTTCTAACTGTCTACCCTCTTTGCTAGAATCCACCACATATGCTAAATACCCCTCACAACCCTTCCTCAACCATTTACTAGCAGTTAAGGCAGAAATCAGACAATTAATAAGTATTTTACGTTCTCCCTGAAAATTAAACTCCTCCTGCCCGGGTATCCTGAACACCACATTTTTCCTAAAATAATCTACCCATGCATGACATGCAGATAGCCAATTCATCCCTAAAATCACATCAAAATCTGTCATATCTAAAGGCAATAAATCAACCTCAAATTCTCGGTCCGCAATATTAATCACACAACTTTGATAAATTGTTCTGATAATAACCCTATCTCCAGTAGGAACCTCAATAATAATGGCATGCATCAAAGGACTAGCACTAACATCAATAGATTTCATATAACTACTAGATGCAAAAGAATGGGTTGCACCAGGATCAATCAATAATCTAGCAGCCCTACCAAGAATAGATATCATACCCATAACAACATCAGGAGTGGCTTGTGCATCCTGCTGGGTCAATGCATAGACTCTGCCATCTCTAGAATAAATCTGACTGCCACTTCCTCGTTCTGCTACAGATCCTCGACCTCTGCCCCGAACACTTCCTGATCCGCTGCCTCTCTCCATCGGTCTTCTCTCGACACTTCCAATGCTTGCTTCAATTGACTTCCTCGCTGGACAATCTGCAGCAACATGTCCTCCCTCACCACATATAAAGCATATCTGTGTAGGGCAGTTCCGAGATAAATGCCCCATCTGATTACATTTAAAGCAAACCCATGACTCCCGATCATAAATCAGATTTCCACTTCCCCTTGGTGGCATATTCATTCCTCTACCATAACTCCCAATCCCCATAGCCTGTCTCCCAAATCGAGGGGTCCCACTGGTATTACTCTGAGTTACTAAAGTAACAGATCTTACTTGCCTCTGAGTCTGCCCTACCATTCCTTGTGACAAAGAACGCCCCCTCTGGGGTGGTCTCCCACCTTGTACAGCCATACTGCTACCACCTCTAGATCCCTCAAATCTAGTTTTCTTCAACCAATCCCTTCTACCTTTAAACTCTATTAAATCTCTCTCAATCTGCAATGCTTTATCTACCAGTACAGCATAATTTCCTATGCCCATGTAAGAGAGTTTAAAACAAATTTCATAGTGTAATCCGTCTAAAAATCTCTTGCATTTTCTTTCCTCCGTATTCACGAACTCGAGTACAAATCTTGACAAGGCTACAAATTTACTATCATATTCAACCACCGATAAATTTTCCTGTTTTAGGTGGATAAATTCTCTTTCTTATTGTGCCCGAAAAGAATCTGGAAAATATTTTGCAAAGAATTCATCCTTAAATTTATTCCAAGTCAAAGGTTGATCTATTCGTGTACTCATTATGGGCAAAATATCCTTCCATCATTGAGAAGCCTCACCCTCCAGCATAAACGAAGCAAAGGCAACCTTCTGTTTATCAGACACCGGTAAGACCTCAAAATATTTCTCCACATGCTCAATCCACTGTTCAGCTTCCACCGGATTTACAGATCCTTTAAATGACTGAGGTTTAAACTTAAGAAACCTCACAAAACAATCCCCTTGCATTTCATTTACAAATACCCCTCCATCAGGAACCTCTTGCCTCACTACCTCTGGTTCTCTTCCATTCCTTTCCTCTAATCTTCTTTGCAAATTAGCAGCCCATTCTTCGGCTGCATTAATTCTCTCTAAAGCACGGTTAAGAGCATCTTGCAATTCATCATTTCTACTTTTAGATACTTCCCCAGCTCTACTCGTACCAGCTGCACTATCACCATGTTCCCTTGCGGAAACCACTGACTCGACTTCTTCCTCTACTTCCGTCCTCCTAAAAATTGGGGGTCTACCACGTCCCCTCTGATTTTGAACTCTACCTCTAGTTCTCGCACGACCATGTGTCATCCTCAGACTCTGCATTTAAGAATATTATTTATTTAGATCTTCCACTTTTTAGGTTCTCATGCAGTCTACAGAATCTTAAAACCTAATGCTCTGATACCAAAATTGTAACGACTCATCCTAGGTTGGCCACCCCTGGAAGGTGTCATCACATTTTGAAAATCCAAGCACGACACATATATGCAACAATAAATATAATACTGCCAGATTTTTTTTTCCTCTTTCCTTTAACAGGAGAGGTAAACAAATCTGATATTCACTTAAACATAAAAATACATAAATGCATGAATATTTACAATAAAATTTTTACAAGTCTTTAACTCGATTGTCTGAGGATATTGACACATACTTGGCTTATAAAAAAGGATCTCGTCTGATTCTTAACCCATTAGACTATTTATCTTGATTGCTACCTGAAATCATTGAACAGTGAGGAGTGAGCTTTACAAGCTCAGCGAATTAAATTTACTGAAAGGATTTCAAATTCCATCAATAATCCTTTAATATTAAAATTTATTTTTCGCATAACCCGATGATAACTTTCTACTATCAATCTCTTCTTCTCACTCATTGGTTCACCTTAAGACTATCAATTATTTCCTAATTACCTCGTAATGAGGTTTATATCAAAAAGTCTATCATTTAGATAAGTCTTATCACTGTCATTTTATATGAAACTCAACCTTCTATAATTAAATTCACAAAAAGTATCACATCTCAGCATCTCGAAAACTCATCATTATAGCTGCCTCTTTTTATGAGACCCAACCATCTATAATTTAATTCACAATTAATATACCACATCTCAGCATTTCAAATAATGCAATGATAATTAAAACAGATGCAGATGCATGAATGATTATGATAGGAACGTCTTCCCACCTGTCGACAGGTTATTATTATCTTAGATCGGCTGCCCTCCCGGTTCTTTTATTCTCATCAGACCGGTTGCCTTCCCGGTTAATTCCAGCATATACCGGCTGTCACGATTTTCACTTTTCATCCCAGCATATACCGGCTGTCACGGTTTTCACTTTTCATTCCAGCATATACCGACTATCACGGTTTTTATTTTTCATCCCAGCATATACTGGCTGTCACGGTTATTTCATTAGACCAGCCGCCTTCCCGGTTTTTTCGGTTATATTATTTAATGCATATGTGCAAAAACAATGATATGAAACAGTAATATAAACAGAAATATAAAAACAATATAAAGATTCAAGCCACTTAATTTGGCTATCCTAATTATCCACAGGATTTTTCTCTTCCCAAATCACATCAAATAATCCATTAAAGTCTGTCCAGATTCACTAAATTTCATCTCAAATTGTCCATCAGAATTTGTCAAGATCCACTAAAATTCATCTTATATCATCCATAAAAATTTAGCAAGATCTACTAAAATTCATCTCGTCATAATTCGTATTAAAACATCTATATATCTCATCAATAATTTATTTATTGCTTTTATCCTCAAATAAACTTATGGTTTTCAAAAATATCATTTCTCATCGAAAAATATTTCTACCTGGCCAAATTTCCTATCATACCCATAAATCAATTTTTCATCTATCACCCTAGCAAACTTTAATAATTAATTTTAATAATATCACCAAATAATTGATTTTTATTTAGACTACTAAGAGTAAATCCAACTCACCACGTAGCACTTTAAAGCTACTCGTGGGCCACCTCTTTGCCTTTCCCGATCTTCCTCGAATTTTCTCCCGATTGTTGACTACCAACACCTGACATAATATTGGAATTTAAATTTCTTATTATTTCTTCTTTTCTCCATAAACTACACAGTTTGAAAATTTTCTATTTTAACCTCCTAAAACTTTCATAAATGATAAAATAACATTATCTTATTACCTTATGCTATTTTGATAGCTTCCCGAAATATTTTCGAAAATACCCTCAAAATTTTGTTCATTCCACCTTTCTTTAAACTCCCAAGTGTTTTAAGAACACAGATGAATTATTTGAAACTATAGGAAAATTTCTTCGTGTAATTACACGAACCAATTTCCCATATTTATAAGGGAGCTCGGCTAAAAATCAGCAGCCCCCCCTCCCTCTTCCCTAAGTCTTCCATAAGATACCATTTAATATAAAACAAACATAATGATAAAAACATCATCATTATGTTTTGTTCTCCACTTCCCCACTAAACAATAAAAACCAATATATAAATCAATCCGCTTGGAATTGTTCTCTCGGTGGCAGTAGGTATGCTGCCCCGAGTTACTGTTCCAAGTTGACTTTTTTTTTTTTTTTACTTTTCAACCTTGGTCTCCAGAAATCTTCATTCAGCCATTCAGGGATTTAACTCTTTGTCATATTGATAAAAATATACACTTACCCAACTTTTAAAATACGGATATTACACTTAACCTTAAAACAATTATTATGTAAAGATATGTTTGTCTAGCTAATATTTTACAAAACATTTTTATATTTATATAGGGCTTATATGAATTTAGTTGAAAATTGTTATGATTCATTGTCTTAATTTGTATTCGCAATCCTTTCTGAAAAATCTAATAGATGATTTCTAGAGAAAGAATTATCAATGCAATATAGCTTTCAAGCAAATCTAGTCACCAAATCATGAATCATTTAGTTAAGATAATTCATAATAAAGTTTCAATGTGTTAAAGAATCTATTTAAATAGACACATTTTTCTTTGACAGACACAAAATTGAAACCAAATTAGGGGCTTGTTGAATTTCATCTTTTTTATTTTATTTTAATATTTTAATTTTTCATTAAATAAAATTTCCTTGAAAAGATTCAGTATACTCCAACATCTAGTTAATTGAGACAAATTATGTAGAATGCATTTGTTGTTAGGAGTTTTCAAAACCAACAGTTATTGACTAAGTGATTATTACATCGAGTTATAAGTATTTGGTCACTTTAAAGTTTCGTGATCGAATTTTTAGTTCAACTACTTCCTCATGGATAAAGAGAGTTACTATCATAAATATGTTGCGGGAATATATAGGGGTAGATTAGATCATCATTATACTAAAAAATATATTATAGTAAAAGTTTTAACTTATCTGACTATAATATTAGCTATGTTAGGTGCCATAAAAAAGATTCAAACTTAAAAGTAGTCTCTAGGTATGTAACGACCCATCTCCGGGTGGGCCATACCCGAGACGGAATCATCACTTTTAAGCTCCGAACCCTAATGTGAATGTCATGCATACATCATTTCATACAATACAACTCACAATTTATCATGATCAAACAATTTATCCCATGTACAATCACAATTACACAATACTATTAATATGTCATTTCTTTATATCTATTTAATTTGAAAACATTTAATTTTTCCATAAGTATCATTTTTTTACAAGGAAAGTTTAGACTCAAATGACTCTGAGGATGTTGCTTCCAAACCTCACAGTATCTAATCATCATCTCTCAACTAGAGCTTGCTTCTATACTCAACTGCCACTTTGGAAGAATAAAACATAAATGAGGGGGTGAGCTTTAAAAAGCTTAGTAAGAATCACATTACTCAAAGTACTCGCTTACCAAACTTTATTATACGTTTAATTGATTAGTATGTGTCTGATAAGTGCTTAAATATTCATATTTAAGCCCCTTAATTTACGTTTGTTAAGCTCTTAGTTTACTTATTTTATTCTATTTTACTTCATTTTTGTGTTTTCTGTGTTTTTATAGGTTCTTGGAGGAAAAAAAAAGCATTTTGAAACTCAGAAGAAAAATCTGGAAGACTTGAAAACAGCCTAGTGCGATCGAGCGTAGGGAGTAGAGCGATTGAGCGCACAAGCATGAGATCGAGCGCAACCTTGCGCTCGAGCGCACCAGCATGAGATCGAGTGCACATGTGTAGTAAGCATAACCTGTTTTGGAAAGTAGGGTTAGGGTTCTGTTTTTCTAGTTAGGGTTTCTAGATGTCTTAAGACCTTATAAATAGACTTGTAAAACACAGAAACATGATCTTCTGTTCCGTTTTGAGCTTTAGAAGAATTGACAACTCTTCTAAAGCCATTATTTTTCAGGTTTATTCTTTTATCTTTATTTTACATTATGAAGATGTTTAACATTACAACTATGAGTAACTAACTTATTAGTAGGACTCGATTGAAGCCCTAATTATGTTTTTTCATATATGAATATTGTTACCTTTGTGATAACTGTGTTATGATTCTTAACTTGATTAATGCCTGTTTTTATTGAAATTCCTCATATGTGTTTGCTTGATCAACATATGCATGTGGTATGGATTAGTTAGTTAGATCAATTTGGATGATCGAGTCCTGGGTCTGACAACAGTAACAAAAGAAACCCACGCTGGATTCTTGGGTTAATCAACATAGGAAACCGGGTGCATATAACATGTCCTAAGTCTTGTGTGTTTGTCAATTTTCACGGATCATATGCTCTCTTAAGGAACAACTTAGTATACACCATGCTAAATCCCTTAAGAGAGAAAAGAGTTAGAGTATACACCATGCCTAGCTCATTGCTTAGGAAAATCAATAGCTTAAGAAGTATACACCATGCCCTTAGGTTGACGACAGTAGGTAATCATAATATGACTAAAGCATTGGCACCTTGTTAATTGGGAAAATATGATTAGGGTGGATATCAAAGCCCTAGTGTTTATCATTATCAATTCAAACTTAATACTTATTTCTATCGTTTTATATTACGAATCTAATTTTAAATCGAACTTTACCAATCCCTGTGGAGATGATCTCGTATTTTGCACACTATACTACTTTGTTGACCTTGTGTGCTTGCAAGTAAAACTGTTCAAATATTTGCTTATTAATTTAGGTAGATTTTTGTACGACAAGTTTTTAGCGATGTTGCCAGGGATTGCACTAAATTTCTGTTTCGGATTATTTTTCATTCAGTTTTATTTTTTTTCAGTTCTATTTTATTTTGTTTCATCAAAAACCTAATTTATTTTTCATTTTCTATTGTTCTGTTTCAGGTACTGCAGCAGAGTAATCTGTGGCATTGCGATCGAGCGCATTACCTTGTGTGATTGAGTGCACTTGAGGTAGAGACTACCCGAGCAGCAGTACTGAAATTGCTGCACTGAAGCATTTTAGCTAATTCATGCAAGGGCTTCGATCCAGGAATCCAACCTTCTTTCCACTTGATACAGAGCTTAAGCGAATCATTCGACAAAGGCTTAGAGACAACGTTGAAGAGGTAGAAGAAGAACTCGAGGAAGAAGCACTGATGGCAGATCAGCTTGACAACTAACCACCACCTAAGCGAAGACTTATGAAGCAATCTTTCATCCCACGGAACCTCGACCAACCATCATGCATTGCTTATCAACTAGAGGCGAAAGGTAATTATTACATATCTCCGTAGATACTCAGTGCATTGACTCATTTTAGGGGTACACCTGTTGAGGATCCACACTTGCACCTTCGGGAATTCTTTGATCTCTGCAAGTTCCAGCATATCCGGAGCCTAGACCAAGAGGGAATCAGGTTAATTCTTTTCCCTTTTTCATTAAAAGATAATGCTAAACTATGATACAATTCATTGCCTGCAGTTTCTATCCATACTTGGGAAAAGTTGGTTAGTAAGTTCCTAAAGAAGTTTTTCCCAACTCAAAAGGCAAGACAAATGAGGAAGAAGATTCAATCTTTCCAACAGAAGGATGGAGACCTGTTCTTTGAGGCATGGGGACATTTCAATGAGCTACTACTCAAATGCCCACATCACAATCTACCTCAAGATGAACTGGTATAAGCTTTCTATGAAGGTTTGAGTGATACTAATAAAAGTATTATGGATTCAGGTTGTGGAGGTATACTGATGGAGAAGAGCAGTGAAGAAGCAATGGAGCTGTTTGAGACATTAAGTGAGCACACCCACCAATTCTCCTCTAGAGGTAGACAAGGAGTTAAGAGCAAAGGTATATATGAGGTGACTCTAAATGGTGGATCCTCTAATCAGATAGCTGCTGTGGAGAGGAAGCTAGATCTACTTGTTAAAGCCATAACTGCTCAGAATGCCTCACCTATTCCACCAGCTACACCACTCAAGGTATGTGCTATATGTTCTTAATTTGATCATAATACTGAGACATGTCCTTTATATTTATCTACTGATCTAGCGTAAGCGAATTATATGGGACATAACAACTATCCTCCCAAGAACAACCCATATGCAAATACCTACAATCCTGGGTGGCGAAACCACCCCAACTTTTCATGGAACAACAATCAAAATACCCTAAATCTTCAAGAGTAGCAAAGGAACTCCCAACCAGCCGCTCAACCAGTTCCAGAATCAAAGAAAAATGACCTAGAGAGCCTTGTGAGGCAATTAGCCACTCAACAACTACAACTGATGACTTCACAAGATTAGTTTATGGTAGAGGAAAGACAATTTCAGACTGAGCAAAGACAAATAAATGCAAAGCATGAGCAAGCCATTCAAAGACTAGAGGTACAAGGGGGCAATTGGCTAAGGAGCTGAGTGGAAGAAAGCAGGGTGAACTTCCAGCCCAAGCACTACCTAATCCAAGAGGACATTAGCAACTGAATGCCATGACGACTCTCAGAAATGGTAAGATCATAGGCACTGATGAGCCTGCACAAGTATCTCCAAATAAAGCGTCCACATCAAAGGTAAGTGAGATGCAGAAGGTGAATGCACCACCCTTCCCTCAAAGGTTAGTAAAGCCAAAGAGAGAGAATAAATTACTTGATATTTTTGAAACTTTGCGAAAAGTTGAGATAAACATTCCTCTATTAGATGCAATTAAACAAATTCCTGCATATGCTAAAATTTTAAAAGATAGTTGCACTAATAGAAGGAAGTTTCAGGAGCATGAAATAGTAGCTTTAACCGAAGAGGTGAGTGTGGTATTGTTAAGGAAACTTCCACCAAAGCTAAAAGACCCAGGTAGTTTTACCATTCATTGCAGGATAGGCAACCAGTTGTTCGAATGTGCATTACTAGATCTGGGGGCGAGTGTTAATTTGGTGCCATACATGGTATTCGAGACACTAGATTTGGGGGAGCTTCAACCAGCTTCCATCACCTTGCAACTGGCAGACAGAAGCATCAAACGACCAAGAGGTATTCTTGAGGATGTCTTGGTGAAGGTAGGTGAATTTATTTTACCTGCTGATTTTACTGTATTAGATATGGAAGAATGTCCTAGGCCATTACCTCTGCCCATAATCTTAGGAAGACCCTTTATGAGAACTACTGATACAAATATTTATGTGAAAAAAGGGTATTGTCAGTATGAAGGTAAATGGTGAAAAGATAGAATTCCAAATATTTGATGCATTAAATTCACCCCAAGATGATATGGAATGTGTTAATGTATGTAGGATGCAAGGTTTTGTTGAACAAACTTTTCAGGTCCATCACATTGATCCATTGGAGACCACCCTTGTTCATGGTTCCGATAGCACCCAGATATTCACATCTGTCCAATATACAGCAAAACCAAGAGCACTTGAGCCACATGTGGTGGACTTTAAGTACTCCCTGCCAAAAGACTAACACTGAAGTTACTATAGAGAGCGTTTGAGCAGTCAATGCTTTGATAGATATATAGCTCAAACCCTCTATTAAGGTCAGTGGTACTGAGGCCACTGAGTACGGCACATCTCTATTTTTGTCATCGTTAATTGTCTTTTATTATTTTCATTTTTTTTTCATACTTTCTGTAGTTCAGTTAGTTATTCAATATATTTTGCCCTTGCGATCGAGCGCATGTCACAGTGCGCTCGAGCGCAACCTCACCATGCGCCCAATAGCGCGCGAGCGCACGCCACAGTGCGATCGAGCGCACTTGGAGCAGAGACTCACGTGCATATTTTAAGTTAGATTGTTCATTCACTCTCACTCAATGTCTCTAAATAATTACCATTTCTTTTGAATATAAACTTCATATTTTTATTATCTTCAACTCAAGGAAGAGAGCTCATCACAAAATGATGCATCATACCATCTTATAATCACCAAATATATTTATAAGCTCATTCACACAATTGTTTACAATCCACTCTCATACTTTCCACGTCACAAACAACTAACTATGCAAACACAACATAAAAATGTAACAACCCACCCCAGGTGGGCCCTACTCGAGATGGAATTGTCACTTTTAAGCTCCGAGAACTAACCTAAATGTCATGAACACATCATTTCATATAATACAACCCATAATTTATCACAATCAAACAATTCATCTCATGTACAATCACAGTTGTACAATACTATTAATACATCAATTTTTTATATCATTTAATTAACAAAAAATTAATTTTTTCATAAGTACCATTTTTTTACACGAAAAGTTTAGACTCAAATGATTCTGAGGATGCCACTTCCAAAACTCTCGTACATTCTCTAATTATTAGCTCTCAACTAGAGCTTGCTTCCATACTCAGCTGCCACTTAGGGGGAATAAAACATAAAGGATGAGGTGAGCTTCAAAAAGCTCAGTGAGAATCACATTACTCAAAGTACTTGATTTTTAATCTCATTTATTAAAACTTATTATACATTTAATTGATTAGTATGTGTCTTTAAGTAATTTCCAATTCTTTTGAATATAAACTTCATGTTTTTATTATCTTAAACTCAAGGAAGAGTACTCATCACAAAATGACGCTTCACGCCATCTTATAATCACCAAATATATTTATAAGCACATTCACGCAATAATTCACAATCAACTCTCATACTTTCCACATCATAAACAACCAACCTTACAAACATAACATCATCTCGTCATACCATCACATGCACTTCACTGGGCCAATCACATCATGCGACCCTCATTAGGCTAATCACATCAATCATCATATGAAATGCAATGTAATGCATGATCATATCTCAATTCATTTCATCTCTCTCTTTTCATTTCATTTCATTTCATTGCCACTCACTGGGCTAATCATATAATAACGGGGATGTCTCCCCACATATCGGTACGTTTCTCGTAATAAATCCTCAGATCCCCTTCACCCTTTCCTGAAGTGGTCCTACCAATACAATATTATCCTCAGTACCATTTCACCCCTTTTGGGCGGCCCTACTATTATTATATTATCCTCGGTCCCCTTCTACCCATTCTAAGCAGGGCTTACTGTAATACCCGTAAGGGTAAAGAAGTAATTTAATAAATATGACATGAAATCAAAATAATATAATTACACGAAGGATTTAGTATTGAATAAAATAATTCTTTAAAAAAAATTCTCATCCCGTGGGGATGTAGTTATAAAGACAAAGAAATAGAAAAAATAAATAAAAAATCTGGATATCCAGAAGAAAAAGAAAAAAAAGTTTTTTTATAAAAAAGAAATGTGGTAGCAGGTGGCAGCATCTGCTGCCAAGTTAATTTGGTTTGGCTGTATGTTAGACATGTAGCCAAAAACGTGGCTAACATGTTGCCAAAAAGGTGGTAAGTTTTGGTGGCAGAAAATCTTTATATAAGCATTAATTTATACATACCGCAATTCGTTTAGCTTTCTATTAATTACATGTATTCTTTAACTAGTTGGGGACCGAAAGAAATGTTAAAAGAGCAAAATTTTGAAGGATTTTACTGGAGAATTTCATAGAGAATCACGAGAAGCTATTAGAAAAATAGAAAGTAATAACATATGTTTATTTTTGAATTTTTAGCGTACATGAAATTTCTTGGAATTCAAAGTGAGAATTTTCAAAGGGTGTGGTTTATGAAGAATTGAAGAAATAATTAGAAATTTAATACAAATATTATGTCAGGTGTTGATGATCAACAACCGAGAGAAATTTCTGAGAGGAACGGGAAAGGCAAAGAGGTGATCCACGGGTAACTTTAAGTGTTATGTGGTGAGTTAGATTTATTTTAAGTAATCTAAATAAAAAATGAAATATCTAGTGATAATATTAAAATAAATTATTAGCTTATGTTGGTAGATGAAAAATTAATTGATAGGTATGATAGGAATTTTGGATATGTGGAAAATTATTACGTGAGAAATAATATTTTGGAATAATAAGTTGATTTCATAATAAAAATGATAAGTGAAATTCTTGATGAGCTATGGTTGATATTTTGATACGAATTACGAGGAGATGAAAATTAGTATTATTGTTAGTATTATTTTTTTACTGTTGCACATATGTGTCATGCTGGGATTTTCAAAATGTGACAACACCATCTCGGGGGTAGCCAACCCGAGATGGGTCGTTACAATTTTGGTATCAGGGCATTAGGTTTTAAGATTCTGTAGACTGCATAAGAACTGAAAAAGTGGAAGATCTAAATAAATTGTATTTTAAATAGTCTAAGGATGACACGTGGACATGCTAGAGCTAGAGCTAGAGTTGTTGATTTGAGAGAGCTTGGTAGGCCTCCAATATTTTTGACAAGTCGAGATTGAGTCTGAATCAGTGGTTTCTAGAAGGGAATGTGTTGATAGTATGATTGATATTAGCAGTATAATCGATATTAGTAAAGGCATGAGAGAATATGAAGTTGAAAGAGATGAGCTAAGATAAACTCTTACACATACTTTTAAGAAAATGAATGTAACAGATGATAGAATTGATAGCTTATAGCATGGACTTGATGAATAGGCTAAAGCAGTGTCTGAGGTTGTTAATCCAGTAATGATAGATGTTTAAAAAGGGGGAAAAGTGAGTTTTACATGAGATGCAGGGAGATTGTTAAGTTGAATGCCTTGTTATTTAAAGGATCTATGAATCATTTTAAGCATGAGTTTTGGGAGAAACATGTAGAAAGATTATTTGGTACTCCAGTGATTGATAGGCAGAGGGTTGTCTTTGCTACATTCAAGTTAGAAGGAGAGACCCTAGAATAATGGGAGGATATTCTTCCCTGGGTAAGTATGAATATTCATAGACCCTTAACCCGAAATAGGTTTAAGGAAGATTTTCTTGATAAATACTTTCCTTAGACCTTTAGAGCCCAACAAGATAGAGATTTTATTTATTTGAGGCAAATGGTTGACTATGGCTCAATATGATAGCAAATTTGTGGTCTTGTCAATGGCTATACTAGAAATGGTAGACTAGAAGAGAAGAAGTGTAAGAGGTTCAAAGATGAACTATGTTTTAAGATTTGATCAAAACTATCTTACATAAGGCATATAGATTATGTCAGATTAGTGGATACAACACTTCAGATTGAAAAAGAGGTGATGGAAATTAGAGGTAGGAGGAATTGGCGGAAGAGGTCTAGATTTGAGGAACCCAGAGGTGGTACCAGTATGAGTGTGTAGGGTGGGAGACCACCCAGAGGAGGCGTTCCTTGTCACAGGAAACTGAAGTACAGAATCAGAGGCAAGTAGAACTTGTTACTTCTATAGCTCAAAATATTATCGGTGAGACCCTTAGATTTGGAAGACAGATTACGAGAATTGGTAGTCATGGCAGAGGAAGTAAGTATACCACCAAGGGGAAGTGGTAATCTGGCGTATGATTGAGAGACAGAAGTTTGTCATAGATATATTCAGATAAGATATTTATCCCATAATTGTTCTAATTTGAGGTGCTTTGTATATAGAAAAGGCGGACATATCAATGTTGGTTGATCTTGGTGCAACCCATTCTTTTGCATCCAGTATTCTTATGAAGTCTATTGAAGTATGTATTAGTTCTTTGATGCAAATTATTTTTGTTGAAGTTCCCACTAGAAATAGAGTGATAATCACAAATGTTTACAAATGTTGTGTGATACATATCAGTGATAGAAAATCTGAAGCTAATTTATTATCTTTGAATATGGTTGATTATTTTAGAAAGAAGGTAGTGTTCTAGATATGGACATGAGGAGTGTAACTTTCAGAGAGAGCATAAGATACTCTCGAATTATCTTATTTTGCTCTGACCGCTAGGAGAGGGTTAAAGAAGGGTGGTGATGAGTATTTGGCATACATAATGGATTCTAAAAAGGAAAAATAGGAAGTTAGAAGAAATCTTTGTAGTGAAAGATTTTCATGATGTGTTTTATAAAGAGTTGTCTAGATTGTCTCCCAATAAAGAAATTTAGTTTCCTATAGATGTGATTTTGAGTTCAACACACATATCTATAGCACCCTATAGAATGACACCAGCTGAATTAGAAGAGTTGAACGTACCATTTTAAGAATTTTTGGATAAACAATTTATCGGGCCTAATGTATTTGGGGAGCCCCTGAGTTGGTTGTGAAGAAAGATGGAATGATGAAATTGTGTATAGACTACAAATAGTTGAATAAGAACAAATACCTTTTTCCAGCATAAATAAATTGTTTGAGCAGTGCAAGAAGTGAGAGTGGTTTTCTAAGATAAACCTAAGATCAGGTTATCACCATTTGAGGATAGAGAAGGGAGACGTGCCTAAGACTGCTTTTAGGACATGTTATGGTCATAAGCTTTTTGTGATGTCATGTGGATTAACTAATGTTCCAGAAACATTTATGGACTGGATGAATAGAGTGTTTAAACTATATCTTAACCAGTTTATGCTTGTATTTGACTTTCTAATATAATCTAAGAGGGAAG
Organism: Bretschneidera sinensis; assembly: GCA_023935145.1. NCBI lineage: Eukaryota > Viridiplantae > Streptophyta > Magnoliopsida > Brassicales > Akaniaceae > Bretschneidera > Bretschneidera sinensis. The sequence goes on from CM043698.1 coordinate 108,223,992, forward strand.
AACAACATGTGAAACATTAGACAGTATGTTGGAGATTTTGAGGAGAGAGAAATTATATGCAAAGTTCTCTAAGTGTGAGTGTTTGCTGAATGAAATAACTTTCTTGGAACATGTAATATCGGGAAATGACATAACAATTGATCCACAAAAGGTAGAGGCAATGTTAAGTTGGGAGAGACCAACTAATGTGACTGAGATTAGAATCTTCTTGGGGTTAGCTGGTTATTATAGAAGATTCTTTTAGAAATTTTTTTGCTATTGAAATACTGTTGAATAGACTGACCAGGAAAGAGATGAGATTTGTGTGGTAAGGGAAGTGTGAGAAAAATTTCCAATTACTAAAGGAAAAATTGACTACAGCTCCAGTATTGGTGTTTCTTTCTGGCGATGAAGGATTTATGGTGTATAGTGATGCGTCACATCAATGATTGAGATATGTATAACATAGGAAAGCTGTGGCCTATACTTCTAGGCAATTGAAGATTCATGATAGAAATTTCCCTACTATTGACTTAGAGTTGGCTGCTATAGTGTTTACTTTAAAGATTGGAGACATAATCTTTATGGAGCCACTTGTAAGATATTCATGGGTTATAAGAGTTTAACATACTTACCTGCCCAGAGAGAGTTGAATTTGAGGCAAAGATGGTGGATAGAGTTGATTAGAAACTTTGATTGTACAATTCACTATCATCTAAAAATATGAAGATGATAGCTGAAGCATTGAGTAGAAATTCTACAAGAAGGTTAACTGCTATGGGGGTCCTAATGTGAAATTGATGATAGATTTAAAAGAGATAAGAATGAAGTTGAACAATAGTGATAGAATATCATGGTTAACGAATATGGTTGTATAGTTGTCCATAGTAAAATGCTCTAGAGATGCAAGGTTGAGATGAAGAGATAAAAAAGATCAAGCATTGAGTGCTTACTAGAAAGCATTTTGAGTTCAAAAATTTGAAATTAGGGTATTTTGGAACATGGAAATTGTGTTCCCAATAATACGAAGTTGAGAGAGGAGTTAATGAGAGAGGCATATGATGTTGTAGATTCGATGCAGCCAAGTAACAATAAGATGTATAGAGGATGGAGACAAAATTTTTGGTGGTCAGGATTGAAGAAGGATGTAGCTGAGATTGTAAGGTTGTATGAAGCATCATTAAGTATACTGTCAAAAAGAGATGCTAGATTCACATCTTGATTTTGGAGAGGCTTTCAGAAAGCCACAGGTTCATAGTTATAATTTAACATAATTTTTCATGCTCAGACAAAAAGGATTATTATAGTATTAAAAGATATGTTAAGGGCAACTGTGATAAGTTTGTCAGTAAGATAGGATGCTTACATGCCATCGATTGAAGCTGCTTATAATAACCAGTATCAAACTAGTATTGGGATGGCACCTTTTGAGGCTTTATATGGTAGGAGGTGTAGAACTCCAGTATGTTGGGAAGAAATGGGAGAGAGAAATATATCTAGTCCATTAATCATTGAATTAATAGCTGAAAGGATCAAATTGGTTAGAGAGAACTGTAAAGCAGCACAAAGTAGACTGAATAGTTATGTTGATAATAGGAGAAGACCTCTCAAGTTTCAAGTAGATGTTTGGGTGTATTGAAAAACATCTCAATGAAAATGTGTGTTAAGGATCAAAAAGAAAGGATAGTTGAGTTTGAGGTATATGGGACCCTATGAGGCTGTTGAGAAAGTTGGGCTAGTTTTGAATAGCCTGGATTTACCTCCAGAGTTGAAGTAGTGGCATGAAGTATTTCATGTTTCAATTTTAAGAAAGTGTTTACGTGATGAATATTAAAATATTTCGAGCTAAGCTATAGAAATTTAGAAAAATTGGGCTTATATACAAGTATAAGTGAGGATTTTAGACAAAAAGAGCAAATCTTGTATAATAAAATAATTGCATTAGTTTAAGTTGTGGCGGAATAAAGATGTTGAAGAGATTACATGAAAACGTGAGACAACTATGAATAAATATTATTCACATTTGTTTATAGAGTAAAGTTAAGAAATTTCGGGGATGAAATTTTTATAAAGTGGATAGATTTGTAATACCCATAATCGTAAAGTAAGGGTAAAGAAGTAATTTAATAAATATAACATGAAATCAAAATAATATAATTATGCAAAAGATTTAGTATTGAATAAAATAATTCTTTAAAAAAAATTCTAGACCCGTGGGGATGTAGTTACAAAGACAAAGAAATAGAAAAAAAATTTAAAAAAAGAAAAAAGAAATCAAAAATTCAGACGTCTAGAGACGTCCAGAAGAAAAAGAAAAAGAAAAAGAAAAGGTTTTTTGATATATAAAATGTGTGGCAGCACCTGCTGCCAAGTTAATTTGGTTTGGCTGCATGTTAGACATATAGCCAAAAATGTGGCTAACATGCAACCAAAAAGGTGGTAAATTTTGGTGGCAGTAAATCTTTATATAAGTGTTAATTTATACATACTGCAATTCGTTTAGCTTTTTATTAATTATGCATTTTCTTGAACCACTTAGGGACTGAAAGAAAGGTTAAAAGAGCAAAATTTTGAAGAGGTTTACTACGGAATTTCATAGAGAATGACAAGAAGCTATCAGAAAAACAGAAGGTAATAATGTAGTGTTTATTTTTGAATTTTTAGCGTACATTAAATTTCTCGGAATTCAAAGTGCGAATTTTTAAAGGGTGGGGTTTATGAAGAATTGAAGAAATAATTAGAAATTTAATACAAATATAATGTCAGGTGTTGGCGATTAACAACCGAGGAAAATTTTTGAGAGGAACGGGAAAGGTAAGGAGGCGATCCACGGATAGCTTTAAGTGCTACGTGGTGAGTTAGACTTACTTTAAGTAATCTAAATAAAAAATGAAATATCTAGTGATAATATTAAAATAAATTATTAGCTTATGCTTTGTTGATAGATGAAAAATTGATTGATAAGTATTATAGGAATTTTGGATATGTGAAAAATTATTATGTGAGAAATAATATTTTGGAATCATAAGTTGATTTAATAATAAAAGTGATAAGTGAAATTCTTGATGAGCTATGGTTGATGTTTTGATACGAATTATGAGGAGATGAAATTTAGTAGATCTTGACAAACTTTGATGGATGATTTGATGTGATTTGGGATGAAATTTAGTGAATCTTGACAAGCTTTGATGTGATTTGGGATGAGAGGAATTTAGTCAATTTTTTTTAAAAAAATTTGGGAAAATTAGGATAGCTAAAACTAAATATTTGAATTCATGTTTATTTTTTTATATTATTGTTCAGATGCATATTTCATATCACTGTTCATTTGCATATGCATTAAATTAAAACCATGACAGCTAGTATGTGTTGGAAATAAAAGGGACACTGTGACAGCCGGTATATGATGAAAATAAATTCCGTGACGGCCGAGACAAGCTGTAAAGAAAAAAACCGGGAAGACAGCTAGTCTAAATGAGAATGAAAGAACCAGGAAGGCAATCGGTCTAAGAAAAAAACATGTCGACATATGGGAAGACGTTCCCTAATAATAATTCATGCATTGTATCTGTTTTAATTATTGCTTGCATTATTGAAGTGCTGATGTGTGGTGTGTTATTGTGAATTTATTTATAGATGGATGAGTCTCACAGTAGGACAGTTATAGTGATAAGAACCATCTAAATGATAGACTTTATGATGTGAACCTCATTGCGAGATAATTATGAGATAATTGATGGTCTTAAGGTGAGCCAATAAATAAGAAGAAGAGATTGATAGAGAATGGATTTTATGACATGTGTAGTGATAGTAGAAAGTTATTATCAAGTTATGTGAAATATAATTGATTTAATATTAAAAGCCTATTTATTCAAATGAATACTTCTAGTAAATTTAATTCACTGAGCTTGTGAAACTCATCCCTCATTGTATAATGATTTCAGGTAGCAGACAGGACAAAAGTCTGGTGGGTTGAGGGTCAGACAAAATCATTTTCTATAAGTCACGTACGTGTTAACATCCTCAAACAAATGAGAAAATGAAAAATAAAAATTTGCTTGTAAATATTCATGCGTAGACTGAGGTTTCAACCCAAGAGGGGGGGTGAATTGAGTTTTTAAAAACTTTTGCTAATTAAACACAAGTTTATAAAAACAGATAAACCCACAAGCACGTAAACAAATAATGTGCTGTAAACAAAAGAGTTTAAGGGATAAAGGATGCAAACTCAGTTTATAGTGGTTCAGCAATATCGGAATCGTTCCGACCCTACGTCCACTCTCTTCAAGGAACCTCCTTGAAGTAATCCACTAAAAAACTTAGTTGTGCAACTTCACGGGTGTTGCACAAACCTTACAATCAATCTCTTCCTCTTGGAAGCAAACTCCTTTCCTCTCGGAAGCAAAAAATACCTTCCTCTCAGAAGCTAACCTCTTTACAATAAATGTTGTAAAGTAAATGGTAGAGAGACAACAATGAAAGCTTACACAATTGAATAATATCTCTCTTTCAAGGTAAATCTTAAAGAATGGCTCAACAATGAACATTTCAAAGCTTTTTGTGTATTAATGAGTAAAAACTTGATTGAATGTGTATGCTTCTCTCTTGAAATGTTTAATAGAGTGGGTTTAAATAGCCTTGATGTAATATGCCCGTTCTGTTATGATTTGGTACATTTTGGTACAATTTGTGCTGAAATCTCATGTCTCAACAGTTATATTTTTTGAACTACCAATCGACTGGGTCTTAGTACCAGCTGACTGGGTCAAGTTAAAAATCACATTTTTAAAGGCTATGGCTAGTACCAGTCGATTGGGTCTTAGTACCAGTCGACTGGGGACTTTCTATCCAAAGTACTAGTCGATTAGGTTGTTTTTACCAGTTGATAGGGGATTGTCTGTCCAAAACACCAATCGACTGGTATGAGGCATCCAGTCAACTGTGGACACACTGTCCAAAACACCAGTCTTCTGGTGTAAGTACCCAGTCGATTGGGTTGCCTTTCAACTCAGTTTTTCATTCTTTTAAAAGATTTTGATTTTGAAATGTTAGTTTTTAAAATGCTTTTTCAAAAAGAGCCATTGGACAAGCTAATTACCTTAACAAGTGAGATTTACAACTTGTTGGAATACCTTGTCTCTATACTAGATCTTTTGTCTTGAGTTGATGTTTGATTCGGCTTGAGTTCATGCACCTTTATCCTTGGCTGAATGCTTTTCTCGCTTAATACACTTAGATAGCACTGTTAGTATAATTAAAGTTGTGTTTTGTCATCATTAAAATATAGATGAGGGTCAACATCATGCATTTTACGTTGTATCTTATGATGTATCTCCCTTGTTGAGGGTTGATGATTGATGTAAAAGAATTTTTGTTAGTATTATTTTTTACTATTACATATATGTGTCATGCTGGAATTTTTATAATGTGACAACACCGTCTCGAGGGTAGCCAAATCGAGATGGGTCGTTACACTTACCCTCACGTGTACACTCGAGTCATTAAACATGTTCATAATGAGAACACAATTTTCACACATCAAATTTATAATAATCACAAACAATCTGATCTCATCACACAACAAGGTAATCATTGCCATTCCACAACAAAATACAATTCTCACATATAAAACAACAATACACACTTCATATTCACAGCCATTCACATAATTTCATATTACAATATTTTAAACAATCTCATCACATAATATAAGCAAAAGATACATTAGCTTAATTGCATATCATTTCATATGTATACACACAATTACGTAATATACAACCATATTTATTTTCCCATCATATTCCTTTATAATTTGTTAAATTTTTGGTTTTTAATTTCCTTCTCGCTTACTATAAGTAAGGCAAACTCACCTTGTTACGTAATTCACCAACTAGTCTCCAACTACCTTAATTATCCTTCAAAGTTGTTCATCACTTGAACCTAGAAGTAAAATAACACTAAATTTCATCATTTTAAATCATTAATATATACTATTGAATCCTAAAGGCATTTGTATACTTTAAATATCATGTGCAAACTTCATACGTAACCATAAATCAAAATCTCAACATTTTATGCCCAATTTTCCTACCTTTTTCAAATTGTTTGCTTTGGGTTTAAAAAACACTTCAATTTCATGAATATTAAGCATCTTAAATGTGACTTAATCATATTTCCCATGTATATGAAGATTAAAATCACTTTGGAAATGTTTCATATTCAAAAATTGAAGGAAAAGGGGCCAAATTTTTGAAAATCAGCATGCTATATTTGACTATAGCTTATTGTAGTTGACTAGACCAACATGTAAAAGCCTTGTGTAGTCGACTGAAAAGGTGAATTCTCACCCAGGTACCTTACAAAGACTACTTGTAGTCAACTACACCTTCAATTTTCAACAAAATTCTTACGAAAAACCTATTTTCCCTGCAAAATTCTCTTGATTTTTCCATGGGGATTCTCAAATCTTTCAAGACCGTAGTTTCTTATAGTTTTATCAACATAAAAAAACATTACCCAAAGAAAAATTGGAACTTTAAGCTTTAAAATCATTAAGTTTGGTTTAAAAATCAATTTTCCCTTAAAATAACCTTACCCTTTCTCAAATCTCCCACAAACAACTTCAAATCCAAAAATTCAAACTCAAATCCTATGTTTATAAATATGCTTGAATATTTAATAGACAAGAAGGTAGATTTTTACCTTTATTTGGAACTTTTCCCAAAAGCAACCTTCTGCCTATCTGTCACTAGTAAGACTTCAAAATATTTCTCAACATGTTTAATCCACTGCTCAGCTTCAATAGGATTTATAAATCCTCTAAATGATAGGGGTTTAAAATTAATAAATCTCACAAAACAATCCCTTTGCATCTCATGTGCAAACACACCCTCTCCTTCATAAGCCTTTTGTCTCACCACATCGGGTTCTGTTCTACCCCTTTCCTCTAATCTACTTTGTAAATTATCAACCATTTCTTCTGCTACATTTATTCTCTCTATAGCACGATCAAGAATTTCTCTCAACTCATCCCTTCTAATATCAGATTCTCTCCCACATCTACTACTACCAGCTGCACTAGCAACCTATTCCCTTGCATAAACCACAGCTCGACCTCCCCCTCCACTTAAACTCTTCTAAATATTACGGGTCTACCACTTCCTCTCTGATTCAAAACTCTGTCACTGACTCTAGCACGTCAACGTGTCATCCTCAAACTCTACATTAAAAAGTAGTTTGTTTAAATCTTCTACTTCTTTAAATTTTTATGTAGTCTACAGAATCATAAAACCTAATGCTCTGTTACCAAAATTGTAACGACCCATCTTGGGTTGGCCACCCCTGAGATGGTGTTGTCACATTTTGAAATCCTAGCACGACTCAATATGCAACAATATAAAAATACACCAACTGAAATTAAAAATTACATCCAATCCTCAACTCTTTTCAGAGGATATACATCATCATTCACCTATTAGAAACAATATATATACAAAATGCATAAAAATATTTTATTACAATTTTTCTTTCTTCTTTCTAACAATGTCTGAGGACTTGACCACGGGACTCACTTAAGGTAATTACTCTGATATCAGCTCTAAATTCTATTTGCCCTGCTCGCTGCCTGAAAATTTTCAACAATGAGGAGTGAGCTTCACAAGCTCAGTGAATTAAATTTACTAAAAGTACTCGATTATATACTTCCAGTCAAATCTTATAATTCATTCATTTCTAATTCATCAATATTAATAAGCTATTTCTTCACATATAATAATTCATTCTTTCCAATAATCTTCCAATATTCATTCATCTATTATCTCATATAATTCAATAATAACATTCTATTATCACTACTCATATAATAATTCCAACCATTATAAAATCTCTTCTTAAATTAATCATCAAACATATCAATTTTTCTTCTCATATATTTAATCATCTTGAGGTTATCAATTCAACATCATTATTTACCTTGTTATGAGGTTCACAACATATAATCAATCAATCAAATAATTTTTATCATATCATACTTTTATATTTCTTTCTCATCATATCTATCTCTTTTTAAGACTCATTTATCTATCAATAATTTCACAATCAAGACTGATACCTTAGCATCTCAATCAATAATAATAAAATAACCAAATAAATAAATGTATGTGTTTAAATCATCTTTCTTTCTTTCTTTTTTATCACATCATCTCATTATTTCATATTATCATCTGGGAACGTCTTCCCACATGTCGACATGTCAGTTAGACCAGCTGCCTTCCTGGTCTTCTCAGCCAGACCAACTGCCTTCTTGGTCTTTTCTTTTATGCATATGAGCAATAATATGCAAGTAAGCATACTTTAAAGCATTCAATTCAACTATCTAGCTCTTTCTCAAAATTTTTATTTTTATCATATTTATTAAATTGCTTGCTCATATATCATATAAAATTTTCAATCACATTTTCAGAAATTTCATATAACTTCTCAACATATATTTTATTAATCCATCATTTTTAAAATATAAATTCTTATATAATTAATATTCAACAAGCTATTTAATCCCTAATCAATAAATCAATCAATTATCATATATAACAGAAAATACATAATTAAATCATTATAATTCACCCATTTATTCACATATCATAAATTCATATTTTTATTGGTCTCGATTACTAAAAGTAAATCTAACTCGCCACATAGCACTTAAAGCTACCCGTAGATCACCTCCTTACCTTTCTTGCTCCTTTCAGCAATTTCTTGAGATTTTTTATCACCAACACCTAATCATAAACTTTCATAAATCATACTATTTTATAACTTAATTCAAACAATATAATTATTTAATTATGAGTCTTGTTGAAAATTTACCTCAAATATGATGAAGTATAGCCATTGTAATTGAATGACTGTACTATTTCTAATATTGGAGAAATTTTCTTTATAACTTTTTGCTAAGAAATTTGAATTGAAAAAAGAAGAAAACCAAATGGGATTTGGTAAGAATGACAAAACAAAACAAAACTAAAATTTTATATTAAAACCGCCCCTTACTTGCCACTGTTCTCCATATTTTTTCTTCTCTAGTGGCTTGCATTCAAGATGCATACCTTGTGTGGGCTGCACATGGACTTCTAGGCGTTGTTCCCCTCCCCCCCCCCTTTTCCTTTGTTTGTAACCACGCGTCCAGGTGTCCATTTTTTTTCCAAAATAATTATTTCATTCAATAATAAATCTTTCATGTATATATTATTTAGGTCCATGCAATGTTTATCGAATTACTTCTTTACCCTTACTTTAAGAACACGGGTATTACATAAACACACCAATTTAGGTATAAAATACTCTCCTATGATTTAAAATAATTTAATTAAATATCAGACTCTACAATTCTTTCCCACTAATAAAATTTCTTCCATGAAATTTGTTCTAGATTGGGTCTATATTTGAATGAGGTTCTTGTCTTTCTCATTACCTATTACAGTCCTAAGCTTTTTCTTCTTTCCCAAGTATCTTTACCAAAAGGTAAAATTTTGTCTTGATCAACATTTCAATTTGCTTATAAACTAATTCTAACTTGTTATCATATTATCTCAGTTTATTTATAAAGGGACAAAATTTGCACATCAAATAGTATTCATACCTCTTGTACTCAATCTCTTTTAACTCTTATTAACTTTCTACGTTAGATTCCATAAATTTTCTCTTAGAGTAACACATCAATCGCTAGAAATTTTAAATCTCAAAATATATAACCTCAATACCGTCTCTATCTCTAAAGCTTTCACATCCTTAATTTAATTTAATTCCCCCCGATTCTTTTTTACCATATCACTTTACTCTTATTCTTCATTATTTGGCAGACCTCATAAAATGAGCCTTTTACTAATTACTTACTTGTCTTAATATTCAAAATTTTAAACATTTCTTTTCTCTAAATAAAATATGATACTTAGACTTTATCAAGTAAGATTTTTAAGCTTAGCTCAACTTTAGTTCATCCACCATTTTCTCAACCCTTTTTATTCCGTATCTTTCATTTACTTTAGCAAAAATCAATTATGAACCTCAAAACTCACATTTCTATTCACCCATACAATTTATAGCCTACTCCCATAATTTAGATCCATTTAATGGTTCATCTCTTTACATATTATGAATCTCTTAGCTCTCTCTAAAAAGTGTTCACCATTAATTTAATATCATTAAATTACCGAACTCTATTTAGAGTTACTTCTCTCTAATTTACAGAGGCAATTACCAAATTATTCTGTCACCATCTCAAGTAAATTCCATTAATTAGTTCATCCTCCTAATTTTCTTCACCTATAGTTTCACTTGATTCTCACAAACTCTTCTCAAACCTTTGATCATACTTCAAATCCATTACTCTCCATTTTTTCTCAAAATCACTTCACTCCATCACGAGTTCTTTTGATTAAATCCCTTACTCACTTCTCACAATTACATACTCCACATTTCATATCATATCATTACTCATCTTGTCCACTTAGTTCTCATAATTTTTTTTAGATAACTCTTTACTTAAAGACAATTATAGTGCTCTCCACGTTATTTCAATCATTATCACCTTATTACTTAAAGGCTCTTCAATTTAAACTTCTAATTTTATAATTTTCATGTTCCTTAGTACCATTCTCCTTCATACATGTATCATCTTATAGAATTTAAATTTCTCACCCATTCAATTTAAATCTTTAAGTCATCTCAATCTTGCTAAGTTTTTCATCATTATGATTACTAACATCATTGTCATTACATTACTTCCCATCTTTTACTAGGTTCAAACTTAATACTTCTTAGATTACTCTCCATACAGAGTAGAACTTTTAGACTTACAAATACCAAGCATTTATCTAATCACATTTTTAATAAGAGTCCTAAGATCTAAGGAAATTTACCAATGTCCTTTGATTAACATCTTATCACACTTAAATTTTTTGTTAAGATTCAACACATTAATTCTCTTAAAATTTATACTGCAATTTTCCATACTAAATTATTTCAATTTAAAATTTCATAGTTCAACTCCCTGCTATAATCACATGTTTCCAATCAATTGCAAGATTTCTTTAATTATACCCATAAAATTTCTACTCAAGATAAGTACATATTTCCTTTACCATTATTAATTTTCAAATTTTTTTCCAACTATCACAACATTTCCTTTGGCATTAATCTAATAAGATCGTTCATTTTTTTTTTCTCAAATTATTTCTTATTTTTTATCTTAATCACTTTCAACGTTTTCTCTCTCACTATGTCAATTATTTATTCTAATAAGTTATCATTTTATCTTTTTCCACACTTATTAATCAATCAAAATTCTACTAGCATATCACTCTCCCATATTTATTTCCTATTTTAAAATCAAGAATTCTTGTCATTCTTACAAAATTTTGACACTACCTTCCAAATTCTTGGACTATCCACACTTCCTAATAGCAAACACAACATAAAATTTCAAAAAAAAAAGAAAAAATTCCAAACCCCAAATTAACTCAATTATCATTCCATCCTACCCATCTATCATAGGCTCAATTACCTTTTTCAACAAACACATATATTTATTGTGTCATTTATTTATAACTTCATTCAATTCATTTTTTTACTATCTTCTTAATAATTATTTCTCAAGCTTAAACATTTTACCATTTATTTTAGAAGTTCATCCTTAGTAACTTCTCTAACTCATTTAACTAGCATTTAACCATTAACTTATCAACGGAACATATCATCAATATAAAATTTCTAAATAATTAAAACTACTCATCCTCATTACCTTCTCCCGCTTTCACCATGTAACTAACCACACAACAATACAATTCACATACATATGAATGTAAAATTTTGATAATTCACCATCGATATAGAACATTCATATTCATAACTTTTCTCAACAACCTTAGCGAAAATTTCACAAGTATAACAAACTCATTTCACAACACTAAATCATTCAACACAACATAGAATCCAACCATTTCATCTTTAGGAACTCTTACTACATCCCATTCCAACATTAGCTTTGATTCCTATGCTGCATCTTCTCTAACCTTACATGACCGACTATTTACAAACTCTCATACACCATGCTCATGAAACTAGGATCTACAGAACCTTAAGCCTATGCTCTCATACCAAAAAATGTAAAGACTTATCCCAGGGTGAGCTCTACCTGAGACAGAATCGTCACTTTCAAGCTCCAAGCCCTAACCTGAATGTCATGCACACATCATTTCATATAATACAAGTCAAAATTTATCATGATCAAACAATTAATCTTATGTACAATCACAATTACGCAATACTATTAATACATCATTTCTTTATATCAATGTAATTGACGAACATTTAATTTTTCCATAAGTATCATTTTTTTTCAAGGAAATTTTAGACTCAAATGACTCTAAGAATGTTGCTTCCAAACCTCTTGTACAGTCTCTAATTATTAGCTCCCAACTATAGCTTGCTTCCATACTCAACTGCCACCTAGGGGAAATAAAACATAAAGGAGGATGTGGGCTTCAAAAAGCTTAGTGAGAATCACATTACTCAAAGTACTCGATTTTTAATCTCGTTTACCAAACCTTACTATACATTTAATTGATTAGTACGTGTCTCTAAGTAATTACCATTTCTTTTGAATATAAACTTCATTTTTTATTATATTAAACTCAAGGAAAAGTACTCATCACAAAATAGTGTTTCATACAATCTTATAATCACTAAATATATTTATAAGCACATTCACACAATCATTCACAATCCACTCTCATACTTTCCACATCACAAACAACCAACCATACAAACACAACATCATCCCATCACATAAATCAACATCATATACCCTTCACTAGGACAATCACATCATGCACCCCTCCTTGGGCCAATCACATCAATCATCATATGAAATTCAATGCAATGTATGATCATACTTGGTTCATTTCATCTCTTTCATTTCATTTTATTTCATTTCGCCTCACTATGCTAATCATACATAATGCCCCTCACTGGGCTAATCATATCACAATGCCCCTCACCAGGCTAATCATATCACAACAAGGATGTCTCCCCCCATACTGATACATTTCTCATCATAAATCATTGGATCCCCTTCACCCATTTTGGACAGGGTCTTACCATTCCAACATTATCTTTGGTAATCTTTTACCCCTTCTGGATGGGGCTTACCCTCATACGTACACTTGAATCATTAAACATGTTCATAATGAGAACATAATTTTAACATATGAAATTCATAACAATCACAAACAATCCATTCTTATCACACAACAAAGAAATCATTACCATTACACAACCAAATACAGTTCTCACATATAAAAATACAATACACACTTCACATTCACAACCATTCACCATATTTCACAATCTATATAAACAATCACATCACATAATATAAGGAAGAGATACCTTACCTTAATTGCATATCATTCACATCACACATTATAAGGTATTCAAACCATTAACATATTTTAGAATCCTTAATATACATGTAATGAAAAGAAAAAGTCATTAAATGAAATGTTCACATATATCTCAACTTAGTTCATTCAATAAACACTCAATTTCATACAGTTCAGTATAAAACTTTCAAATCAATAAAACTTCTTAAAGAAGTAAACTTTTTCTCACACCTCACCTTTCAACGTTTCCATCAAGTATCCAACTACAAGAAAAATTTCACAATTGCATGAAAAGGTCATATTGATCAAGACACTTCATTATAACAAGATATTTCCTCAAACACTATCATCAATGACATCATTAACTAGATTTCACCAAAAAAAAAACAATTCAATTTAAATAACACCAAAATTTACACAACAATCACACACAAGTTAACTCAACTTAAATCTTAAGACACTCCACCCTCCACTTAAACCGTCATTGGTTATTACTCCTAATGACATCCTCTCTAATTCTACAAAACCAACTTCATTTAACTATACCATGCACCATGCACCATGCAACTAAGTCTACAGAATCTTAAACCTAAAGATCTGATACCAAAAATGTAACAACCCATCCCGAGTAGACCATAATCAGAATGGCTCCATTACTTTTCAGCATTGAGCACCTTGATTTAAGATGCAACCATGTAATACTCATCAAGAATAGAATCATTCTATCAAACATCATAGGTACACATCCAAACAATATTTAAAATACAAGAGAGTTAAAGATTTAAAAATTTTAAAAGGTGCAAATAAAAAAAAAAATTTCCTACTTAAATAAATCTTGAACACTTTCTTTTACAACGACTAAACCAAGACCAAGAGCTTAGACTCTTAATAAAATCATAAAATACGAGGATTTCGTAGCTGAAAGCCTTATTTAGGACTTCCTTCAACTTTGACTATCAAACTTTTGGTACTACCTAAAACGTTAGAAAATAAAAGAGTAAGCTAAAAAGCTCAGTGAGAAATACAATACTAAAAGTAATCATATTGAAGGAAAAATTATCTTTTTAATTAGCCTTAACATATAAATCATCAAATTTTAAGTATGTGAATTAAAATTTGTTATGTTTCCTCCAATTATCTTTCTTAATTTCTTAATAAGAAGAAAATTTCAATTAAGTAAGGATTCACCAAGGTTTTTATAAGCCTTTCAAGCATACAAAGCTTACAACACTGCACTCAATCATAATGTCAATAAGAATAATGGAACTTCCAACTCAGTACTATTTCATCATGACAATCATCACTTATGCCCTTTACCGAGCCCAACACATGACATGCCTCTCAAAGAAAATTCACAATCATTACCCCTCATGGGTTAATTCCATCATAACATCCATTATCAATGATATGCAATGCAAATGCGAATGTAATGAGATGTATAATCATGCATAAATTCATATCATCATAACACCCCTCATTAGGCTAATCACATAACAACGAGGACGTCTCCCCATGTACCATTACGTCAAGCATCACATCATAAATTTTCGGATCCCTTACACACTTTTTTTGGGTGGGATCCTACAATTCCAATATTTCCTCAATCCTCTTTCACCCTTTATGGGCGAGGCCTGCCTTCACATTTCACTGCACTCGTTTCATATCATTATTTAAGAATGTATGACATATATAATGCATTCACCATACAATGAATATGCAAACAAGCATTTATCAATCAACCACATCATATTTTTATAGCAATCCAACTAATCACGTTCAGAACAATCATACGCATCACAATCTCATAGCAATCAAATCAATCACTTTCATTACATTTACATACATCACAATTTCTCAGGCACATCTACATCAAATCATTTCTAAACTCATATTTGTACATTTGTGTCTCCACATATGTTCATATAACTCTTTCAACATTATTCTTTATTATTCCATACTTAAATCTTCTACACTTACATTTCTTATAATTCTATCATTTATGATTTCCACAATCAATCATGTTTTTTAATATTTTTAGTTCTATTTTTACTATCTAATACGCTACTAAAAGTAAGGTGTAACTCACCTCTCGAACCGACTCCTGGTCTTGAGACATCTCATTGTCTCTAACACGATACTCCACTACACTTAATGGATATAACAATTAATAAATTACCCAATAAGTACACACATACAAGTATAAAAATCATCCAATTATTTGCTTGCATAGAGGAAAAGAACTAGACTTTTAAATTTTTAACAAAACTTTCTTTTTGTTTAAATGTTTTCATAAATTTTGCTTTAGAGATTTAGTTGAAAAGAAGTAGTCTCTTTAACACCATAAAGTTCATGTTTTTATCCCAATAATCTCATTAATTTGTTTTGAAAAGGCTTAAGGTTAAAAAGGTATGAAAATTTACTATTTTTGTAAACATAGTCCCACTGTCAATTGTCTAAATTGACAGTTGATTGTCTGAGTTTCAGAAAGTTCAAATAGCTTGGATAGTTGATCGTGTAACCTGGACAGTCGACTATCCTCACAATATGGGCTTTCTACCCAAATGATAATTGACTATCCATACGACACATTTGATTGTCCACTGGGTTTTCAGCACTAAAAATCCACAAAAATCTTCCTTCTCTGCTCCAAAACTCATTTGATTCATCATGTAACTTTTAAATATTTTGAAACACAAGTTTTTGAGAGTTAAACATCAAATCTTTACATTACCCACAAAATAAATCAAACTCAGAACTTTTAAATCAACATATTTAGTCAAAACCCATTTTTTTCTCAAACTTTTCTCAAGAACACTTGGATTTTTCAGATTCTAACTCTAAATCTTAACTAATTAAACAAGAAGAAGCAAGGAATTTTTTTTTACCTTAAGCTCTTCCAAAAACTTCATTTTTCTTTTCTTTTTTTTCCTCTTTTTCTCTTTCTTTTCTCTTCTTCTCACTATCTCTCATCTCTCTCGATTTCTCTCTCTTTCTCTTGAAGGATCTAGCATATGTTGGTCCTTCTCTTCCTTCTTATATATTTATAAACAAAGGTTTTCTTTATTACAGAATTACCTCTTCAACTTACACTTCTTATTTTTCACCATAAGGCTTTCTAAATCACAAAATTATCATTTGACTTTATAACTCTTTCCTTACTTGTCCAAACATTTCTTAAAACTTCAAAAGCTCCCCAAACACAAGTTATTATTATCAACTTTTCTTTATTTACTTGTTCCCAAACTTTACACAAGTAAGTACAAATTATTTATTAGTCAAAATTGAACAGATACACACTTTCACTCGTCAAAGTGTAAACTCTGAAATTAAAATATTCCAATTTAAAATACTATACTATACACCTTCAATTTTAAGCAAAATTCTTATGAAAAACCTATTTTTCCTTCAAATTTCTCTTGATTTTTCCATGGGTATTCTCAAATCTTTCAAGACACAAGTTTCTTATAGATTTATCAAGAAAAAGAAACATTACCTACAAAAAAATTGGGACTTTAAGCTTTAAAATCATTAACTTTGGTTTTAAAACCTATTTTTCCTCAAAATAACTTATTTTTTCTCAAATCTTCTTGAAAAAGCTTCAAATCCAAAAATTGAAACTCAAATCCTAAGTTTATAAACATGCTTGAAGATTCAATAGACAATAAGGTAGATTTTTACCTTAATTTCAAAATTTTCTCCATCTCTTTCTCTTCTTATTTTCTTCTCATCTTCTCTCTTTCTCTCGATCTCTTTAGAGACTTCCACACTAAAAATTTGGTGCCTCTAAAATATTTTTAGCCTCTCTTTTACCTCATTACAAGTTTACCCTTCAAATTCTCTTTTTTCTACATTTCACCACATAATTATTTAAAATTTCAATTTTACTTAGTTTTTCTTACCATCATTCAGAAATTTTGTAATCCTCTTTTGATGTGTGTTTTTATTATTTGATTCTTAGTTCTTCATTTATTTTCAAGTTTCATTAATTCCAACATGAATTAATTACAATTTATTTTCGAATAAACACACCAATTCATGTATAAAATACTCTTCCATGATTTAAAATAATATAATTAAATTCCAAACTCTACAAAGTAATAGCTCAACATCTAGTAGGCATGTCCAATTTCAACGGTCAATAATGAAAAATTCTTTGCATGTAATAATGCAAATTTCTATTGCATGTAATTTGAAACTATGATTAAAGTGCTCTTAAAATCACTTGTTTACTATGATTTTTCATATTTTAAGGAAAAAAAATGTTAAATACATGTTTCTTAGCTTTAATTTTTAGAAATACTTTGTCCTTTAATTTTTCTCGTGATAGAACTTTCGAAATATAATAATGCAAATTTGATTTAAATAGGAAAGAAATATCCTAATTAATCTTATCAATATTTATTTATTTTATTAATTTAATGAATTTAATTACAAATTAATTTATTTTTTGTGGAAAATTTGTTCCTATAGAGTAATTTTTTTGCCTTCTGTAAACAAATTGCTTAAATAGAATAAAACTAAATCTTAATTATTTGAGGAAACTAAAAGAATAATTTAGTTTATTAAGTAACATAATAATTTATTGTTTTGTAAAAAAATATTTTGTTTATATAAAGTTGTGAATTTTTGGCAAACAATTACTTATAGAGAATCCTCATTTTAAGAGAAAAAAATAATTGTTAAGTACAAGTGTTTTTCCTATTGAATGTTTTATACCGTATTTGTACTTTTAAATATATACCACTTTAAGTGGCACATGCAAATCACGTGCTTATTTTATGACTATTAGATTATATTAAAATGTATTACAATAAAAAACAATTAATTGTTTCCTAATATAAGACTTTATTGATTAAATATAATATCATTAGACATACTAATACATTTTTTTTTTTTATAAAAAAGGAAGCAAATTATAATTGATGACATTTCAATACTATTATATCATAGAAACTTTCAAAAAGTACAATTGTTGTTTCATTATGTTCAAATAATAGGTAATATAAATTAGATAAAATAATAAAATTAAATTGGCCCTCTACCTAATTATATAAAAATAACTATAATCTTAATATTTCATTTAGTAAAATTTTATCAACAAAACAAAAAATTTAAAATAAAACTAAACTTACTGCTAAAATTGTTTTGTCACATAAAACATAATTAAGTTAAGAATATTAAAACTGAAGAGACAACTTAATATAAAATACGATAATTTTTTCAATGTTGGAAATTCAGGTCACGAGTTAGACACCTATGATGGGCAACTTGACCCTATAGAGCCTGATAATTCAATTCGAATATTTTAAATCACAAGATTTCTTTTCGATGCGTTTTTAGTATGCTTGTTCAGTTTTGAGTTAGAATTTAATTCGTATTTGGATTATGGAACTTGAACCGAGTAATTAAAATGGAAATCAAGAATTAAAGACATGTCTTAGAAGAATTTCTAAGGTTTAAGAAAAGAAATATGACAAACTAGGTAAAATTAAATTTTTAAAAAGATTAGAGGGTAACTTATAGAAAAGAGACAAAGTGAAAGGATGTTTGTGTAATTGAGGAAGAGTGTCAGTATAAATGGGTTGGGAGTGGGAGAGAAAGACCAGCACTTGTTAGAACTTTATGGAGAAACCGAGAGAGAGAAGAGAAAAAGAAGAAACGAATGGAAAGAAGAGAATAATAAAAGGAAAATGAGGCAAATTTCTTACAAAGCTTAAGGTAAAAGTTTGTTTTACTTCTTCTTAATTGTTCATACTTGTTTATTAAGTTGAGATTTTGAGTTAGGGTTTTGAAATCCAAGTGTTTTTGAGAAAATTTTAGAAAAATGGGGTTTATGTAATAAATTTGAGGATTTGGGAGT
Organism: Bretschneidera sinensis; assembly: GCA_023935145.1. Taxonomy (NCBI): domain Eukaryota; kingdom Viridiplantae; phylum Streptophyta; class Magnoliopsida; order Brassicales; family Akaniaceae; genus Bretschneidera; species Bretschneidera sinensis. The sequence continues at coordinate 108,243,270 of CM043698.1, forward strand.
TTTAAGTGTAACTATTTTCTTGAGTAGTGTAAAAGTTTGAAATAAAACCTTAGAAGACCTTTGTTTTAAAAGATCTAAGAGTTTCTTAAAGAATTTACAAGGTTTAACGAAGAAAAATGAATGATTTTCGGGGGGTTTTGGGTACTAAATCAGTCTACAGTCAATTGTGACGATCTCACAGTCGATTGTGATATGGGCAGAAAACCTAAGATGTAAGGACAGTCAACTTTCCAAGCTACACAGTCGATTGTCTAAACTTTCTAGAGCTTGGACAGTCGACTGTGCAATTAGAAAGTCGACTGTGGAACCCTGTTTTCGTACAAAAACAATAAAGCTATGTTTGGAAACAGTTTTTGAAAACTAACTGAAAACAATTTTATGAAAACTCCAAATTAGTGTTTTCTGACATAATTTTCGAAAAATAGCCCTAAAATCAGTATTCACTTCTATGTTTCATTCTTCCTCCATGGTATACAAAAAATATTAAAATTTTGAAAATAAAATAATATTAATTATTTTTAAATATTTAGTAAATACAAGAAATAAAATTAATATAGATTTTAAGTTTAAACTCAAAACTAAAAATAATTACAAGGTGTATCAAAACAATTTTCAAAATAAGATTATCCAAACAACATTTCATTATTTTCTGGTTTGAAAACAATTTTCGAGTTACAGTTATCCAAACATGTTTTTTTTAGAAAACTGTTTTAACTTTTCATTTTCGAAAACTAAAAACAGAAAACTGTTACCTAAACATGCCCTAAATTTTCATACCCTTTTTAACTCTAAACCTTTTTAGAACAACTTAATGAGAATTTTTAGATAAAATTATGATCTTTATGGTTTTAAGAAGACTACTTCTTTTAATTTAAAATCCTTAAGAGCAAGGTTTTATGAAAGTATTTAGACAAAAAGAAAGTTTTGTTGTAATTTAAAGTTTAGTTTATTTCCTTCTTTGTAGATATGGCTTGGATGATTTTTATATTTTTGTGTGTGTGTGTGTACTTCTTGGTTTATTTGTTAATTGGTATATCAGTTAGGTGTAGTGGAGGATCATTTTAGAGACAATGAGATATCTCGGGATTAGGAGTTGATTCGAGAGGTGAGTTACACCTTACTTTTAGTAAGTGTATAAATCATATGATAACAATAAAAGTTTAAGAACATGTTTGATTGTGGAAATCGTAAATAATAAAATTATAAGAAATGTGAGTATATAATATTTTGTTATGGGAATAATAAGGATATTGTTATGAGAATTTTATATATGTTGAGATATGAGTTGAGAAATTATTCGATGTAGTTGTGTTGAGGAATTGTGGTGTGTATGATTGTAATGAATGTGATTGGTTGCATTGGTATGAAAATGTGATGTGGTTTATTGATGAATGTTTTTTTTTTTTTTTTTGCATATTCATTGCTTGGTGAATGTATTTTCACACTATATATATATATGGTTAGTGTATTATAAGAGGGAGGAGTGGTGAGATTGTAGTGGGTCCCTTCCCATAAGGGGTGGAAGGGTACCGAAGTAGCTTTGGATATGTGGGATCCTATCTGGAAAAGAGTGTAGAGGATCTGATGATGGTTCATTGAGAAATGATTATGATGATTTGGCGTATTAGTATATGTGGAGACGTTCCCGTTGTTATGTACATAGCCCAATAAGGGGCATTATTATGATATGAAATTATGCATGATTATACATCTCATTTCCATTGCATATCATTGATAATGGATGTTGTGATGGTATTGATCCATGAGGGGTAATGATTGTGAATTGCCCTTGAGAGGCATGTGATGTGTTGGGCCCTATGAAGGGCACAAATGTTAATTGTGATGATAGAAAAGTATCTAGATAAATGCTCCTCTTATTTTATTAGCTTTATGATGTGTACAATATGGTAAGAATTGTATGGTTGAAATTTATTATAAGGATATTGGTGAATTCTTGTTCAATTGGTATTTTATTCTTGTTAAGAAATTGAGAAAAACAATAGGGAGAAACTTAAGAATTTTATTACACTTTCTTAGAGATTTAAGAAATTATATGATATAGTTGAGTTTAAAAATAATAATTTCCTCCAGTACGATTACTTCTCGTAAAGTGTTTCTCACTGAGCTTTTTAGCTTACCCTTTTAATTTACTAACATTTCAGGTAGTTTCAGAAGTATTTGGTCAAGGTTGAAAGGGGTTCTTAATAAGGCACCTGACTATGACATCCTCGTCTTTGAGTTTTTGTTAGAAGTCTAAATTTTTTGTTATTGTTTAGTCATTGTAAAAGATAATACATAAGTTAGTTGTAAAGGGGGAGTTTTCTTTTTATTCGTGTATTTTGTAAGGTTCAAAATTTTGATTACCTTATATTATAAGATTTTTTGGGTTCATAATTGAATGTGCAATTTGATAAGGTATTAAAGAAATTTGGTGTTATGAACTGTAAGTTGTATGTTTGTATCTTAAATTAAGGTGCTCAGTGCTGAAAGGTAATGGATTCGTTTTGAGTAGGGCCGACTCGGGATGAATCGTTATATACCCACCCAATATGGATTTAAAATTAAAGTTTTAGAGGGAGTGCTTATAAACTTCTCTTAACCTCAATTATTCCCTGTAGATACACATTGGTTGAAAACCAACTAGTAGTAATTGTGTAAAGGTGATCAAAATGTGCCAAGAAACTAATATGTTGAAGCTGTATGAGTGGTTGTATATTCTGGTAGAGAGAGAAAGACTTCTCTATTTTCTTTAGAGAGTAACAAAGGCACTTGGATTGTGAAAATTGTGTGATTTCCTTCACTGTGATCTCACACACTGCCTTGGTGAGATAGCAAACAAGAAGACATGGAGAAGAGTTCAAAATATAATAAGACTTTCAGGTTAAACCGGTAAGAATCGAACCCATTACATAATCTTTGTTTTACATTGGTATCAGAGCATATGATTGTTTTCTTATGGGTTACATGACATGTATAGATGTTGTTTGGTATTATGAACTCTTTGATAATGCATGATATTTAGAAAAACTTGAAATTATCCAGCTTTATACTCAAAAATGGAAACTTTCTGTGTGCTTAATCTTATGCCACAAAAATTTATATATAAGTAGCCTACATATTAGAGATGAAATGTGGAAAATTTTGTAACATAATTATCTCTGTAGAGAGAGAAATAAATTAAACCCGTTTTAAGGAGGTTTAATGGTCGAAAAATGACATCTTCTTCATTTGTTGTTGATATACCATGAAAATTTACATATACATAGCCTATGGAGTAAGACCCGACAACTTTCATACATGCATGAGTATATAATACTAATATGTATGATAATTAATTACATAAGTAGTGTGCCTTAGGCTTGTTTGATTTATTATTGATTAAGAGTGAACTATGACTAGTTTAAGTTCAGTAATGAGTTTGAATAGGTAAATGACCATGGTTTAATGTTAAAATTAACTTCTAAGCATTGAATTTCATATAGATTATGAATTTCAAAAATCAAAATTTGAATTCAGGAAGATCAAGTTTTGTCATTGGGCTTCGAATTAGGCTTGAATGATTTTAGGGCTAGCTTATGAATTGCTTGACATATATCAAGCATGACAATAATTTATAACCCTTTGGAGAGATTCTTAAGTGGGTCCAACAATCAAATTTTAATATATCTTCAATTTAACTTTAAAATAAAACAAAATAAGATTAAAAAAATAAGAGAGAGGGAGAACATGGGAGTGACATGTCCTAAGCTATATGACTCACCCCTAATCTCTAGTGACATGTCCTATGAAACATCTATAACTTCTATTTAGTTACTTATGCCAGAGTTTTCAAAACCTAGTGTAGAGAGTAGCTTAGGAGTTAAGAAATTCATAATAGAAAGGAAATAATGAGAAAAGAGAGGAAATAAAATTTCTTATAGAGAATCTTGGTGGAAACAACTATCAATATAATTTTTGGTAATTTGAAACTAGAGAATTATCTAGTCTTCATTTTCTACGCAACTTGTTAGATATAAAAGGTAAGATTCTTGCTCGATATTATGAATTGTAGTTTGGTAATAACATAATAATGATGTCTTAGAATGAGTGCTTAACGATGGAACTTGCTAGTTGCACCATATGTATATTTCATGATTCATAACACTTATCTTATTGAATCTAGTTGTTTTTCTGACTCATTCTTTGAATGACTTATTTTTTAGATTGAAGATATATATTTAAGAAGGTTGGCATGGAAAGGTTAGTTGAGCAAATCTAGAGTCCGGTTTTGTAAAAGAGTTAGATATTGAATTATGTATCATTGAGTATTATGTTTTGTAATAAGTATTGATCCATTCTATAGCTATAAAGTTCTGTATCAAATTAAAAAGTGTTTTGATGTAATATTGCTTCCACATATATTGATGATTTCTAGTGCACCCTGGTTACCTTTTGAGGTACTTGTATTTATTGATTGATGGAGGCCTTGCTCACTTGTAGAGGAAACTCTATAGATTAGTAGCCATTGCTGTTTCTTTAGGCTCATGCTTAGGTCAAGGGTGTGACATATGGCATAAGGATTAAATCTGGAAATTTTGAAAGCTTAACTCTTTAAGGAGAGAAAAAAAATCAAACCTTAGTTATGGAGGTCGAGACTTTGATTAAATGCATGATTTGAATTATAAAAAAATATTTACATGTTTAGATAGAGTTTTTCATAAGCTTTCCAATGATATATAGCATGAATTTTTTGGTTACATGTGGAGGGAGAAACTGACCTCGAAAAAATCACTGTCTTAGGGAAATTTTCAAATGGCTAGAGGTTGAAGATGGTACTGTTCACAATCACCTTTAACATGAGTGCAGTGCAATCCCCTTTAATGGTGGCCTAAAAGTCAAATCAAACCCCACCACCATGTTCCTGACATCAAGACAAAGAGAGCGATGCCAATCTAATGGCAATCGGACGATGGAATGGTGGCACAAGCACTTAGTGCGCCTATTTGCGTCTGGTCCTAGATTTTTTTGCGACTGTAATTATTATAGCTGGTTCATGTTTTACACTCACGCCCCAGTGAGTAGTGGCTCTAGTGATGACGAAAGAAGAAAAAAATTAGTTTTTTAGTCAAAAAATATTTATGATTTTTCTATTATATTTTCAAAATTTAATTTCTTCTAAAATGTTTATTATTAATTATATTAATAATTTATTTTGAAAATTTATATAAATTAATTTTGCACAAGTTTGAATGCGGCAAAATTATTCTGAACGTGAAACATTTTTCATTGAGAGGGTTTATATTTAGTGGGAGCTTGTAAATGTTCCTTGACACATGTTTTCTCCAAAATTGTGAATCAAATTGAATTTCGTGCATATATCAGTTACTATGTGTATGAAATTTGATATTTAATTAAATATATATTCAAATAGCAAGATTCTTACATCGAAATTTGTGTAATTCGATGCTCTATGTTAATATGCATTTGAGTTTAAACAAACATGTCATAATTGCTCTTAGTGAAAATTACATGATTTGGCATGTTTCATTTTCTAAAATTATGATATTGTGTATATGAATCATTTTTATAGTGATGTGAGTGGCTGTCACATATCTATGCTTCCTGTTTATATTTCTATTTAGATATTATTGATAATATCATAATAGAAGTTATATGATTCTATTATAAATAATATATAATTTTCTTCAAAATTATGAAAATTATAGAAAATCATATAGAATATGATGCTCATAATCAAGAAATTAAGATAGCCAAAAGCCACTATAGTTATGATCATAGAAGATTGTGTAAGGGTAGAGTTCTGTCATGAGGAGGGATACTTTCCCTGATCTAGCATTAGTTTCATGTGAACGTTGTACTTATAGTGATTGCATATCTTTTGACTAGTGATTGGACCTTGGATGACCGAGTTTGATTCCTTTGCCTAATCGATGAACAAGTGTTCATCATCTAAAAAAAAGTAGGCATATAAGGAGATATGTGTTTTGACACACTTTTTTGGATAATTGACAAAAGCTATTGGCCCATCTAGGTGAGCGTGGTAGGCTATAATCCAATGAAAGAATGAACTTGGGTTTGGAAGGTCATTTAAGGACTCAATGGTGATGAGAACTTAAAATACTTTAAAAAGATACATAGGATCCGAAATTATATGAATAAAAAATTAAAATTTTAAAGAGATAATTAGGTCCTTGTGGGTTTCCGAGTGAGATGAGATTTCAGAAATCTTTTACACAAAGATTTGTGCGTTGAATAAATTAGGGAGTAATGACATACCACTTGGTAGCACTAGAGATGATCAGGACCATAGCAAATATTTTATCTCGTGACTTATGAAATTTTTTTTTTCACTTATCTAATTTAGTTATGCAAATATAAGCATGTGCTATAGATAAGATCAAATGAAGTTGAGCACAATATACTTGATGAAAAAGGGTAAGAAATTTTATTAAATTTCTAAATAGAGATGAAAAAGGTGCGACTTAAAGGGTGCAAAAAGTTTCCTCCATGAGTATAAAAGGGAATGAATAGTAAAAATGGTACGGAAGTGGATTAACTACTTTAAACTATCACATTTAAAGGTGTATAGATCGAGAAACTCATTTTCAAATATTTAGTGCACAAGTGTAGCCGCTTTTATGATTTAATGAGTAAGATCTCCTAATAGAATGTTGAAAGCATAAAAGATTCACTAAATGACCTTTTAGCTATTGTTAAAATATATATGAGCTTGATATACATTGTTAGCTCGTTTCCTATAAGCTTAAGATTTTGGGATCAATGGTAGTTAACATGGTATCAGAGCCAAAGGTCTTGTGTTCGAATCTTGATAATTTCTACTTGTCTTTATTTATTATAAATACTTAATTTGGTCTCTGTCTCTATTTCGAGCTTCACATGCTAGGCCCATATCGTCTCTAGGGCTATGCACTTGAATAGGAGTGTTAAAATAAATATGAGCTTGATATATATTGTTGGCTAATTTCCTATAAGCTTAAGCTTTTGAGATCAATGGAGTATAAGTTATGTGCTTCGGTAGCATAAATTGATAGGGAAGCTTAATTGCACCTATTATGTCATGGTTGAGCATAAATGAGTAGTATTATTTAAAAAAAAAATTATCTTTAAAGTTTAACTTGGTGGGGAGCTTGCAATGCTTAGTATGATGTAAACTTAAGATATTTACATACCCTTGGTGGGAAAAATATAGTTGAGTTTATAATGACTTGCTTGCAGATGACACATTCCATAATGAGTTGAATTTTATCGACAATGTTACTTGAAGTAATAATGAAAGCTAAATTTTAGGTGCTCCTAAGGCATTAAAAGATAAAGTAATATGCTCAGTGAAAAAAAAAACACCTTAAAGGGAAGTAAGATCATTATGACGGAAATCTTTAGACAACAAAATGTAAACATAAATAGCCTAAATTGTTTTGCTCATGTGTGTACTAGAAGCAACTAGAATTTTGAGGTTGATTTGTTTCTTACTTCAAAATTGTTGTAATTTCTCTCCTTATTGGATAAAAAAAATTAAAAGACAATATTAAAATTGGGCGAAAAGTTGAAACAAATGTTTGCTAAATATTAGTAAAACCAGCTAAGGAAATTAATTAATAAAGATGTGCATCCTTTCTGTATGACAAGTGAGGTTAATAGAGACTTTTAGTTATATGCATTAAGAGATTCCTTATTGTGGTGCTTCCAACAAATCAATTGAGAATTTAAGGGGTTGGCTTAACCTCCTAATTCAAGGGGGAGTGACTGTGGAGCCCGATATCCTAATTAGAATATTTTAATTTTGGGGTTTAACTTTGGTGCGCATTTAGTGTACCTGTTCGGGTCTGAAGTATAATTATTTCGTACTAAAATTGGGAGAAACTTGGAAGCAAGTAAATGAAATATGGTTTGAAAAAATAAAATATGTATTGGGGGAAATGTTAGTTTTTTTAAAAGATTTTTGGGGTAGTTATTGGAAGAAAGGAAATGTTGAAGGGTGAGTGTACAAATAAGGAAGAATTTCTAGTATAAATAAGGGTGAGAGAGTGAGAGACCAACACTTTGTGTTGGAACTCTCTAGACTATCTAAGGAAGAGAGGAGAAAGAGAGAAAAAGAAAAGAAAATGAAAGAAGGGAAGAATGAGAGGAAGAGGAAGAAAAATGTAGAAGATTTCTTGCTAAGATTCAAGGTAAAAATCTATTCTTCTTTCTGTTTAACTTTCAAGTATGTCTTTTAAACAAGATTTTTAATTTTGGGTTTAGAAAATTCAAGTTTTCTTAAGAAAAGTTGAAGAAAAACAAGTTTTGGCTTCAAATGGGTTTTTGGTGTTAAAATTGGTGATTTGAGGAGATTAACTTAAGATTTTTGCTATGGGTAAAGTAAAAATTTCAACTTTAAGTTTGGGAAACTTGAGTCGTAAAAGGAATTGAGGTTTTATAAAGGATTAATTTGGTTTTGGAAAGGAAAGAAGTGATTTTCATGAAAAATGTTTTCTAAAAAATGAGGTATCAGTCGACTGATATAAGAACCCGGTCGACCGGGTAAAGTGGTAGAAGCTTCTGGAGATGTTCCGGTCGACTGGATCAAGTGCCTAGTCGACTGGGTCAAGCTGATTTCCCAAAAAATGTGATTTTTATTTAGTTGATTTTAATGTTTATATACTTTGAAAGTATGATTAAAAAATATTTAAAAGTGTTAGTATTCATGAAATTAAAGTGCTTTTGAGATTCAAAGTAAATGATTTGAAAAATTGGTTAAAAGGGGCTTAATGCCTCGACTTCTTTGATTTTTGGTTTCGTGCAAAGTGCACACATGATATTTAAATTGTGTAATTACCTTGAGGTTTTATAGTATTCAATAACAATTGAGAATGATTAAAGGAAGTAGCTTGGTACTAGTTGTGGAGTGCGTAGCGAGGTGAGTATCACCTTACTCTTAGTAAATGTAATAAGCTATTTAATGATAAATAAAGAGTTAAAGTTTATAAATACGAAGAATTGTTGAAACATAAATAAAATTTGATTTAAAGAATTATATATATATGTAGTATTATGTGATTGTGCTTTGAAGAAAAGTTATGTTATGAGGATCTTAAGTGAAACGCTTGGCTCAATGATCTATGGTTTGGGAAAATCGTGAAAATTAGACAGTTTGAGGAGGGGTTTGAGCTTTAGGTTAAGGATCAAGTGAGAAAATTGAAGGATTTTGCTGGTGTTCGTGAGAAGCAAAATCTGAAATCTTGAGTGAGAGAGAGTTACAACCGTTTAAGGGTTTCAAAATTTGAAGAGATTATGAACAAATTTTGAAAAATTATAGGATAATGACGAGTTGTAACGATTTGGGTAACTGATTTAAGAGTGAATTTAGACTGATTTTGAAGATAAACGGATGAAATTTTGAGAGAATTGAAAATGGGAGAGTGAATTGAAAATGGGAGAGAGAAAGCTTTAGATCTGGTTAATAGCATTTTTAAAAACAAAAAAGGAATTTAAAACTGAAAAATCATGTGTTCAGTCGACTGAAGGTATTCTTTCAGTTGACTTAAAAAATGACAGAGATTTGGGTTTCAAATACAAAGGGCATTCAGTCGACTAAGGAGTTTGATTCAGTCGACTTATTGAAGATTTTCTTCATTCAGTTGACTGAATGACTCTATTCAGTCGACTGGATTAGTATTTTTCTAGAAAAATCTGAACTCTAAACAAAATTGCAAGTCTTAATTTCTTTATGCCATTTTTGTGTGATGGAAACATCAAATTAAGGATTAATATTCATTCACTCATAGGAAAGTTTTGCATATGATGAATGAAATGCAATCAAACACATGAACTTTCAAAGTTTTTCAAGCCCATTAACATTCTAATTTTACAAAAGCTTTTTTCATTCAAATATTTAGTAAGAATATCAATAATTTGATCTTCTGTAGGTATGAATTCAAGTTTGATATCACCTTTTTGAGCATGATCTCTTATAAAGTGATGTCTAATCTCAATATGTTTGGTCCTAGAATGCTGAATTAGGTTTATCACATAAAATTTGAATATTTTAAAAATACATGCCACAATCTTTTAGTTGTTGTTTTATCCATAAAACTTGTGCACAATAACTACCGGTGGCCACATATTTTGCTTCGGCGGTTGATAGTGAAACTAAATTTTGTTTCTTTGAAAACCAAGAAGTTAACATAACACCTAAAATTAGCATGTCTAACTAATACTTTTTCTATCAATCCTACAACTAGCAAAATCAGCATCCAAGTACCCAACAAGTTCTAAATGTGATTTTCTTGAATACAATAAACCTAGATTTTGAGTACCAGGCAAATACTTTAAATTCTTTTAATAGCAACAAGATGAGATTCCTTAGGATTAGTTTGAAATCTTTCACATGCATACACTAAACATTATATCAGGCTTACTAGCAATCAAATATAATAAAGCTCCTATCATGCTTCTATACTTTTTAGTTTCAATAGATTTACTTCCTTTATCTAGGTCAAGTTTTATTGAGGTGTCCATGGGAGTTCCAATTGGCTTTGAATTCTCTATCCCAAACTTCTTTAGCAAGTTCTTCGTGTATTTGGATTGATTGATGAAGATGCCTCCATTTGATTATTTGATTTGAAGTCCAAGGAAGTAGATAAGCTCTTCCATCATACTCATCTCAAATTCTCCTTACATACACTAAGCAAATTCTTGTCACATAGATTCATTAGAGGCACCAAATATAATATCATCTACATAAATTTGTACTAAAAGTGTATCATGCTTATGAGTTTTTATAAAAAGAGTTGTATCTATTTTTCCTCTTGTAAAACCATTTTCAAGTAAAAACTTACTTAACATTTCATACCATGCTCTTGGAGCTTGCTTCAACCCATAAAGAATTTTAAAAAGCTTATAAACATGGTTTGGAAGGTTAGGATCTTCAAAACTAAGAGGTTGTTCAACATAGACCTCTTATTCAGTAAAGTCATTTTAAAATGCACTTTTTACATCCATTTGAAATAGTTTAAAGTTCTTAAGATATGCAAAAGCTAGCAACATTTGAATAGCTCCTAATCTAGTTATGGGTGTATAGGTCTCAATAATGTCTATTCTTTCTTCTTGATTGCAACCCTTAGCAACAAGTCTAGTCTTTTTCCTAGTTACAACTCTATTTTCATCCATTTTGTTTCTAAACACCCATTTAGTTCCAATTATTGATTGATCCTTCAGTCTTGGAACTAACATCCAAACTTTGTTTCTCTCAAATTGATTTAACTCCTCTTTTATAGCAAGAATCCAATTTTCATCAGTTTCAGCTTCAACAAAGGAGTTAGGTTCTACTTGGGATAAGTAAGCTACAAACTTTCATAAATTTCAAATAGAAAAACAAGTTCTTACCCCTTGTGAAAGATCACCAATCATTTGATCAATTGGGTGATAATTCACATACCTTCAATATTTGGGAAGTTCATTTCCTTGTTGACTTATAAATGGTTGATCAAGTTTGGAAGTATCTACCTCTTGATCCACTTGAGTTTGAATTTTTTTGGGGTCAACAATGGGAGTAGATGCATCTATTCTTAGAATAAAATCTACATCATCATGAAAAGAAACTTTTCTACTAATAATGGGGTTAATCTCATTAAAGACAATATGTACGGATTTTTCAACCACTAGAATTCTTTTGTTAAGGACTCTATAGGTCTTATTGGACTAAACGATTTCATATGCAAAAGTTCTAAAGGTCTAGAAGTTGAAATGACATTTTTTGTCTTTGAAAAAAACTCTTGTTTGTTTTCCTATTTGACAAGCATCACATACTTTGTCTTTTTCAAATTTGATTTTGGGAAGACCAACAACTAAATCTTTCATTGAAAGAATTTTAATCAAATCCATGTGAACATGGCTAAGCCTTCTATGCCAGAGCCATGAGTTTTCACTAAAAGTGGAAAAACATTTTTCATTTTCCAAAGGTAAAGATTTTAAACCCACTAAGTAGATATTTTCATGTCTTTGGTCAACAAATTTAATCTTATTACTCTTAATGTCCATTATAAGACAATGAGAGGACTCAAATACAACTTTATTTCATTTTTCATAAAGTTGACTAATACTAAGTAAATTAGGCTTATGGCCTTACAGAAATAATACATGATCGGAGAAATTTTTACTCATTTTACCATTTCCGACGATTTTCATCTTGGTGTCAACTCTAATGGTGATGGGTCTGCCATCCCTTAGAGTCAAGTCTTTGAATACAATTTGACCATCAGTCATATGCTTCGAGCATCCACTATCAAGGTACCACTGGTCACATTTTTTTATTTTGTGTGGAGACATATCTATATTACACATGGATACATAATAACACTCTTAGATACCCAAAATTTCTTGGGTCCTTTGGAGTTAGTCCTAGAAAATATGACTACTTTAGGGACCCACACTTTCTTAAAATTATAAGGTACTCTATAATTATAGACATGTTAATGATGCATGATCCTAGGATGATAGTCATAGAAGTTTCTATGATGTTTTGAATATTCTTGTCTATCATTCCTTGGTTGAGCATTCCTAGGATACATGATTCTAGCATAGGAATTATGAACTTACATGTTTTCTCTAGGGTATGCATGATAGTTTTTCCTAGGATATGCATTCCTAGGATGTACATTTCTTGAATATACATTATGTTGGTATTTGTCTAAGGTTTAAACAAGGTTTGAAGAGGTTCAGCATCAAGTCTTGGCGCCACGGCCTAGAGTGAGCGCGCCTCGGTCTCTAGAAGCTCCAGAAAATGGGTGAAGGGCTGTGCGCCACGGCCTAGAGTGTGGGGGCCCCGGCTCAGCCACCTCAGGCCGCAGCCTTCAGCAAGGTTGATAAAAAGGTGTGTTTTCAAGCCCTCTTTAAGCCGCAGCTTGTCCTGTTCTAGGCCGCGGCTTGAAGGCACACCTGATGCTTTGGTTTTAGCATTTTGAAAGGTGCGTGGATGCATGAACAAAATGCATAATATCACTAAGGATTGATGAAGGGCTATGATTGAATGGTCCTCAAGATCTAACGGTGGAGATTGACTTCAAAGATTGGCTCAAGAAGTGGTGCATTATATAAAGGGTCACCTAGCTTCAATCTCAACACAATTGTGAGACAAGACATACAAGTGATCATCATACAAGAGAATTCAAGTGCAAGTGTGAGAGTGCAAAGACACAAAACATAGGAGAGGCACTTGAATAGATCTCAAAAGAGAGATTGGTTGTAAAGAGAGAGTAGCATAGATTAGGTAGAGAGCTTTGTAATAGTTCTTATCACTTTTTTTCTTCTCTTCTTTGGTTCTTCAAGAACTTGAGTTTCTTAGAGAGGGTTGCTGTTTTTGTAAAGAACCATTGATTTAGTGCAGAGAGTTCAGAGGAACTCACGGAGATGGAGGCTATTGCCGAACCTCAATAACAATTGTTGTGTCTTTTCCTTTCTTTGGTTTCTGTTTTCATTTCCGATTCATCTTTACAAGTCATTCTAGACTTGGGTGTTTTGAAGATCACCACTTGGGTATCTCCAAGGTATTTCTAATAGGGGTATCAGAGCTTTGGACAGCGAGTATCGGACCTAGAATAGAAGGTATCGGAGCAAGACTCCAAGAATCATAGATCAACTTCTTGGGTGATTCAAGAACGAAGTAAAGATCAAGATCAGATCGTGTTCTTGAGGGTGATTCAAGAACGATGTTGAGATCAATCGTCGATCGTGTTCTTGAGGTTTAGAAGAAGTTGGAAACCAATTTTGGGTGCTGTATAAATCTAGGATTTTCTCCACATGATGGCTTCAAATTTCATTGTTGAGAAGTTTGATGGAAAGGGAGACTTTGCCCTTTGGAAACGGAAGATCAAGGTTGTTCTTATGTAATAAAAGGTGGACTTGGCTATTGGAGAAGATGACACTTTTCCAGCAACTATCACGGAGGTCCAGCAGATCGAGATGAAGAAGATGGCATACAACACCATTTTCTTGCACATGTCGGATAGTGTCACAAGGGAGTGCAGAGACTCGAAAGATCCTGCTGTCATATGGAAGAAACTAGATGAGTTGTTTCTTACCAAAACTCTCTCTAATAAGATTTATCTTCTTAAAAGAATCTTTACTTTTAAAATAGATCCTAATAAAGAGTTGCAAGATAATCTTGATGTGTTTAATAAGCTAGTTCAAGATTTGAATAGCTGTATTTTGTTGAATTCTTTTCTGATTGTTTTGATAATTTGATTAATGGAATTGAATATGGAAGAGAGACTTTAACCAAGGAGATTGCGATCAATGCCATAAGGGCTCAAGATTTCAAAGCCAAGATAAGGGAAACATCAAGTGGAGAAAGGTTGTTCGTTAGAGGAAGGCCAACAACTCGGAATGGCAGTAGCATTCATGGAAACTACCAAGAGAAATCAAGAGGTAGAGGGCAGAGCCATGGGAGACCTCATTTCAAACTGAGATTTGGAGGAAAGAGATGCTTCTACTTGATGAGAGTCATAAAATGCACCTCAACAGTGGTTAATTGTTAACATTTTATGATTGATCTTGGTCTTTATTGTGCTTTTACATATTAATAACTCTAAAGTGATATTATTGGACCACTGACTTATTTCAGTGTATTTTCAGGTACTTTGAGTTCAAGAAAAAGCAATCGTTGTTTAAAGCACCAAGAGCCCACACTCCCAGAGATACAAGATGGACTGCTGCCTGTAGTGCGATCGATCGCACATCCCACATCGATTAAACTACTCTGCAAGTAGTGCGATCGAGCGCAACAGCAGGACGATCGAGCGCACGTCCCACATCGACCAAGATTCGCTTCAGCGCGCATGCGATCGAGTGCAAGTGCGATCGAGCGCACTCGGGCTACGATCGAGCGCACCCAGACAATATCCCACATTGGCTAGATAACACATAGCATTCCGGGAGTTTGCCTATATAAAGACCCACTCTGCTCAGCTGAAATCATCATTCAATCGGAGCTCATCTGAATACATCAGAGAGTTAATCCAAAGGGCCTTTAGGAGTGATCCAGAGGGCCTTTAGGACGAATCCGAAAGTATAATTTTGAAGGCAAGCTGAGGAATCGCCGAAGCTTTCGCTACCGAGGAGGAGATGATCGTTGAGAGGCCGGAGGCAACTCGAGGACGCATGAGTCCCATGGCCGGCTAGTCTCCAAGTGTTGTGAGTTTTAAATTTACTTGCAAGCGCACGAGTCGTTTGCAGTATAGCGTTGTGCAAGTGCAAGGTCGAATCCACAGGGAATTGCGTTGTGAAAATATATTTTTAATCTAAACTAACTTTATCTTAACCTAGTTCCGAATTGTGAATGATATTGCAAAAGAAATATAAACTAAACTAAGTTGATTTAAAAACTAATAATTAAAAACACTAAGGTTTTCGAATCCACCCCACCAAAGTTAAGCATATATGTTCTAAAAATATAGCCTATCAAAACATTCCATGAATCCAACTATAAGACAAAAAACAAAGAATATCCCAACTAAACCAAAAGCACCCAATGTATCCGCTCTTAACAAATCACAAAGGAATCCAATTTAATCGAAAAGCATTCAATGTATTCATCAGATGAAACACAAAGAAAATCCAACAGACAATTTAAACTCAATCAATTATAAGATTAACTCAAATAATTGACAGAACATTTATACTAAAAATTGTCAGATTTGTACAAGCAAATCTGAACTACTACGCCAAACAACGGCGGGGCTTCATCTTCAACCTTAGCTGAAGAGTCTAGCCACTCATAACTATAAAACTATAATAACAAGTGCTAAACATTTAAACTAAAACAACTAAATATAAAGAAATAAATAAACAACTTTACATGGGAGAAATTCCAGTCGCTGACGGGCAGCACTTCCCCTCGTGGTAGCAATGCCTTCGGGATCCACCAAAATGCTGGCGAAAGTCCACCGGTAAACACCAAAGTGGCTCAGGATTTGTACACTGAATGATGAAGCCAGATGGTGTTTGTATAGGGGAAGACCCGGAGCAATATGGGTTGTAGATTCGATGTGGGATACTGCCTGTGTGCGCTCGATCGCAGTGTGGTGCGATCGATCGCAGGTACGATCGATCGCATGTCTTGTGCGCACGATCTCATGTGTGCTCGATCGTATATCTGCTACGATCGATCGCAGATGCACTGAGAACTTCAAATATTTCGATGTGGGATGTTGACCATGCGCTCGTTCGTAGGCAGGTGCGCTCGATTGCATATCTCGTGCGATCGATCGCAATGTCTCCAAAAGCTTCACATCTCTTAAAATGCTTCATTTTCTCCACAAACCTATAAAAATACATAAAACGCAAGAAAGATGTAAAATAAAGTGAAATACTACTAACTAAGAGCATAACAAATATAAGTTAAGGGTCTAAAATATGCAATATTTAAGACTCATCAAATACCCCCAAACTTATATTTTGCTAGTCCCTTAGCAAAACAAAATAAAAGACTCAATGAAAAACAAAGAACATAAAGATAAAGTCATCACTCATGGTATCCAAAAATTTAAGGAGCACACATCACCATGATATTCATTCATAAGCAAGCTTAAAAAGGTAAACCCATCTTCGCAATAAATAGAAATGTTAAAATCTAATTACTTACAAAAGGCAGGATAAGGCATCACAAGCTTGAATCAGTGTAAGGTGAATTAGCATATAAAAACGAAGCTTCCAAGTAACTCTAATGTGTAAGGTCTCCATGTCTCAAGATTCACCGAATTTCCCATCAAAAATGAACAAAAAGGCAAAGTTTTTATTTTATTCTTTATTCTTTTTATTTTTTTAACAATAATAAGGCACGACTATGTTTAGTTCCCTTAAGCTTTCTTATTGACCCATGTAGCGAGTGTTGAGTCAATGACTCCCAAACTAGATGGTTTTAGGGCATTAGGTGTACAGACACCCCTAAGGACTTACTAACTCGAGTAAAAAAGGCTACGAAAATAAACCAGCCTTAATACTACCAAGCAAAATTTCACCTTTTGACGTGAACACTCACTGCTTACTGAGGCAAGAGGTCCAGTTACTCAGCAAAAAGTTGTAGTAATTAATTTTTTTTTCTTTCTTTATGCCCAAGTGTTCATCCAACAAGTCATCCAGTTTCAGTTAAGATAAGGAAAAATACACATTAAAATCACGTGTCATACCTCACATAATTTGTGCTAATGTGCTCGTGTTAGATTAGATCAAACATGTGAATTCTCAAAATGCCTAAAGTAAGTAACTAAGTTTTAAAAATTTATCACCAGATCATGTGTTCAAAATGTTAAGCTTACCAATGACATCACATCACAAAAAATGTTTAGATCAACTAAAATTTCATAATAACATGAGCATGCATTTATCTCTATGACAAAAAGACAACAAATCAGGACAAAGTGTGTGATGTGTCTCCCATACCCCCAAACTTAAATTACACATTGACCCCAATGTGTGACTAATATGGAAAGAGCTGACCTGAGATATGGAGAACTATCTGGACTGGTATGGCTCATAGCATACCCCCAAACTTGAACTGAAGTACGCTTTGTCCCTGAAAAATAAAAACTGGAAAACAAAAAATACTGGAAACAAACATTAATCATAAAAATGCGAAATAATAAATAAACAAAAGAAAAGATAAGCTGTGGGGTGCCTCCCATTAGCGCTAAGTTTAACGTCTTCAGCCAGACACAACATTAGTAAACAGGCCCAACTAAGCGCTCCACCATCTGATCAATAAATGGGAATGGAAAATGATTAGGCCTAGTGGCAGCATTCAATTTACGGTAGTCTAGACACTTTCTCCATCTTGACTGCACTAGAGTTGGAACCAACTCGTTGTCTTTATTTACTACCGTTAATTCAGCATGTTTGGGCATGACTTTAATCAAGCTCACCCCCTTGCTATCAGAGAGGGGATAAATGATCCCTGCCTCTAACAGCTTAATATCTTCTGCCCTTACAACCTCTTGCATAGCAGGGTTGAGCCTTCTTTGTGGCTCCCTCGATGGCTTGGCATTCTCCTCCAACTGTATCGTGTGTATTACCAACGAGGGGTTGATTCCCTTGACATCCTCAATAGTCTAGCCTATAGCTTCCTTATGCTCACTTAAGACGTCTAATAATTTCTCCTCTGGAGCATCACCCAAATCTAAAGCTATAATTATAGGCAAAGAATCTGCTGGACCTAGGAACTTATACTTAAGATTGTCCGGTAAAGGCTTAAGTTCCTTCTTGGGGGGTTCAGGTGTTGTGGTTTCCTCCGTCTCATTGATCTTTTAAGGAGCAGACTCCAAAGTAGCATTTGCTTACTCAAACAACTTATCTAAATCCAAATCGTCTTCAAATTGAGCAAAGCATGCCTCCGAAATTTCCTCAGACTTCTCTTCTTTCTTGGGCGCTTGTAGTCTCTCAGGGTAAGGCGCTTTAGGTAAAAACGATCTAGAGAGATCATTAATAATAGGTGTGGCTGTAGATGGCTCAGCATCTCTCTTCTCATTGTTGCCACTTCTTTGCCCTTGGTGCATTGTAGGGTTCTCTTCCACTTGATTGTGCACTTGTCTCCCAGACCTCAATGGGACAATTGATTGCACTTGTTCCTGCCAATGCATAGGAGTTAATAAATTTCCCACCGTAAACTATTCCTTTAGGTTAGGATCAGTTTGCCTGGGGAACGTTCCTTCCTCTCCTTCACCCACGTAACTTGAGATTTGATCAATTTGACTCTCTAGTGTGGCAATCGCTTGGGTGTTTTCTATTGTTGCAGTCATCACTTCACTCATAGATTGGCTAGTCATTTTCATGAAATCATTGAGAGCGTCCTCCAATGACTGTGAAGCCGACACTGGCACTTGAATGGGAGCTTGGTAAGCGGGTGATGGTGCTGGATAAGCTGAGTGACCATAAATTGGAATTGGTGGAGGAAATTCGGGAAGGTATTGATTGTGAGCATGATAAGGGTCTCCTCCCTGATTCCTCAGTTGGTTCTGCGTCCATGAAACATTAGAGTGGTCCCACCACCCTGGATTGTATGTTTTAGAGTAAGATCCATTTGATTGCCAACAACACTCATTGAAAGCATTCATTTGTTCCATGGGGTACTCGGCACAAGCCGACATTGATGGACAATTCTGTGCTAAATGCAGAGGACTAGCACAGATGGAACAACCATCAACATTGAATGTGCTGGCAGCATTGAGGGACGGGCCGGTCATTTTAATGAAATCCTTGAGGGCGTCCTCTAAAGACTGTGAAACCGGCGCTGGAAACATCCACATGATTTTTTTTTTTTTAACAAAAAAGATAACTAACTAGTAGAAAAATAAAACCATTTTAGACCAAAAATTTTCACAAACCAAACAATTCCCCGACAACAGCGCCAAAAACTTTTTGTGAGTTTTAAATTTACTCGCAAGCGCACGAGTCGTTTGCAGTATAGCGTTGTGCAAGTGCGAGGTCGAATTCACAGGGAATTGCGTTGTGAAAATATGTTTTTAATCTAAACTAACTTTATCTTAACCTAGTTCCGAATTGTGAATGATATTGCAAAAGAAATATAAACTAAACTAAGTTGATTTAAAAACTAATAATTAAAAACACTAAGGTTTTCGAATCCACCCCACCAAAGTTAAGCATATATGTTCTAAAAATATAGCCTATCAAAACATTCCATGAATCCAACTATAAGACAAAAAACAAAGAATATTCCAACTAAACCAAAAGCACCCAATGTATCCGCTCTTAACAAATCACAAAGGGAATCTAATTTAATCGAAAAGCATTCAATGTATCCATCAGATGAAACACAAAGAAAATCCAACAGACAATTTAAACTCAATCAATTATAAGATTAACTCAAATAATTGACATAACATTTATACTAAAAATTGTCAGATTTGTACAAGCAAATCTGAACTACTACGCCAAACAACGGCGGGGCTTCATCTTCAACCTTAGCTGAAGAGTCTAGCCACTCATAACTATAAAACTATAATAACAAGTGCTAAACATTTAAACTAAAACAACTGAATATAAAGAAATAAATAAACAACTTTACGTGGGAGAAATTCCACTCGCTGACGGGCGGCACTTCCCCTCGTGGTAGCAATGCCTTCGGGATCCACCAAAATGCTGGCGGAAGTCCACCAGTAAACACCAAAGTGGCTCAGGAATTGTACACTGAATGATGAAGCCAGATGGTGTTTATATAGGGGAAGACCCGGAGCAATATGGGTTACAGATTCGATGTGGGATACTGCCCATGTGCGCTCGATCGCAATGTGGTGCGATCGATTGCAGGTACGATCGATCGCATGTCTTGTGCGCACGATCTCATGTGCACTCGATCGCATGTCTGCTACGATCGATCGTAGATGCACTGAAAACTTCAAATATTTCGATGTGGGATGTTGACCATGCGCTCGTTCGTAGGCAGGTGCGCTCGATCGCATATCTCGTGCGATCGATCGCAATGTCTCCAAAAGTTTCACATCTCCTGAAATGCTTCATTTTCTCCACAAACCTATAAAAATACACAAAACACAAGAAAGATGTAAAATAAAGTGAAATACTACTAACTAAGAGCATAAGAAATATAAGTTAAGGGTCTAAAATATGCAATATTTAAGACTCATCACCAAGCAAGGCGAAGGGATGAATCCCTAGGTGTAGTTGTTCTTATTTTCCTTTATTTGATTCGGTTGTAGTTGGAATTATTTTCATTAAATATTGTTATGTTTTATTCTTAATTTAATTAGTAGATTTATTATAACTCCAGTGGTTGCATGCTTCTTTTCCATATAAGTTCAGTCAGGCTTTTCTTATGTGTACCTATTTGGGTGTGATTGAGTCCGGTAGATCTCTTTTATAGATTTGTTCATTGCTACGGTATCGTCATTTTAGATATATTGTCGTCTCTTGATAATTTATAAGTTAGGTCATGTGTGTTAGAAAGTAAAGAATAATTCATAGCGATTACATTAGGATTTATAAATGCGCTTTAATTGAATATTTTCCGATTACCTATTTGGGATGTGAAACCTATAATCGAGATAAAAACAACTGAATCAAGTTAGGATTAGAGCAACGAACCTAGGGAGGATTCTCGGAACCTTGTTATCATTTTTATTTTAAACTTATTTACAAAATTACCCTTTTCTCAAACAACTTAGATTCTTTTAATCTTTTATCGTTTGTGTTGAGGTTTACACCTTATGTTGTACTTAACTTGTTTCCCTGTGGAATCGACACCCCAAAACTATACTACAATAACCGCGTTATGTTTTGGGCGTAATCAAATTTTGGCGCCGTTGCCGGGGAAACGCGCTTAAGTACAAAGAAGTTTGTCAACTTTTGCCATGATGGTAGAAGAGTTGTAAATAGTTTTTCTTTTCAGTAGTTGTAAAGGTGGTAACTTTGTTCCTTCTTTTAGCCCACTGCATTAATTTATTTTATTTTATTTTATTCTTTCTTTTTATAGGATTTCTAGTATTTTGTGAACTTGCATGCCCAGATATAGGGACACTTTGGGTAGATTTGCTTGTAGGCCTGTGTTAGAGTTAGAAGGCAACTTTTTAAACCCTTTGTTTGATAGTCCATCTAGTCCTGAGGAAATGAGTGAACACGAGGATCAACTAATAGGACCCTTCAGGATTACCTCCACCATACACGCACAATCACACCATCTTGCATCCTATTTCCAGCCAACATTCCCCAACTAGATCTTAGGACAGGGATGATACAGTTACTCCCTACATTTTATGGCATAGAAAATGAAAACCCGTATGTGCACATTAGAGAGTTTGAGGAAGTAGTCGCAACTTTTCATGATCAAGGCGCAACTGCTGATATTGTGCGACTTAAGTTCTTTCCTTTTGTTTTGAAGGATAAAGCTAAGAGTTGGCTATACTCACTTAGACCACGATCTATTGGGTCGTGGACTGAAACGACTCAAGCCTTCTTTAACAAATACTTCCTTCAATATAAGACTAATGCGTTGAAAAGACAAATCTCCACCTTTGCACAAAAGGAAAATGAGACTTTGTACCAGTCTTGGGAGAAGTTTAAAGAGCTGTTAAGTATGTGCCCGCACTATGGGTATGAAAATTGGCGTTTAGTAAGCTATTTCTATGAGGGTCTTACCTATAGAGAACGCTAATTTGTAGAGATGATGTGCAATGGGGGATTTCTGCAAAAAGACCCCGATGAGGCTATGGAATACCTCAATGAGCTTGCTAAGAAAGCTCATACATGGACTGGACCTAGTGCTACTGAAAGCACGAATAGGTCACGACCTGTAGGAAACCCTAGTGGAGGAGGAATATACCATCTTAGGGAAGAGGACAGCCTGAAAACTAAATTCGAAATGCTCACTAGAGAGTTTGATGCATTTAAAACTAAGAGCTCAAAGCAAACACATGTGGCTAATCATACCGAGTCTTTAGAGCCGTGCTTTGTGTGTGGCAGGGTAGATCATCTCACCAAAGAGTGTCCCATATTTTTTGATATGAGAGGGGCGTATGAGGAACAATGTAATGGCTTAGGCATGTACAAGAAGCCTCCTGCACCTTTCTCTAACGCTTATAACCCGGGGTGGCGAAATCACCCCAACTTCAGCTGGAAATCTGAAAACCAGCATATGCAGCCCCCTAGATCATCCCCTGCACCTTATCATGCACCCTCATCCTCTAGGAACTCCTTAGAAGACACCTTATAGGCCTTTATAGAGGCACAAGGTAAGATAAACCAAAGGTTTGAGGCATTATTTACACAGGTGATGGAAGAGAATAGAGAAACTAGGAGCCAAGTGTCTAAGTTAATAAGCTCCTCAAGTGTGACTGAGCGAGGTAAGTTCCCTTCCCAAGCTCAGTCCATACCTCAGGGCCAACATATGGCACAAGAAAATCTAAAAGATGTAAATGCCATTGTGACCCGAAGTGGTAAGTCATTACACATCCCACCAATGAATGTATCCGAGGATGTGGAAAAGGGTCAAACTAGTAGTGATACTGAACTGACCAAAGACCCTGAAGTGACCCAAAGTCCTGTTAAGGCATCATACCCTCAAGCCTTAAGGTCAAACAAGAAAAATCTGGACTTAAACAATGAAATCTTAGAGAACTTAAGGCAAGTGAAACTTAATCTTCCCCTTTTGCATGTGATTAAACAAATTCCTACCTATGCAAAAGTTCTCAAAGATTTATGCACAATTAAGAGGAGACACCATGTCAAGAAAACTGCATTCCTAACTGAGCAAGTTAGTGCTTTAATTGAGGAAAGAATTCCCCCAAAATACAAGGATCCAAGCTGTCCTACCATTGCTTGCAGCATTGGAAATCATGAGGTTGGACAAGCCTTACTGGATCTAGGAGCTAGTGTGAACCTAATGCCATTTTCCGTTTATGTATAACTAGGTTTAGGAGAAATCAAACCAACTGGTGTAGTGTTACAGTTGGCTGACCCTTCGGTCAAAGTACCCCGAGGTGTGGTAGAGGATGTGTTGATTCAGATTGATAAATTTTACTATTCTGTTGATTTCTTAATCCTTGATACAACTTCTGCTGTTGACACTAACTCGAAAATTCCTTTGATTTTGGGTAGACCTTTCCTTGCTACTGCAAATGCTCTGATTAATTACAGGAATGGACTTATGAAGCTGTCTTTTGGAAATATGACCCTAGAAGTGAACATTTTCAATGTTGCAAAACAGCTCGAAGATGAGGATGAAAACCACCAGCTATATATGCTCGAGTCACTCATTGATGAGGGAGTTTCCATGGCTCATGATTTTGATCCTCTTAAGAATTTTCTTGTTAATTCTGAGATTGATTTATTTGATGATAAAACTAATGTAATTGATGTTTGTGATGTTTTTGACAAATCTCAGGATTATGACACCCGCCCATGGCAACCAAGGTTCGAAGAGTTGCCTGAAAGAAGTGAAAAACAAACTCCCTCAAGAGTGGCAGCACCTAAAGTCGACTTGAAGCCACTACCTAAGGGTTTAAAGCATGCATTTCTCGGTCCAGGTGATACCTTTCCTGTTATTATTTCATCTGAATTATCTGAGACCCAACATGAGAAACTGATTCAGACCTTAATTGCACATAAATCATCCTTAGGATGGAGCATGGCTGATTTGAAGGGAATTAGTCCCCTGATCTGCTCCCATAAAATAAATTTGGATGAAAGAACCAGTCCTCGTAGAGACCCTCAACGTAGACTTAACCCCACTATGAAAGAAGTAGTGAAGAATGAAGTACTGAAATTGTTAGATGCGGGTATTATATACCCCATAGCTGATAGTAAATGGGTAAGTCCTACGCAAGTCGTTCCCAAAAAGTTTGGAGTCACTGTGGTAATGAATGACCTAGGAGAGTTAGTCCCTACTAAACTTGTGACTGGGTGGCGTATGTGCATTGATTACAGAAAATTAAATGCTGCCACCCAGAAAGACCATTTCCCACTTCCTTTTATTGATCAAATTCTTGAATGTGTAGCTGGTCATCCTTTTTACTGTTTCTTAGATGGTTATTCTAGTTATTATCAAATTGAAATTGCATTAGAAGACCAGGATAAAACCACTTTCACTTGTCCTTTTGGCACTTACACTTTTCGTAGAATGCCATTTGGATTGTGTCATGCCCCTGCCACTTTTCAACATTGTATGATGAGCGTTTTTAGTGACATGATTGAAAATTGCATGGAGGTTTTTATGGATGACCTAACTGTTTTTGGATCTTCATTTGATACATGCTTGATGAATTTAAAAAAAGTATTAATTCGTTGTGAGGAAAAAGAATCGGTCTTAAACTGGGAAAAACGCCATTTCATGGTACCATCTGGCATTGTCTTAGGATATATTGTCTCTTCTAGAGGAATAGAGGTTGATCAATCTAAGATTGAATTAATCTCTAAATTACCTACACCTAAGACAATAAAGGATGTGAGATCTTTCCTTGGTCATGCTGGTTTTTATAGGAGGTTTATACAAACTTTTTCCAACATATCTAGACCACTATGTGCCCTCCTAATTAAGGATGCCCCATTTGAGTGGACTCAAGCTTGTCAAGAGGCCTTTGAAACGCTAATTGGCAGGCTTACTTCAGCACCTATAATGCAGTCACCTGATTGGAATTTACCCTTTGAAATCATGTGTGATGCTAGTGACTACGCTGTAGGTGCTGTTCTTGGACAGCGAAGAGAGGGAAAACCTTTTGTCATTTACTATACTAGTAAGACTTTGAATAGTGCTCAGATGAATTACTCCACAACTGAAAAAGAATTGCTAGCTATAGTATTTGCTTTAGATAAATTTCATGCATATTTAATTGGTTCTCCTATTCTCATTTTTACAGATCATGCGGCTCTCAAGTACCTTCTTACAAAGAAGGATGCTAAGGCACGCTTAATACGATGGATCCTACTCCTACAAGAATTTGACATTACTATCAAGGACAAGAAGGGAGTAGAGAACGTAGTAGCTGACCATCTCTCAAGGCTCACATTTGAGGACATTTGCGATGACACGCCAATTAAGAATGACTTTCCTGATGAGCATCTACTCTCTATTACTTCTTTACCATGGTTTGCTCACATTGTGAATTATTTGGCCACAGGTGCGATACCTATGGATTGGAGCGCTCAAGACAAGAGGAAATTTTTGTATGAGGTACGTAATTTTTATTGGGATGACCCCTATCTTTTCAAGTACTACCCTGACCAAATTTTGAGGCGTTGCATCCCTAATGAAGAGATTGCCAGCGTCTTAGAATTTCGTCACTCCCACGCTTGTAGAGGCCACTTTTCAATGAAAAAAACCGCTGCAAAAATTTTGCAGTGTGGATTTTATTGGCCTACCTTGTTTAAAGATGCAAACACCTATTGTCGCTCATGTGAAAAGTGTCAAAAGTTAGGAGCTGTGCCTCGTCGAAATATGATGCCCTTAAACCCTATTTTGGTAATTGAAATCTTTGATTGCTGGGGCATTGATTTTATGGGATCCTTTCCTCCTTCCTTCGGATACCTTTATATCATCGTGGCCATAGACTATGTATCTAAATGGGTAGAGGCAGCAGCTTGCCGAAGTAATGATAATAGAACGGTAATTAAATTTCTTAAAGAAAATGTGTTATCTCGATTTGGTACGCCACGTGCTATAATTAGTGATCGAGGTACACATTTTTGCAACCGTTATTTTGAAGCTTTGATGAGAAAGTATAGGGTGTTACATAAAATTTCGACTGCCTATCATCCTCAGACGAGTGGGCAAGTAGAGCTCGCTAATAGGGAGATTAAACAAATTCTAGAAAAAACGGTTAATCCTCGAAAGTCTAAAATAAGTATATTTAATGGACTACATTCATGCTAGTAAATCAATGGAGTACACATTTCCCCACTAACTCCCTTCAAGGGAACTTATTCAATCCTCAAAATAGAGAAAGATCAAATCGTAAATGAGTTCAAAGATTCAGGAAGTAGGCAGACATAGCTCTTTATGACTAAAGCCTTCCTAAACCCTATCTCCTCCTTACCAAGAACATAGAAGTCTCAAGGTAGAATAGAGATCATGAACACATAACTCATAAGATCAAAATACATAAATCTCATCAAAGAAAAAAACTTATGTAATATAAATTAATACCAAGGAATTTATCGAAGAAAATCTAAAGCAATGAGGGCCGATTTGGTTGGTCGGATTAAAGTGAGATTAAACTATTTTAATCCCACATGATTAAATTATCTTTCGTTTGGTTGGAGGGATTTTACTATTTATGTGGGATTAATATTGGATAAAATTAGTTATAATCCCACATTTTTTGTACCACCTCCCTCCATGGGATAAAATCTATCCTACCTATGTGGGATTAATTTTTTTTTGCCTTTTTTAATCTTGAATAATAATAGTAATAATTATTAAAATAATTATAATATTATTAAAAAATTAATATTAATAATATAAATAATTATTATTATAATAAAAATTTATTATTATAACAAATAATAACTATAATAATAATGATTATTCTAATAATTATAGTAATATTATAATGATACTGATAATAGTATCTTTATAATTTTTTCTTATAATAATATATTTATTATTATTATAAAGATGATGATGATGATGATGATAATTATTATTATAATCATATTTATAATAACACTATAGAAATAGTGATAACAATTATTATTATCATAATTATAATAATATTATAGTAATCCTGATAATAGTATTATAATTATAATTATATTATAAGAATAATGATAATAATTACAATAATTATAAGTACTTTAATGATAGTAATAATTATCATGATATCATTCTTATAATTATAACTATAAAAATATTATTATAGTAACTATTATTTATTGTTATAATAATAATTAAATTTCAAGATCTGTGAATAAGTTAGAGATTGTTAAGGATGATGAATAATGCTGAGGTATTTTGGAATTTAGACTTCTTATATTACTTTAATCCAAATCCAACAATCTCATGAACCAAACATGGGATTAAGGTATTACCTCTTTAATCATGTTGTATCCTATCCCATATTAATCCTAATCCTATCCCACTATAATCCTGTCTGTGAACCAAACGGGCCCTGAGTGAATTAAACCCATACCTGAAGGTCCCATAGTTCACTCCCTACATTTTTATTTAATTTTTGAAACCCAAAATTGCAAATAAACACATAAAAAAATATGTAACAACACTAATGTAGGGGAAAATTCCCCATCTAATGACAACAACACGTGGCATCTTTCAAGGGCAAAAAGGTAATTCACAAATAGAATAGAACAGACAACCAAATGGCTACATACGAAAAAAGGTCATAATGGTAATTTTATACCCAATCTTAATCCTACTATAACACTCCAGCTTATGGATAATCCAGTATTATCAGGATATCCCAGCCTATGAGAATCTTGATCCTGTCATAATACCCAATATCAGTCACTTTCCTAGTTGGACTCTGCTACGAGACACTATATAAGGGGGCTCTCACTGTCAAAGGTACTCACTCAGTCAATTCACTCCAAAATTCTCCAGCTTTCTCATTACCAAAAAACCTTATACTAACTTAGGCATCAGAGAGTCCCCCTAGAGGCACAACCCTTCTGGTCCTTCGACGACTCTTAGATTTTTCTCTCATCTTGTGTACATCTGTTTCCTACTCTGTCCATTCGTGTAACTGGTAGATTTTAGGCATCAACAAATTGGAGTCGTCAATGGAGACTCTATTTAAAAGAAAAGAACTCATATGTCACGATGATGCCCAAAAAATCCTACCAAGAATGTCATTGGTCCCACAACAATTACCACTCGGGCCTCCAGTTGTAGTCAACACCTTAGTTATGAAGTTCCGACCATTCAGGAGCATGCCACCACAGACCAAAACCCCAGCAACCCGTCTGATGGACGAACCAGGAAAGAGTAACTTTCCCAGTCAAATTCATCGTACTCCAAAGCTTAGGAAAATCCAACCGCATAAAACCCGACCGCATCAGTCACGTAAGAACATTTTATGGAACTCACTTAGTGGCAGGTCTAGTCGCTAAGCTCGGAGGACAAACTCACCCTCCTTCATCATCGTCTCAACAAAGCCTTTAGCCAACGTGGCATCTAAATTCCAACCGCCCAGTATACACTCAGTCCACCACAAGAACCACTCACGACACCATGTTAATGTCCAGAGGTTTATCCACCTCCACAAATTACACTGATCTAGATCAAAAGTTGGAAGAGATTGATATAAGAATAGGAGAAGCTTTCAAAGGAAGAGCACTAATGTTCTAGATGAGCTGAACTACCAAGCAACTCCTTTCACACAGGATATTCTCGACATTCCTCCCCCATGGCATTTCAGAATGCCCATCATCAAGGCCTACGACTATAAAATAGATACTATGCATCATCTCCAACTCTATAAGACGATTATGCTACTACACTGCCACCCATATGTGGTGTTGTGCTAAGCCTTTCCCTCACCTCTTGAGAAAGCTGCCAACATTTGATACTCTCACCTCAAACCTGGTAGCATTAACTCCTTTAAATACCTAAGTCGCGCCTTCGCTGTGCACTTCCTCAATAGCAAAGATCTCAAAAAACCTTAGAAAGCCTCTTCAATATCATTCAATGCAAAAAGGAGAAGCTCCAAGAATACATCTCATGATTTAATGTTGCAGCATGGGAGATCCCAAACCTCGACCCAACAGTACAAACTCTTGCATTCAAAAATAGACTAAGGTCAAGGGCTTTCAACTCTAAGCTTACTAGGTGCCCGCTCAAAGATATGAATGAAATCCTTACTTACCGAAGAGTACACGATTATCGAGGATGACTAAGCGTTCAGAAAGAAAAGAAAAGATTAAAGATAGAAATGAAAAAGAAAAAGGGACACCACCAAGCCAAAATACAGCTTGTCGAAGAAGCCTCACCAAAAAGGCAATCCAAAGGTAACTTTTCTGTTTAATGGTTATAACCCACTCAATGCACCCAGAACCAACATACTGATGAATGTCCAAAACTAAGAAATCTTATACTGGCCCTTAAGAACTCTGTACACTAGTGAAAACAAGGATCGAACTACATGGTGCAACTTTCATAGAGATTATGAGAACGACACCAAGGAGTGCCACGCCCTAAAGAATCAGATTGAGTCTCTTATTCGTTGAGGATATTAAAGGAATACATCAAACCCCACACATTCCAACGTAATGAAGATCGCCCCATGCAGAGTCCTAAGCATCCATTTAGGCAGAATTTTGAACGAGCAGATAGACGCAACTCCAAACAATGTGATCGTCGAAGCGTCGGGCAAAGCCCTAGGCCTAATCTGAGGAGAAATGGCCAAGATGATGGGTACTGCCAAGATAACATAGGTCATATGACCACGATAATAGGGACTATCAAGACAATTTATGGGGACCTGCAGCTGGGGAACAATCCTCGCAAGCTAGGAAAGGTTATATTCGATCAGAGGTGTTTGTTAGTGGACCCTATAAAAAGGTAAAAATAGGCTAGGTAATCTCTTTCATAGATGATGATTTAAAAGGGCTACAAACACCCCACGATGATGTCATGTATGTTACACTCCTTATCACAAATTACAATGTTGAAAGAATTTAGTTGACAACGGAAGTTTGACAGGTATCCTGTACTACGACGCTTTCAAAAAGATGAAGTTGGGTGATGACTAGCTCAGATCTATAGCCTCCCCACTTTATGGCTTCTCAAGAATGCTAGTCTTCACCGAAGGTAGTATAATCCTACCTATTACTGCAGGATTGACCCCCCAGCAGACACCGTAATGACCATGTTCCTGGTGGTGAAGCACCCATCTTCATACAACATCATCCTCGGAAGACCCACTTTAAATGAAATGAGAGCGGTAGTCTCGACCTATCACTTGAAGATGAAGTTCTCTCTAGAGCACAACATTGGGAAAGTCTAAGGAAATCAGCAAACATCCCAATTCTACTATCTTAACTCCATCAAAGGACATTAGAAGGCCAAAACCTTACCACTGAAGATCGAGGATATGTGAGACGTGTTCAAGACTCAGTGAGGCTAACCCATGGAAGAGGTGATAGTTGTCCCACTGAATGGGGAAAAAGACACGAAGACTATGCAAATCGGGTTTAGCCTATCCGAAGAACTCAAATAATCACTAGTCTCATTCCTCATAAGAAACCAAGACAAGTCCTCATTTTTAACCTCTGATATGCCTAGAACAAACCCACAAGTCATCGTCCATAGGTTGAATATGGACCCGAACCACAAATTAGTCATCCAGAAGAAATGATATTTCGTTACAGAACGACAATGAGCCATAAAAGAAAAGTAGATAAGCTTCTTATAGTCAATTTTATCCAGGAGGCCCACTATTCGGAATAGATCCAACATGGTTATAGTGAAAAGAGTAAACGAAAAGTGGAGAATTTGTATAGACTTCACTGATCTCAACAAAACTTATATGAAATATAGTTTTTCCCTACCTCGAATATACCAATTGGTCTATGCCACCTCCGAGTATAAATTACTTAGCTACAAGGATACATACTCAAGATATAACCAGATCCTCAAACACGAATCAGACCAGTCAAAAACTGCCTTTGTTACTAATCGAGGTCTATACTGCTACAAGGTTATGCCCATCGAGCGTAAAAATACGGGGCAAACTTGTAATACCCGTAATCATAAAGTAAGGGTAACAAAAATAATTTAATAAATATGACATGAAATTAAAAAAATATATTTACATGAAGGATTTAGTGTTGAATAAAATAAATCTTTAAAAAAATCTGGACGTGTCCAGTAAGAAAAGAAGGAAAAAGAAGAAGAAAAAAATAATAAAAAATATATTATTTTTGTTTTGTAAAAAAAAAAAAACATGGCGGCAGGTGTTGCCAATTGCTGCCAAGTGTAGTTGAAAGAAATGGATGGCCTTGCATGTGTCACAGTAAGGCCTTAACATGGAGTGTTTTGTGCACGCAACTTTTTTTGTGAGCTACCGAGTTTTTGTGCAGCTTTTATATATACACACTATACGTAAACATAAGTTACACTTACCAAATTTGTTTAGTTTTCTATTAGTTACACGTTTTCTTTAAACACATGGAGACCGAAAGAAAAGTTGAAAGAACAAAATTTTGAAGAGGTTTACGGGAAAATTTTATAGAGAGTCACAAAAAGCAATCAGAAAAACAGAAGGTAATAACGTAGTGTTTATTTTTGAATTTTGAACGTACATGAAATTTTTCAGAATTCAAAGTGGGAATTTTCAAAGGGTGTGCTTTATGAAGAATTGAAGAAATAATTAGAAGTTTAATACAAACATTATGTCAGATGTTGACGATCAGTAACTGGGGAAAATTTCTGAGAGGAACGGGAAAGGTAAGGAGGTGATCCACATGTAGCTTTAAGTGCTACGTGGTGAGTTAGATTTACTTTAAGTAATCTAAATAAAATATGAAATTATCTAGTAATAATATTAAATAAATTATTAGCTTATGCTTTAGTGGTAGATAAAAATTTGATTGATATGTATGATATGAATTTTGGTCATGCAGAAAATTATTAGGAGAGAAATAATATTTTTGAAAAAATAAGTTGATTTAATAATAAAAGAGATAAGTGAAATTTTTGATGAGCTATGGTTGATGTTTTGATATGAATTATGAGGAGATGAAAATTAGTGGATCTTGACAAGCTAAGATGGATGATTTGATGTGATTTATGATAAGAGGAATTTAGTGGAATTTTTTATAATAATTTGAGGAAAGACATGATAGCTAAATTTAAATATTTGAATTCATGTTTTTTTTTATGTTATTGTTCAGATGCATATTTCATATCATTGTTTATATGCATATGCATTAAATAAAAGAAAAAAATCGGGAAGGCAGCCAGTCTAATGAAAATGAAAGAACCAGGAAGGCAACCGGTCTAAATGAGAATAAAAGACCCTGGAAGGTAGCCGGTCTAAATGAGAAAGAAAAGAACCGGGAAGGCAGTCAGTCTAAGATAATAAAAACATATCAACATGTGGGAAGATGCTCCCATAATAATAATTCATACATTTCATCTGTTTTACATATTGATTGCATTACTGAAATGTTGATGTGTGGTTTGTTATTGTGAATTTTATTTATAGATGAATGAGTCTCACAAAGAGACAGTTATTGTGAGAAAGAAACCTAGAAGAATGACATGATAAGAACCATCTAAATGGTAGACTTTATGGTGTGAACCTCATTGTGAGGTAATTATGAGATAATTGATGGTCTTGAGGTGAACCAATAAATAAGAAGAAGAGATTGATAGAGAATGAGACTTATGATATGTGTAGTGATAGTGGAATCCTAGTATCAAGTTGTATGAGATATAAATGATTAAATATTGAAAGACAATTTATACAAATTGAGTACTTATAGTAAATTTAATTCACTGAGTTTGTGAAGCTCATCCCTCATCATTTCAGTTAGCAGACAGGACAAGTAGTCTGGTGGGTTGAGAGTCAGACGAAATCATTTTCTATAAGCCACGCACGTTTAATATCCTCAAACAAATGAGAAAATGAAATATAAAATTTTTATTTGTAAATATTCATGTATTAGAAGTTGTATATTATGTTTAAACTAATATCATATTGATATACCTTCCCTGTTGAGGGTTGAGAGTTCCAGTAAAAATTTCTGTTAGTTTTGATTTTTTTTCATTGTTGCATATATGTGTCGTGCTGGGATTTTGAAAATGTGATGACACCGTCTCGGGGGTGACCAACCCGAGATGGGTTGTTACAATTTTGGTATCCGAGCATTAGGTTTTATGATTCTGTAGACTACATAAAAAGTAAGAAAGTGGAAGATTAAAATAAATTATATTTTAAATAGTCTGAGAATGGCACATGGACGCACTGGAGCTAGAGTTAGAGTTGTTGATTTGAGAGGGCGTGGTAGGCCCCTAATATTTTTGACAAGTCGAGGTTGAGTCTGAATCTGTGGTCCCTAGAAGGGAACGTGTTGATAGTATGATTGAAATTAGTAATATGATTCATATTAGTAAAGGTATGAGAGAATATGAAGTTGAAATAGATGAGCTAAGATAAGCTCTTACACATGCTCTTGAGAAAATGAATGTAACATATGATATAATTGATAGCTTATAGCATAGACTTGATTAACAGGCTAGAGCAGTGCCTAAGGTTGTTAATCCACTAATGACAAATGTTCAACAGTAGAAAAGTGAGTTTAGACATGAGATGCAGGGAGATTGTTAAGTTGAATGCCTTGTTATTTAAAGGATCTATGAATCCTTTTAAGCTTGAGTTTTGGGAGAAACATGTAGAAAGATTATTTGGTACTTTACCAGTGACTAACAGGCAAAGGGTCACTTTTTCTTCCTTCAAGTTAGAAGGAGAAGCTTTAGAATGATGAGAGGATACTCTTCCTTGAGTAAGTTACATATGTTGATAGACCCTTAACCTGGAATAGGTTTAAGGAAGATTTTCTTGATAAATACTTTCCTTAGACCTCTAGAGCCCAACAAGATAGAGATTTTATTTATTTGGGGGAAATGTATTGACTATGACTCAGTATTATAAGAGATTTGTGGCTTTGCCGAGGTTTGTACCAAAAATGGTAGACCTAGAGGAAAAGAAGTGTAAGAGGTTCATAAATAAACTATGTTTTAATATTTGATCAAAACTATCTTACATGAGGCATATGAATTATGTCAGATTAGTGGATATAATAATTCAAATTGAGAAGGATGTGATGGAAATTTGATGTAGGAGGAATTGGTGGAAGAGTTATAGATTTAAGGAACCTAGAGGTGGTACCAGTATAAGTATGCAAGGTGGAAGACCACCCAAAGGAAGTGTTCCTTGTCACAGGGAACTGAAGTACAGAGTCAGAAGCAAGTAGGATATGTTACTTATATAGCTCAGAATACTATTGGTGGGACCCTTAAATTTAGGAGACAGGTTATGAGAACTGGGAGTCATGACAGAGGAAGTAAGTATGTCACCAATGGGAAGTGGTAATCTGACGTATGACTAAGAGATAGAAGTTTGTTATAGAGATATTCAGATAAAATATGTATCCCCTAATTGTTCTAATTTGAGGTGCTTAAAGGTGGACATATCAATGTTGGTTGATCTTGGTGCAACCCATTCTTTTGCATCCAATATTCATATGAAGTCTATTGAAGTATTTTCTAAGATAAACTTGAGATCAGGTTATCACCAGTTAAGGATAGAGAAGGAAGACGTGCCTAAGACTGCTTTTAGGACATGTTATGGTCATAAGCTTTTTGTGATGTCATTTGGATTAACTAATGTTCCAGAAATATTCATAGACTTGATGAATAGAGTGTTTAAACTATATCTTAACAAGTTTATGGTTTTATTTGACTTTCTGATATAATCTAATAAGGAAGAGCAACATGTGAAACATTAGACAGTGTGTTAGAGATTGTGAGGAGAGAGAAATTATATGCAAAGTTCTCTAAGTGTGAGTGTTAGCTAAATTAAATGACCTTCTTAGAACATATAATATCGGGAAATAGCATAA
Organism: Bretschneidera sinensis; assembly: GCA_023935145.1. NCBI lineage: Eukaryota > Viridiplantae > Streptophyta > Magnoliopsida > Brassicales > Akaniaceae > Bretschneidera > Bretschneidera sinensis. Next base: position 108,278,367 of record CM043698.1, read on the forward strand.
CAGTTGATCCATAAAAGGTAGAGGAAATGTTAAGTTAGGAGAGACCAACTAATGTGACTGAGATTAGAATCTTCTTGGATTTAGCTGGTTATTATAGAAGATTCTTTTAGAAATTTTCTATTATTGTAATACTGTTGAATAGACCGACCAGGAAAGAGGTGAGATTTGTATGGTGAGAGAAAAGTGAGAAAAAATTCTTCAATTTCTAAAGAAGAAATTGACTACAGCTCCAGTATTGGTGTTTATTTCTGGTGATGAAGGATTTGTGGTGTATAGTGATGCGTCACATCAATGATTGTGATATGTGTAACATAGGAAAGCTATGGCCCATACTTCTAAGCAACTGAAGATTCGTGATAGAAATTACCCTACTCATGACTTAGAGTTGGCTGCTATAGTGTTTACTTTAAAGACTGGAGACATCATCTGTATGGAGCCACTTGTGAGATATTCATGGGTTATAAGAGTCTAACATACTTACCTACCCAAAGAGAGTTGAATTTGAGTCAAAGATGGTAGATGGAGTTGATTAGTAATGATGATAGTACAATTCACTATCATCTAGAAAATGAGAAGGTGATAGCTGATGCATTGAATAGAAAGTTTACAAGAAGTTTAATTGCTATTGGGAGTCCTGGTGTGAAATTGATGATAAATTTAAGAGAGATAAAAAAATTGAATCTGAATTTCGAAGAGCTGATGAGGATGATCAATAAAACTTCAAGGACTGTTACTCCAGGAACTTCGAAGCCTTCTACTCAAAAAAACTATGAGGGCTCTCTATCATAAAAACTCCAAGGGCTCTCTACCACAAAAAGTCTGAGGGCTCTCAAAGACTATTTGAAAGAGAAAAATTGCAAAGTGGAGTAGGGACTGCTTGAGGAACCCCCTTTTTATAAATAAAAATAGATAGCTTAAATCAATCTGAATGAAAGACCTAGATCGTGGCATTTCAGATACTTAGGAGAGACAATGATTCAATGTACCTACCAAAGGTTCTAGAAATATTCAAAAGGCCCTTAATGGGTCTTAACCAAGCTTACAAGTCTTTGCCCAACCAATGGGCCCAAAGCTTACAAGTCCTAGCCTAGCCTATTGGATACAAGTCATAACCCAGCCAATAGGCCTTGACCTCTTCTAATGGTTACCACAATAATTTGGGCCAAACGCCCGCAACTACATTTGAATTCTTCACTAAACTCACCTTTGTCAAGAGAGTTTAGAAAGTGCTTAACCCTTGACCAAATGAAGATAGAAGCCTTAGATTGCATACCTCATCTAACTCCGAGGCGATGGCCTACTTCACTTCATAGATCCCAAAAAAAATATCCAACTTCAAGAACCTTAGACTTGCACACTTTAGTTCTGAGGAGTTAGAACTGAGCCATCTAACTCCTCATACCTCATATACATTTGCTCCGAGGAGTTAGCGTCGAGTTTTTATCTTCCTCGGACCTTACATTTTTTTTCTCTGAGGAGTTAGTGCCAAGCTTTAATTTTCCTTGGAACTTACACACTTTCACTTCGAGAAGTTAGAGCCGAGCTATCTACCTTCTCATACCTTACATATTTTTTTTCGAGAGTTAGTGTTGAGTTTTCAACATCCTCAGACGTTACATACTTTCATTCCGAGGAGTTAGCGCCGAGATTTCATCCTACTTGGACCTTACTCACTTTAACTATGAGGAGTTAGTGCTAAGCTTTCATTTTCCTCGAACCTTACATACTTTCGCTTTAAGGAGCTAGCATCGAGCTATTTACCTCATCGAACCTTATATACTTTCGCTCCAAGGAGTTAGCTCCAAGCTTTCATCCTCTTCGAACCTTACTTTCACTCCGAGGAGTTAGTGTAGAGCTTTCATCCTCCTCGGACCTTACACACTTTTGCTCTGAAGATTTAGTGTTGATCTTTTATCCTCCTCGGACCTTACATACTTTCACTTCAAAGAGTTAGCACCGAGATTTTTTCCTCCTTGGACCTTACATACTTTCGCTCCGAGGAGTTAGCATCGATCTTTCATCCTTCTTGAACGTTACACACTCTCTCTCTGAGGAGACAGCACTGAGCCATCTACCTCCTTACACCTCATACACTCTCTCTCCATGGAAACAACACCGAGCTATCTACCTCCTCGGACCTCATACACTCTCTCTCCTAGGAGGTTACGTCGAGCTCTCCTCCTCCTCGGACTTAGATCACTCAAACCTCTGAGAGAAGAACCCGAGCTATCCCTTATTTTTCTCAAAATTCGAGCCATTGTTCTCAACCCTTTTAGTACCCAGGCACCTTGATAACCTCAAACTTGATCTGAGTTATACAACACAAAAAAGAACTACACTAATAACCTACTTCTTCAGCCGCATAACTATACTCAAGGAATGGGGCATCTGATGTAGGGAAAAATTCCCCATCTAATGAAATAACGACACGTGGCACCTGTCAAGGGAAAAAGTTAATTTCATAAATAGAATAGAATAGCCAACCAAATGGCTACATACAATAAAAAGCATAACGGTAATTTTACACCAAAATCTTAATCATACCATAACACTCTATCTAATGGATAATTCAGTCCTATCAAGATATCCCAGCCTATAGGAATCTTGATCCTATCATGATACCCAATATCAATCACTTTCCTAATTTGACTCTACTCTAAGACACTACATAAGGGGCTCTCACTATAAAAGGTACTCACTCACTCAATTCACTTCAAAATTCTTTAGCTTTCTCATTATCAAAAAGTCTTATATTAACTTAGGCATTGGAGAGCCTCTCTGGAGGCACAACCCCTTCGATCCTCTTGTGAATCTTAGGTTTTTCTCTCATCTTTGTGTGCACAGGTTTCCTACTCCAGCTGTTCATGTACTTGGCAGATTTTTGGCATCAACAAAGGCATAATAGATAACTCAAAATCATAACAGAGAAAAGTGAAAAGTTAAAAAATGTATATCTGAAAGTAGCTCGAATATGAGATCATAATCTAAGAACTACCCAATAAATCAAACCCCAAAATACTTCACAAATCTCGAAATAAAACCTTATCATCAAAATTGAAAATATTGGCTCAAGCTTTTTGAATTTTGTTCTCTTTTTTTTCGGCTTGAACCATCCCTCAAAAGAATGATAAGTATTATTTTATATAGGGAAAATCTCGAGGGTTGAACCAATGACGTTCTACCATGAAGAGAGAGAATTTATCTTCTCAAATACCAAAGACTCATAAAGAATCTTGAGTGAGCTATAAGGGGATTACTCAGTGCTTTCGTTATGCCAAGCGAGCAACAGGGCTAGAAATTAGGGAGGAGCCTCTAGAATTCGCGAAAGGAAGATAAGATGATGGAATTTGTGAGTTTGATTAAGAATTAAAGCAAGAAAAGCCATGGCAGATTTAGGGGTTAGGATTTCGAGCTATGGTGGCGTAGAAATGAAGAATGGGAGGATTTAGGGAGCATTTAGGATTAGAGGGAGGGTTAAGGAGATTTATAGTAGGTCACGATTCCGTGTCTCGGGTTGGTTTCGACCCACGGGTCTAGGTATGATTTTATGTGGTATTTAGCAAGTTTTAGTCAAGGTTTGGGGCTTGGACTTAGGTTTCAAGCTAGAGTTATTTTTTGGTGTTGAACCTCTTTTATATTGAATTAGGGTTCCAAATGGGCTCAAATTTGATTTCTTGGGCTTCCAATTTGAATTTTCTACTCCAAATTATTTTCCTCTCTAAAATTCTTTTATTTTATTCTATATTTTATTCTTTTTTTCATTTTTTAATTAACCTAATACTAAATTAGGAATTTATTAGATGCCTAATGCTAAGACTCTAAATTTATTAACGATTTAAATTTAAGGATCTAGGTTCCTTAATTTAAGTAATTAATGAAATTTCAAGACAAAAATTCATAAATACTATTAAGAAAAACTAATATAAAATAGATAAATGAAGGTTAAAATTAGATTTTTACAACCTATTTGAAAATTACCTGCACCAGACCTGGCCCGTGAAATCACGGGTCGGGTTGGGTAATCCCGTAGGAATTACATGCTTAATTGAACAACTTAGTGCAGTTATGCATCTAAATACAACAAAAAGATACTATTTTTACATTTTAATTTTTACTTTATAGAAATTTTTAGATCAGTTTTCGCTCTATTCTTTTGTATTTTTTTATATTAAAAATAAACAACATTAAAGCAAATGAAATTCATTTGTGCACATAAATTCAAAACAAAGGCAAGAGTTCATGAACCCATATTTGGTCTCGATCAAATTGTGATTCATTCTTGCCAAAACGTGTTGCTCTCCTCTATTTCATACGTCCGTTTTTGGTGTTATGCCATATGGCCTTTGATATGATCTTAGTAACATTGGTTGTCTCGTGATTGTTGCAAATTTAAGCTAGCGATTTTGTGTTCTTTTTTTTATATTAATTTGTGGCGAATCTTGTAATTTTCGGTAATCCTCAAGTCGTAACCATTTTTATTTGCGAGTCATCCATTAATGAGTAAGAGTAATACACTTTAAATTACATTAATGAAATCTTTTAAAACTTTTAATTGATCATTATACACCTAAAACATCTACTTGTATAGTTCTTATATCTGAAAATTTATGAAAAACAGGTTTCACATTAATAGTATTCAATTTTCTGGTTGTCATTGCATGTACCTAGTATATACCAAAAACACCTACCCAAGCAGTGCATGGTAAAATAGTATAAAATACAAAATGTTGATAATTACCATACTGATACCTATAGTCAAAGAAAACATTTTTTTTAGTTTTTTATTTTATTTGAATCTTAATATGTGATAATATATTAAATTCAACTAAATACTAGCATTATAAAAAAATAATAAATTACTCATATAACTCACAAACCCACTCATCATAAAAGGTCAAGCACAAGTTTTGATTTTACGACCTCGTATAAAATTTGAGTTTTTTTTTACAGCTATTTAACCCATGACTCGTCTAACTCAGCCTAACCTAACCCAACCCACCTTTTTGGCAACTCTAAGCATGATAGAATGGGTATTTATTCCTATAGAATGCACTAGTTGGCTTGTTTGGCCTACTTGTTTAGCCTTTTGGCCTTCTTTTGAATTTACGTTTGTAATACCTTTTCATTTCACTAATCAATTAATTTATCCTTTATCAAAAAAATAATAATTTGATCACAATATAAGTTAATAGTATTAATCACATAACTAACATATCAACTCACAATATTATTTCCTCAACCAGTAACATAATGACATGTGACACTTTGTAAGGGTGAAATAGTAATTTCACAAACAAGACAGATTTACTTGTCAAATAGCTACACAAGGGCAAGATGATGATTTCGCACAAGAAACCGTAATTCTGTTAAAACGTTCCATCCTATGGAAACCCTAGTCAAATCTTAGTCTAACTAGGATACTCTAGCCCATAGAACCCTAATCCTATTATGATACTCCGCATTAATTGCTTTCCTAATTGAGTTCTACCTCTAAACACTATACAAGGGGGCTTTCATTATCAAAGGTACACACATTCAATTTACTCTCGAAACTTTCTAGTTCTCTTGCTCTTTAAACCCTGTACTAACTTAGGCATCGAAGAATCCTCCCTGAGGCATAACCCCTCCGACGATTCCTTAGGATTCCTTTTGTCTTTGTATGAGCAGGTATCGCAGCCCGACTGTTTAGGTGCTTGCCAGATTTTTTGCATCAATAGACTGACGCCATCCATGGGAAAAATATTCAGGAAAAGAACTCATATATTAATATGTCACCTAAGAACACTGCCAAAAACACCACTGTCAACACAGCTAATACTTCTGCTGCCGCTAGTACTTCGGCCAGTCATAACCTTCTAGTTCTAAACTCCCAGCCATCCAAGAACATACTACTTTCTGCTAGAATCCTGGCAATTCTTCTGAAAAGTAGCCCAAATAATATCAACATTCCTAATTGAACTGTCCAGTCAACAAATCCTAGAAAAATTTGGACGCCCATGTCACATAGGGATAATTTATGGAACTCACCCAACTGGTGGCTAATCTAGCTGCCAAACTTGGGGGGCATGCTCCTCCCCCAGCCATAATCATCGTAGAAAAGCCCTCGACCTACAAGGCACCAAAATTTTAGCCATTAGGCCCATGCCTCAGATCAAAAATCCACCACAATGGCCTATCCTAACTACGGAGCAAAGCCCCAAGCCTATTTCGCCTCCAATAACTATACCGACCTGGATAGAAAGCTTGAGAAGATAGATAAAAGAATAGGTGAAGCTTTCAGAGGAAGAGGTACTAATGTCCTGGATGAGCACAACTCCCAAGATCCACCCTTTACACAAGACATCCTCAATGCCCCTCTCCCTCAGCACTTTAGGATGCCTATCATCAAAATGTACGACGGTACCACTGACCCTATGGATCGCCTCCAACTTTACAAAACAACTATGTTTCCAGACATAGTCCTATGTTGAGCCTTTCCCTTGACACTCGAGCAAGCTACCAGCATATAGTATTTTCACCTGAAACCGGGAAGCATAATTTCTATCAAAAATCTCAGTCGTGCATTCACCACGCACTTTCTCGATAGTAAGGGTTCGCAAAAGACTTCGAAAAGCCTATTTAGTATTAATCAACGCAAAAGAAAAAGACTCTGAGAGTATATCTCATGATTCAACACTGCAACATAGGAAATTCCTGACCTCAATCCTAAGGTTCGGATGCTTGCATTCAAAAATCGACTCAGGTGAGGGATGTTTAGTTCTAAGCTTACTAGACGCCATGGATATGAATGAAGTTTTCACTTGGGCCGAGGAATACATACTTGCTAAAGAGGATCAGGCATTCCAAAGAAAGAGAGAAGGAGGAAGGGGAAAGAAAAAAAAAAAAGAGTTTATCGAGTCAAAATACAACCCGCCAAGTAAGCCCCACTAAGAGGGCAGTGGGAAGACTACCCGTATATTCGATAGTTACACTCCCCTCAATGCACCTAGGACGAACCTATTAATAAACATCCAAGACCATGATTTCATTCGTTGGTCCACAAAACCCTTATAAACTAGTGGAAATAAGGATAGAACCAAATGGTGCCGCTTCCACAGAGATCACGGACACGATACTGAAGAATGCCACGCATTGAAAAACCATATCAAGTCTCTTATCCACTAAGGATACATGAAGGAATATATCGGGCCCCTAATATTCCGCAGTGATGAAGGTTAACCAAGATTTAGAGGAAAGAGATGTTTCTACTGCAATAAGGAGGGATATTTCAAGAAAGATTGTAAGAAGAAGATGTGGGATGAGAGAAGAAAAAGCCATACCAACAATGGAAAGGCTTCGGTTGCCAAAGGAGAATAGCAAGATGATGTTCTTGTTATGTGCTCAAATGTGAGCAGGAGGCAAGGCAGCGAAAAATGGATTCTAGATTCCGGGTGCACTTATCATATGTGTCCTCACAAGGATTGGTTCAAGAATTTCCAAGAAACCAATGATGGAAAGCTTTTCTTAGGGAATGACACTTCTTGCCAAGTGAGGGGGATAGGAGACATCCAGTTGAGGATGTTTGATGGAGTCATAAGGCTGTGCGGAATGTAAGGTATCTTTCAGACTTGAAGAGAAATTTGATCTCATTGCGGTAGCTGGATTCCATGGGGTATGCATACAAAGCAGAGGGAGAAAAAATCAAGGTAACCAAGGGATATTTGGTAGTGATCAAAGCAACAATAAAAGATGGACTCTATGAGATGATTGGAGAGACAGAAATCAAGGATCAAGCAGTAAGCTTGATGGCTAAGATGGATAAAGCAGCCCTTTTGCACACTCGCTTGGGACAAATGAGCAAAAATGACCTACAAGTTCTCAGCAAGGATGGTCTACTTGGTGGTGACAAAGTAGAGAAATTGGATTTCTGCGAGTGTTGTGTTCTTGGGAAGCAACACTGAGTCAGCTTCAACACCAGAGTGCACAAATCTAAAGGCATTCTTGACTACATTCATTCAGACCTTTGGGGACCAGCAAGAACACCAACACAGGGAGGTAACTTTTACTTTATGTCTTTAATTGATGATTATTCAAGAAAGGTTTGAGTTTATTTGCTTAAAAATAAATCAGATGCTTTGAATAAATTTGTGGTGTGGAAAAATTTACTGGAAACTCAAACGAGTAGGGTAGTTAAGGCCTTACAAATAGATAAAGGCTTAGAATTTTGCAATAAGGATTTTGATAAATTCTGTGAATTAAATGACATTCTAAGACATAGAACGGTTGTAAAAACACCTCAGCAAAATGGAATTGCTGAGAGGATGAGTAGGACCCTTATGGAAAAGGTTAGGTGCATGTTAATAGGATCCAGATTACCAAAATATTTTTGGGGAGAAGCTGTGTCTACTGCTGCATACTTGATAAATAGATCACCCTCTAGAGCTTTAGAGCTCAAAACTCCCATGGAAATGTGGAGTGGGAAACCCCCTAAGTTGAGCAACCTTAGGACTTTTGGATGTGCTGCGTTTGCACATCAAAAGGATGATAAACTTAACCCAACGTCTAGAAGATGTGTGTTTCTAGGGTATGGTGATAGGGTTAAGGGGTATAGGTTGTGGTCCTTAGAACCAAAAGGAAAGAAACTCATAATCAGTAGGGATGTTATTTTTAATGAATTGGTATTTCCCTATTTGGAGAAAACTAACCCTGCAGGGGCTAGTTAGCAAACCAATCCAGAATTTGTGGAGCATCACATCAAAGAAAATTCAGTTCAGGTAGAGAAAGGAAGGCAAGAGAGTTCGGACCAGGTAGAGCCCATTCATGAAGGCCAAGCTCAGGGCACTCAAGAGGAGGCTGAACTAGAAGGGATTGATGTAGCAAGTCAGAATGACTACCAGCTCCCAAGAGACTGGGGAAGGAGGGTGGTCGGACACCTTTGAGATATGGGTTTGCAGATGCTAATGTAGCAGCTCTTTAGATAGAAGGAGGAATGGTTGAACCAAAAACTTACATGGAAACCATGGAATGTAAGGAGTCGTTAAAGTGGTAGCTAGCTATGATTGAAGAAATGGATTCTTTGAGGAAGAACAACTCTTGGGAATTGGTGCCCAAACTAGAAAAATAGAGAGTTGTGGATTGTAGGTGGATCTATATGATCAAAGAAGGGAATCCTTCAAAGGATGAAGTCCGGTATAAAGCTAGGCTGGTAGCGAAGGGGTTCACACAAAGAGAAGGCATAGATTTCACCGAAATATTCTCAACATTTGTGAAGCACAAGACGATACGGATAGTATTGGCTATGGTGGCCCAATTTTATTGGGAGATTGAGCAAATGGATCTGAAGATAACATTCTTGCATGGAGAGCTTGATGAGACCATCTACATGAGGCAACCCGGAGGCTATGAGGAAGGAAGATAGGGAGAGTTGGTGTGCTAATTGAAGAGATCTCTCTATGGCCTGAAGCAATCACATCGACAATGGAATAAGAGGTTTGATTCTTTTGTAACTAGCTTGGGTTTCATAAGGAGCTACTATGATTCGTGCTTGTACTATAAGGGGCATAAGGTGGAGGAAGTGGGGATCATCCTCATCTATGTTGATGATATGCTGCTTCTTGGGAGCAACATGGAGTGGATAGAAGAATTAAAATCTCAACTCAGTGAGGAGTTTGAGATAAAGGATCTTGGCCATGCAGAGAAGATCCTTGGGATCAGCATAATCTGAGAAAGAGAGAGAAACAGATTGAAGATTTCTCAGACTTCCTACATAGAGAAGATGATATTTAAGTTCTCTATAGAAGATAGCAAACCAGTGAAGGTTCCCCTTGCTGGTCATTTCAAGTTCTCCAGCGATCAATGTCCAAGATCGGAGGCGGAGAAGAAGGAAATGGAAAGGATCCCTTACTCTAGTGTGGTTGGTTCAGTTATGTTCACCATGGTAAGCACTAGACCTGATATTGCTCATGCAATAAATGTCCTCAGTAGGTTTATGAGTAATCTCGAAAAGAAGTATTGGCTTAGGATGAAGTGGTTGCTGAGGTACTTGAAAGGAAGCCCAGAAGTAGGATTGATTTATGAGAAGAGGGGTAAGTCCATCTGTCTTGAGGGTTATGCGGATTTGGACTATGGAGCAGACCAGGATAAAAGAATATCGATTACCTCCTACTTCTTTAGCTTAAACGGATGTTATGTAAGTTGAAAGGCTTAGTTGCAGCCGGTGGTAGCACTCTCAACAACTGAGGCTAAGTACATAGCAGCAACAGAAGCCATAAAGAAGGCTATGTGGTGTAACGGGTTGTTGGAGGAGTTGAAGGTCCTGAAAGAGCAGGTGGTGGTGTATTCGGATAGCTAAAGTGCGTTGCACTTGTGTAAGAATCTGGTGTTCCATGAAAGGACAAAGCATATGGATGTTCAGTATCATTTCATTCGAAAAAATGTTACGGAAGGTAGCATTCATGTGGACAAGATAGCCATGGAGGAAAATCCTACAGATTTAGGCACCAAGGTTCTACCTCTAAGTAAGTTTAATCATTGCCTTGGACTACTTAGGATTGGAGTCGGTTGATATGATGACTCAAGATGAGTTTAAATCCTGAGTTCTCTGCACAATGGGTTCGGGTTTAAATGTTTAGACAAAGGTAGAGATTGTTAGTGTTTGTCTAAGGTTTAAATAAGGTTGAAAGATGGTTCAACATCAGGTCTTGGAGTCACGGCTAAAGGTATGCGTGCCTCACCTTGCAGCAACTCCAGAATGCATGCACACCAGTGTGCGCGGTGGCTCAACTCTTCCAAGGTGCGGCGCCCAGCAAAGGAGAAGACCTGAAAGATGTGTGCACCACGGCTCAGCCTCCCCCAGGCCCCGGCGCCCAGAATGGATGTAATTGTGGAGATGTTTTGCCCTGTTCAGGCCGCGGCATTCCCTGTTTTAGGCCGAGGCCTGAAGGCACACTGATGCACATTGGCTCAGTCTTTTGAGAGGTGAGTGGATGCATGAACAAAACACATAGGATCACTAAGTATTGATGAAGCGCTATGATTGAATGGTCCTCAAGATCTAAGGGTGGAGATTAACTTCAAAGATTGGCTCAAGAAGTGGTGCACTATATAAAGGGTCACCTAGCTTTAATCTCAAAACAATTGTGAGGCAAAACATACAAGTGATCCTGATACAAGTGAATTCAAGTGCAAATATAAGAGTGCAAAGACACAAAACACAGGAGAGGCACTAGAATAGATCTCAAAAGAGAGGCTGGTTAGAGAGAGTGGTATAGATTATGGGTAGAGGGCTTTGTAATATTTCTTATCACTTTCTTTCTTCTCTTCTTTGGTTCTTCATGAACTAGAGGTTTCTTGAAGGGGGTTACTATAATCTGTAAGAACTCATTGATTTAGTGCAGAGAGTTCAGAGGAACTCACGGGGACGTAGGCTATTACCGAACCTCGATAACAATTATTGTGTTCTTTCTTTTCTTTGATTTTTGTTTTTGTTTCCGATTCATTACAAGTCACTCTAGACTTGGGTGTTTGGAAGATCACCACCTGGGCATCAAGAAGGTGATTTCCCAACAGTGGTATTAGAGTTAGAGGAGCTTTGGAGAGCGGGTATCGAAGTTGGAACAGAAGGTAGTGGAGCAAGACTCCAAGAATCAAAGGCCAACTTCTTGGGTGATTCAAGAACGATGCTGGGATCAAGATCTAATCGTGTCCTTGAGGGTGATTCAAGAACGGTATTGAGATCTATCTTTGATCGAGTTCTTGTGATTTAGAAGTTTGGGAAAGCAATTGTGGGTGCTGTATAAATTTGGGATTTTCTCCGCAAGATGGCTTCAAATTTCATTGTTGCCCTTTGGAAGCGGAAGATCAAGGCTGTTCTCATGCAACAAAAATTGGACTTGGTGATTGAAGAAGATGACACTTTTCTAACAAGTATCATAGAAGTCCAGCGGATTGAGATGAAGAAAATGGCATACAGCACCATTTTCTTGTATATGTCGGATAGTGTCACAAGGGAGTGCGGAGACTCGGAAGATCCAGCTGTCATATGGAAGAGACTAGATGAGTTGTTTCTTACCAAAACTCTCCCTAATATGATTTATCTTCTTAAAATAATCTTTGCTTTTAAAATAGATCCTAGTAAAGAGTTGCAAGATAATCTTGATGTGTTTAATAAGCTAATTTAAGATTTGAATAGTTGAGCATAACATTCCCGGATGAACAATTGGCTATTATTTTGTTGAATTCTTTTCCTAATTGTTTTGATAATTTGATTAATGCTATTGAATATGGAAGAGATACTTTAACCAAGGAAATTGTGATCAATGCCATAAGGGCTCATGATTTCGAAGCCAAGATGAGGGAAGCATCAAGTGGAGAAGGACTGTTCGTTAGAGGAAGGCCAGTAACTCGGAATGGCAGTAGCATTCATGCAAACTACCGGGAGAAATCAAGAGGTAGAGGGCAGAGCCATGGGAGATCTCATTCCAAACCGAGATTTGGAGGAAAGAGATGTTTCTACTACAACAAGGAGGGACTTTTCATGAAAGATTGTTTGAAGAATATGTGGGATGAGAGAGGAAGAAGCCATACCAACAATGGAAAGGCTTCGGTTGCAAAAAGAGAACAGCAAGATGATGTTCTTGTTATGTGCTCAAATGTGAGCAGGAGACAAGGAAGCGAAAAATTGATTCTGGATTTCGGGTGCACGTATCACATATGCCCTCACAAGGATTGGTTCAAGAATTTCCAGGAAACCAATGATGGAAAGGTGTTCTTAGGGAATGACACTTCTTGCCAAGTGAGGGGGATAGGAGACATCCAGTTGAGGATGTTTGATGGAGTCACAAGGTTGTGCGGAATGTAAGCTATCTTTTGGACTTAAAGAGGAATTTGATCTCATTGGGGCAGCTAGATTCCATAGGGTATACATACAAAGCAGAGGGAGGAAAGATCAAGGTAACCAAGGGATCTTTGGTAGTGATCAAAGTAGCAATAAAAGATGGACTCTATGAGATGATCGGAGAGACAAAAATCAAGGATCAAGCAATAAGCTTGATGGCTGAGATGGATAAGGCAGCCCTTTGGCACACTCGCTTGGGACAAATGAGCGAAAAGAGCCTGTAATTTCTTAGCAAGGATGGTCAACTTAGTGGTGACAAAGTAGAGAAATTGGAGTGTTGTGTTCTTGGGAAGCAATACTGAGTCAGCTTCAACACCGGAGTGAACAAGTCTAAGGGCATTCTTGACTACATTCATTCGGACCTTTGGGGACCAGCAAGAACACCAACACAGGGAGGTAACTTTTACTTTCTGTCTTTAATTAATGATTATTCAAGAAAGGTTTGAGTTTATTTGCTTAAAAATAAATCAGATGCTTTGAATAAATTTGTGGTGTGGAAAAAGTTGCTGGAAACTCAAACGGGTAGGGTAGTTAAGGCTTTACGAATCGATAATGGCTTAGAATTTTGCAATAAAGATTTTGATAAATTCTGTGAATTAAATGGCATTCGAAGACTTAGAATGGTTATAAAAACACCTCAGCAAAATGGAGTTGTTGAGAGCGTAAATGGGACCCTTATGGAAAAGGTTAGGTGTATGTTAATAGGATCCGGATTACCAAAATAATTTTGGGGGAAAGCTGTATCTACTGCTGCATACTTGGTAAATAGATCACCCTCTAGAGCTTTAGAGCTCAAGACTCCTATGGAAATGTGGAATGGGAAACCCCCTGAGTTAAGCAACCTTAGGACTTTTGGGTGTGCTGTGTTTGCACATCAAAAGGATGATAAACTTAACCCAAGGTCTAGAAGTTGTGTGTTTCTAGGGTATGGTGATGGGGTTAAGGGGTATAAGTTGTGGTCCTTAGAACCAAAAGGAATGAAACTCATAATAAGTAGGGATGTTATTTTTAATGAATTGTTATTTCCCTATTTGGAGAAAACTAACCCTGCAGGGGCTAGTGAGCAAACCAATCCGGAATTTGTGGAGCATCGTATCAAGGAAAATTTAGTTTAGGTAGAGCAAGGAAGGCAAGAGGGTTCGAACCAAGTAGAGCCCATTAATGAAGGCCAAGCTCAGGGCAGTCAAGAGGAAGAAATGGATTCTTTGAGGAAGAACAACTCTTGGGAATTGGTGCCCAAACCAGAAAAACAGAGAGTTATGGATTGTAGGTGGATCTATATGATCAAAGAAGGGAATCCTCCGAGGGAGGAAGTCCAGTATAAAGCTAGGCTGGTGGCGAAGGGTTTAACATGAAGAGAAGGCATAGATTTCACTGAAATATTCTCATCAGTTGTGAAGTACAAGACGATATGAATAGTATTGGCTATGGTGGTCCAATTTGATTGGGAGATTGAGCAAATGGATGTGAAGACAACGTTCTTGCATGGAGAGCTTGATGAGACCATCTACGTGAGGCAACCCGAAGGCTATGAAGAAGGAAGATAGGGAGAGTTGGTGTGCTAATTTAAGAGATCTTTATATGGCCTGAAGCAATCACCTCGGCAATAGAATAAGAGGTTTGATTCCTTTATAACTAGCTTGGGTTTCATGAGGAGCTACTATGATTCGTGCTTGTACTATAAGGGACACAAGGTGGAGGAAGTGGGGATCATCCTCATCTATGTTGATGATATGCTACTTCTTGGGAACAACATGGAGTGGATAGAAGAATTAAAATCTCAACTCAGTGAGGAGTTTGAGATAAAGGATTTTGGCCATGCACAGAAGATCCTTGGGATGAGCATAATCCGGGAAAGAGAGAGAAACAGATTGAAGATTTCTCAGACTTCCTACATAAAGAAGACGATATTTAAGTTCTCTATAGAATATAGTAAACCAGTGAAGGTTCCCCTTGCTGGTCATTTCAAGTTCTCCAGCGATCAATGTCTGAGATCGGAGGCGGAGAAGAAGAATATGGAAAAGGTCCCTTACTCTAGTGTGGTTGGTTCAGTCATGTTCACCATGGTAAGCACTAGACCTGATATTACTCATGCAATAAGTGTCCTCAGTAGGTTTATGAGTAATCTCGGAAATGAGCATTGGCTTGGGATGAAATGGTTGCTGAGGTACTTGAAAGGAAGCCCAGAAGTAGGGCTGGTTTATGAGAAGAGGGGTAAGTCCATCTGTCTTGAGGGTTATGCGAATTTAGACTATGGAGCAGACTAGGATAAAAGAAGATCGATTACCTCCTACTTCTTCAACTTAAATGGATGTTGTGTAAGTTGGAAGGCTCAGTTGCAGCCGGTGGTAGCACTCTCAACAACCGAATCTGAGTATATAGCGGCAACGGAAGCCATAAAGGAGGCTATGTGGTGGAGTTGAAGGTCCTGAAAAAGCAAGTGGTGGTGTATTCGGATAGCTAAAGTGCGTTGCACTTGTGTAAGAATCTGGTGTTTCATGAGAGGACAAAGCATATGGATGTTCGGTATCATTTCATTCGGGAAAATGTTACGGAAGGATGCATTCATGTGGACAAGATAGCCATAGAGGAAAATCCTATAGATTTAGGCACCAAGGTTCTACCTCTAAGTAAGTTTAATCATTGTCTTGGACTACATAGGATTGGAGTTGGTTGATATGATGACTTAAGATAAGTTTAGATCCTAAGTTCTCTGCACAATGGGTTCGGGTTTAAATGCTTAGACAAAGGTAGAGATTGTTAGTGTTTGTCTAAGGTTTAAACAAGGTTGGAAGATGGTTCAATATCAGGTCTTGGTGCCACGGCTTGAGGTGTGCGCGCCTCACCTTGCAGCAAATCCAGAATGTATGCACACCAGTGTGCATGGCTGCCCAGCTCTTCCAAGGTGCGGTGCCCAGCAAAAGAGAAGACCTGGAGGAGGTGTGCGCCGCGGCTCAACCTCCCCTAGGCCGCGGCGCCCAGAATGGATGTAATTGTGGTGATGTTCAGCCCTCTTCAGGCCGCGACATGCCCTGTTCTAGGCCGTGGCCTGAAGGCACACTGATGCACATTGGTTCAGCCTTTTAAGAGGTGCGTGGATGCATGAACAAAACACACAGGATCACTAAGGATTGATGAAGCACTATGATTGAATGGTCCTCAAGATCTAAGGGTGAAGATTAACTTCAAAGATTGGCTCAAAAAGTGGTGCACTATATAAAGGGTTACCTAGCTTTAATCTCAAAAAAATTGTGAGACAATACATGCAAGTGATCATCATACAAGTGAATTAAGTGCAAGTGTGAGAGTGCAAAGACACAAAACACAGGAGAGGCACTAGAATAGATCTCAAAAGAGAGGCTGGTTAGAGAGAGTAGTATAGATTGTGGGTAGAGGGCTTTGTAATAGTTCTTATCACTTTCTTTCTTATCTTCTTTGGTTCTTCAAGAACTAGAGGTTTCTTGAAGGGGGTTGCTATAATCTCTAAGAACTCATTGATTTAGTGCAGAGAGTTTTAAGCAATTCACGGGGACGTAGGCTATTGCCGAACCTCGATAACAATTGTTGTGTTCTTTTTTTTCTTTGATTTTTGTTTCTGTTTCCAATTCATTATAAGTCACTCTAGACTTGGGTGTTTGGAAGATCACCACCTGGGCATCAAGAAGGTGATTTCCCAACAGCCACAATGCATCCCACTATTCCCATGCTCCAACCACAGTTCGTGGAACTATCGCGTCTGGTGGCTATCCTTGCAGCCAAGGTTAGGAGAGGGGTTCTCCGGCCCTCCTCCATGCCTCCTTGACAAAGTCCTTGATGCATGAACGCCACCAGTCATGGGCTCCCCATCGACAACTACTCCATGATGGAGTCATTGATAAGAGCCAAAAATGCACCTCAAAGATGTTTAATTGTTAGCATTTTATGATTCTTCTCGGTCTTTATTGCACTCTTGTGTGTTGATAACTCTTAAGTAATATCATTGGACTACTAATGTATTCAAGTACATTTTCAGGTGTTTTGAGTCCAAAGAAGAGAAGAAGCGATCATTGTTTAAAAGCACCAAGGGTCCATGCACGACGAAGTAAAAGAATGGCTACAGAGAGGCAAAGCATGAAGATTAACAGCAAAAAGGCCAGCACTGCGGTGCTCCTCAGCAGCACCGCGACGCCCAGAAACATACATATGATGACCCACCAGCCAGCACCGTGGTGCTCCTCAACAGCACTGCGGCGCCCAGAAGGACGCCCATTCCAGCTTATGCCTAGCACCGAGGTGCTCCCCAGCAGCACTGCAGCGCGCACACGCATTTACATCTCCGAGTTAGACTCTAATTAGGGTTTTTAAACACTAGATTAAACCTAAGAATACCCTTGGTCTTTTGTACTATAAATAAGACACTTAGGGTTTAAGGGAAGATCTCTTGGCTATGAGAAAACCCCAGAAGTTGAAGACAGCAACTCTCATCCACAAAAGAGTTTAGCCATGAACACTATGGCTAACTAACTTCCAAGCAAGGCGAAGGGATGAATCCCTAGGTGTAGTTGTTCCTATCTATCCTTATTTGGTTCAGTTGTAATAAGAATTTATTGTCAAACATTGTCATGATTTATTTCTTTATCTAATTATAAGATTTTATCTATTCCGGTGATTGTATCTTTTCCTTGATATAACTTTAGTCATGCTTCTCTTATGTCAAGATTATTGGGTATAATTGAGTTTGGTAAGTCTAACCTTTAAGTTTGTTCATTACTGCAATATTGTCAATAAAGATATATTGTCGTTTCTTGATAAACCTATAGGATAGATCATATATGCATGAATCAGAAATAAGAAGTATTTCATTACAATCATATTAGGGTTTACACATGTTCTCATCGAATATTTGTCGATTGTATGTTTGGGATGTGAAACGTGCAATCGAGATAAAAGCAACTGAATCAAGTTAGGATTAGGACAACGAACCCAGGGAGGATTCCCGGATCCTTGTTGCCTCTCTATTATATTTCACAAACCTACACAATTACTTCATCATCAATTTCAGATTCTTTACTTATTATATTGTCTCATATTAAAGTTTACATCTCTCTTTATAGTTAAACTTGTTTCCCTGTGGAATCGACACCCCAAAGCTGTGCTACAACAACTGCATATGTTTTGAGCGTAATCAAATTTTGGCGCCGTTGCCGGGAAAACCTGCTTACTCATAAGGAAGTTTGTTAACTCTAAGACAAGACGATACTATCTTTCTTTTATATTCTAATTTTTTTCTTTATTTTGTTTTGTTTAATTTATTTCTTTTAAAATCAGTTGGTGTATGCTTAGACAGAGAGATTCGCGAGGGAGATTCATTAAGGGACCCGAAATAGTGATACCTTTCCCTTCCACATCCATTAGTGAAACCTCACCTAGATCAAACTCTAGTGCACCCCACAGAATATTTAGAAAACTTCATTAACATGGCTGAAAACCCTAATGAAAATGTTGCTAGGACACTTAAAGACTACCTACATCCTAGCCGGACAGCCACACCATCGTGTATTATGTTTCTAGCCAACACCCACCATCAATACTTTAAACTAGAGATGATACAATTACTCCCCATTTTTCATGGCTTGGAAAACGAAAACCTATATGTGCACATTAGAGAATTTGAGGAAGTAGTTGCGACTTTCCATAGTCAAGATGTAACCAATGATATCATGAGACTCAAGTTTTCTCCTTTCTCCTTGAAGGATAAAGCTAAGAGTTGGTTATACTCGTTGAGACCACGATCTATTGGGTTATGGAATGAGATGACCCAAGTCTTTTTCAACAAATACTTCCCTCAACATAAAACTAATGCATTGAAAAGACAAATCTCCACCTTTGCACAATAGGAAAACGAGACTTTGTATCAGTCTTGGGAGAAATTTAAAGAGCTGTTAAGTATGTGTCCACATCATGGGTACAAAAATTGGCGCTTAGTGAGCTATTTCTATGAGGTCTTACCTATAGAGAGCACCAATTTATCGAGATGATGTGCAATGGTGAATTTCTACAAAAAGACCCTGATGAGGCTTTTGAGTACCTCAATGAGCTTGCTAAAAAAGCTCACACATAGACTAGACCTAGTGCTACTGAAAGCACAAATAGGTCACGACCTATAGGAAACCCTAGTGGTGGAGGAATCTACCATATTAGGGAAGAGGATAATCTTAAGGCCAAGGTCGAGATGCTTACTAGGGAGTTAGAGGCACTGAAAACTAAAAAACCAACACACATGGTTAATCAAGCCGAACCTTTAGAAACATGTTTTGTGTGTGGTGGGATTGATCATCCTGCTCAAGATTGCCCCACATTTATTGACATAAGATGGCTATACGAGGAACAATGTAATGCCTTAGGCATGTACAAGAAGCCTCAAGCACCCTTCTCTAACACTTACAATCCGGGGTGGAGAAAACATCCTAATTTCAGTTGGAAATATGAAAACCAGCAGCATGCACAGCCTCCTAGATCATACCCAACACCTTATCATGCACCCTCATCCTCTAGGAACTCTATAAAAGACACCTTACATGCTTTCATAGAAGGACAAGGTAAAACAAACCAGAGGTGTGAGGCATTAATTACACAAGTGGTTGAGGAAAACAAAGAAATAAGGAGCCAAGTGTCTAAATTGATGGGCTCCTTAAGTGTGACTGAGCGAGGTAAGTTTCCTTCCTAAGCTCATTCCGTACCTCACGGTCAACATATGGCACAAGAAAATTTGAAAGATGTAAATGCCATTGTGACCCGAAGTGGCAAGTCACTGCACATCCCACCAATGAATAAATCTGAGGGTATGGAAAAGGGTCAAACTAATAGTGAAGCCGAGTTGCTTAAAGACCCTAAGGTGACCAAAAATCCTGTTAAGGCACCATTCTCCCAAGTATTAAAATCCAAAAAAAAAATCTTAAAATAAATAATGAAATCCTTGAGAACTTAAGGCAAGTGAAACTTAATCTTCCTCTTTTACATGTGATTAAACAAGTCTCTGCCTATGCAAAAGTTCTCAAGGATTTATGCACCATTAAGAGGAAACACCATCTCAAGAAAACGGCATTCCTAACTGAGCAAGTTAGTGCATTAATTGAGCAAAGAATTCCCCCAAAATACAAAGATCCAGGCTGCCCTACCATTACTTGCAACATTGGAAATCATGAGGTAGGATAAGCTTTGCTAGATTTAGGAGCTAGTGTAAACCTGATGCCATTCTCCATTTGCTTACAGCTAGGGTTAGGAGAAATCAAACCAACCGGCATGGTATTACAATTGGCTGACCGTTCAGTCAAAGTACCCCGGGGTGTCGTATAGGATGTCTTGATTCAAATTGATAAATTCTACTATCCTGTTGATTTCTTAATTCTTGATATTACTTCTACTGTTGATACTAACTCTAAAATCCCTTTAATTTTGGGTAGACCTTTCCTTGCTACTGCAAATGCTCTAATAAATTGTAGGAATGGACTCACGAAACTATCTTTTGGCAACATGACACTTGAAGTGAATATTTTCAGTGTTGCAAAGCAGCCCGAAGAAGAGGACGAAAACCACCAGCTTTACATGATTGAGTCACTCATCAATGAGGAAGTCTCTTTAACTCATAATTATGAACAATTTAAGAGTTTTCTTGTTAATTCTGAGATAGATTTATTTGATGATAAAACTGATATGATTAATATTTGTGATATTTTTGACAAATCTCAGGATTATAGCAATCGAGCATGGCAACCAAGGTTTGAGAAGCTGCCCGAAAGAAGCAAGACACAAGTCCCCTCAAGTGTGGAAGCACCTAAGGTTGAACTAAATCCGCTACCTAAGGTCTTAAAGCATGTTTTTCTCGGTCCAGGTGATACCTTTCTTGTTATTATTTCTTCTGAATTATCTGAGACCCAAGGTGAGAAACTACTTCAAACTTTGAATGCACACAAATCAGCCCTAGGTTGGAGCATGGCTCATTTAAAGGGAATTAGTCCCCTAATCTGCTCCCATAAAATAAATTTGGATGAAGGAGCTAGTCCTCATAGAGACCCTCAACATAGGCTTAACCCCACTATGAAAGAAATAGTGAAAAATGAAGTGCTGAAACTGTTAGATACGGGTATTATATATCCCATAGCTGATAGTAAATGGTTAATTCCTACACAAGTCGTCCCTAAAAAGTCCAGAGTCATGGTAGTAAAAAATGACCTAATAGAGCTAGTCCCTACCAAACTTGTGACTAGGTGGCGTATATGCATCGATTACAAAAAATTAAATGCTGTCACCCGGAAAGACCACTTCCCACTCCCTTTTATTGATCAAATTCTTGAGTGTGTAGTTGGTCATCCCTTTTACTGTTTTCTAGATGGTTATTATCAAATAGAAATTGCATTAGAAGACCAAGAAAAGACCACTTTTACTTGTCCTTTTGGCACCTATGCTTTTCGCAGAATGCCATTTGGATTATGTAATGCTCCTGCCACTTTTCAACGCTGCATGATGAGTATTTTTAGTGACATGGTTGAAAGTTTCATAGAGGTTTTTATGGATGACCTAATTGTTTTGGATCTTCATTTGAAGTATGCTTAATGAATTTAGAAAGAGTATTAATTTGCTATGAGGAAAAAGAATTGGTTTTAAATTGGGAAAAATGCCATTTCATGGTACCATCCGGCATTGTCTTAGGGTGTATTGTCTCTTCTAAAGGAATAGAGGTCGATCAATCTAAGATTGAATTAATCTCTAAATTGCCCACACCTAAGACAATAAAGGATGTGAGGTCCTTCCTTGGTCATACTGGTTTTTATAGGAGGTTCATACAAAAATTTTCAAGCATATCTAGACCACTATGTGCCCTCCTAGTTAAAGACACTCCCCTTGAATGGACAAAAGCTTGTCAAGAAGCATTCTAAATGCTGATCGGCAAGCTTACTTCCGCACCTATAATGCAGTCACCAGATTGGACCTTGCCTTTTGAAATCATGTGTGATGCTAGTGACTACGCTGTAGGTGCTGTTTTTAGACAGTGAAAAGAGGGAAAACCATTTGTCATTTACTATGCTAGTAAAACTTTAAATAGTGCTCAAATGAATTACTCTACAACTGAAAAAGAATTACTAGCTGTAGTATTTGCTTTAGATAAATTTTGTGCCTATTTAATTGGTTCCCCTATTCTTATTTTTACAGATCATGCAGCACTCAAGTACCTTCTTACAAAGAAGGATGCTAAAGCACAACTGCTCCGATGGATCCTCCTCCTACAAGAATTCGACATCACCATCAAAGACAAAAAAGGAGTGGAAAATGTAGTGGCTGATCATCTTTCGAGACTTACTTTCGAGGACACTTGTGATGACATGCCAATCAAGGATGATTTTCCAAATGAGCAATTACTATCCATTACTTCTCTACCTTGGTATGCTCACATCGTAAATTATTTGGCTACAGGTGAGATACCAATGGATTTGAGTGCTCAAGACAAGAGGAAATTCTTATACGAGGTACGTAATTTCTATTGGGATGACCCTTATCTTTTCAAGTATTACCCTGACCAAATTCTAAGGCGTTGCATCCCTAATGAAGAGATTGCAAGTGTCTTAGACTTTTGTCACTCACAAGCTTGTGGAGGCCACTTTTCAATGAAAAAAACCGCTGCAAAAATTTTGCAGTGTGGATTTTACTGACCTTTCTTGTTTAAAGATGCAAACACCTACTCTCGCTCATATGAAAGGTGTCAAAAGTTAGGAGATGTGTCCCGTCGAAATATGATGCCCTTAAACCCTATTTTAGTAATTGAAATTTTTTATTGTTGGGGCATCGATTTTATGGGACCCTTTTCTCCTTCCTTTGGATACCAGTACATCATTTTGGCAATAGATTATGTATCTAAGTGGGTAGAGGCCGCAGCTTGCCGAAGCAACGATAATAAAACGGTAATCAAATTTCTCAAAGAAAATGTGTTATCTCGATTTGGTACACCACGTGTTATAATTAGTGATCAAGGTATTCTTTTGAAGCTTTAATGCGAAAATATGGGGTGTTACATAAAATTTCTACTACCTATCATCCTCAGACTAGTGGACAAGTAGAGCTCACTAATAGAGAAATCAAACAAAATTTAGAAAAAACGGTTAACCCGGATCGCAATGATTGGTCTTTGAGACTTGTTGATGCACTTTGGGCATACCGTACTGCTTTTAAAACATCCTTAGGCATGTCACCTTATAGGCTTGTTTTTGGAAAGCCTTGCCACTTACCCATAGAGCTCGAGCATAGAGCTTATTGGGCCATCAAGTCTTTTAATTTTGACATATGAGAGGCAGGTAAGATTAGGAAGTATCAACTGACCGAGTTAGAGGAATTAAGAAACGATGCTTATGAGAACTCTAGGATCTATTAGACCAGGATGAAAGCATTCCATGATAAAAAAATTTTGAGGAAAACATTTAGACCCAATGATCGGGTGTTCTTGTATGATTCTAGACTCCATAAGCATCTAGGAAACCTTCGGTCAAGATGGACCGGTCCCTTCATAGTAAAACGTGTTTTTGGGAATGGAGCGGTGGAAATTGAGGACACTAAGGACGGTTGAATTTTTAAAGTGAATGGTCAGCGCCTTAAGATCTTAACCAATAGGTCAAATCCAGAGGTGGAAGACATTCCACTTATGGATCCGGTCTATTTCCCTCAACTTTACTACACAGGTACGTTTTCATTTATTTTTCTTTTGATTTGTTTATTTTGTTTTTAATTACATTTTATTCACTCTCAAATTGTTAGTTTTTTTTTCAATTTAAATTTTTAGATTCACTTTTTAATTTTATTTTATTTTTCACTTGGCAACCAAGGACAAATTTTTTTTTTTTTGGGCACCAGTGAGCACCGCAGCGCCAGACCCAGCACCGTTGTGCCTAATACCGAGCCCAGCAGCACCAGGCCCAGCGCAACAGCACACCGCACGGCGCTAGCCTGAACCCAGCACAACCTAACCCTGAATTCTGCACTATAAAAGCCATTTTTCTCCCTTCTTCCTCATTTCTTCTTTCACAAAACCAGCAGCACACTCCCTCCTATCTCCACTTGCACACTCACTTGAACTCAAAATTTCTTATTGCATCATCATTTCTTACTCAATTGCTCACTTTTTTTGCTGATTTTGCTAGCATTTTCCTTCAAAAGCTTGGTTATAAGAAGACCATTGGGATCATCAAGAACACTCCAAGAGGTAGATAGTCTTTCTTCTCTCCACCATGGACATCAAGTAAGACCACCTTCTTCCATTTTATTGTGCATTTGTGCTAATTAGTGATTATACTTTACCTTAAATCTATTATTTTAAAATATTTGTTTCCATGGCACCTAAGACCAAGAGACCTAGGGGGAGACCACAGCAAGAATATGATGAGACCAAATTTGTGAGTTTTGCAGCGAGTGAGAGATATATTAGTATGTTGCACAGTTGAAAACCCATTCCCGAAATAGGATTCAACATCACCGAGAGGGGAAATCCGACCTTATTTAGAATGATTCTAGATAGGAATTGGGGCACATTTACACAACAACCCTCTCACTCCCTCCCAAATTTGGTTAGAGAATTTTATGCCAATGCACCCGAGCATAGGAATGGTGAAATAAGAGTGAGAGGATGACTAGTCTCTTTTAGTAGCACATCCATTAATAACTTCTATGGATTGCCTGACATTAGGCATAGTGAGTATAGCTTATATGTGTCTACCATCAATTATGACGAGATTTTCCATACCCTTTGTATTCCAGGCACTACATGGAAAATGACGGGTTATCTGCCTGTCACTTTGCCCGGTACTTCTCTCAATGTCACTACTAGGGCTTGGCAATATTTTATATGTCAGCGGATGATGCCTGTTTTACATTATAGTGCCTTAACTGTTGAGCGAGCTGTGTTAGTCTATGCAATTTTAATGGGAATGACTATTGATGTCGGCCAACTCATACATGATTCAATCAACCACACTATTAGACAAAAGCTTGGATTATATTTTCCTTCTTTGATAACCCAATTGTGCATCCGAGATGGAGTCCAATACAACCCTGATGAAGAAGCCCAGGAACCCAAAAGACCCATTGATGATAGCTTGCTAGCACAGATTCAAGCTTCAAGGCCGCCCATTCCGGGAGAGGGAGCAGCCTTTGCTGATCGTCCTTCTTCCTCTAGGCCTCTCACTATTGTCGAGCACTTTGAGTGTCTAGAGAGTCATTTTGACGAGCATAAAAAATTATTGCTTGATAAGTTAGATCATCAAGACAAAATATTGGCTCGGCAAGGCAGATTCTTGGCTCAGCAGGCCGATTATCAAGTCGGGGTCTATTCTTCTTTTGGTCAGATGTGCCACCACCTTGCCTCCGCTTCTGGTTGTAATATGGATCACTTCCCTACTATGCCACCCTATCCAGGTTCATTTTTTGATCCCACTCCTGAGGAAGGTGAGGAGAATGAAGAAAATAAGGAGAGTGAAGAAAATGATGAGGATGACGAGGATGATGAGAATTTAGAGGATTAGTTTTTGGTCCTTTGTTTTGGTTGTTTGTTTTGTTTGTTTCTCTTTGTTTGTTTATTTTTTTGTTTTGATTGTTTGTTTTGTTTATTTATTTTGTTTGTTTATTTTACTTGTTTAGTGTGTTTTCATTTCTGTTATCTTTCTTTTTTCCTTTATTTCTTTTTATTTTATTTTTTGTGCTAACCTAACATATGGTGGAAATCCCAAGGGCACACCAAAGTTGTTTTCTCTTTGTTGTCTTGTTCTATGTTGTAGATTGGAATTTCAGTAAGAGGAATGGCAAGCACTTCACCCATAGTACACATTTTCCAGCACCTATGCACTCGTGTTTACAAAAAGGGAGTTTTCTTTACTTTCTCTTTAAACATTGAGGACAACGCTAGTTTTCAGTTGGGGGTGGAGGAAACGTATTTCTTTAAATTGTTCGGTGTTACCTTCCCTTACCATTTGTTTTAAGCATGATTTGTGTTTGCCTTTGATGTAATTCACATGTCAATGATATAAGCTTAATTGAGATAACATATAGCATCTAGAAGAAGTTAAATCTTGCTTCGGTTTGAAATTAATTTAAGTATCAATCTTCACTTGGTTTGAGACTCTAGTTTGTGGTGAGAATGTATGATTAATCTAAAACATTTAGAGAAGTTTTATGTGTGATTGCTTTGTGAATACTTTTGCGGTCTCGACAAGCTCTAGAACTTATTTGACAATCACTTGAGGTGAATTCCTAGGATGCACACTACTTAGGATATAATATAGGCCATTTTTTAACCGTTTGAGCCTTCCAAACTTACCATTGCTATATTTATCACTAGTTACCCATTTGAGTCTTTTTCTTGAAAAAGAATTTGAGCCTTGTTTCTTTCAATAGCCATTTACTCACCTCTATGAGCCTAAAATATTTTATCGTTACCTTCCTTTTAAAAGAACTTAGTTATACACATTTTTTGAGAAGTACTCAAGAGGAGTAAGGATGAAAGTATGAGAAAAAAAATATATTACTACCATAGCCCAAATACATGAAAAGAGATAAGTTGGGGGTTGTGGAAAAGAAAAACAAATTGATAAAAAATGAGGTAAATGGTCTTATGTGCCAAAATAAATAAAAAAAGTGAATTATGGAAAAGAAAGAAAAAAAATGGTGATTTGTTGAAAGACATGTTCGAAAAATGGTTGGAAGAGTTGGGTATTGAAGTAAGGTTATCTAGTGCTTAAAGAGTTGTGTTCAAAACTAAGAGATTAAGTTCTTTTACTTGTTGAATCTTTCCCATTCTTTTTTAACCTTTACCTTAGCCTAACGTTACAAGCTTATTAAAGACCTATTGATCCAATGTAGTGTGATTTTTCTACAATAGTGGAGAGTGATTCGAAAAGTGAGCCTATGGAGATTGTTTTTGTGATTGATGTCACACAATTTATGTTTTTAGATGCCAAGACTTGTATTCATGATTTTTATGCATAAAATCATCCGAGTGTTCTG
Organism: Bretschneidera sinensis; assembly: GCA_023935145.1. Lineage (NCBI taxonomy): Eukaryota > Viridiplantae > Streptophyta > Magnoliopsida > Brassicales > Akaniaceae > Bretschneidera > Bretschneidera sinensis. The sequence goes on from CM043698.1 coordinate 108,305,260, forward strand.
ATTAATGGATTGTGGTAAGATGGATGTTAAGAGTCAATAACGATTTTAAGATTGATGTTTGGATTACTTTTGGATTTGGGTGAAATTTAATGATTCTTTATGCTGTATGTTGTGTGCAATGTTTGAGACAAAAGTGAATTACTCTTGGTTAACACTAGTAGTGCTTTTTGTTTATGATTCCCACCATGGAACTCATTTCTTGTTTCCGCTTAAATTGCTAGAGACTAGCAATAAGCTAGTTGGGGGTTATGATAAGAGCCATAAAATGCACCTCAAAGATGTTTAATTGTTAGCATTTTATGATTCTTCTCGGTCTTTATTGCACTCTTGTGTGTTAATAACTCTTAAGTAATATCATTGGACTACTAATGTATTCAAGTACATTTTCAGGTGTTTTGAGTCCAAAGAAGAGAAGAAGTGATCGTTGTTTAAAAGCACCAAGGGTCCATGCACGACGAAGCAGAAGAATGCTTACGGAGAGGCAAAGCATGAAGATTAGCAGCAAAAAGGCCAGCACTGCAGTGCTGCTCAGGCGCCCAGAAACATACATATGATGACCCACCAGCCAGCACCGCGGCACCCAGAAGGACGCCCATTCCAGCTTATGCCTAGCGCCGAGGTGCTCCCTAGTAGCACCGCAGCACGCACATGTATTTACATCTCCGAGTTAGACTCTAATTAGCGTTTTTAAACACTAGATTAAACCCAAGAATACCCTTGGTCTTTTGTACTATAAATAAGACACTTAGGGTTTAAGGGAAGATCATCTTGGCTGTGAGCAAAGACCCAGAAGTTGAAGACAGCAACTCTCATCAACAAAAAGAGTTTAGCCATGAACACCATGGCTAACTAACCTCCAAGCAAGGCGAGGGGATGAATCCCTAGGTGCAGTTGTTCCTATCTATCCTTATTTGGTTCAGTTGTAATAAGAATTTATTGTCAAACATTGTCATGATTTACTTCTTTATCTAATTATAAGACTTTATCTATTCAGGTGATTGTATATTTCCCTTGATATAACTTTAGTCATGCTTCTCTTATGTCAATATTATTGGGTATAATTGAGTCCGGTAAGTCTAGCCTTTAGGTTTGTCCATTACTGCAATATTGTCAATAAAGATATATTGTCGTTTCTTGATAAACCTATAGGATAGATCATACATGCATGAATCAGAAATAAGAAGTATTTCATTACAATCATATTAGGGTTTACACATGTTCTCATTGAATATTTGCCGATTGCATGTTTGGGATGTGAAACGTGCAATTGAGATAAAAGCAACTGAATCAAGTTAGGATTAGGACAACGAACCCAGGGAGGATTCCCGAATCCTTGTTGCCTCTCTATTATATTTCACAAACCTACATAATTACTTCATCATCAATTTCAGATTCTTTACTTATTATATCGTCTCATATTAAAGTTTACATCTCTCTTTATAGTTAAACTTGTTTCCCTGTGGAATCGACACCCCAAAGCTGTGCTATTACAACCGCGTATGTTTTGGGCATAATCAGTCATCACCACCTCCCATCGTTAAATCCAAAAGAAGCTCCTTCTTCAGTTGCAACCTCGGCCTCAACAGATGGATCGAGGAAATGAAAGAAAAAATCAATGAAGCACTCAAATGCCGAAACCACAGTGTCCTGGACGAGCTCAACATCCAAGACCCACTCTTCACTCAAGAGGTCCTCGAAGCTCCACTCCCATCAAACTTCCAAATGCCCTAAGTCAAACCCTATGACGGTTAAGCAAACCCCCTAGATCATCTTCAACACTATAAGACTACCATGATGCTGCATCGGCATTCCGATCCGATAATGTGCCAAGAATTCCCCTTAACGCTCGAGAAGGCCGTTAGAACTTGGTATTCCCGATTGAAACCAAGGAGCATTGGCACCTTTAAGGAGATAGGCTACGCCTTTGCGTCCCATTTCCTTAGCAACAAGGGGCCTAAGAAGACCTCAGAATCTCGGTTCAACATCATCAAACTTTGGGGAGAGAGACTTTGGGCCTACATCTTGAGGTTCAATGTTGCCACTTGGGAGATCCCAGACCTCGACCCCAACGTCCAAATTCTATCATTCAAAATGGACTAAGGTCTGAAATCTTTAGCTCCAAGCTCACCAGGCTACCACCTGGCAACATGAAAGAAATTTTGACCTAAATCAAAAAGTACATGCTAGAGGAAGATGATCCGGACTTCCGGAGAGAACAAGAAGGGGATACAGAGGAGAAAATGAAAGATCTTACCAGCTCCCACCATAAGCTAACCAAGAGACCCTTCCGTGAGAGTAGTCCCAAAGCCCCCAACCACTTTGAGAGCTCCACTCCCCTCAATGCATCCAAGACCAATGTCCTGATGTAACTCTAAGACCGGACGATCCTCCAGTAGCCTCCGAGGCCATTGCGCCTCAGTAGGAATCAAAGCAAGTGGTTCTGGTTCCACATAAACCATGGGCACAATACCGAAGAGTGCCTAGCCCTGAAGCATCATATTAAGGCTCTCATCAACAAGGGGCAGTTGAAACAATTCACCAGACCACGACAAGAAAAAAGGCCTGAACGACCCCAAAAGAGTCCCGAACGTTTGATTAACTTAACTCGGGCGCACCAGGTCCTCCGAAGAAGTCCGAGGCCAAGCCAAGAAGGGCTGAGTAGGAGAGGCCCAGAGGTCACCCCAACCAAGATTATCAAAACAATCTACAGAGGCCTCATCGCCAGGGGTACCTCAGGACATAAAGAAAAGGCTTATGTCAGGTCTGTGGCATCAGTCAGTGGCCCGCACAAATCCAGAAAGACAGACCAAGTGATCTCTTTCACAGACGATGATCTTGAGGGGGTACAGACCCCACACGACGATGCCATGGTGGTCTCCTTTCTTGTGGCCAACCATAACTTCAGACGCATCCTAGTCGACAACAGAAGCTCCACCGACATCCTATTTTATGATGTATTCAGGTAAATGCAGTTGGAGTATGCTCAACTAGAACCCATCTCTACCCGACTCTATTGCTTCTCGGGGGCTTGATGTTCTCTGAAGGTAGCATAGTCCTCCTAGTTACCACAGGGACAGCCTTGCAAACGACCACTGTGTAGACCGTTTTCCTAGTTGTAAGGAACCATCGTCCTACAACATGATCCTTGGTAGGCCCGCCCTTAACAAACTCAAAGCGGTTGTTTCCATCTACCATTTAAAAATGAAGTTCTCCACCGACAATGGAGTAGGTGAAGTTAGAGGAAACTATAAAGTATCTAGGTCCTGTTACCTGAACGTCCTAAGAGGGGGAAAGAGGACGGAGGCCCTCCTTCTCAAGATAGAAGACTTCAGGGACGAAGCAAAGACTCTCATAGGCCAACTTATTAAAGAACTAACTGCGGTATCCCTCGGTGCGGATACCTCCCGAACAGTTCAGATCGACTCCAACCTTCCCGAAGGCCCCAAAAGATTCCTAATCACCCACCTCCGAAAGAATCATGATCTCTTCGCATGGTCGCCCTCGGACATGCCTGGGATCAGCCTGGAGGTTATTGTGCACCGGTTAAACATGGATCCAAACTACAAACCTGTCATCCAGAAGAAGAGATTGTTCACCCCCAAATGACAAGTTGTTATCAAAGTTGAAGTAAACAAGTTGCTCGCAGCCAACTTCATCTAAGAAACAGATTACCCAGACTAGTTGTCCAACGTGGTGATGGTCAAAAAACCCAATGACAAGTGGTGAATTTGCATCGACTTCACGAACCTAAACAAAACCTGCCCGAAGGATAGCTTTCCCCTGCCACAGATCGATCAGCTCATCGATGCAACCTTGGGGCACTAGTTCCTAACCATCATGGACGCTTACTCCGGCTACAACCAGATCCTCATGTACGAGTCTGACCAAGAGAAAACGACATTCATCACTGGCCAAGGATTGTACTGTTACAAGGCTATGCCCTTAGGCCTTAAAAACACTGGGGCAACGTATCACAGGTTGGTAAACAAGATCTTCCAAAGGCAGATCGAGAGGAACATGGAGGTCTACGTGGATGATTTGTTGGTCAAGAGTTTCAAGACCAAAGACCACAAAACCGATCTGGAAGAAACGTTCGAGGTACTTTGATGTCACCAAATGAAACTGAACCCCGCAAAGAGTGCTTTTGAAGTCACTAGGGGGAAGTTCCTCGACTTCATGGTAACCCAAAGAGGCATAGAGGGCAACCCAAAAAAAAATTAGGCCATTATCGGAATGACCTCCCATTAGACAATAAGAGAAATGCAATGGTTGACAGGGCGGATAGCTGGTTCATTTCGAAATCCACGGAGAAGTGACTCCTCTTCTTCAAAGATATCAGAAAAGTAAAGGACTTTGTATGGACTGAAGACTGTCAAAAGATGTTCGAAGAGCTGAAAGAATATTTGAGCTTGCCCCCACTTGTGACCAAGCCCATCACTGGAGAAGAACTCTTCTTGTACCTATCAACTGGACAAGAAGTGATGGCCTCTGTCCTGATCCGAGAGGAAGAGGACATCCAAAGACATACTATGAAAGCAAGATCCTTCACGACGCGAAAATGTAATATCTCCCAATAGAGAAGATGGCGTATGCCCTCCTAATCATAGCACGAAAACTCTGGCCATACTTTCAAGCACATACCATCATCCTTTTAATGGACTAGCCACTGAAACAAGTGCTCCACAAGCTGGATGTCTCCGAAAGGATGGTCAAGTGGTTCATAGAGCGTGGTGAATTTAACATTCAATATCATCCCCGCAAAGCCGTCAAGGCTCAGGCTTTCACGGACTTTATGGTAGAGACAACCCTTCAAGGTGAACCGGACCCAACCTTTGACCTCAAGATTACCGAGAAAGTTCCACAATGGACCTTCTATGTTAATGAATCCTCCAACAGCACTGAAAGTGGCGCTGGGCTCATCTTGTGTAGCCCAGACAGTTTCACCATTAAGTATGCCTTAAGATTCAGATTTAGTGCTTCCAACAATGAAGCAGAGTACGAGGTGTTACTTGTCAGAATAAAGTTGGCTAAGGCAATGGCCGTTGATGCCCTGGATGCATACAGTGACTCGCAACAGATAGTGAACTAGATTAACGGAGAATTCGAAGCTCAAAGAGAAAAGATCGCCCGCTACCTAGAGAAAGCCAGATAACTTGCCGCTAGGTTCAAAGTATTTCGGATAACCCAAGTCCCCTGAACAAAAAACTCGAAAGCTGATTCCCTAGCTCGACTTGCCTCTTCTCGCCAACCAGAGCCCATGCAAGTAATCTACCTCAAAACACTCATCACTCCCAGCATTGAAGAGATCCTCATATTACCAGTAACCGAAAGAGAAACTTTGGTCAATCTGATCCTCTAGTATTTGTGAGACGGTCAGTTCCCCGAGCAAAGAGATAAAGTTAGGAAAATCGTCTCGCGAGCATCAAGGTATACGGTTATAAACGGCCAACTATACAAAGAGGCCTTACAACACCTTACCTAAGGTGTATAGGGCCCATCGAAGCCAACTCTGCCCTCTACGAGGTTGACAAAGGGATTTGTGGAAACGACCTGGAAGGCTCGGCCCGGCCCTAGCCTTCAAAATACTTCGACAAGGCTATTACTGGCCTAGGATGCAAAAGGAGGCTAGGGAATTAGTCAAAAAGTGTAAAAGCTGTCAGCAGTACTCTCCGATGCCACACCGACCGACAAACCCTCTTACCTCGATCACAAGTCCATTCCCTTTTGCTATCTAAGGGATGAACCTCCTCGACCTCTTCACCGAGGCACCCAACCAATGAACGCACCTCATCATGGAGATAGATTACTTCACTAAGTGGGTCGAGGCCGAACCACTGGCTAGCATAACCGACCACTAAGCTTAGAGCTTCGTTTGGAAGTCCATAGTATACTATTTCGACAGCACCCAATTTAAGGCATTTTGTGAAGAATTACACATCGAAAACCGATTCTCCTCCATCGGATACCCATATGCCAACGGACAGGCTGAAGTAACCAATAGGATGCTTTTATAGGCATTAAGAAGAGATTAGATGAGGCGAATAAATAGTGGACCAACACTTGCCAAACGTACTCTAGGCATACTAGACCACTGCCCGAATGCCTATGGGAGAAAACCCTTTCTTCATGATATATGGCTCAGAAGCGGTCATTCCCTTGGAAATAGGGATACCCTCACTACGAGTACAAAATTTTAAAAAGGGCAACAACCAATATGCCCTACAGATGAACACTGATCTTAACGATGAAGTTTAAGATAAGGCTTAAATTTCGTTAGCTGCCTATCAGTAGAGGGCCGTCAAGTATTGCAACTCTAAGCATAAACTTCAAGTTGCATGACCTTGTCCTACGAAAAAGTGAAGTATCTCACCCACAGAAAACAAGAAAGCTCATTCCAAACTAGGAAGGCCCGTATCGCATTAAAATATTATGTCAGTTCGGCACCTTCAAGCTCGAGAAACTAAGTGGTAAACCCGTTCCCTGCACTTGGAACACTGAAAACCTCCGAAAATACTATTAGTAGCATGTGCCCCGAGTGTGACCTATAGAGCGCCCTAGTTAATTAAGGTTGTAAAATACACAATTATAGCAAGACGCAACGAATTCAAAGGAAAAGTCAAAATTTCATTAAAGTTTCGTGGTAGAGGCACTATCGGCCTTACATTACAAAAAGAAGAAAAAAAACTAAAGGAAAAAGATAAAGCCTTAAGGGGTGACATCTCCCGCAACCACTTTCTCCTCGGTCTCAGCTTCCTCTTTGCCCTCGAAACCATCCAGGTCTAGACCCAAGAAGTCAACCTCCAGGAAGAGGGCCTCAACTTTCTTCTTGGCCTCGGAGAAGTTATTGAAGAACTTCTGGCCAACCTCTTTCCCAAGGGCCTCCTAGTAAGAGGTAGTCTCCCTGAAAGTAACCAAAGCCTCCTTCACAGCCCTCTTGGTGGCCTCGGTAGCCTCCACCTTAACCTGCTGCTCCAAGGTAACCACGGCATCTCTCTCCACCCACAAAATGTCCCCAGCTTGGCGTAGGGCATCCCTCTCCTACACAACCTCCATCTTGGCCCACTGGGCCGCTTCTAGTGATGTTTGGAATTGCTGGACAAGTTCGTCGCTCTCATTCAATCTTTACTGGTATTGACCCAGCTTATCGACGATGTCTAAGCATCGATGCAACAAAACCTTGAGAAGCACACTAGACTGAAACAAAACAGAAGGGTCAGTTGCTAAATCGAATATAAGAGGAATTCAAGAAAACAAAAAATAGCCTTTACCTGAGAGGTCAAGGCCTCGGCTACCGAACAGAGCCCCTCGATGGGCTTTCAAAAAAGCCCAAGCATGTCTTGAGGTGAAATCCCTATAACAAGGTGCTCCCAAATGACCTGAGGATGGGTGAAAACCGAATCGTCAATCTTCAAAGCCCAGTTGGGCGTGAAGACCACGGCAGCAGAAGGGCAACCCTGTGATGAGAATAGAGCTCAGACTAGCTTAGGTGAGGACGCAGCAGGACCAACCCTAAGCTCGGATGAGGGCTCGGAGAGGCTCTTCACGTCAAGAGGAACGAGAGAGGGGGTACGAAGCCTTTTCCTCATAGGCTGAGCTGACACTAGCTGCTTCTCTCGGGCAGCCTATTTCTTCTCTTGGGAAATCTTCTTAGTCCGTTCCTTAGCCATGGCAGCCAACTCTATCTTTACTCAAAAATGAAAGAATGCAAGTGTAAGCACCAAGTAAAGGTGTGAAAGGATAAAATGAAGTACAAAGCAAAATGAGAGAAATCAAAATGCACAAACACCAAGATTACCTTGCTCTAGGCTTTTCTCTAGGCAGCTGGGGTAGAGCCCGCACCTCGCCAATTCTTCATTGTCATACAAAATCTCCACGTCCATCGGTGTGGCCACCATGGTCTTCAACATCTCCTGCTTGTGGTGTAAAAGGTGCGGCTTCTTACACTTGCCTGCATGTTCCAAACTCCAGCAGAATGGGGCTTAGAAGCTCCTTTTGCTTTGAAAAAAGAAAAAAAACTTCTTCTGTCTCTTAATCGAATAGGGTTTCATCTTGAACAGCCCTCTCTTCGCCCTCGAGTTAATTACAACCCGTCCAGTCTAGTCGTGCTTGCTTATTTGGAAATGGGCCTTGAAAACATTAATGCTCATCAAACCCCCCACCTCATTGCAGACACAGATGAAGGCCATGATTAGGCATACCAAGTTGGGCACCAGCTGGCATAGTGCTATGTAGAAATACCTCAGCACTGCTCAAAAGAAGGGGTGGAAAAAGAGCCTGAGCCCAGCCTTTATGTGTTGCTCATAAATGCATAACTCATAAGGTGAGCGACTGGGGAGAGCATCACAGGCCTTCTTTCGAACCCCATCTAACCTAAGGGTGTACTCTTCAGGAATATGGTACACCTTTCGAATGACCTCAAGATTTTCCTCCTCCATCTCGCTCGGCATAGAGTTGACCGTGAACGACTGTTGAACTCTCTCCTCGACTACCATATTGTCCCTTAGCTCGATAAGGGTCTATCCACCTTATCCTCACCTTCAAAGAATGAATCATCTTCCTCTTCCTCTCTCTCCTCCTCTACAGGTGTATAAGCGACCATGGCTAGTGGCCTCTCTTGAGTGGCCACCTCCTCTGATGACTTACCCCTACTGGAGAACAGGCACATGGCCTCCTCTAACTCCCTAGATATATTCTTACTATCGTCACTATCACTACATTGCCTATGACGAAGCCTATCTAATGAAGACATTGTAACGGAAGATAAGAAGACTCATCAAAATTAAGTATTCGCACCAACTCCGATCAACTAATTGTTGTGACGGATATCTACCTAAATAAATATGTAAATAACCATCCTAGTTTTACTTGCAAGTGCACAAGGTTAGAGATAGTATAGTGTGCAAGTGTGAGATCATTTCCATAAGGATTAATGAATTTCAATTTAGAATTAGTTTTTTCGAAGTAAAAAGAGAAATAACTGATTGATTGTGAGTGAATAATAATAATGAGAACATATGACTGCGATATCCATCACTAATTATACTTTCCTACTAAGTAAAGTGTTAATACTCTAGCCTTATAATGAATATTTAATGGTTGCCAACCTAAGGGCTTGGCCCACACCTTAGGCTATTGATCTCCCTATGCAACGAGTTTGGTATGCTGTATACTCTAACTCTTTTCTCTCTTAAGGGATTCAGCATGGGTGTATACTGAGTTGTTCCTTAAGAGAGCATAAGGGCTATGGAGATCGGCAACCATACGGGACTTAGGGCTTGGTTCGCTCCCTGTTTCCCATGTTGATTAACCCGGGAATCTAGTGTGGATATCTCTTGTTACTAATGTCAAACCCAGGACTCAGTCATCTAAATTGATTCGACTAACTTATCCATACCACATGCATACGTTGATCAGGCACATACATATGAGGAATTTAAATACAAACAGGTATTAATCAAGTTAAACATTCTAACAAGGCTATAGCAAAGATAATCAATGAATAAACATGTGGAAGGGCATAAGTAGGGCTTCAATCGAGCCCTATAAAAGTTTAATTACACATGCTAGTTAAATTAAACATTAAAACAAAAAACTAAAACCGAAGAAGACTTGGGAGACGAGTCGTCAATTCCTCTACTAAGCTTGCTACTTCGAATCTCAAAACAAAAGGTATGGTTTATGTGTCTTACAGGGCTATTTATAGGGTCCTCATGGTGTCCCGAAACCCTAATTTCCTATCTGGAGTCTGGAAACTTCTTTCCATATCTGGCTCTGCCGCCTCTGGCTTAATTGCACTCGAGCATATGCGGGATGCACTCGAGTGCATATGTGCGCTCGAGCCTTTTTCAAGTACGCTCGTGCTCAAGGGGGTGCGCTCGAGCACACTTTGCTGGATGGCAGAACTTGACTTTTGCTTCTAAAAGCTCCAAATTATCATCTTTTTGTCCAAGTCCTGTGAAAAACACATAAAACACAAAAATGAAGTAGAATCCACAGAAATAGATAAATAAATAGCCTAACAAGTGTAAATTAAGGGGCTTAAATATGACTATTTAAGCACTTATCACACCCCAAAACTTACATATTGCTAGTCCCTTAGCAATACAAAACAAAAGACTATGTTGAAACAAAATTAAAGATAAATTCATTTTCGTGATACTCAAAGATTTGGGTTGTGCATAAAACTATGATAACCGTTCATGAGTAAGCTTGTAATAAAAACACATTTTTGTATTGAAAAAGGATTTTCAAAAGTTCATGTTACTTACCTACGGGTGGCTTAAGGCATCGCAAGTTTGATTTGTGTGTGATGAGTTAGCACATATAAGATGGGGTTTTCACATAATTTTAGTGTATAGTGTTTCGATGCCCAATCTTTTATCGAATTCTTTATCAAAGAGAACAAAAATGGCATAATGCTTGCTTCTTTTTCTTTTTGTTTTATCATGCGATCTTTGCCATGTTGAGTTCCATCGAGCTTTCTAATTGACCTTTGTAACGAGTGTTTAGCCAATGACTCCCAAACCAGATGGTTTTAGGACATTAAGTGTAAAGACACCCCTAAGAACTTACTAACTCGAGTAAAAAAGGCTACAGAACTAACAGGTTTTAATGCTTCTAAATGAAATTCCCACATTTTGACGTGAACACTCAGTGCTTACTGAGGCAAAAGGCCCAGTTACTCAGTGGAAACTTTTATTATGATCATTAAAGGCTTACTTCCCACCTTTTGACGTGAACACTCACTACTTACTGAGGCAAGAGGCCTAGTTACTCAGTGGAAGGTTTTTAATGATCATTAGAAGTTTTCAATTTTCTTTTTGCATGATGAACATTTTTCTTTATTTTTCTTATGCCAAAGTGTTTTTTTTAACAAGTTATCCGATTATAGTTAGGTTATGGAAACATATATAAAAGAATTATGTGTCATACCCCACACAAATGCGTGCTAAATGTGTTTGTTCGAATTTAGATCAAACTCGTGAATTCTTAGGTGCCTTGAGGTAGGTAACTAAACTTTGTAAAATTCCTATTACAAGACTATGTGTTCTAGTTTTTAAGCTTACCAATGAAGTGTTATCAAATTTTTAAATCAACCAAAATTTTTGTTACCAAATGAACATGCATTTATCTTTCCTAAAAAAAAAAACTGGGACCTAGTGCGTGCATGTGTTTCAAGTGTGTGAGTGTGTGCGAAATAGTATCTCCTACTGCCCCCAAACTTAAAGTACACATTGTCCCCAATGTATGTGGCATGGAAAGATCTGACCTGGGAGATGGAGAACTAGATTGCTTGCTTTGCTTGTGACACGATCCCAAACTTGAACTGGATACACGTACTAAGCACCTGACAAAGAAAAATAAACGTTGTGCCAAAAAATAAGAAATATAAATAATAGACATGTAATTATAAATATAAACAAAAGAAAAGTATTAAAATGAAAAAGATATGTCTGGGGTGCCTCCCATGAGCACTAAGTTTTGCGTCTTCAGCCAGATGGGGTATCCTCTCACTGCTGATCATCTTTGAGTGCAGTCGAAGAGGTGGTGGGTGCAGGAGGTAGGCGGTCAAGGATGTGATAGTGGTGGATTGTGAATGTGGGTCGTGAATGTCAGAGAGAGAGAGTGCGATTGAGTGTATGGGAGTGAAATGTGGAAATGTGTTTAAAACTATCATGTGACTGTCTGCCCTGAGTGCGCTCGATCACACTTATGGCAGAAAGTTCATACTCAGTGGCCTCAGTACCACTGATCTCAATAAAGGCGCTTGAGCTACATGTTATCAAAGTCAAAACTGCTCAAGCGCCTCTATAGCAGCCTTAACTTTAGTCTTTTGGTAGGGAGTACTTAAAGTCCACTGTATATGGCTCAAGTGTTCTTAATGGTGTTGCATATTGGACAGTCTAGAGTGCTAAATCTTCATCTCTTGGTTGCACCGTAATTTCAGAGTGTGGTCTGACTCTATGTCCATGTGTCGTAACTATCTGATTTCTTGCTGGCAACTGCTGTAATTTCAAGTTCGGTGCCTGGACAATAGATGAGAGAAAAGTAGTATTAGTATGCGCAAGAGTTTCAAATGGAGGAGTGAACTTACTTGGATGCTTTGGAGAGGCTTCAAAGAGATGCACAGCTGCAATGATGTCATCAGTAATATCTTTAGATTCTGGCTTAACATCTGAACTTGTGAAGCTATGGGTGAGGGTGGACTCTAATGGATCAGTGTGATGGACCTGAAAAGCTTGCTTGACAGCACTTTGCATCATACAGTCATTAAAACATTCATCCTCATGATCATCTTGGGGTAATTTCAATGCATCAAATATCTTAAATTCTATTGTCTCACCATTCACCGTCACACTTACAATACCATTTTTCACATTAATTATTGTAACTGCAGATCTCATAAAGGGTCTTCCTAAGATGATGGGCAGAGGTATTGGCATAGGAGATTCTTCCATGTCTAACACAATAAAATCAGTTGGTAAAATAAATTCACCTACCTTACTATGACATTCTCAAGAATACCTCTTGGTCTTTTGATGCTTCTGTCTACTAATTTCAAAGTGATGGATGTTGGTTGGAGCTCCCCCAAACCTAGTTTTTCAACTACTGTGTATGGCAGCAAATTGACACTTGCTCCTAAATCCAATAATGCACACTCAAAAAACTGGTCACCTATCCTGTAAGGAATGCTAAAACTACCTAGATCTTTTAGCTTTGGTGGTTGTTTTCTTAACAATACCGCACCTACCTCTTTCGTTAGAGCCACTGTTTCATGCTCCTGAAACTTCATTTTATTAGTACAACAATCTTTTAAAAATTTAGCGTAAGCAGGAATTTGTTTAATTGCGTCTAATAAGGGAATGTTAATTTCTACTTTTCTCAAAGTTTCAAAAATATCAAGCAATTTATCTTTCTTTGGCTTCACTAACCTTTGAGGGAAGAGAGGTGCATTCCACTTCTCCATTTCACTTACCTTGGATGTGGACGACTTAGCTGGAAATACTTGTGCTGGCTCATTAACTCCTATGATCTTACCATTTCTGAGAGTTGTAACGGCCTTCAGTTGCTGATGTCCTCCAGGATTAGGCTTTGTTTGGGCTGGAAATTCTCTTTGCCTTCGTCCACTTAGCTCCTTAGCCATTTGGCTCATTTGTGCTTCCAATCTTTGGATGGAATGCTCATTCTTTGTAATTGTTTGTCTTTACTCAGTTTGGATTTGCCTTCCATCTACCATAAGTTGTTCGTATGACATTATCAGTTACCTTACCATACTCTCTAGGTCACTCTTCTTTGACTCTTGAACTGGTTGAGCTGCTTGGTGGAAGTTCCTTTGTTGCCCTTGAAAGTTCAGGGCATTTTGATTGTTGCTCCATGAGAGGTTGGGGTGGTTTCGCCATCCATGATTGTAGGTATCTGCATATGCACTATTTGGTCCCACATAGTTTGCTTGCTCAGGATCTGTAGATGAATATAAATGGCAAGTCTCAGAAGTGTGATCAAATTGAGAACATAAAGCACATACTTGGGGTTGTGTGGCTTGTGGACTTGGTGAGGCGTTTTGAGCAGTCATGGCTTTTACAAGCATATCTAGCTTCCTTTCCATAGTAGGTATCTAAATTGGAATTCCATCAATTAAGTTAACTTCATACATGCCCTTGCTCTTTACTCCTTGTCTCCCTCTGGATGAGAATTGTTGGGTGTGCTCACTCAATGCCTCAAATAGCTCCATGGCTTCTTCACTGCTCTTCTCCATCAGCACACCTCCACAACCTGAATCAGCAATACTTTTATTCATGTCATTTAGTCCTTCATAAAAGGCTAGTACCAGCTCATCTTGAGGTAGGTTGTGATGTGGATATTTGAGAAGCAGCTCATTAAAGTGTCCCCATGCTTCAAAGAAAAGGTCTCCATCTCTCTGTTGGAAAGATTGAATCTCCTTCCTCATCTGCCTTGTCTTTTGTGCTGGAAAAAATTTCCTTAGGAACTTACTGGATATTTTTTCCCAGGTATGGATAGAATCTGCAGGCAATGAATTATACCACAACTTAGCTTTATCTTTTAATGAAAAAGGGAAAAAGAATTAACCTGATTCACTCTTGATTTAGGCCCTGGATATGCTGGAACTTGCAGAGGTCAAATAATTCCTGAAGGTGTAAGTGTGGATCCTCAGTAGGTGTACCCCTAAAATGAGTCAAGGCACTGAGTATCTGCGGAGATATGTAGTAACTATCTTCCGCCTCTGGTTGATAAGCAATGCATAATGGCTGGTTGAGATTCCGTGGGATGAAGGATTGCTTCATAGATCTTCACTCAGGTGGTTGCTGCTCGGTTATCTGTTCTGCCATTGATGTTTCTTCCTCAATTCATTCTTCTACCTCTTTCAAGTTGTCTCTAAGCCTTTGTTTGATAGTCCGCTAAAGCTCGGTATCAAGGGGAAAGAATATCGGATGCTTGGATCGACGTCCGTGCATGAATCAGTGGCAGTTACTAATAAATGCTTAAATATTCATATTTAACCAGCTTTATTTACATTTGTTAAGTCCATAGTTATGTTAATTTAGTCCATTTTACTTCATTTCTGTGTTTCACATGTTTTTATAGGGTCTTGGAGAAAAAAAAGCTACTTTGGCACTTAAAGGAAGAAATCTGGAAATCCTGGAGCAACTGTTGGCTAAAGTGCGATCGAGCGCACTATTTGGTACGATTGAGCACATCAGCGCTCATTCGCACACAAAGAAGGATCGAGTGCAGCCTTGTGATTGAGCACCCAACGAATGCGATCGAGCGCACATGTACGGGCGTGAACAGTAAAACGGCAAAACCAGTTTTGGAAATAAATGAGGTTTTACGTTTTAGGAAATTTAGGGTTTCCAGAGTCTTCTAGGGTTATTCAAACCCTATAAATACACCTGTACACACACATAAAAGACATCCCTTCTTTTATCTTTTGCTTAGCTCGGAGTTGTAAACTTTGGAGAGGATTGACAACTCGTCTCCACAGTATTCTTCGAGTTTTATATTTTATGTTTAGTTTATTTTATTATGCTTATCTTAGACAGCATGTGTAACTAAATCTTTATAGGGCTCGATTGAAGCCCTAGTTATGCTTTCCCATATATGCATTCATTGATTATCTTTGCAATAGCCTTGATTATGATGCTTAACTTGATTAATGCCTGTGTTTATTTAAATTCCTCATATGTATATGTCTGATCAATATGTGCATGTGGTATGGACTTGTTAGTTAGATCAATTTGGATGACCGAGTCCTGGGTCTGACATTAGTAATAAAAGATATCCACACCGGATTCTTGGATTAATCAACATGGGAAACTGGGAGTAGATACCTCGCCCTAGGACTCATGTGGTTATCAATTTCCATAAATCTTATGCTTTCTTAAGGAACAACTCAGTAGATACCATGCTGAATCCCTTAAGAAACAAAAGAGTTAGAGTAGATACCATGCCTAACTCGTTGCTTAGGGAAATCAATAGCTTAAGGAGTAGATACTATGCTCTTAGGTTGACAACCATTAGGTATTCATAGTAGGGCTAGAGCATTGGCATATTACTCATTGGGAAAGTATGACTAGTGGTGGATATCAAAGCCCTATGTTCTCATTATTATTAATTCACTTTCAACAGTTATTTTGATATTCTTTTATTAAGAAACTGATTCTAAAACGAAATTCACCAATCCCTGTGGAAATGATCTCACACTTGCACACTATGCTACCATTGACCTTGTGCACTTGCAAGTAAAACTGTACGATTATTTGCTCATTTATTTAGGTAGATAAACGAACAACAAGTTTTTGGCGCCGTTGCCGGGGATTGCACTAAATTTCCTTTTAAGAATTATTTTCGTTTAGTTTAATTATCGTTATTCTTATTTTATTCTACTTTAATTTTTTAAGTTTCTGTTTTTCATCTTTATTTTTATTTTCATCAAACCCTAATCGATTTCTTTTCTGTTTCAGGCACATCAGCAGAACTTTCTGTGACACTTGCGATCGAGCGCACCCTCTTGTATGATCGAGCGTAATTAGGGCAGGGAGTTACCCGAGCAGCAGTGTTAAATTGCTGCACTGAAGCTATTTTACCTGATTCATGCACGGACTTCGATCCCGACATCCAACATTCTTTCCCCTCGATCCAGAGCTTGAGCGGACCATCCAACAAAGGCTTAGAAACAACTTCGAGGAGAACGAAGAAGAATTCAAGAACGAAGCACCAATGGCGGAACAGCTCGAAAACCAACAACCACCTGCACGAATACCGATGAAGCAATCCTTCATCCCACGAAACCTTGATCAGCCATCATATATTGCATATCAACCTGAGGCGGAAGGCAATTGCTACATATCTCCACAAATATTGAGTGCATTGACTCACTTTAGGGGTACACCTAATGAGGATCCACATTTGCACCTTCGAGAGTTCTTTGATCTTTTCAAATTCCAGCATATCCAGGGCTTAGACCAAGAAGGAATCAGGTTAATTCTTTTCCCTTTTTCCTTAAAAGATAATGCTAAACTGTGGTACAATTCATTGCTTACAGTTTCTATCCACACTTGGGAAGAGTTGGCCAGCAACTTCCTAAGAAAGTTCTTCCCAGCTCAAAAGACAACACAATTGAGGAAGAAGATTCAATCTTTCCAACAGAGGGATGAAGACATTTTCTTTGAGACATGAGGACACTTTAATGAGTTGCTTCACAAATGTCCACATCACAACCTACCTCAAGATGAGCTGGTACTAGCCTTTTACGAAGGTCTAAATGACATGAATAAAGGTATTGCTGATTCAGGTTGTGGAGGTGTGCTGATGGAGAAAAGCAGTGAAGAAGCCATAGAGCTGTTTGAGGCATTGAGTGAGCACACCCAACAATTCTCATCCAGATGGAGACAAGGAGTAAAGAGCAAGGGCATGTATGAAGTTAACTTAATTGGTGGAATTCCAACACAGATAGCTGCTATGGAGAGGAAGCTAGATATGCTTGTAAAAGCCATGATTGCTCAGAACGCCTCACCGAGTCCACAAGCCACAAAACGCCAGGTATGTGCTTTATGTTCTCAATTTGATCACACTACTGAGACTTGCCATTTATATTCATCTACATATCCCGAGCAAGTGAACTATGTGGGACCAAACAGTGCATATGCAAATACCTACAATCCTGGATGGCGAAACCACCCCAACCTCTCATGGAGCAACAATCAAAATGCCCTGAACCTTCAAGGGCAACAAAGGAACTTTCACCAAGTAGCCCAACCAGTTCAAGAGTCAAAGATAAGTGACCTAGAGAGTGTGGTAAGGCAACTGATAACATCACAAGAATAATTTATGGCAGATAGAAGGCAAATTCAAACTGAGCAAAGATAACCAAATGCAAAGCACGAGCAAACAATCCAAAGACTATAAGTTCAAATGGGGCAAATGACTAAAGAGTTAAGTGCAAGGAAGCAAGGTGAGTTTCCTGACCAACCAATACCTAATCCGAGAGGACATCAGCAACTAAATATCGTGGCAACTCTAAAAAATGGTAAGGTCATAGGAGTTAATGAGCCAGTACAAGCATTTCCTGCTAAGCCATCCACATCCAAGGTAAGTGAAATGGAGAAGTGGAATGCACCACCCTTACTCCAAAGGTTAGTAAAGCCAAAGAAAGATAAATTGTTTGATATTTTTGAAACTTTGAGAAAAGTAGAAATTAACATTCCCTTATTATATGCAATTAAACAAATTCCTGCTTATGCTAAATTTTTAAAAGAGTGTTGCACTAATAAAAGAAAGTTTCAAGAGCATGAAACAGTGGCTCTAACTAAAGAGGTAAGTGAGGTATTATTAAGAAAACTACCACCAAAGCTACAAGATCTAGCTGGTTTTACCATTCCCTGCAGGATAGGTGACCAGTTTTTTTAGCGTGCACTATTGGATTTAGGAGCAAGTGTAAATTTGCTACCATACACAGTAGTTGAAAAGCTAGGTTTGAGGGAGTTTCAACCAACCTCCATCACTTTGCAATTGGTAGATAGAAGCATCAAAAGACCTAAAGATATACTTGAGGATGTCTTGGTAAAGGTCGGTGAGTTTATCTTGCCTGCTGACTTCATTGTGTTAGATATGGAAGAATGCCTGATGCCATTACCTCTGCCCATCATCTTAGGAAGACCCTTTATGAGAACTGCTGATATAATAATTAATGCGAAAAAAGGTATTGTAAGTATGCCAGTAAATGGTGAGACAATAGAATTTAAGATACTTGATGAGTTGAAATTACCCCAAGATGATAATGATGATGAATGTTTTAATGAATGTATGATGCAAAGTGTTATCGAGCAAATTTTTCAGGTCCATCACACTGATCCATTGGAGGCCACCCTCACCCACAGCGTCAAAAGTTTAGATGTGGTGCCTAAGCCAGAATCTGAAGATATTACAGATGATATCATTAAAGCTGTGCACCTCCTTGAAGCCTCTCCAAAGCATCCAAGTAAGTTCACTCCTCCGTTTGAAACTTTTGAGCGTACTAATACTACTTTTCTCTCTTCTATTGTCTAGGCACCAAACTTGGACTTGCCGAAGTTGCCTGCAAGAAATCAGATGGACACAAAGTCACACCACACTCGAAAATTACAGTGCAACCAAGAGATGAAGATTTAGTGCCCCAGACTGTCCAGTATGCAGCAGCAACAAGAGCACCTGAGCAACATGCAATGGACTTTAAGTACACCCTGTCGAAAGACTAAATGTTGAAGCTACTATAGAGAGCGCTTGAGCAGTCCAGATTTTGATAAACGTGTAGCTCAAGTGCCTCTATTAAGGTTAGTGGCACTGAGGCCACTGAGTATGCACTTTCTGTCACAAGTACAATCGAGCGCACTTCACAGTGCGATCGAGCGCACATTGGACAGCAACTTGCTATGATGCCTAAACTGTCAATGTCCACCTCCTGCACCCGGTACCTTATCGACTGCACCACCTGGCGATCAGAAGTGAGAGGATACCCCGTCTGGCTGAAGACGTTAAACTTAGCGCTCATGGGAGGCACCCCAAAGCATATCCTTTTTAGTATTTCCTTTTATTGTTAGTATTTTACTTTTCTATATCTGTTTATTATTACTTGTTTTCCAGTTTATGTTTGTTTTTTTTTTTCCAAGGACATAGTCAGTGCATCCAGTTCAAGTTTGAGGGCATGCTACGAGCCATGCCAGCCATTAAGTTCTCCATCTCCCAGGTCAGATCTTTCCATGCTTCTCACACATTGAGGACAATGTGCAATTTAAGTTTAGGGGTATAGGGACACACACACACACACACAATATGTCCCAATTTTTGTTTTTATAGATAAATGCATGTTCATTCTGTTCCAATAAATGTTTGGGTGATCTAAACAAACAATATGATTTGACTTCATAAGTGAGCTTAACACCTTGAACATATGGGCCAATAATTAAGTTTTGAACCTAGATCATTTACTTTTAGGCATTTAAGGATTCACAAGTTTGACCAAAACTAACATGAGCACATTAATACATAATTGTGTGGGGTATGACATGCAATTTTAATTGGTATGTTTCTTTGGCTTGACTGTGAACCGAATGACCTATTAGATTGACACTTTAGCATAGGAAAATAAAAAAAAAATGTTATTTCTCAAAAGGAAAAAGTGCTCCTAATGCTCATTAAACAAACTTTCTACTGAGTAACCGGCCCTTTTGCCTCAGTAAGCAGTGAGTGTCACATCAAAAGGTGGAAATTTTTGCTCACAATGATCATTAAAATGAATTTTTCACCGATTAACTGGCCCTCTTGCCTCAGTAAGCAGTGAGTGTCATGTTAAAAGGTGAAAAATCTGATTGGTAGCATTAAGACCAGTTAGTTTCGTAGCCTTTTTGACTCGAGTTAGTAAGTCCGTAGGGGTGTCTTTACACCTAATGCCCTAAAACCATCTGGTTTGGGAGTCATTGGCTAAACACTCGCTACATGAGTCAAATAGAAAGCTTAAAGGAACTAAACTTGGCAAAAATCTCACAAATAAAAAGAAAAAGAGAAAAACTATGCCATTTTTGTTGGTTCCAATAGGAAATTTGGTGAATCTTGAGACATCGAAACATTTCACGTTAGAATTTTTTGGAAACCTAATCTTTTAAGTGCTAGTTCACCACACACTAAAGTCAAACTTGTGATGTCTTAAACTGCCTCATGAAAGTGATTTGCTTTCAAAACTCTTATTCATTGCAAAGATGTGTTTATATTTGTTAAGCTTGCTCATGAATGCGCATCATAGTTTTGTGTGAGACCTAAACTTTTTGTGAACACCATGAATATTGGATTTATCTGTGTGTCGTTATTTTTTATTTTAGTTTTTAGTTTTGTATTGCTAAGGGACTAGCAATATGTAAGTTTGGGGGTGTGATCGATGCTTAAATATTCATATTTAAGCCCCTTTATTTACATTTGTTAAGTCCATAGCTATGTTAATTTAGTTTATTTTACTTTATTTCTGTGTTTCACATGTTTTTATAGGGTCTTAGAGAAAAAGAAGCAACTTTGGCACTTAAAGAAAGAAATCCTGGAGCAGCTATTGGCTAAAGTGCGATCGAACACACTATTTGGCACGATCGAGCACATCAGCGCTCATGCGCACACAAAGAAGGATCGAGTGTAGCCTTGCGATCGAGCGCACAACGAATGCAATCGAGCACACATGTACGGGCATGAACAGTAAAACGGCAGAACCAGTTTTGGAAATAAAGAAGGTTTTACGTTTTAGGAAGTTTAGGGTTTCCAAAGTCTTCTAGGGTTATTCAAACCCTATAAATACACCTGTAAACACACACAAAATACATCTCTTCTTTTATCTTTTGCTTAGCTCGGAGTTGTAAACTTTGGAAAGGATTGACAACCCATCTCCACAGTATTCTTCAGGTTTTATATTTTATGTTTAGTTTATGTTATGATGCTTATCCTAGACAACATGTGTAACTAACTCTTTATAGGGCTTGATTGAAGCCCCAATTATGCTTTCCCATATATACATTCATTGATTATCTTTGCAATAGCCTTAATTATGATGCTTAACTTGATTAATGCCTGTGTTTATTTAAATTCCTCATATGTATATGTCTGATCAATATGTGCATGTGGTATGGACTTGTTAGTTAGATCAATTTGGATAACCGAGTCCTGGGTCTGACATTAGTAACAAAAGATATCCACATCGGATTCTTGGATTAATCAATATAGGAAACCGAGAGTAGATACCATGCCCTAGGACTCATGTGGTTGTCAATTTCCATAAATCTTATGCTTTCTTAAGGAACAACTCAGTAGATACCATGCTGAATCCCTTAAGAAACAAAAAAGTTAGAGTAGATACCATGCCTAACTCGTTGCTTAGGGAAATCAATAGCTTAAGGAGTAGATACCATGCCCTTAGGTTGACAACCATTAGGTATTCATAGTAGGGCTAGAGCATTGGCATATTACTCATTGGGAAAGTATGACTAGTGGTGGATATCAAAACCCTATGTTCTCATTATTATTAATTCACATTCAACAGTTATTTTGATATTTTTTTTATTAAGAAACTGATTCTAAATCGAGATTCATCAATCCCTGTGGAAATGATCTCGCACTTGCACACTATGCTATCATTGACCTTGTGCACTTGCAAGTAAAACTGTATGATTATTTGCTCATTTATTTAGGTAGATAAATGAACAACAGTTATGTGAGTGCAGTAGTCAAACACTGCTACTCGGGTAACTCTCTGCCTCAGTTGTGCTCGATCGCACAAGAGAGTGCGCTCAATTGCAAGTGGCACAGAAAGCTCTCCTATAATGCCTGAAACAGAGAAAAAGGAAATTGATTAGGGTTTTAATGAAAAGAAAACTAAGATAAACACAATAATTAAGAACTGAATAGAATAAAAAGGAAATAACAATAATTAAACAAAATGAAAAATTAATTCTAAAAAGAAATTTAGTGCAATCCCCGGCAACGACGCAAAAAACTTGTTGTGATGGATATCTACTTAAATAAATATGCAAATAACCGTCCTAGTTTTACTTGCAAGTGCACAAGGTCAGTGATAGCATAGTGTGGCAAGTGCGAGATCATTTCCATAGGGATTAGTGAATTTCAATTTAGAATTAGTTTCTTTAAAGTAAAAAGAGAAATAACTGATTGATTGTGAGTGAATAATAATAATGAGAACATAGGATTGCGATATCCACCACTAATTATACTTTCCCACTAAGTAAAGTGTCAATGCTCTAGCCTTATCATGAATATTTAATGGTTGCCAACCTAAGGGCTTAGACCACGCCCTAGGCTATTGATCTCCCTATGCAACGAGTTAGGTATGGTGTATACTCTAACTCTTTTCTCTCTTAAAGGATTCAGTATGGCTGTATACTGAGTTGTTCATTAAGAGAGCATGAAGGATGTGGAGATCGGCAACCACATGGGACCTAGGGCTTGGTCCGTGATAGGAGCTTAAATATTCATTTTTAAGCCCCTTAATTTACATTTGTTAAGTTCTTCATCTATATGTTTTAGTCTATTTTACTTCACTTTTGTGTTTTACACGTTTTTATAGGGTCTTGGAGAAAAAGAAGCATTTTTGGCACTTAAAGGAAGAAATCTGGAAATCCTGGAGCAGCTACTGGCTAGATTGCGATCGAGCGCACCACATATGCGATCGAGCGCACATGTACGGGCATGAACAGTAAACTGCAGAACCCTGTTTTAGAAATAACTCTATTTTGGAAATAAGGGAGTTTTGTGTTTTAAGAAAGTTTAGGAACTCATGAGCCTCTTAGGACTTCTCAAAGACCTATAATTACACTTGTAAATCACACACAAAAGACATCACCTCTTGGGGGGGGGGGGGGAACAACTTCTTAGATCCCTTCTTTTATCTTTTGCTTTTAGCTTGGAGAAGGAAATTGTGGAGGAGAATTGACGACTCTTCTCTCAGGTTTCTTCTTTCCTTTTTCTTTTATTATGTGTAATTAAATTCTTAGTAAGGCTTGGTTGAAGCCCTAATTATGTTTACTCAATAAATTTAGTATTGGTGCCTTTGCGATATTTATGTTATGTTGCTTAACTTGATTAATACCTACTTTTATTTAAATTCCTCATATGTATATGTCTGATCAATATGTGCATGTGGTATGGACTTGTTAGTTAGATCAATTTGGATGACTGAGTCCTGGGTCTAATATTAGTAACAAAAGATATCTTATCCGGATTCTTGGGTTAATCAACATGGGAAACTGGGAGTAGATATCATGCCCTAGGTCCCGTGCGGTTGTCGATTTCCACAGGTCCTATGCTCTCTTAAGGAACAACTCAGTCGATACTATGCTGAATCCCTTAAGAGAGAAAAGAGTTAGAGTAGATACCATGCCTAACTCGTTGCTTAGGGAGATCAATAGCTTAAGGAGTAGATACCATGCCCTTAGGTTGACAAACATTAGGTATACATGGCATGAGTAAAGCATTGGCATACTGTTGTATTGAGGTCGCATAATTAGTGGTGGATATCAAGTCCCTACGCCTTTATCCTTATTATTTTATCTTTATCAAAATCAACTCTTTTATTATTTTTATCTTTTTATTACTGCGAAACTAATTCTAAAGTTAAATTTACTAATTCTTGTGGAGATGATCTTGCATTCGCACACTATGCTACATTGTTGACCTTGTGCACTTGCAAGTAAAACGAGTACGATTATTTACCCATTTATTTAGGTATATTTTCGCACAACAAGTTTTTGGTGCCGTTGCCGGGGATTGTGCTAAATTTCTGTTTACAATTATTTCCCGTTTATTTGATGATAATAAAGACATAGAGCTTTGATATCCTCCACTAGTCATACATTCCCAATGTGTATAAGGTATCAGTGCACTAGCTTTATTATGTATACCTACTGGTTGCCAACCTAAGGGCATGGTATCTACTCCTTAAGCTATTGATTTCCCTAAGCAACGAGTTAGGCATGGTATCTACTCTAACTCTTTTTTTCCTTAAGGGATTCAGCATGGTATCTGCTCGAGTTGTTTCTTAAGAAAACATAAGTACTGTGGAAATCGACAACCACATGAGACCTAAGGCATGGTATTTACTCCTGGTTTCCCATGTTGATTAACCCGGGTATCCGGATAAGATATCTCTTGTTACTAATGTTAGACTCAGGACTCGGTCATCCAAATTGATCTAACTAACTAATCCATACTTACTTAACTTGAGTTAGGTATGGTGTATACTCTAACTCTTTTCTCTCTTAAAGGATTCAGTATGGGTGTATACTGAGTTATTCCTTAAGAGAGCATGAGGGCTGTGGAGATCGGCAACCACATGGGACCTAGGGCTTGGTCCGCTCCCTGTTTCCCATGTTGATTAACCCGGGAATCTGGTGTGGATATCCCTTGTTACTAATGTCGAACCCAGGACTTGGTCATCCAAATTGATTCGACTAACTTATCCATACCACATGTATACGTTGATCAGGCACACATATATGAGGAATTTAAATACAAACAGGTATTAATCACGTTAAACATTCTAACAAAGCTATAGCAAAGATAATCCCAAAGATAATCAATGAATAAACATGTGGAAAAGCATAACTAGGGCTTCAATCGAGCCCTATAAGAGTTTAGTTTCACATGCTAGTTAAACTAAACATTCTAAACATAGTGAAATAAAAACAGAAAACTAAAACCAAAGAAGACTCGGGAGACGAGTCGTCGATTCCTCTCCTAAGCTTGCTACTTCGAATCTCAAAACAAAAGGTATGGCTTATGTGTTTTACAGGGCTATTTATAGGGTCCTCATGGTGTCCCGAAACCTTAATTTCCTATTTAAAGTCTGGAGACTTCTTTCCATATATGGCTTTGCCACCTCTGGAGTAATTGCGCTCGAGCGTATGCGGGATGCACTCGAGCGCATGTGTGCACTCGAGCCTTCTTCAAGTGTGCTCGTGCTCTTATGCGCTCGATCTCAAGGGGGGTGGTAGAACTTGAGTTTTGCTTCTAAAAGCTCCAAATTATCATCTTTTTGTCCAGTCTTGTGAAAAACACATAAAACACGAAAATGAAGTAGAATCCACAGAAATAGATAAATAAATAGCTTAACAAGTGTAAATTAAAAGGCTTAAATATGACTATTTAAGCACTTATCAGTAATCCCTTCCTCAACCTACGCTTCAATTTCCTTCCAAACAGAAGTATTCCCCCCCTCTAGGACCTCCACCCAACTCTAAAGACTCAAGCTTACACACAACTCTCGACCAACTCCAAAGACACTAAAGCTTACAATCTCAACTCTTGACTGACTCTGAGAGCTCTCAAATTTATATTTGAGTGCAAATGAGGTGAAGAGAGGAGAAAAGATTAGCAAACCCCCTTCTATAGGAAAAGGGGCATGACAAACGAGGAGAGAATTAAAACCTACAGTTGGGAGGACATGATGTTCAAAGTAACCAAGGCTACTTTTACATTCTTCAAGGACCCCCAGTCACAATAATGCAACGTTTTGCCCGCTCGAGGTATCGTTCCATTCCCAAAGGGAACAAGCTATTAATGAACGCTATCGTTTTAACTCTAAACAGTTGCGCGCATTAAATAGCCTGACACGCCACGTGTAAAGAAGGTTCTAGAAGCAACCCAAATATATATTCCTTTTTAGGCCTAAAGGTCAAAAAAATTTTACACATCCCAAAGAATTCTTTCTGGGCCCAAAAGGCAAGAAGCCCAAGAGTTCCACCAAGAACTCCAATAGAAGAAACCCAAAAAAGGACGGTCCAGATTGAAATGTCTCCAAGGCCGAACATATTGACTGTTGCTTATATGCTCGGACCAATATCTCCAAGGTCGAGTATATTGACTGCTTCTCATATGCTCGGACCAACCTCTCCAAGGCTGAGCATATTAGCTGTTGCTCATATGCTCGGACCAATGTCTCCAAGACTGAGCATATTGACTGCTTCTCATAGGCTCGTACCAAAGTCTCCCCAGGTCGAGCATATTGACTACTGCTCATATATTAACTACTGCTTATATGCTCGGACCAATGTCTCCAAGGCCGAGTATATTGACTGATGCTCATATGCTCGGACAAATGTCTCCAAGGCTGAGCATATTGATTGCTGCTCATATGCTCGGACCAACATCTCCAAGGCCGAGCATATTGACTGCAGCTCATATGCTAGGATCAACGTCTCCAAGGCTGAGCATACTGACTACTGCTCATATGCTAGGACCAACGTCTCTAAGGCCGAGCATATTGACTGCTGCTCATATGCTTGGACTAATGTCTCCAAGGCCGAGCATATTGACTGTTGCTCATATGCTCGGACCAACGTCTCCAATGTCGAGCATATTGACTGTTGCTCATATACTCATACCAACTTCTACAAGATCGAGCCCTATCATGCTTCCTTAAAGCACATAAATGTACTTAAGGAAGTGGGGGCCTTTGATATAGCGAATAAACACACCACCCAATGGCACAACGACACGTGGATAGTTCTCCCCTAATAGCACGATGACACATGGATAGTTTCCCAACCATTAGCATTGTGACACACTGACAGTTCTTACACGCACCACCTAATGGCACAGCGACATGTGGATAGTGCTCCCCAATAGTATGACGACATGTGGACGTTTCCCTAACCAATAGTATTGTGACACACTAACAAAGCAATAGGCAGTCATCACCTCTCCCGGACTCCCCCGCACAGACATGCAAGCATGATTACAGGGATCATAGTCATCCCTGGACACGTGACTAGATCTCCC
Source organism: Bretschneidera sinensis (assembly GCA_023935145.1). NCBI lineage: Eukaryota > Viridiplantae > Streptophyta > Magnoliopsida > Brassicales > Akaniaceae > Bretschneidera > Bretschneidera sinensis. The sequence goes on from CM043698.1 coordinate 108,332,083, forward strand.
GACGGAGGAACGGGATCTCCGGGATTGCCTCATCCCTACCACGTGGACAACCTCACCTCCGAAACGCTATAAAAGGTCCAAGGTATGCAAAACCAATCCAGACTTCGATCTTCAATTTCAAGCTCATTAATAAAAACACTAGGCATCGTTATCCTCTCCATTTCTTTAAAAAAACTTTATAGTGACAAAAGCATCAGAGTATCCTCGGAGGTATTACCCTCCCTCTACTCCGGCGACTTTCTAGTTCACCCATATTTCCCTGTGCAAACCACTAAAGCACCGATTTCTAGCTCAGCAACACGTTTTAGGCATCAACAATATATGTGTGTGTGTGTGTATATATATATATACACACACACACACACACACACACATATATATATATATATATATATATATATATATATATATATATATATTCTAAAAAATTAATTTCATTTATACATAAAATTAAAATAAGTAAAATATTTTTTTGATCTCAAAATAAGTAAAAATAATGCACTATTATGTGTATATAAGCATGATGCATGAATAATATCATCTCAACATGGAGTATTACTTTTAACATTTACTAGTCAAATACATGCTTAATTGTAATTACCCAAAGGAAGGAAAAAAGACGTGTCTTTGCCAACGCGTCAAAACTAGAAACCCAAATCACGTCGAAGTTCCGTCTACGCGGTCATTGGAATTAGGAAGGAGTTTTCTTTGTTCAACTATTTCCCATTTGACCGTTAGATCTTGAAAGCTTTGAAATCTTCAGCGGTCAATATTCAAATAATCTTACTAAACCAAATATTCCATAGCAACACTCTTTTTAATTGTATTCAATTTGAGCGTTTGAATGCTGAAATTCGATCCTTTCTAATTCAGCTTCAGACTTTGAACAACACCATCTGAATTAATGCTTGAAAGTTGCAGGCAGCATTTTGTATATATATTCATGAGTTGAGCTCCCAACAACTCAATTCTTATTTATCCAACAAAACAACTCATATTCTTATAGTACTAGAAGTACTACTTAATTTCCTTTTATTTGTTGCTTTTCTGAGTGTTAAGTTACAAATATGAATTTATGTTGGAAAGGGAGAAAAAAAAGAGGCAAAAATCCTTGCATGGAGATGACAATCCCGGATCATTTTCAGTGTCCTATATCTCTTGATCTTATGAAAGATCCGGTGATATTGTCTTCCGGGATAACTTACGATCGAGAAAGCGTTGAGAGGTGGCTTGAGGCTGGGAATTTCACGTGCCCAGTTACCAATCTGGTACTCAGGAGTTTTGATCAGATACCAAATCATACCCTGAGGAAAATGATTCAGGAATGGAGTGTGGAGAATAGAAGCTTTGGCATTGAACGAATCCCAACTCCAAGAGTTCCTGTATCATCTAATGAGGTCTCAGAGGTTCTTGAAAACATTATGAGTTCAACGCAATCTTTGGATCAACATGGCTGCTTAGATTTGGTTCAGAAAATAAAGTGCTGGGGAAGTGAAAGTGAGAGAAATAGACGATGCATTGTTGCCAATGGAACGGCTAGTGTTTTGGCTGCTGCATTTGATGCATTTGCAACATCAAGGAATGTATATTTGCTGGAAGAAATATTATCCGCACTGAATTTGATGTTTCCAGCACAGATTTCCTTGGGATCAAACGAATCTTTACGTTGTATGGTTTGGTTTTTGAAGCAGAAAGATGCTCAAGTGAAGCAAAATTCCTTGATTGCACTGAATGAGCTTGTTTCTTGCAGTCAGCAATATGTAGAAGCACTAGCAGCCATTGAAGGAGTGAATGAAATACTATATCAGCTCATCAGTGATCCTATTTCCCCTTCAATCACAAAAGGTTCCCTAATGGTAATTTTCAACTTGGTTTCATCTAATGAGAAGATCAATTCAGCATTTGTTGAGATTGGTTTGGTTTCTCAGTTGATTAATACCATCATCGATTCTGAAAGGAGTATATGTGAAAAGGCATTTGGCGTTCTTCACCAACTTTGTGATTGCATGCAAGGGAGAGAAGAGGCTTATAATAATGCTCTAGCAATGCCAGTCTTGGTGAAGAAAATTTTACGGGTATCCGAGTTGTCAACTTCGTATTCCGTTTCTACCATCTGGAAGCTCAGCAAATGTGAAAGGAAGCATGAAGGAAGAGTTTTGGTTGAGGCTCTCCGAGTTGGTGCTTTTCAGAAGTTATTGCTTATCTTACAGGTTGGTTGTGATGATGAGACAAAGGAGAAAGCAACTGAGCTTTTGAAGCTATTGAATCCTTACAGGGCTGGGTTGGAATGTATTGAGTCGGTAGATTTTAAGTATCTGAAAAGGTCATTCTGAAATTATGCGGCGAAATTCTTTATGATTTATTCATTTTGGTAAAAAAAAAAAGAAAATTATTTCCATTTAGAATTCAATTCTATTCATTCATGAATGCCAATAATAACAATTTATTGTCAAAATGATGAAATCATTCAAGCATGGCCTTGAAGAAAACCAGGGTCAGCCATGCTTTTCGTATATTTGTTTTTTTTTATACATTGATGCTGAAAACTGGTCGGATGTTAAAACAATGGTTTAGGGAAACAAAATTTTAGGCTTTGAAGCGCGTAAAACACTATCTTAAAGGTGATGTTATCTTACACCAACAAATTGAATTGTAGACAAGTTATCTCTAGCACAGGATAAAACCACATAAACTCTCATTTAAAATTTGTGCATTTTGGACTGTGAAACTAAAATATACATGATTTTTTTTTTGGGTCTGTCAACTTGCAGTCAATTTATAATATCTGAACAATAATCACTTAAGTGGTACAACTCTTTAGACATAATTGTAATACTTCAGTTAACAAAAATGATTTTTTTTATAAAAAATTTTAAGCAATTTACATTTAATTAACCGCAATTGTCACGTGCTCCAATAAAAAGGTTTTAAAATGCACCATATGAATAGCACACGTGCGAATATATGTGCGAGTCACTTGAAACATAGCACCGAATAAATAAAAGTTATATTTTATAATGAGTATTTACTTATACACTTTTTCACAATTATTATTATTATTATTTTTTCATACGATGGATTGAGTTCCCACACCATATTAAAATCTACACTAACACTGGATGGTAGTGAATCTACGTATACTAGAGAAAGAAATCTTATAAAAAGGTCAAAGTTCTTCAAAGAGACAAGAAATTTTATTTGGTTAGAGCGAAGTTCTTTTTTAATAATTGAGGAAATTTTATTTATTAATGTATTATTTGATAAATATTACATCAACATTATGAATGATATATTATTTATCCAATAATACAATAATAAAATTTTTTTTACACGATTTCTTGGTGTTTCAACGTGCTTAAACTTCGCTCAGATGAGGCTTTAGCTCAAAATTATCCTTATTGAAAATCTGGATGAGCTTACGAATACCTACGCCTACCATACTTGGATTTTGATGCTTAATCATTCAATCTATCAAAAAACTTTTACTAACATAGTGCGGATATTGGTGGTTTGACCATTCAAACTAGTGAATACCTCGAGCTTCATAACTCGGGTTTTGATGGTTAGACCATTTCTTGGTTCACTAGCTTAGAATTGGGTGTTTGACCATCTGAATAAATTTAGTGAGTTATTCCCAACCTAGACTCACTTAGCTCGGATTTTTTTATCTTTTGATCATTTGACCTACTTTTTAAGTGATATTTCCTATCTCGGCTTCCAAAACTGGATTTTGATCTTTTGATCATTTGCACTGTTAAGATATGTAGTTTTCTTTTTAGTTTCTTGATTTGTTGTACCCTTAAGTTTTCTAATTCTATCAAATTTATATTTTTATCTTATATATATATATATATATATAAGTTACATATAACACATAACAATATAATTTTTAAATTTTTATTTTTTACTTTTATTTTTAAGTGGTATCAAAACAGATAAATTGTTATTATGATAGTCCTTAGAGAGCTTCACTTGGCCATGACCATCTTTCCTATTTTCTTCCCTTTCCTTCCTCCCTCTTTATCCTTTTCTTCCCTTATTTCATCATTATTTTTCTTCTCTTTTTATCTTTTCCTGATATGTATTTTTCTTTTATCAAAGTCCTCCCTTCAACTAAAGACAATCACTATTCCTTTAACAAACCAAAAGTCTTCCTCATGCGTCGTTGTCGTTTGAAGCTCGATCTGTCATTGTTGCTTTACCATCTTCAGACCATCACTTCCAGATTCTGACATTAGAGATACTCTGATCGTCCTTGACTTAGCCTATCGTCAAAAGCATGGTGAGTAGATAATCATAGAAGAATATCGAACACACGCATCACTAACTGAAGGCAACATTTTGGGGAGCATCTGTCTCGTCTTTGGTTGACTGATTTTTTCAATTATTCGGTTGACTGGTTCACATTAGTCTAGTTCGGTTTGGTTGACATGTTCACACTAGTCCAGTTCAGTTAAGATTTTAATTTCTTCTTCGGCTCAATTTTTTTAGGATCAGTTTTCATTGGGTTCAAATCGGTTTTCTAACTTTTTTGCATGATCTTTCATATGTGATATCTGTTTGATTAGATTCAAATGCTAAAACGAATGTTTTTGTTTGTGATAAAGGTTTTTGCTTTTTTAAATTTCGATCTTGAATTCTAATAATACTCTTATTTTCGTATCTCTCGATAACCTTTACTTAATCTTATAAAGCGGTATTAAAGTCGGCCTCATATCTTTCATACTGCGTTGAGACATTATAAACACTTAATTTTGACCATCAGTTAGTTATTTTATTAATTATTATTACTTTGTAGGACTTTAGAGTTTATTTTTTATTTATTAATTATTTAAAAATAAAGAATTTATTTTCTTAAATTTAAGTTCTTAATAAATATTAGTCATAGTATTAGGTGTCAAAAATAAATAATAACGTCTTCGTTTGGTATTAGGTTAATTAGAAGAAAAAAAAAATTAGAAACGAAAATAACAAAAAAGAAAAATAAATAAAATGAGGGAATTGAGAGAAAAATAAAATGAACGAAATGAAAGAAAAGAGTTTGGATCAAAAGGCTTGAAAAAGGGGCCAGGAGCTTAAATTACAATTCAGTAGGAGCCCAAATGTAACCCAAAGAAGCTCAAAATATATATATATATATATATGAAACCTGGCCATAAAACTTAAGTTCAGGCCCAAGCCTAGGCCTAAACTAAATTCAACCAGGCCCAAACCAAGTCTTAAAATCTAGCTTAGACCCACAGGTTAAAACTAACTCGGTAACCATACCCACAACCTTAACCATGATCCTTTTTTCCCTACTATAAATACATCTTTAACCCAAATTTTAGCCCTATTCCTCCCTAATCTCCCTCCCCTTTCATGCTTCATCTATGCACCGAAAATCCATTAACTCTAACCTAATGCCAGTTCATTCATGGTAGATTCCAGCGACTTCCTCACCGATCCTCAATCAAAATGGGCCCCCCTCCTCATCTCCTTTAACGATGTTTGAGAGATATTTAAGCAGGCTTAAATTAGCTTGCATAAATCCCTTCAAGGTAAAAGATTGCCTTGAAGGGATTTAAGAAAGTTGATTTAAGCTTGCTTAAATCCCTTTTCAAATGATGCCTCCATGGATCTTGTTAGAACCCCTCCCTAATGTTTCTAAGGCAGAAAGGCAAGAAAAAAAGGTAATGTGGTATCGACTTTTTAGTCGGGAGTTTGAGGGGTCTTTAGTTTCCCTAAACTTAACAGACTTCCCAAACTTAGCTTGGTTAGGTAGACCTAGTTGATTAGTTTAGTGTTAAATTAGAGGTTAGTATTAAGTTAATCACCTTCTTTCGAACGTGTTCAGTCAGCCTTAGAAAATGAATAATGGCAATTATGATTTGAGTTAAACATGCCCTAGTTTCCCTAAAGGAAATCCATGAATAAATTGCTGGTTAATTCACTCAAATTTATTAATAATTTTGATAATTCGAATTCAATTTAATTTTTTTGGGGACGAGTATTGACAACTTGATGCCTTGTGCTTATCTTGCTTTTAATTTTATTGTATATCTTACTGACTTGATTCCCTTGGTTGTTTTGCTTTGTTTTCGAGAGGAACACCTTTTAACTCTTATCGATGATTAAGATGAGTTTTATGCTGATAGAGGTTTTCTCGAATTCTCAGGGTTTAACCATGAAGAGTAGTAAGAAGTGAGGGTTCTACTAGTTCGCCTATATTAGCTCCGATAAATAAGATCTACCTCAAGACTTATAGACACATAGAGATATTTTTAAGAAATGGTGCGAATCAATTCCTCCAAAAGAAAATGAGGTATTCCAAGAGAAATATGAAAAGATTTGAGATCTTTTAGACATGAAGATAGACTAGAACTTGATCAAAGCAATGGTAGAGGTATAGATGGCACATTCGGGTTGCTACCGTTTCGGAAAAGTTGAATTGGTCCCCTTGATTGAGGAGAATAGTTGTACCCTATAACTTTGAGCTTAATACTGAAGGCAAAGTGAGGATACGGATCAAAGTGGGTTGGACTATGGAAAGATTAGCATCTACTAGGTCTAACACAACCCTTTTATGAATAATAAGAAGATCCCATTATAGGTGTTCTTTTAAGTGTTAGATTAGCAACTACATCACCGTTTGTATGACATTTGGCATAACCAAGGGACATTTTCCGAAGGAACGAGTCATCTGAGCACAAAGCAAGAGCAATAAGTAAGTTGGAGTCGCCATTTGACCTTAGAGAGGGCCAAAATCTCTTATCATTGGTTTGTGTGAGAGATTTGTGATAAGAGATTGGGGTACGAGAGAAGAATAAATTTGAGTTTCCACTCTTGCTTAGGTCGAAACCTAGCACTCGTGTTCTTAATAAAAACATTTAATAATTAACAAAGACTATTTATGCTACACACTAACATTCAATAACCTACAATAATAGTTATATCACTCATATTGGTAAAGCTTTGATTTAAAGCAAACAATAAATAATTGTGCATAAGAATTAAATTACAATAGAAAAAAATTAAAAGCATGAGTAAACAAGAAAAAATTAAAACGAAGAACATGCTATGTAGTATGGAAATAAACAAAAAATATAAAAAAGAAACAAAAAATCTCAAAATTGGAAAAATGTGTCAAGTTAACCGATCGGGTCCAAACGAAACCTTACCAGTCATATGGGTGGGCCCCAATGAGGAATTGGCCGATCCCCTTGGTACAAGTTTTGGTAGTTTTGAATTTTCGGCAAAAAAATTCATTTTTGATCAATTTCGATACGATTTTAATCAATTAAAAATCATGCAAAAACTAATCTAAGTGACATATTGATACGAAATTATCTTAATTAATTATTTCAAGATGATATGTGATTGAATTAATTTTTTAGATGAAAAATCCTAATCTACATGACATACAATAATTAAATGCGATCCTAGAACATATGTTTATGAAATAAACTATATGACATGCATAACTAAATTAAATCATGGGGGGTTTGAGTAACCAATTATCATGCAATAGGAAAATTAAATTACTAACCTTTTTTTATTATCTATTCAGTTTCTTTGCGTTTGTATGAACAAATTAAAGTAGAGTTAATACCAAAGTGATTGGTGGATTTTCACATGTCGATGCCCTAAAAGATTTCTTTGTCGTACATAGTGGATGAACGCATGTAGAACTTTGATTTTGGAACTTGATTTGATCGAAGAAATTGGTTTTGGGATTTGCAGGCTTGTAAGAGAAATTTAAGGTTTTTGTGTGTAGGGTTTTGGTAGTGTCTAAGGTTTATGGAAAAATTGAGGTTTAGGGCTATAGAGAAATTTAGTAAGTAGGTTTTATGAAAATAAGGTTTAGGAATTTTAGAGAAAGCATGTATAGTGATTTGGTGTCTTCGTAGTTTTCTCCGATGAATTCGGTGTGTTTTTGCTTGTAGGTTATAGGAAAACTAAGGGTCTGGGTAGATAGTCAGGATGCAATATATATAATCTGATGGTGGTTAGGAATAGTTTAAAAGGTGGAAAACTAGGGTTTACATGTCACTTTTAAGGGGTTTGTGATGGCTAAAGACGGCTTTTAGAAGGTTTAATACATTGAAAGGCAAAACTTGTATGAAACAATGGTTCGTGTCTGGGACTCCACTGACTGGTTGGGTCAGACCTTTTGGTCCTGATTTGTGCTTTATACGTCCCTATTTTGATTTTTCTTTTTCAATCTGAATTGATTTGGTTCAAATTTCTTTGACTAATTCTCTTCCAAAATTAATTCTCTATTGTGCATTCTGATGAGTGCCAAATATTGCATATTTTGGCCCTTTAATTTACATTTGTTAGCTTAGGAATTTGTTACTTTGAGTTGTTTTCGTTGTTTTTCAGGTTTACAAGCACTGGGAAAGGAGTTTCACTAAAATTGCCAAAATCGCCTTACAGATCAATCATTTTTGTGGATTTTACTGTATTGATTCCGGAAGAACCAGGAGATGAGCCATATATGCTTGAAAATATCCGGAAGTCTATTTTCTGAGGGATTTTACGGCTTGCAAAAATGATTTTTCTAGAGAAAGTTATGGCCATTTTAGTAAACAAGGGTCAAGTTGAAGATGTCTAGTGCGCTCGATCGCACCAGACTTGCGATCGATCGCAAATGCGTACTCGCACATCCCACATCGGTTAAAAATGCTCTGTAGTGCGCCAATGGGCGCTCGAACGCACCAGAGTGCGATCGATCGCACTCGGGCAGTATCCCACATCGATTTTGAAACCCATTGTGCTCCGGGACTCCCCCTATATAAACACCATCTGACCTCATCATTCAGTGTACAATTTCTAAGCCACTTTGGTGTTTACCGGTGGACGTCCGTCAGCATTCTGGTGGATCCCGAAGGCATTGCTACCACGAGGGGAAGCGCCGCCCGGCAGCGAGTGGAATTTCTCCCATGTAAAGTTGTTTATTTATTTCTTTATATTCAGTTGTTTTAGTTTAAATGTTTAGCACTTGTTATTATAGTTTTATAGTTATGAGTGGCTAGACTCTTCAGCTAAGGTTGAAGATGAAGCCCCGCCGTTGTTTGGCGTAGTAGTTCAGATTTGCTTGTACAAATCTGACAATTTTTAGTATAAATGTTCTGTCAATTATTTGAGTTAATCTTATAATTGATTGAGTTTAAATTGTCTGTTGGATTTTCTTTGTGTTTCATCTGATGGATACATTGAATGCTTTTCGATTAAATTGGATTCCCTTTGTGATTTGTTAAGAGCGGATACATCGGGTGCTTTTGGTTTAATTGGGATATTCTTTGTTTTTTGTCTTATAGTTGGATTCATTGAATGTTTTGATAGGCTATATTTTTAGAACATGTATGCTTAACTTCGGTGGGGTGGATTCGGAAACCTTAGTGCTTTTTATTATTAGTTTTTAAATCAACTTAGTTTACTTTTAATTTATTTTGCAATATAATTCTGAAATTTGGAACTAGGTTAAGATAGAGTTAGTTTAGATTAAAAATATATTTTCACAACGCAATTCCCTGTGGATTCAACCTCGCACTTGCACAACACTATACTGCAAACGACTCGTGCGCTTGCGAGTAATTTAAAACTCACAACACATTCAACCACAATTAATTTCTTGGGACTAAAATTTCATCACTAGGATTCATATGTGGTTTATTCTAATATTTGGAACGAAATTAGGTGTCTACAGTTTGCATAAATTAACTGAGCTTCTAAGTAAGCGAAAGTAAAAGGCTGTAAGGGACAACAATTTTGTTTTTAAATATTGGAACGAAAAAGTGTATGCAATGTTAAAAGGAAATATGTTGTGGGCAAAGAAATATGTCATGGGGATGCTCTCGTAATAGTTATGCATACCTAATAGCAACAATGTTAGTTCTATCACTTCGACGTTGCATAGTTCTATTGGGAAATTCCATAGAGAAACTTGCTATAAAATCAACAAAATCAACTCTACTAGGGATTTTTGTGAATGAATTCCAAAATAGTGACGCATATCTGGTATTTATTTGGTTTTTTTTTTTTAAGGAACACCAAGATATTGGTGTATATCTTGTTGGAAATCACCTCAAGATGCCCAAGTGGTGATCTTCCAAATACCCAAGTCTAGAATGACTTGTAATGAACCGGAATCAAACCAATCAAAGAAAGAACACAAGCAATTGTTATCGAGGTTCGACAATGTGCCTACATCCCCGTGAGCTTTTCCGAGCTCTCTGCACTAAATCAATGGAGTTCTTACAAATACAGCAACCTCTTCAAGAACCCTCTTGTTATTGGAGAACGAAAGAAAATATAAAGAAAATGATAAGGACTAGTATTTCCCTGGAATTTGCCCCAAGAAAATTCCAATTACAAAGCCCTTGAATCCCCAATCTATACTACTCTCTCTCTAAACAACCAGCCTCTCTTGTATGAGATCTATTCTAGTACATCTCTTGTGTTTTGTGTCTTTGCATTGTCACACTTGCACTTGAATTCTCTTGTATGATGATATTGTATATTGTGTGTAATGATTGAAGTTAGATGACCTTTTATATAGTGTAGCAACTTCTTGAACCAATCTTTGAGATCAATCTCAACCTTTAGATCTCAAGAACCAAATACCCATTGCTCTCTAAGAGTCTAAGTAATCTTGTGCATTTTAACCAAGTCCCACGCACTATCTCCAAGTACTGAATAATTGGTGTCAAGTGTGCTTCATGCTGTGGCTTGGAACAGGGCGTGTTGCGGCTCAGAAGTGGAAAAATTTGCTGCCATACTGGAGGCAGCGGCTTAGGTGGGTTGTGCCATGGCGCACAGTGCTAAGCCGCGGCGCATACAGGGCTAAGCAACGGCGCGCATGGTGGTGTTGATCTTCTGGGACAGGTTGGAGGCCGCGACGCCCAAGGCTGGGCCGCGGCGCACAACCAGACCTGATACTAAATTTCGTCATCTGTTTAATTCTTTGACAAATCTCAACAATATCTACCTTTGTCTAAGCTATTAAACTTGAACCCATTATGTAGAGAACTCAGGATCCAAACTCAACTTGAGTCACCATATCAACCAACTCCAATCCTAAGAAGTCCAAGGCAATGCTTGAACTTTCTTAGAGGTAGAACTTTAGTACCTAAATTTGCAGGATTTTCTTCCGTTGTGACTTTGTCCACATGGATGCATCATTTCGTAACATTTTCCCGAATGAAATGATACCGAACATCCATATGCTTAGTCCTCTCATGGAACACCAGGTTCCTACACAAGTACAATGCACTTTGGCTATCCGAATACACCACCACCTGCTCTTTTAGGACTTTTAACTCTTCCAACAACCCTTTGCACCACATAGCCTCCTTGATGGCTTCCGTTGCCGCTATGTACTCAGCCTCGGTTGTTGAGAGTGCTACTACCGGTTGCAACTGAGCCTTCCAACTTTTATAACATCTATTTAAGTTGAAGAAGTAAGAGGTAATCGATCTTCTCTTATCCCGGTCTGCTCCATAGTCCGAATCCGCATAATCTTCTAGATAGATGGACTTACCCCTCTTCTCATAAACCAGCCCCACGTCTGGGCTTTCCTTCAAGTATCTCAGCAACCACTTCAGCCTAAGCCAATGCTCTTTTTCGAGATTACTCATAAACCTGCTGAGAACACTTATTGCATGAGCAATGTCGGGTCTAGTGCTTACCATGGTGAACATTATAGATCCAACCACACTAAAGTAAGGGACCTTCTCCATTTCCTTCTTCTCCGACTCCGATCTCAGACATTGATCGCTGGAGAACTTGAAATGACCAGCAAGGGGAACCTTCATTGGTTTGCTATCTTCCATAGAAAACTTAGATATCATCTTTTCTATGTAGGAAGACTGAGAAACCTTCAACCTGTTTTTCTCCCTTTCCCGAATTGTACTCATCCTAAGGATCTTCTGTGCATGGCTAAGATCCTTCATCTCAAAGTCCGAACTGAGTTGAGATTTCAAATTTTCTATCCTCTCCCTGTTGTTCCCAACCAATAGCATATCATCGACATAGATAAGGAGAATCACCATTTCCTCCACTTTATGCCCTTTGTAGTACAATCACGAATCATAGTAGCTCCTCATGAAACCCAAGTTAGTTACAAAGGAATCAAACCTCTTATTCCATTGCTGAGGTGATTGCTCTAGGCCATAGAGAGATTTCTTCAATTGGCACACCAAATCTCCCTGTCTTCCTTCCTCATAGTCTTCGGGTTGCCTCATGTAAATGGTCTCATCAAGCTCTCCATGTAAGAACACTGTCTTCATATACATTTGCTCGATTTCCCAATTAAACTAGACCACCATTGCTAACACTATCCTTATCGTCTTGTATTTCACAACTGGTGAGAATATTTCGGTGAAATCTATGCCTTCTCTTTGTGTGAACCCCTTCGCCACCAACCTAGCCTTATACTGGACTTTATCCCCTGGAGTGTTCCCTTATTTGATCTTGTAAATCCATTTACAATCCACAGCTCTCTATTTTTCTGGTTTGGGCACCAATTCCTAAGAGTTGTTCTTCCTCAAAGAATCCATTTCTTCCTTCATAGCTAGCTACCATCTTGATGAATCCTTACATTCCATGGCATCCATGTAAGTTTCTGGTTCAACCCCTCATTCTGAATAAGGAGCTACTACATTAGCATCCGCAAAACCATATCTCAAAGGTGGTCTGACCACCCTCATTTCCCTGTCTCTTATGAGCTGATAGTTATTCTGACTTGTTGCATCATCCTCTTCTAGTTTAGCCTCCTCATGAGTGTACTGAGCTTGGCCTTTATCAATGGGCTCTACCTGGTCCGAACCCTCTTGCCTTCCTTGCTCTACCTGAATTGAATTTTCCTTGATGCTATGCTCCACAAATACCGGGCTGGTTTGTCCACTCTCCCTTGCAGGGTTAGTTTTCTCCAAATAAGGAAATAACAATTCATTAAAAATGACATCCCTACTTATTATGAGTTTACTCCCTTTTGACTCTAAGGACCACAACCTATACCCCTTAACCCCATCACCATACCCTAAAAACACACATTTTCTAGACCTTGGGCTAAGTTTATCATCCTTTTGATGTGCAAATGTAGCACATCCAAAAGTTCTAAGGTTGTTCAACTCAGGGGGTTTCCCACTCCACATCTCCTCGGGAGTCTTAAGGTCTAAAGCCCTAGAGGGTGATCTATTAACTAAATATGCAGCAGTAGACACAGCTTTCCCCCAAAAACATTTTGGTAAACCGGACCTAATTAACATGCACCTAACCTTTTTCATAAGGTTCCTATTCATCCTCTCAGTAACTCCATTTTGCTGATGGGTTTTCACAACCGTTCTATGTTTTAGAATCCCATTTAACTCACAGAATTTATTAAAATCCTTATTAAAAAATTCTAAGCTATCATCAATTCTTAACACCTTAACTACCCTGCCCGTTTGAGTCTCCTGCAACTTTTTCTACACCACAAATTTATTTAAAGTATCTGATTTATTTTTAAGAAAATAAACTCAAACCTTTCTAGAATAATCATCAATTAAAGAAATAAAGTAACAATTACCTCCTTGTGTTGGTGTTCTTGCTGGTCCCCAAAGATCCGCATGAATGTAGTCAAGAATACCCTTAGATTTGTGCACTTCGGTGTTGAAGCTGACCTGATGTTGCTTCCCAAGAACGCAACTCCCGCTGAAATCAAGTTTCTCTATCTTGTCACCATCAAGTAGACCATTCTTGCTAAGAATTTGTAACCCTTTTTTGCTCATATGTCCCAAGTGATTGTGCTAAAGTACTGCCTTATCCATCTCAGCCATCAAGCTTGCTGTTTGATCCTTGATTTTTATCTCTCCGATCATCTCATAGAGACCATCCTTTATTGCTGCTTTGATCACTATCAAAGATCCCTTAGTTACCTTGATCTTTCCTCCCTTTGCTTTGTATGTGTACCCTATGGAATCTAGTTGCCCCAATAAGATCAAATTTCTTCTCAAATCCGGAAGATACCTCACATTCCGCAGCAACCTTGTGACTCCATCAAATATCCTCAATTGGATGTCTCTTATCCCCCTCACTTGGCAAGAAATATCATTCCCCAAGAAAACCTTTCCATCATTAGTTTCCTTGAAATTCTTGAACCAATCCCGGTGAGAGTTCATGTGATAAGTGCACCCGGAATCCAAGATCCATTTCTTGATGCCTTGCATCCTTCTCACATTTGAGCACATAACAAGAACATCATCTTGTTGTTCTCCCTTGGCAACCGAAGTCTCTCCATTGTTGATATGGCTTCTTCCTCTCTCCTCCCTTATCATCTTCTTGCAATCTCTCTTGAAATGACCTTCTTTATTGCAGTAGTAGCATCGCCTTCCTCCAAACTTCGGTTTGGAATGCGATCTCCCATGGCTCTGCCCTCTACCCTTTGATTTCTCCCGGTAGTTGCCATGGATGCTACTGCCATTCCGAGTTGCTGGTCTTTCTCTAATGAACAACCCTTCTCCACTTGATGCTTCCCTCATATTGGCTTTGAAATCATGAGCCCTTATAGCATTGATCACAATTTCCTTAGTTAGTGTATCTCTTCCATATTCATTCGTATTAATCAAACTTACAAAATAATCAGTAAGAGAATTTAATAACATAACAGCCAATTTTTCATCCGGGAATGTTATACTACAACTAACCAAATCTTGAACTAGTTTATTAAACACATCAAGATTATCTTGCAACTCTTTATTAGGATCCATTTTAAAAGCAAAGATTCATTTAAGAAGATATATCTTATTAGGGAGAGTCTTGGTAAGAAATAACTCATCTAGTTTCTTTCAAATGGCAGCTGGATCTTTCGAGTCTCTGCACTCCCTTGTGACACTATCCGACATGTGCAGAAAGATGGTGCTATACGCCATCTTCTTCTTCTCAATCCGTTAGACCTCCGTGATACTTGCTGGAAAATCGTCATCTTCTTTAATAGCCAAGTCCACCTTTTGTTGCATAAGAACCGCATTGATTTTTCGCTTCCAAAGGGTAAAGTCTCCCTTTCTATCAAACTTCTTAACAACGAAATTTGAATCCATCTTGCAGAGAAAATCCCAAGATTTATACAGCACCCACAATTGCTTTCCAACTTCTAAATCTCAAGAACTCGATCAAATCTTGATCCCAACACCGTTCTTGAATCACCCTTAATAACTCGATTAGATCTTGATCCAAGCACCAATCTCCCAAGAAGTTGACCTTTGATTCTCGTCGCCTTGTTCCGATACCCAGCTTTACAAGCTTTGATACCACTGTTGGAAATCACCTCAAGTTGCCTAGGTGGTGATCTTCTAAACACCAAAGTCTAGAATGACTTGTAATGAATCGAAATCAAATCAATCAAAGAAAGAACACAAGCAATTGTTATCGAGGTTCGGCAATGTGCCTACATCCCCATGAGCTCCTCCGAGCTCTCTGCACTAAATCAATGGAGTTCATACAAATATAGCATCACCTCTTTAAGAACCCTTTTGTTCTTGAAGAACAAAAGAAGAGATAAAGAAAGTGCTAAGGACTAGTGTTTCCCTGGATTTTCCCTAAGAAAATTTCAATTACAAAGCCTTTGAATCGCCAATCTATACTACTCTCTCTCTAAACAATCAGCCTCTCTTGTATGAGATCTATTCTAGTGCCTCTCTTGTGTTTTGTGTCTTTGCATTCTCACACTTGCACTTGAATTCTTTTGTATGATGATCTTGTATCTTGTGTGTAATGATTGAAGCTAGATGACCCTTTATTTAGTGCACCAACTTCTTGAACCAATCTTTGAGATCAATCTCAACCTTTAGATCTTAAGAACCAAAGACTCATGGCTCTCTAAGAGTCTAAGTAATCCTGTGCGTTTTAACCAAGTCCCACACACTATCTCCAAGTGTTGAATAATTGGTGTCAGGTGTGCTTTGTGCTGAGGCTCAGAAGTGGGAAAATTTGCTGCCATGCTAGAGGCCGTGGCTTGGGTGGGCTGTGCAGTGGCGCACAGGGCTGAGCCGTGGCGCGCACACCTTGAGCCGCGGCGCGCACACCTTGAGCCGTGGCGCGCACACCTCGAGTCGTGGCGCATATGGTGGTGCTAATCTTCTGGGACAGGCTGGAGGCCGCGGTGCATAACTAGACCTAATGCTAAATTTCTTCATCTGTTTAATTCTTTGACAAATCCCAACATATCTAGTTATGAATACCAAGATAGTGACGCGTATCTAGTATCACTAAGATATTAGTGCATATTTGATGTGAATAAATATCGAGATAGTAATGTGTATTTGGTATTCATTGAGCCTTTTGTGAATTATCACTAAGATATTGACGCTTACCAAGTGTGAATGAATACCAAAATGGTGACATATATCTGCTATTCATTGAGTCTTTTGTGAATTACCACCAAAATATTGTTGCATATCTGGCCTGAATGAATATTAAGATAGTGATGTGTATCTAGTATTCATTGGATATTTTGTGAATTATCACCAAGATATTGACGTATATCTAGTGTGTGTGATTTGTACGCAAATTGCTAGGT
Source organism: Bretschneidera sinensis (assembly GCA_023935145.1). Classification (NCBI taxonomy): domain Eukaryota; kingdom Viridiplantae; phylum Streptophyta; class Magnoliopsida; order Brassicales; family Akaniaceae; genus Bretschneidera; species Bretschneidera sinensis. Next base: position 108,348,623 of record CM043698.1, read on the forward strand.
AACATCAGATTGTGGCATGATTTGTGAATTTTTGAATTGTGCTACAGATGTGGGATTTGGAATGATGATAAATGGTGTACCTAAATGTGGAGATTTGATTCCTTCAATTCTTGGACTGATTTTTGTTGATAGAGCTTCTAAATGAACTGGCACCTAGGTTGCTTGACTAAGTTTGACACTATATGATGCTTAAAACATACTTTTTGAACTTGAATGTCCAAATCTTCAGACCTTGTCTTAATACGAATTGAATTCAATGATCAAAACGAAGTCCAAACGCAAGAAAATAGAGGAAATAGGAGCCGCAATCCAGTAAACCCTATCTAATAGGCGATCAGTTATACCAAGTAGCTGGCCGACTGCTGGCTAGGACCGTTCTGTCTTTCAATAAGTAGTTTTTTCAAAATTTGAAAATTTTGACTTCCAATGTCTAGTTTGACCAAAATTTTACTATAAATATTCCAGGGTTTCTTCATTCTTCCACACACCATTCGAGCTACATTCTCAAGAGAAATCATTCAAATTTCTTTATTTTAATATTCTTGAAAAATTTCTATAGTCCTTAGTTTGGATTTTATGCATATAAGACAAGTATGCTTCAAGCACTGATCTTTTTTCATCTTCTTGTTTCATAAATCAATTCAATATTTTTGTAGAGAATCATTCCTCCATCAAGAATGTTATGGTGGTCTAAAACATGTCACTTAATGGTATAATAGAGTGGATGGCATTGCTAAACAATATATTGGGGATATGGGTTTGAAGAACTTCATCAAATCTCTTACTTCTTTCACTCCCAATGTGGCGCTAACTTTGTAATTGGTAGAGAAATGGTCTAACACTGCTCATAGTTTTGTATTTGTCGACTTTGAAGCTACCATGACTCTTGAGGATCTTTCTGCAGCTTCTGGTTCGAAAGTAGCTAGTGATCCTATTTTCTTGGATACTATATTCTATAAAAATAAATAAAAAGTGATTGAGCTATGCGAGACACCTATTATGAATTCAAATTGTAGTGTTCAGCTCAACTGGCTTAGTCACCATTGCATGCCTCTTGAAAATCCCCCTACAAAAGTACGAGTAAGTTCAAAGAAAATGGCGCGATTATTTCTACTGTACATGTTTGGTACTATCATGCTTCTAAATTCCTCTAGTAAAGCAACCTATCTCTGTTATCTTCCTTCTTAGAACCATCTTAACAAGATCAAAAACTATATCTAGAATGGTGTCATGCTAGCCAATTTATATGGATACATGGACGATGCTTGTCACAACATATCGAGCAACCAATGCAATGTGGGTAGATATTGGCACACTTGAAAGGTAAGCCTTTTTCCCTTTTCTTTATCGATTATTTCATTTATTTCTTTTATGCTTTATCTTATTACGATTATTGTAGGTATGGACCTATGAATATTTCGACCACATACTAGGTATAGAGATCTTTGCCCTAGGTTCAAATATCACTTTTCCTTACCAGTCTCGGTGGCTCCGTAGATCTACCAACAATTCGTTAAGTACTTTGAGAAAATATAGATGCCTTCTTAACACTGCCTCTTATTGTGATGTAAGAACTTAATCTTTCTCTTTTGTTTAAAAGTTTTCAGTCATGGTGCTAAAACACTTGAATTCTTGCATATGGACTCGAACTCTTGGATGGGTCTTGTTGCTCATGCTAGCTTCTTAGAATTTTCTTATTAGTTCACTCGGAGGAGCATTCTACTATGTGGAACAACACATAAGGTATAGTACTTGGATGAGAGGTTTCTATTGCAAACTAAAAAACACAATCATTGGGTCCTTTCTTATCCCCCTCCTGCTTCTATGTTCATGGATAAGTTCACTAATGCTCAGCTAGAAGAATATTGCGACGGGAGCAATGCTAAAGACCATTTTTTTAGGCTAATAAAGGAGAGGTAGATGAACACTATCTTAATGAATCCAATCTTGCCTCGGTAAATTCTTCTTGTCCTCCTCGAGTAATTTTTGTAAATGCTTGAGATGCCTATATCTTGTCTTATAGTCACACTTTCATGTTCCTTCAATGGGGACTCATAGAGCCACTTAGGAAGGAGCTGGTCTATCTCACTATGCGACTGCATCTGATCAAAATATTCCTTACGATGTACCTCTGCCACCCAGGTTCCAAATGTTCCTAGATATTGGTGACAAGCCTTAGACAGTGGATTGCTATCAAGGAAGTGCTAATGATATCACTCCCATTCTAAATCATGTTCAAACGGTAATTCTCTTCACCAGTCTCTGAATTCTTGCAGATAAAAGAATTTATCCAAGTCACTCGTTCTTCTGCTGAGAGACTCCTATTCGCATTAGTTGGGGAAAAGAAAGCATTGACCTACAAAGCTTGCAAAGTCACGAACAAACTTAAGGTGTGCATTAGAGATAAGGATGTGGAGATTTAAAGCATCCTTTCTTTCATCGTCTTTGAATACCATATGTCTTGCATACTAATCCTATATTGCTTCACTAAACCTGATAGGCTAAGAGATCTTGAGAAAGCATGCATCCGTGCTAACCGTCACTCTTCCTTTTCTAGCTCTAAATCTCCTAAGGATATTGAGACTCCTATAGTCAGCCTTGCTAGAAACAAAGGAAAACGAGTAACAAAGAAGGCGGGAAACTAAACAAAGATATTGACTTTCGATTCATCTAAAAAATTATCGCTTTGTTTGTAACATAATTTCATGTTATATTTAAATAAATTGAGTGGTATTGTAAGATAATGTTGTAATGATGTAAGAAAATTTGTGCAATATAAATGATCTTTATCTTTCCAAATTTCTATGCTTTATTTAAGTAAATAAATCATGAAAATTCTCAAAAAAAAATCGTTTTTATTGATTGTTGAAGAGTTTATACACATAAAAAAGTTTTCATGACTGGAATAGGTTCAAATTTGGAACAAAACCCAAAAAAGATGAAAAACTAGTGAAATTTTGAAAATTGTTGAAACAAAGATCGATTGGTCCAATAACACAACTGATCGACTTTTAATAGGGTCAATCGGTTTTGTCAGGGATAAGGTTGGTTATCGTCGACTTGATATAAGTTTTCCTATTCCTCTTAGGTTTTGCATCCCTTCTTGCATCCTTGCTTCTTCTTTTTTGCAACATCCCAAAGTCTTCAAAGCATCAATTTCCTCTAAATTTTTGCAACAATGGAGACTATCATCCCTCAACTCAGCAAATGGTTCAAGAATATGAAGAAAATTGAGCAACAACACTTTTCCTCTTTTAGGATAAATGCATGGAGATGGGACCTTAAAGCTCATGTATTCTGTTTGGAATTTACTGAAATATAAGTAGTTTCGCCTTTTCAAGATCATCATGTATAGATTGCTATTGATTTGTTCGATATCACCAATAAATGAACTTGATCAATTATGGTAGATGAGTACTTTGACTTTTATCCACTAACCTTAGAAAAATTTGAGACTAAACCAAAAATCTTAACAATCCAACAGTAGCAGTTGGTATTCTTGTACATACCAACTTACAACTTTATGCGCGAGTCTGGCTTAAGGGTAGACAAATCATTGTTAGATTTTGTTCTATAAGTATCCAATGGTTCTTGTCCAATGGGATAAATTATAGCATGACTTTAGATGGCTTAGGTCCATTAAGATGGTAATAAAAACCATATCTCCTGAGAAGCCCACTCTTACTCCAGGTATAAATTCTCTAGAACTAAATCTCTTTTTCTTTTCTTTTTGCATGGATCAAAAGTTGACACCTCTTTTCTTTCAGATATGGTTTTTTGATAAATTGACTATCATCACCCCTCTAAAGATCCCATAAGAAATATATGCACCATGACACTATAGAGAGCATAGAAGCTTGGTAACGCTCGACTCTCTTGAAGGGTGGGTGAGCTGGTTTTATGATCCTAATCCTTGTAATATTTGTTGGGTGTGCCCCTGTTAGAGAATTTTACTAGCTACTTTATGCACTTCCAAGAAAGGTTACTTCATTTTGATTGGTTTGACCCACTGTTAATTCTTTTCTCTTGCTCGGATCAGTCACCAGTTTGGTCAACCTCAAACTCTTCCAGACTTCGACCATGGCTACTTTACTTGTCCCATGACCTCAAGTCTTGTTGTGAGGGTCAAAGATACTTGTAAAAGTCGTTTCAAAACTCAAATTCCACGAGCAATCAATGTAGAACATTCTTTTGCTGATGACAACTACCTTCTATAGGTGTAGAGTCAACTTAAGAAGCCTTAGAGAGATGAGAAAAAAAAAAAAAAAAAACCTGAAGCAGAGAAGAAGAAAATTGAAATTAAGTCTAAGGTGCATAAAGAATAAGCTAATAAGACTTTGAATTGTTATATTTTATTATGAAATTAATAATTCCCATAAAATGAGCAATCAAGCATACCCACTTAGCAAAAATAAAAGAACTCGAATCCTTAATTTATGCAATAAATTAGTCCATCATATTTTCGTATTTGGCTCAACGCGTCTTATAAGTTAGTGAATTGATTTAAATTTCCCTTTTGCAATCATTCTCAAATATATTTACTAGATAAATACATAAATAATGGGGGAATGGGGGATTTTTTATAAGTGTGGTTGCACTAAGGTGGTTTACCTACGTATCCCGTTATGGGATCAAGATGATCGTAGTTCAATGAAGAAAAAAAATAACCAGTTTTCCATTTCAGGTTTTTAACTTGGCTTTGAATACCTTAATTTTTGCTTAAGCAGCCCTTTCAGGATTTTAACTTAGCAAAGCAATTTTTTTTTAATTGTACTGAAATAGAAAGATAAAATAAGTGTACGTCAATGATAGGGGAAATATAAATTACAAATAAAACTTTTTCAAGCGGTCAAGCTTGATAGGTTCAATGTTTTTATTCCCATCAAGGTCCATCCTCCTAACAAAATTTTCTTTACTTCGTATGGGGCAGCCTAATTTGATCTCAATTTTCCTTTTGGATCGAAGATTGGTGGTCGAAGCTCCTTGACAACATAGTCTTCTTTCTTGATATCTCAAGGCTTGATCTTTTAATTAAAGGCATGAACAATCCTCCTTTGATACCCTTGTACATGGTACAAAGCTTTCAATATTTTTCCATCAATTAAGGCTAATTCCTCGAATCTGGCTCGAATCCAATCAACTTTTTTCTAATTCACTTTCCAATGCAACATTCAAAGAAGGAACCTCCATTTCCACCGAAAAAACAACTTCCATGCCATATACCAAAGAATATTGTGCTGTCTTACTAGACGATCATATGGAAGTACGATAACCCCATAGAGCAAATGAAAGCTTTTCATGTAAATCTTTGTAGGTTTCCACCATTTTGGTGAGTATTGTTGAGCGATTATTTACCTAAATAAATATGCAAATAACCAAACTTGTTTTACTTGCAAGTGCACAAGGTCAATGGTAGCATAGTGTGAAAGTGCGAGATCATTTCCACAGAGATTGGTGAATTTCGTTTTTTAGAATCAGTTTCTCAATATAAAAAGATAGAAATAACAGTTGAGTGTGATTTAATAATAATAAGAACATAGGACTTTGATATCCACCTCTAATTATACTTTCCCAATGAGTAATGTGTCAATGCACTAGCCTTACCATGAATACCTAATGGTTTCCAACCTAAAGGCATGGTATCTACTCCTTAAGCTATTGATTTCCCTAAGCACCGAGTTAGGCATGATATCTACTCTAACTCTTTTCTTTCTTAAGGGATTCAACATGGTATCTATGAGTTGTTCCTTAAGAGAGCATAAGATTTATGGAAATCGACAATCGACAACCACATGAGACCTAGGGCATGGTATCTATTCCCGGTTTCCCATGTTGATTAATCCAAGAATCCGGTGTGGATATCTTTTGTTACCATTGTCAGACCCAGGACTCGGTCATCTAAATTGGTCTAACTAACTAATCCATACCACATGCACATATTGATCAGACATACACTTATGAGGAATTTAAATAAACACAGGCATTAATCAAGTTAAGCATCATAATCAAGGCTATTGCAAAGATAATCAATGAATGTATATATGGGAAAGCATAACTAGGGCTTCAATCGAGCCCTATAAAGAGCTAGTTACACATGCTGTGTAAGATAAGTATCATAACATAAACTAAACATAAAATATAAAACCCAAAGAATACTGTGGAGACGGGTTGTCAATCCTCTCCCAAGCTTACAACTCCGAGCCAAGCAAAAAATAAAAGAAGGGATGTCTTTTGTGTGTGTTTACAAGCGTATTTATAAGGGTTGAATAACCCTAGAAGACTCTAGAAACCCTAAACTTCCTAAAACGCAAAACCTCCTCTATTTCCAAATGTGTGCTCGATCGCAAGGCTACACTCGATCTTTCTTTGTTTGTGCACGAGCAGTGATGCGCTCGATCGTACCAAATAGTGCACTCGATCGTACTTTAGCCAGTAGCTGCTCCAAGATTTTCAAATTTCTTCCTTTAGTGCCAAAGTTGCTTCTTTTTCTCAAAGACTCTATAAAAACACGTGAAACACATAAATGAAGTAAAATGGACTAAATTAACATAACTAAGGACTTACAAATGTAAATAAAGGGGCTTAAATATGAATATTTAAGCACTTATCACACCCTCAAACTTACATATTGCTAGTTCCTTAGCAATACAAAACTAAAAACTAAAATGAAAAATAACGACACACAGATAAATCCAATATTCATAGTGTCCACAAAAGTTTAGGTCTCACACAAACTATGATGCGCATTCATGAGCAAGCTTAACAAATATAAACACATCTTTGCAATGAATAAGAGTTTTGAATGCAAATCACTTTCATGAGGCAGTTTAAGACATCACAAGTTTGACTTTAGTGTGTGGTGAACTAGCACATAAAAGATTAGGTTTCCAAATAATTCTAATGTTTAGTGTTTCGATGTCTCAAGATTCATCAAATTTCCTATTAGAATCAACAAAGATGACATAGTTTTTCTTCTTTTCTTTTATTTGTGAGATTTTTGCCAAGTTTAGTTCCCTTAAGCTTTCTATTTGACTCATGTAGCGAGCGTTTTAGCCAATGACTACCAAACCAGATGGGTTTAGGGCATTAGGTGTAAAGACACCCCTAAGGACTTACTAACTCGAGGAAAAAAGGCTACGAAACTAACTGGTCTTAATGCTACCAATAAGAATTTCCACCTTTTGGTATGACACTCACTGCTTACTGAGGCAAGAGGGCCAATTACTCAGTGGAAAGTTCTTTTTAATGATCATTGTGAGCGAAATTTTCACCTTTTGACATGACACTCACTGCTTACTGAGGCAAGAGGGCCAGTTACTCAGTGGAAAGTTTGTTTAAGAGATTAATAGGAGCACTTTTCTTTTTACGCAATAATAATATTTTTCTATTTTCTTATGCCAAAGCGTTAATCTAACTGGTCATCTGGTTCACAATCAAGCAAAATAAACATACAATTAAAATTACATGTCATACCCCACACAACTATGTGCTAATGTGCTCATGTTAGTTTAGGTAAAACTTGTGAATCTTTAAATGCCTAAAACTAAGTGATCTAGGTTCAAAACTTAATTATTGGCCTATATGTTTAAGGTGTTAAGCTCACTTATGAAGTCAAATCATATTGCTTGTTTAGATCACCCAAAATTTTTGGGACAGAATGAACATGCATTTATTTATAAAAACAAAAATTGGGACATAGTGTGTGTGTGAGTGTGTCCCCATGCCCCCAAACTTAAATTGCGCATTGTCCCCAATGTGTGAGAAGCATGGAAGGATCTGACCTGGGAGATGTAGAACGCAATGGCTGGCATGGCTCGTAGCATGCCCCCAAACTTGAACTGGATGCACTGACTATGTCCTTGAAAAAGAAAATAAACATAAACTGGAAAACAAGTAATAATAAACAGATATAGAAAAGTAAATACTAACAATAAAATAAAATACTAAAAAGGATATGCTTTGGGGTGCCTCCTATGAGCGCTAAGTTTAACGTCTTCAGCCAGACGGGGTATCCTCTCACTGCTGGTCATCAGGTGGTGCAGTCGAAGAGGTACTGGGTGTAGGAGATAGGTGATCGAGGATAGCCTGTTGCATCACCTCTTGTCATGCAAACCGCGCCTCCAAACCATCTATGCATTGGTGCACTAGTGATGTAGTTGCAGAGACCTCACCTTCGAAGGAGGACAGCTTAGCAAGAAAGTGCTGGGATTGCGCTCGATCGCACTTTTGCACTCGAGAACACAAAATGGTGCACTCGATCGCAAGCAGTATGCATGGACAAAATAAAAACTTACCAAGGTTGGAATGATAAAACAAGAACATTACAACCTTACCGTGTGTTAGTGGCCTCAGTACCACTAACCTTAATAGAGGTGCTTGAGCTTAATGGGTTGTAGAATATGAATTGCTCAAGCACTCTCGTGTTGCAGTGCTACTCTTTTTGAAGGAGGCACTTAGAGCCCACATCAGGTGGTTCCAGTGCCCTTGAAAGCTACTGCATCTCTAATTTTGGTGCCTGGTCAATAAAATAGGGAAAAGCAGTATTAGTAAGTTTAGGATTCTTAACTCGAGGATTATACTTACTTGAAGGCTTGGGTATGTTCTTGATGGTGTACATAGCTCCATTGATATCTTTAATCACGTCGTCATCCTCTGGCCTAATGTCCAATCTTGTGTCATCATAGTTGGGGATGGTCTCTAATGGAGCAGTGTGATGGACCTTAGAAACTTTCTCAACAATACCTTGCATTAAGCTCACATTATAACACTCATTATCATTTTTGGTTGATTCTAATGTATTAAATATTTTGAATTCCATCTCTTCATCATTTACTTTCTTAGTGACAATGCCCCTTTTTACACTAACATTCGTGTCAGCAGTGATCATAAATGGTCTTCCTAAGATGATAGGGAGTGGTAATGGCATATGGCATTCCTCCATGTCTAACATAATAAAATCAGCAAGTAAAATAAATTTACCTACTCTTACCAAAACATCCTCGAGGATACCTCTCGATCGTTTGATGCTTCTGTCAGCTAATTGCAAAGTAATGGAGGTTGTTGGAGCTCCCCCAATCCTAGTGTCTCAAATACACTATAGGATAACAAGATGACACTCGTGCCTAGATCCAATAATGCATGCTCGAAAAACTGGTCACCTAGCCTGCAAGGAATGGTAAAACTACCCGGATCTTTTTAATTTTGGTGGTAGTTTTCTTAATAGTATAGCACTCACCTCTTCGGTCAAGGCTACTGTTTCATACTCCTGAAACTTCCTTTTGTTAGTGCAACAATCTTTTAAAAATTTAGCATAAGCAAGAAGTTATTTTATTGCATCTAATAAAGGAATGTTTATTTCCACCTTTTTCAAGGTTTCGAAAATGTCACTTAGTTTAGTTTCCTTTTTAGACTTTACTAACCTTTGAGGGAAGGGTGGAGGTTCATTTACCTTTTCCATCTCATTTACCTTAGATATGGATGCTTCGTCTGGAGATGCTCGTGTAGGCTCACTGATACCTATGATCTTTCCACTTCTCAGGGTTGTCACAACATTCAATTGTTGATGTCCTCTTGGATTAGGTAGTGGTTAGGTGGGAAGCTCACCTTGCTTTCTACTACTCAGTTGCTTGGCCAGTTGCCCTATTTGTACCTTAGTCCGAAATTGTCTAGTTTCTTCTATAAATTGTTCATGTGAAGTCATTAATTGTTGCTGCTGAGTTACCAATTGCCTCACAAGACTTTCGAGGTCGCTTTTCTTTGTTTCGGGAGCTGATGGGTTGCTGGTTAGAAGTTTCTTTGCTGCCCTTGCTGGTTCTAATTGTTGCTCCAAGAAAAATTTAGGTGATTCCGCCATCTGGGGTTGTAGGTGTTCGCATATGGATTGTTCTTTGGCGGGTAGTTGTTTGGTCCTATGTAATTTGCTTGTTCCGGATCTGCAGAATAATACAAGGGACACGTATCAGTATTATGATCACATTGGGAACATATCGCACATACCTGGAGTGGTGTGGCTGGTGGGTTAGGTGAGGTGTTATGGGCCGCCATAGCTTTAACCAATAGGTCTAGTTTTCTCTCCACAGCAGCTATTTAAGGAGATGATCCTCCATTTAAATTTACCTCATACATACTTTTACTCTTGGTTACATGTCTACCTCGAAAGGAGAACTGCTGAGTGTGTTCATTTAGGGTTTCGAAGAGCTCCATAGCTTCTTCGTTGCTTTTTTCCATCAGCACTCCTCCATAACCTGAATCAACAATACTTTTATTAGTATCACTTAAACCTTCATAAAAAGCTTGTACCAGTTCATCTTGAGGTAGGTTAAGATGTGGGCATTTGAGTAGCAGCTCGTTGAAGTGTCCCTATACTTCGAAGAATAGGTCTCCATCCTTTTGTTGGAAGGACTGAATCTCCTTCCTCATTTGCCTCATCTTTTGGGCTGGGAAAAACTTCCTTAGGAATTTGCTAGCCAACTCATTCCAAGTATGGATAAAAACTGAATGCAAAGAATTGTACCACAGTTTAGCATTATCTTTTAAGGAAAAAAGGAACAGAATTAACCTTATTCCTTCTTGGTTTAAGCCTCAGATGTGCTGGAACTTGCAAAGATCAAAGAACTCTTGAAGGTGCAAGTGTGGATCCTCATTAGGTGTACCCCTAATGTGAGTCAATGAACTTAATATTTGCGGAGATATGTAGTAGTTGCCTTCCGCCTCAGGTTGATATGCAATACATGATGGCTGATCAAGGTTCTGTTGGATGAAGGATTGCTTCATCGGTATTCATACAGGTGGTTGCTGGTTTTCGAGCTGTTCCGCCATTGGTGCTTCTTTCTCGAATTCTTCATCGTTCTCCTCGAAGTTGTTTCTAAGCCTTTTTCGGATGGTCCGCTCAAGCTTGGGATCGAAGGGAAAGAATGTTGGATGTCGGGATTGAAGTCCGTGCATGAATCAGGTAAAACAGCTTCAGTGCAGCAGTTTAACACTGCTGCTCGGGTAACTGCTTGCCCTAATTGCACTCGATCGTACAAGAGGGTGGGCTCGATCACAAGTGTCACAGAAAGTTCTACTGATATGCCTAAAACAGAAAAGAAATCGATTTGGGTTTGATGAAAATAAAAATAAAGATGAAAAACAGAAACTTAAAATTTTTAGAAAAATCAAAGTAGAATTAAATAAGAATAACGATGATTAAACTAAACGAAAATAATTCTTAAAAGGAAATTTAGCATAATCCTCAGCAACGGCACCAAAAACTTGTTGAGCGATTATCTACCTAAATAAATATGCAAATAACCGAACTTGTTTTACTTGTAAGTGCACAAGGTCAATGGTAGCATAGTGTGCAAGTGTGAGATCATTTCCATAGAGATTGGTAAATTTCATTTTTATAATCAGTTTCTCAATATAAAAAGATAGAAATAACAGTTGAGTGTGATTTAATAATAATAAGAACATAAAGCTTTGATATCCACCTCTAATTATACTTTCCCAATGAGTAATGTGTCAATGCACTAGTCTTACCATGAATACCTAATGGTTGCCAACCTAAGGGCATGGTATCTACTCCTTAAGCTATTGATTTCCCTAAGCAATGAGTTAGGCATAGTATCTACTCTAACTATTCTCTTTCTTAAGGGATTCAGCATGGTATCTACTGAGTTGTTCCTTAAGAGAGCACAAGATTTATGAAAATCGACAACCACATGAGACCTAGGGCATGGTATCTACTCCCGGATTCTCATGTTGATTAATTGAAGAATCCGGTGTGGATATCTTTTGTTACTATTGTCAGACCCAGGACTCAGTCATCCAAATTGGTCTAACTAACTAATCCATACCACATGCACATATTGATCAGACATACACATATGAGGAATTTAAATAAACACAGGCATTAATCAAGTTAAGCATCATAATCAAGGCTATTGCAAAGAAAATCAAAGAATATATATATGGGAAAGCATAACTAGGGCTTCAATTGAGCCCTATAAAGAGTTAGTTACACATTCTGTCTAAGATAAGCATCATAACATAAACTAAACATAAAATATAAAACCCGAAGAATACTGTGGAGATGGGTTGTCAATTCTCTCCTAAGCTTCCAACTCCAAGCCAAGCAAAAGATAAAAGAAGGGATGTCTTTTGTGTGTGTTTACAAGTGTATTTATAGGGTTGAATAATCCTAGAAGACTGATGCGATGAAATTTACACTAGTAATTACACTAATCGTTCAAGTAATAAAATGATGAGTAAATATCATTCCCAACGAGGACTGAGAAAATACTACAGAAATTATGACTCAACTCTTGCTGTTATTTGAGTAAACGAATAATTGGAGGAGAAAAGTTTACTAGCAATTAACTAAAGATAAAAAAACAAAAGCACTAATAATTAATGGAAGATTTGCAAACTTTGGAATGAAGACTCTTATGAACTAATGTACTAAGGACTCGACTTCACCTAAACCATAATTGACAAGAGTTTTGAATGGACAAGTTTCACTTACTATGTTTTTCAAGATGGTAGAATCCCTAATCAATTGGTTATCCTTATTCAGATCTAACCACAATCTCGAGAATCATCAACTTCAAATATCCATATTCTAGGTCTATTCTAGATTGATTCAACTTAAGAAGCATTAAGTTCAATGGAATTCCTTTCAGTTAAATCTCCCTATTCGGTTACGGTTTAAACGGACCACATGAACTTCCTAGAATCCCTATTCGATTACTCCTATTTCATTCATGGCATGTTTTACCCTGGCTTTGCATAGTTAACAATCCAAAATCATATTTATTAATTCAACTATTCATAAAAGCATAGCTTCTCTATTCGACACATCACTATGCCTCAAGAAGGAATCAAAATAATAAACAGCATTAAGAACAATAAAACACACTCTTTGAAAAACAAAATAAATTCCAATTTGTCCAAATAGCACTCAAGATATAGGTTTAGGATCCATCTATCCTTAACACAAAAATATCTACTCCATAATACTATTCAAACAACCCATGTTCATATTATAAAACATCAACATAGCTAGATAAGAGTAATACAAAACTGGAGAAGAATGATTTAAAAGCTTGATGCGTAGCCTCCTGGAGTGTCTCCAACTCTCCTTTTGCGTCTCCTCTCCTCCAAATTTTGTTTTTTTCTTCTACGGCTGCCCCCTCTTCTTGTTCAGCTAAGGTTTCAATTTATAACTTTTAGAATCCGCGGGCTGGCACTGCAGCGCCAACATCCCGGTGCTGTAGTTTCAAGACATATTTCTAACCCTAGTCTGGCGCTGCAACTTCAACATCCCAGCACTGCAGCGCCAACTTTCTGCCCAAATTCTCTCTTTTTTTTAGCTACCAGCGCTGCAGTGCCAACATCCCAGCGCTGTAGCCTTGAGTTTCTGTCTCCTTTGTGCATTTTGGCCTTCCAGTGCTCTCTAGTACTCCAGCAAGTGTCTGTACAACAGATTTCCATGACTTAACATTGATCATTCAACTAAAACAACTTATTAGTAGAATAAGATAGACTAAACTCAAATTGCTAAAAACACATGCAACATAATTCTAATGCTTAAGATTAACACCAAAAACGTGCCTAAAAGCAGTATAATAACATGATATATTCAGAGTTATCAAAGACTTTGGAAACCCTAAACTTCCTAAAATTCAAAACCTCCTCTATTTCCAAAACTGGTTATGCCGTTTTACTGTTCACGCCCGTTCATATGCACTCGATCGCATTCGTTGTGCGCTCGATCGCAAGGCTGCGCTCGATCCTTCTTTGTGTGCGCACGAGCGCTGATGCGCTCGATCGTACCAAATAGTGCACTCAATTGCATTTTAGCCAACAGCTACTCTAGGATTTCCATACTTCTTCATTTGAGTGCCAAAGTTGCTTCTTTTTTCTCAAAGACCCTATAAAACACGTGAAACACATAAATAAAGTAAAATGGACTAAATTAACATAACTAAAGACTAAAAAAATGTAAATAAAGGGGCTTAAATATGAATATTTAATCACCTATGAAGTATGCTCTTCATGTTCTTTTTTTCTTTAGCTTCTACTACCCTATTGGTTTGTAGACGGTAAGGTGATGACTTATGACATTCAATCTTATATTTCTCGAGTAACTAAAAAACTTCACCTTGAAAGTGAGTACCATTATCTAAAATGATTTCGAAAGGAACTCCATAACGGTAGATGATATTGGTATTAATGAAATGAGCCACATGCTTGGCTTTCAAAGTTGTGTAAGAGGCAACTTCCACTCACTTGGTGAAGTAATCAATGGTGACTAGAATGTGCTCATTTTCATTAGATCCTTTTGGATTCACTTTTCCAATTACATCAATGCCCTAAGTTACGAATGGCCATGGCATAGTTATACTGAAGAGCTCTCTGGGAGGTAGGTGTTGAAAATTGGCATACAACTAGAATTTCTTGCACCTTTTCACATAATTGCAACAATCAACTTTTCTACTGATATAGCAATAATCCAAACGAAGAATTTTGCTAGTGAGCATACGATCATTCATGTGCGGTCCATCAGTTCCTTAATATGCCCTAGCTATGATCTTCTCGATTGTATCTTCGTCTACAAATAATAGTTAAATTTTATCAAAGGACTTTTTGTATAATTTTATTTCGTACATAACAAATTGGGTGGCCAAGGACTGAGTGGTTATTTTCTCCTTTTTGTCAATACCAAGTGGAAACTCTCATTTTTAGAGAAATTCCAGGATGTCTATATACCATGGCAATCCATTTGAGGATCTGGCTTATATCTCACTTGCTGTAGAGTATGCTGGCTCACTTTTTTGTTATATTATCAAAGGTATAGCTTCAACACCTTTGGGAATATCCAACATAGAAGCTAACATTGCTAAAGCTTCTGCAAATTGATCCTAAGCTCTTGGAAGAGAGGATAAAGTCACATTGTTAAAAAATTATATGAGTTCGTCCAAGTGGGCTTGTTCTTTCTTCAATCTTTCATCCTTTGTTTTCCACTTTCTTTGTGTCTGATAGATTAACAAGAAAGAATCTCCATAAACTTCTACTTCCTTTTCCTAATTGGAACTAAGGCTTCCAATCCAATGATGCATGGTTCATATTTAGCAACATTTTTGGTGGCGACGAAGTTCAATCTATTGGATAAAGTGGTGACCATGTCTCTTGGTGATACCAACAGTGCTTCTATTCTACATCCTTTCTGATTTATAGCTCCATCAAAGTACATTTTCCACACACAACTTGCAACTTCTAGGATTTTCTAATCCAGAAATTCACATTCTTCAATTTCTTCCCCTTCTTTAAGAAAGTCTAGAAAGAGATCTAAGATAGATTTTCCTTTGATGGATTTTTGAGAAACATACTGGAGGTTAAACTAGGAAATTATTACCATCCATTTGATGATACATCCGCTCAAGATTGTAACTTCAAACAGATATTTCAACGAATCCAACCTAAAGGATACATTGACTAAAAATGTTTATATATAGCCTATTCCAATGAAAAACACGTCTTTTCTACCCTCGAGTAATTGAGCTCATAAGCCACCAACTTCTTGCTCAAGTAGTATATGGCTTGTTCCTCATTGTCGTCATCTTCTTGTGCTAGCATCGCACCCATGGTGGACTCTATAACTGAAAGATTCAATAAAAAGGGTGCACTCTACCTTTGTTGAATGAAGGCTGGTGGATTCTTCAAGTACTCCTTAATTTTGTTGAAGATGACTTGACATTGCTCATTCAATACCACGAGTTGGTTTTTCTTGAGTAGCTTGAACAGTGGCTCGCATGTATAGGTAAGCTTGGATATGAACCTGCTGATGTATTAAATTCGGTCTAGGAAACCTTTGACTTTGCTTTTCGTTTCGGGTGCTAGCATCTCCAAGATAGTTGACACTTTCTTTGGATCTACCTCAATACCCTTTTGATTGACCATGAAACCCAAAATGTTGCTTGCTGTGACTCAAATTTGCAACTTTTGGGGATTTTATCAGAGCTTGTAAGTATGAATCCTTTCAAACAAAATTCTAAGGGATTCCCAATATCAATGTTGAATTTCAAACTTTACAATCATGTCATCAACATAGACCTTTATCTCTTTGTGGAACATATCATGCAACAGAGTGGTGGTCATTCTTTGATAAGTTGCTCATGTATTCTTAAGTCTAAACAACATTACTCTATAACAAAACATGCCCCATTATGTAATGAAGGTGGTCTTCTCTCTATCCTAAGGCTCCATAAGGATTTGATTATATCTAGAATAATCATCCATGAAAGAGAGAACTGCGTGACCAATGGTAATATCTACCATAGTGTCAATATGTGACAAAAAAAATGATCCTTCGGACTGGCTTGATTCCTATCTCAGTAATCAACACACTCTGATTCAACCATCCTTCTTGAGCACTACCACCATATTAGCTAATTACTTAGGGTAGGTAGAGAGCACAAGGAAACCAACTCGTAGTTGCTTCAGAATTTCTTCTCGAATCTTGTCTAACCACTAAATTCACATTCCTCTAAATTTTTTCTTAATTGGCTTAACATCGAGGACTGAAGGAATCTTGTCTTGCACAATCTCTAGATAAATACCTAACATATCCTAATAGGACCAAACAAATATATCTTTGTATTCATGTAAAAGTTTAATTAGATATTCACTTTCTATTTCAGATAACGTTGAACCAATGCGAATTTCTTATGGATTTTCATTATGACCTAAGTTAATAAGTCAAGTTTCTTCCATTTTGGGGTTAGTTAAGTTTTCTTGTCCATTTTCAACTAATTTAACTATCTTTTTTGAAGGGAGAGTTTGTCATCAAGTTCGTTTAGGGCTTTCTCATCACATAAAAAAAAACTCAAAATACACAGAATCACTACGCATCTTATTAATTATTTTCAAGAAGACATCCTCAGACTCAACTTGGTATAGGGCATGGGACAACATTCTTCTGTTCACCTTTCGAAATAGAAAGAAAAGAAAAAATAGTTCTTCCATTTTGGGGTTAGTTAAGTTTTCTTGTCCATTTTCAACTAATTTAACTATCTTTTTTGAAGGGAGAGTTTTGTCATCAAGTTCGTTTAGGGCTTTCTCATCACATAAAAAAAAACTCAAAATACACAGAATCACTACGCATCTTATTAATTATTTTCAAGAAGACATCCTCAGACTCAACTTGGTATAGGGCATGGGACAAAATTCCTCTGTTCACCTTTCGAATTTAGAAAGAAAAGAAAAAATAGACTCAGGACTATACTTCTGTAATGACCCATCCCGAGTTGGCCACCCCTGAGATAGTGTCATCACATTTTGAAAATCCTAGCACGATACATATATGCAATAATAAAGATTTATCAACTGTAAATTTACATCAATCCTCAACCCTTAATAGGGGAGATACATCATTCAGATCTCAACTTACACATTGTATACAACATAATATACATGAATATTTACAAATATTTTTTTCCTCATTAGTCTAAGGATGTGGACCACATGGCTTGCAGATAATAAATCCATTTGAATCTCAACTTACCAACTATCTGTCCTTCCTGCTGCCTGAAATCATTTAACATTGAGGGATGAGCTTCATAGATTAAATTTACTAGAAGATTCAATTCGTATAAATAGTCTTTTAATATTTAATCATTTATATCTCATATAACTTGATAATAGCATTCTATTATCACTACACATATAATAAGTCTCGTTCTTTATCAATATCTTCTTCTTATATATTTGTTCACCTTAAGACTATCAATTATCTTATAATTACCTCGTTATGAGGTTCACAGCATATAGTTTACCATTTAGCTAGCTCTTATCATATCATACTTATATGTTTCTTTCTCACCATAACTCTCTATGTGAGACTCATTCATCTATAAATTTAAAATAACAAACAACACTTCAGCATTTCAGTAATACAATCAATACTTAAAATAGATGCAATGCATGAATTATTATCAAGGAACGTCTTCTCACATGTCAACATGTTTTTATCTTAGACCAGCTCCTTCCCGGTTCTTTTATTTCCAGCATATACCGGCTGTCACGGTTTTTCATTTAGATTGACCCCATCCTCGTTCTTTTATTTCATGCATATGCATATGAACAATGATATGAAATATGCATATGAACAATAATATAGCAATAGACATGTATTCATATATTAAATTTAGCTATCCTGCCTTTTCTCAACTCACTATTTGATCAATTTCACTAATTTCTTCTCCTCATATATCACATCAATTTATCAACCATGACTCATCAAGAATTTCATTTATCACCTTCATTATTAAATCAACTCATTATTCCAATATTATTGCTTCTCATATAATAACTTTCCACATATCAATTATACCTATCATACCCATCAAACAACTTTCATCTATTATTAAATCATAGGTTAATAAGTTATTCAAATATTATCACTATATATTTCATATTTATCTTGATTACTTAAAGTAAATCTAACTCACCATGTAGCACTTAAAGCTACTCGTGGATCACCTCCTTGCCTTTCCTGCTCCTCTCAGCAATTTCCCCCGGTTATTGATCGTCAACACTTGACATAACATTCATATTAAATTCTAATTTATTCTTCAATTCTTCTATAATTTACACCGTTTGAAAATTTACACTTTGAATTCTGGGAATTTCATGTATGCTAAATTTCAAAAGCAAACTTCACTTTATTACCTTCTGTTTTTCTTAGAGCTTCCAATGATTCTCTATGAAATTCTCCTATAAATCTCTTCAAAATTTTACTCTTTCAACCTTCTTTCGGTCCCCAAGTGTTTAAAGAAATAGAGTAATTTAGATTTGAGATTGAAGAAAACCACACAGGATTTGGTAAAACTAATAAAACAATCCAATATATAAAATATTTTAATTGGCAACGTCACCGCTTCCACCATTTCTAATTCACTAGCTGCATAACATGCAACACAATTAATTATACATTGTTGCAGCACTTGGGAGTCCAGTTGTTGCACGAAATTTGTGGTCTTTTTTCCTTTTTCTTTTTCTTTTTCTTTACACCACCATGCATCCTTTTTTTTGAATTATTTTATAAAAATTAAATCTTATATATATTATTTTAACTCCATGTCATATTTATTAAATTACGTCTTTACCCTTTCTTTACGAATATGGGTATTACAATTCTACCCACCTTACAAAAATTTCGTCCCCGAAATTTCCTAACCTAATTCATGAAAGAGTTGGGGCATTCTTTTCTTATTCTTGCTTAATGCTCCCGAGTAATTTCTTCAACATCTTGGCTTCGCCATAATACTTGAATAAAGGGAATGACTCTATTGCTCAAGACTTGTTCCTTTCTATCTAGAATTCTAACCAGTACTTGCATAAAAGTCAAATCTTCCTGAAGTTTTATCGCCAGATTCGAGATACTATAGGATTCATCATGTAAGTACTTTCTCAAAAGTGAGACATGAAACACATTATGTAATTGCCTTAACTCTCGGGGCAAATCTAATCTATATGTTACTGATCCAATTCTCTCAATCACCTCATATGGTCCCACAAATCTCGGGCTCAACTCTCCCTTCTTTTTAAACCTCAACACGCCCTTCCATTGAGATATCTTCAAAAATACCCAACCACCAACTTGAAACTCGAGAGGTCGTCTCCTATTATCAGCATATCCCTTCTGTCTATTCTGTGCTGCTCTAAGGTTCTCTCTAACCAATTTGATCATCTCAATAGTCAGATCTATCATTTCTGGACCAAACATCTTTCTTTCTCCAAGTTCTTCTCAACATACTAGAGTTCTACACCTCCCACTATATAATGCTTCAAATGGTGCCATCCTAATACTAGTTTGATACTGATTATTATATGCAAACTCGATCAAAGGAAAATTAGCATCCCAGCTCACTGAGAAACTTAATGCATTTGCCCTCACAGCGTTATGACCCCTCTGGGTACGGGTAAAACAAGAGACAAAATCCGTACACACATTTTCCCATTGACACTCAGGTACTGGAAGAGGTTGTAATAAACCTGCTGGATGCCTATCTCAAACTTCATCTATTGATAAGTCAGACATCTAGAAATATGTTATGCTACATCCTTCTTCATCCCTGACCAATAATAATTTTGTATCAATCCCCTGTACATCTTATGATTTCCTGGATGCATGGAATATATAGAATCATGAGCCTCTCTTAGTATCTCCTTTCTCATCTCCATATCATTGGGAACACAAACTCGATGCCCTAATACCACCATACCATCTCCTCTAATTCTAAACTCAGTTGGCTTCCCACTTAACGCTTCCCGTCGGATCTTCTTTATCCCCTCATCTCTACCCTGCATCTGTAATAAACAATCAATAATAGAAGATTGTACCACCATATTTGCCATCAATACTCCTCTATCATTGACACTCAACTGCATCCTCATTCTTCTTAATTTTATCATCAAGCTAGTATTATGACTCCCAATAACAGCTAATCTCCTTGTAGCCTTTCTACTCAATGCATCAACTACTACATTAGTCTTTCATGGTTGATAATGAAAGGTACAGTCATAATTACTAATCAACTCCATCCACCTCCTCTGCCTCAAATTCAACTCTTTCTGGGTCGGTAAATGCGTCAAACTTTTATGATTAGTAAAATTTTCACAATTGGCTCCATATGGATGATGTCTCCAAATTTTTAAAGTAAAAACTATGGAAGCCAATTCTAAATCATGGGTCAGGTAACTCCTCTCATGGTTCTTTAATTTCCTAGATGCATAAGCTATAACTCTCCCATATTGCATCAATACACATCCCAACCCTTAATGTTAAGCATCACTATATACTACAAATCCTCCATCACCAGAAGGAAGCACTAATACTGGGGCAGTAGTCAATTTTTCTTTCAACAGTTGGAAACTTCTCTCACATTCCTCTGACCACCTAAATTTCACGTCCTTTTTGGTCAATCTAGTCAATGGTCTAGCAATCATAGAAAATTTTTGGATGAATCTCCTATAATATCCAGCCAACACCCAAAAACTTCTAACTTCAGTTACACTAGTGAGTCTTTCCCAATTCAACACTGCTTCTACCTTCTGTGGGTAAACTACTATTCCCTCTCCTGACACAACATGCCCTAAGAAAGATATTTCACTCAACCAAAACTCACACATTGAGAACTTTGCATATAATTTCTCTTTCCTCAGAATTTCCAACGCTATCTCTAAGTGTTGCTTATACTCCTCTTCATTCTTGGAATATACTAGAATGTCATCAATAAAACAATCACAAATCTATCCAAGAATGGTTTGAACACCTGATTCATTAGATCTATAAATGTACAAGATCATTCGTCAACACAAATGGCATGACTAGGAACTCATGATGGCCATAACATGTCTTAAAAGTAGTCTTAGACATGTTACCCTCCTTTATCCTTAATTGATGATAACCTGATCTTAGGTTTATCTTATAAAGCACCCTAGCTCCCTGTAACTATTCAGATAAATCATCTATCTTTGGCAAGGGATATCTATTCTTGATGGTGATCTTATTCAACTGTTTATAATCAATACAAAATCTTATTGTCCCATCTTCTTCTTGACAAAACATTACAGGGGCTCCCTAAGGTGACATACTAGGTCGAATAAATTGTTTATCTAGCAACTCCTGAAGCTAAACCTTCAACTCTCTCAATTCCACTGGTTTGATTCTATAAGGTGTTATAGATATGGGTGCTGATCCTGGAATCACCTTATAGAAAACTCAATCTTCCTATTGGGAGTCAAACCAGTCAACTCTTTAGGGAATACATCAGAAAATATTTTATTACCAAGATTTCTTCTAACTTCCTACTCTCCTTGCTAGAATCTACCACATATGCCAAATACCCCGCACAACCCTTCTTTAACCATTTACTAGAAGTTAAGGCATAAATAAGATAGTTAGGAAGTATCTTACATTCCCCCTGCAAATTAAACTCTTCCTGTCTAGGTATCTTGAATACCACATTCTTCCTAAAACAATCTACCCAAGCACGATATGTAGATAACC
Source organism: Bretschneidera sinensis (assembly GCA_023935145.1). Lineage (NCBI taxonomy): Eukaryota > Viridiplantae > Streptophyta > Magnoliopsida > Brassicales > Akaniaceae > Bretschneidera > Bretschneidera sinensis. The sequence continues at coordinate 108,370,677 of CM043698.1, forward strand.
AATTCACTCCCATTATTAATTCAAAATTTGTCATATCTAAAGGTAATAAATCAACTTCAAATTCTCTATCAGCCATATAAATCACACAACTTCGATAAATTGTCCTAATAATAAGCCTATCCCCTGTAGGGACCTCAACAATGATGGCATGCATCAAAGGACTAGCACTAGCATCAATAGATTTCATATAAACACTAAATGTGAAAGAATGGGTTGCACCCGGATCAACCAATAATCTAGCAGGTCTATCAAGGATAAATACCATACCTATAATAACATCAAGAGTGGCTTGTGCATCCTGCTGGATCAATGCATATACTTTGCTATCTCTGGACTGTAATTGGTTACCACCTCTCTCCACCGGTTTTCTCCCAACACTTCCAACTCCTATATCAGTAGATTTTCCTACTGGGCAATCTGCAGCAACATATCCTCCCTCACCACATACAAAGCATATCTACGTAGGGCAATTCTGAGACAGATGCCCTGTCTGATTACATCTAAAGGAAACCTTTAGCTCTCGATCATACATTAGATTACCACCTCCCCTTGGTGGCATACTTGTTCTTCCACTATAACTCCCACTTTCCATAGCCTGTCTCCCGAACCTAGGGGTTCCACCGGTATTACTCTGAGCGACAGAAGCAACAGATCTTGCTTGCATCTGACTCTGCACTGCAGTTCCTTATGACAGGGAACACCCTCTCTAGGGTGGTCTCCCACCCTACACATTCATACTACCACCACCTGTAGGTCCCTCCAATCTAAACCTCTTCAGCCACTCCCTCCTACCTCTAAACTCCATCAAATCTTTCTTAATTTGTAATGCTTTATCCACCAGTATAGCATAATTTCCAATTCTCATATAAGAGAGTTTAGTCCGAACGTGATAGTGTAATCCGACTAAAAATCTCTTATATTTCCTCTCTTTCGTATTCACTAATTCAGGTAAAAACCTTGACAGGGCTATGGATCTACTATCATATTTAGCCGTCGATAAATTACCCTACCTTAGATGAATAAAATCTCTCTTTTGTTGTGCCTGAAAGGTATCTAGAAAATACTTCGCAAAGAACTCATCCTTAAACTTACTCCAAGTTAAAGGTTGTTCTGCTTGTATGCTTACTCTGGGAAAAATATCCTCTCACCATTGAGAAGCCTCACCTTTCAACATAAATGAAGCAAAAGCAACATTTTGTCTATCTATCACTGGTAAGACCTCAAAATATTTCTCGACATGTCTAATCCACTACTTAGCTTCTACAGGATTTACAGATCCTCTAAAAGACTAGGGTTTAAACTTAAGAAATCTCACAAAACAATCACCTTGCATCTCATGTGCAAACCTACCTTCTCCCTCATGAACCTCTTGTCTCACCACATTAGGTTTCATTCTACCCCTCTCCTCAAATCTCTTCTACAAAATCATCAGCCCTTTCTTTAGCTGCATTCATCTCTCTAGGGCATGCTCAAGAGCTTCTCTCAATTCATCTGTCCTAACCTCGAATTCTCTCCTAAATCTACTAGTACTAGCTGCACTATCAATATGTTCCCTTACAAGAAACACAGACTCAACCCCCCCTCTACTTCAGTTCTTCTAAATATTGGGGGTGTTGGTATTTGTTCTAGGTTTGCACAGATCCAACCATGGTTCAAAGATAGGTAAATTCTAAACCAAAGTTGGAGGATTAAATTTCAGCAAGTTAAAAGATTTCACACATATGTGTGCATCAATTTGGAGCAAGGGAAGGCCATGCGCACTAGTGTGTGCACTTATGCACACAAGTTGAGAAAGTGTGCGCATAGCAAGAAGTGTGCCAGGTCTGGGTCAGCAGTGCACCACTCAAAACTAGCACCGTGCCCTCCAGAATTGTGTGCTCTAGGACAAGACCAGCGCTTAGGCACCCAGAAGCCAGCGCCGTACCCTCCAACGTGTTGCACATCAGGTGCGCACTAGTGCTTAGGAGCCCAGCAGCCAGGCCGTGCCGCCCAGAGACTTCACAACCTCACTCTGCCCCAGCGCCAAGGCGTGCCCTGTTGAGCACCAAGGCGCTAGGCACACCAAGGTACACATGGGCAGAATGACTTAGGACTCTCCAAAGTGTGTGTGTGCAAGACCAAAACGCACAGCACCACTTGGAGAATGATGATGGGCTAAGATTAAAAGGAGATCATAATCAAAGGGTGGAGATTGATTCACAAGAATGTCTAAGAAGTGAATGGCTACAAAAGGAGTTCCTTAGCCTCATTCTTCACATATAGAACAAGAGAAAGTTGTGACATTGTGAGATCAATTGTAAATACAAGAGAGAATTGTGTGAAAGACATAAACACAAGAGGGATTCTTTATAGTGAGGCTAGTTGTAAAGAAGAGAGAGTAGCATAGAGAGAGAGCATTGTAATCTTCATCCTTCTTTTCTTGGTGTCTTCAAGAACTTGGTTTCTTGAAGAGGATTGTTGTAACTTGTAAGATCCATTTGAGATAGTGCAGAGAGTTCGGAGGAACTCACGGGGATGTTGGCACATTGCCGAACCTCGATAACAAATTGATTGTCTTATTTCTTTCTTTGATTTTTTGTTCTTGTGTTCGATTACTGAAATTATTTTTACAAGTCATTCTAGACTTGGGTGTTTGGAAGATCACTACCTTGGCATCTTGTGAAGGTGATTTTTGACAGTGGTATCAAAGCTTTGGACAGTAGTATCAGAGCTGCACAGCAGGGTATCAGAGCAAGAACAAGAAGGTGACAGAGCCAAGACTCCAAGAATCAAAGATCAACTTCTTGGGTGATTCAAGAACGGTGTAAAGATCAAGATTTGATCGTGTTCTTGAGGTTGAAGAAAACATTTATGGGTAGTGCATAAATCAGGGATCTTGTTTGCAAAAGATGGCTTCAAATTTCAGTATTGAGAAGTTTGATGGAAAGGGAGATTTTTTCTTGTGGAAGCGAAAGATCAAGGAGGTTCTAGTGCAACAAAAAGTGGACTTAGCTCTTAGAGAAGATAATGCTTTTCCAGCAAGTACCATGGAGGACCAGCGGAATGAGATTGAGAAGATGGCTTACAGCACCATCTTCTTACACTTATCGGATAATGTCACAAGGGAGTGCGGAGACTCCGAAGATCCAGCTGCAATATGGAAGAAACTAGATGAGTTGTTTCTTGCCAAGGCTCTCCCGGATAAGAGGTATCTTCGTAAATGAATCTTTGCTTTTAAATTTGATCCTAAGAAAGAGTTACAAGAAAATCTTGGTGCCAAGATAAGGAGTGCATCAAGTGGGAAAAGATTGTTCTTTAAAAGAAGGCTAGCAACTCGGTATGGCAACAACCATGGCTACTATCGGGATAAAGGTAGAGGAGAGAGCCATGGGAGCGTGCAGAGTAGCATGCATGGCTACTACCGAGATAGAGGTAGAGGAGAGAGCTATGGGATAGTGCACAGTAGTATACATGGCTACTACCAGAACAGAGGTAGAGAATAGAGCCATGGGAGAGTGCACGGCAGTATGCATGGCTACTACCGAGACAGAGGTAGAGGAGAAAGCTATGGAAGAATACATTCCAAACTGAGATTGGGGGAGAAGAGTTGCTACTACTGCCATAAGGAGGATTATGTCAAGAAAGATTACAAGAAGATGACAAGGGATAGAGGAGGAAGCCATACCAAGAATGGAGAGGCTTCGGTTGCCAAAACAGAACGGCAAGATGATGATGTTCTTGTTGAGTGCTCAGGTGTGAGCAAGGGGCAAGAAGGCAGCGAGAAATGGATCTTGAACATCGGGTGCACTCATCACATGTGCCCTTACCAGAGTTGGTTCAAGAATTTCAAGGAAACCAATGATGAAAGGGTTTTCTTGGGGAATGATATTTCTTACCAAGTGAGAGGCATAGGAGACATCCATGTGAGGATGTTTGATGGAGTCACAAGGCTGCTGGAAAATGTGAGGTATCTCCTAGATTTGAGGAGGAATTTGATCTCATTTGGGCAGCTAGATTTCATGGGGTACACATGCAAGATAAAGGGAGGAAAGATCAAGGTGGCCAAGGGATCTTTGACAGTGATCAAGGCAACAAGAAACGATGGACTCTATGAGATGATCGGAGAGACAGAAATCAATGATCAAGTAGCAAGCTTGATGGCTGAGATGGATAGGGCAGCCCTTTAACACACTCGCTTGGGACATATGAGCGAGAGGGCCTGCAAGTTCTCAGCAAGGATGGCCTACTTGGTGGAGACAAAGTAGAGGAACTTGATTTCTGCGAGTGTTGTGTTCTTGAGAAGCAACACCGGGTCAGCTTCAACACCAGAGTGCACAAGTCTAAGGGGATTCTTGACTTCATTCATGCGGACCTTTGGGGACCAGCAAGGACACCAACACAGGGAGGTAATTTTTACTTTTTGTCTTTAATTTATGATTATTCAAGAAGAGTGTGGATTTATTTGCTTAGAAATAAATCAGATGCCTTAAATAAATTAGTGGTATGGAAAGGGCTGGTTGAGACTTAAATGGGTAGAGTAGTTAAGGGGATAAGAACCGATAATGGCTTAGAAATTTTTAACTAAGAACTTGATCAATTCTGTAGGTTAAATTTGATTCTAAGACGTAGGACAGTTGTGAAAACCCCTCAGCAAAGTGGAGTTGCTGAGTGGATGAATAAGACCCTTATGGAAAAGATTAACTGCGTGTTAGATGGATCCGGATTACCCAAATGTTTTTGGGGAGAAGCTATGGCTACAGCTGCGTACTTGGTAAATAGATCACCCTTTAGGATTGTGTCCCAAAAGACTCCCATGGAGATGTGGAGTGGAAAATCCCCTGAGTTGGACAACCTTAGGACTTTTGGGTGTGTTTCTAGGATATGGGGAAGGGGCTAAGGGGTATAGGTTGTGGTCCTTAGAGAAAGAAGGATTGAGACTCATAATAAGCAGGGATGTTAATTTTAATGACTTGTTATTTCCCTATTTGGAATAAACTAACCCTGTAGGGGCTAGTGAGCAAACCAGTTTGGTTCTTGTGGAGCATCACATCAAGGAGAACTCGATTCAGGTAGAGCAAAGGAGGCAAGAAGGTTCAGACTAAGTAGAGCCCTTTGATGAAGGTCAAGCTTAAGAAACTCAAGAAGAGGCCGAATAAGAAGAGGTTGATGTAGCAAGTCAGAATGACTACCAGCTTATAAGAGACCGGGAAGGAAGGCTGGTCGGACCACCTTCAAGATATAGGTTTGCGGATGATGTGGATGCAGTAGCTCCTTAGATAGAAGGAGAGAAGAGTGAACAAGAGACTTACACGGATGCCATGGAGTGTAAGGATTCGCCAATATGGAAGCTAACTATGGAGGAAGAAATGGATTCTTTGAGGAAGAACAACTTCTGGGAATTGGTGAAAATTCCAGGAAAGCAGAAAGTTGTAGAATGTAAGTGCACTTACAAGATCAAAGAAGGGTACCCTCCAGGAGATGAAGTCCAGAATAAGGCTAGGCTGGTGGCGAATGGGTTCATAAGAAGAGAAGACATAGGTTTCACAGAAACTTTCTCACCTGGACACAAGGTGGAGAAGATGGTGAGTATCCTCACCTATATCATTGATGGGCTGTTGGTTTGGAATAGCAGGAAGAGGATGAAAATGTTTATTTCTCAACTCAGTGAGGAGTTCAAGAGGAAGGATCTCAGCCTTACACAAAAGATCCTTAGGATGTGTAGAATCCAAGAAAAGGAGAGAAACCGATTAAGGGTTTCTTGGGCAATGGGTGTTCTCAGCAAATTTGTGAGTAATCCTGGAAAGAAGAATTGGCTTGAGATGAAGTGATTGCTAAGTTATTTGAAGGCTCAGTGGTAGCCAGTGGTAGCACTCATAACAACCGGGGCAGAATGCATAGCTGCTACGGAAGCCATAAAGGAGGCTATGGGGTGCAAAAGGTTGTTGGACGAGTGGTAGGTCCTAAAATAGCAGGTGGTGGTATGTTTGGATAGCCAAAGTGTATGGCACTTGTGGAGGAATCCAGGGTTCCACGAGGGGACAAAGCATATGGATGTTCGGTATCGTTACATTCTGGAAAATGGTATGAAAGGATGCATTCATGTTGACAAGAAGACCATGGAGGAAAGTCCTGCAGATTTAGGCACCAAGGTTCTACCTCTAAGAAGGTCCAATCATTGCCTTGGACTTCTTAGGAATGGAGTCGGCTGATTGATGACTCAAGATGAGTTTGGATCCCAAAGCTTTTTGCACAATGGTTCAGGTTTAAACACTTAGACAAAGGTAGAGATTGTTGGTCTTTATCTAAGGTTTGCACCAGTCCAACCATGGTCCAAAGATGGTTAAAGTCTAAACCAAAGTTGGACAATTAAATTTTAGCAAGTTAAAAGATTGTACACATGTGTGTGCATCAATTTGGAGCAAGAGAAGGCCATGCGCACTAGTGTGTGCACTTTTGCACACAAGCTGAGAAAGTGTGCGCACAGCAAGAAGTGTGCCAGGTCCGAGTCAACACCGCATCGCTCAGAACCAGCGCCGCGCCCTCCAGAATGGTGTGCTCCAGGATAGCACCAGTGCCTAGGCACCCAAAAGCCAGCGCTGCACCCTCCAGCGTGTTGCACATCAGGTGCGCACCAGCGCCTAGGTGCCCAGCAGCCAGCGTCGCGTCGCCCAGAGACTTCACAACCTCACTCTGCCCCAGCGCCAAGGCATGCCCTGTTGAGCACCAAGGCGCCAGGCACACTAAGGCACACATGGGCAGAATGACTTAAGACTCTCCAAAGTGTGTGTGTACAATACCAAAATGCACAACACCACTTGGAGAATGATGAAGGGCTAAGATTAAAAGGAGATCATAATCAAAGGGTGGAGATTGATTCACAAGAATGTCCAAGAAGTGAATGGCTATAAAAGGGGTTCCTTAGCCTCATTCTTCATATATAGAACAAGAGACAGTTGCGATATTGTGAGATTAATTATAAATACAAGAGAGAATTGTGTGAGAGACATAAACACAGGAGGGACTCTTTGTAGTGAGGCTGGTTGTAAAGAAGAGAGAGTAGCATAGAGAGAGAGCATTGTAATCTTCTTCCTTCTCTTCTCGGTGTCTTCAAGAACTTGGTTTCTTGAAGGGGATTATTGTAACTTATAAGAACCATTTGAGATAGTGCAGAGAGTTCGGAGGAACTTACGGGGACGTAGGCACATTGCCGAACCTCGATAACAAATTGCTTGTCTTCTTTCTTTCTTTGATTTTATGTTCTTTTGTTCGATTGCTGAAATTATTTCTACAAGTCATTCTAGACTTGGGTGTTTGGAAGATCACCACCTGGGCATCTTGTCAAGGTGATTTCCAACAGGGGGTCTACCATGTCCCCTCTGATTCAGAACTCTACCTTTAGCTCTAGCACATCCACGTGTCATCCTCAGACTCTGCATTAAAATATGGTTTATTTAGATCTTCTACTTCTTTAAGTTCTTATGCAGTCAACAGAATCATAAAACCTAATGCTCTGATACCAAAATTGTAACGACCCATCCCGGGTTGGCCACCCCCGAGATGGTGTCATCACATTTTGAAAATCCCAGCACAACATATATATGCAACAATAAATATTTATCAACTGAAAAGTTACATCAATCCTCAACCCTTAACAGGGGAGATACATCATTCAGATCTCAACTTAAACATTGTACACAACATAATATGCATGAATATTTAAAAATAATTTTTTTCTCATTAGTCTGAGGATGTGGATCACGTGGCTTATAGATAATAAATCTGTCTGAATCTCAGCTCACCAACTATCTGTCCTGCCCGCTGCCTGAAATCATTTAACATTATGGGATGAGCTTCACAAGCTCAGTGAATTAAATTTATTAGAAGTATTCAATTCGTATAAATAATCTTTTAATATTTAATCATTTATATCTCATATAACTTGATAATAGAATTCTATTATCACTACAAATATTATAAGTCTCATTCTCTATCAATCTCTTTTTCTTATATATTTGTTCACCTTAAGACCATCAATTATCTCATAATTACCTCGTTATAAGGTTCACAGCATATAGTCTACCATTTAGCTAGTTCTTATTATATCATACTTCTATGTTTCTTTCTCACCATCACTGTCTCTCTGTAAGACTCATTTATCTATAAATTTAAAATAACAAACAACACTTCAGCATTTCAGTAATACAATCAATACTTAAAACAGAAGCAATGCATGAATTATTATTAGGGAATATCTTCCCACATGTCGACATGTTTTTATCTTGGACCGGCCCTCTCCTGGTTCTTTGTTTCATTTAGACCGGCCTCCTCCCAGTTCTTTTATTTCCAGCATATACCGGCTATCCCAGTTTTCATTTAATTCTAACATATACCGGCTGTCACAGTTTTCATTTATTTCCAGTATATACCGGCTGTCACGATTTTTCATTTAGACCGGCCCCCTCCTAGTTCTTTTATTTCATGCATATGCATATGAACAGTGATATGAAATATGCATATGAACAATAGGCATGTATTCACATATTAAATTTAGCTATCGTGCCTTTTCTCAACTTACTATTTGATCAATTTCACTAATTTCTTCTCCTTATATATCACATCAATTTATCAACCATAACTTATCAAGAATTTCAATTATCACCTTCATTATTAAATCGACTCGTTATTCAAATAATATTACTTCTCATATAATAACTTTCCACATATCAGTTATACCTATCATACCCATCAAACAACTTTCATCTATTATCAAATCATAGGTTAATAAGTTATTCAAATATTACCACTATATATTTCATATTTATCTTGATTACTTAAAGTAAATCTAACTCACCACGTAGCACTTAAAGCTACCCATAGATCACCTCCATGCATTTCCTGCTCCTCTCAACAATTTTTCTCGGTTGCTAATCGTCAACACCTGACATAATATTCATAGTAAATTCTAATTTGTTCTTCAATTCTTCCATAATTCACACCCTTTGAAAATTCCCACTTTGAATTCCGGGAATTTCGTGTATGCTAAATTTCAAAAATAAACTTCATGTTATTACCTTATGTTTTTCTTAGATCTTCCTATGATTCTCTATGAAATTCTCCCATAAGCCTCTTCAAAATTTTACTCTTTCAACCTTTCTTTCAGTCCTCAAGTATTTAAATAAATAGAGTAATTTAGATTTGAGATTGAAGAAAACCAAACAGAATTTGGTAAAACTAATAAAACAATTCAATATATGAAATATTTTAAGTGGCATCAATTCACTAGCTGCATAACCTGGTAGTCCAGGTGTTGCACGAAATTTGTGGTTTTTTTTCTTTTTCTTTTTCTTTACACCACCACGCGCCCTTTTTTTTTAGAATTGTTTTATAAAAATTAAATCTTTCGCGCATATATATATATATATATATATATATATATATATATATATATATATATTATTTGAACTCCATGTCATATTTATTAAATTACTTCTTTACACTTTCTTTACGAATACGGGTATTACAATTCAACCCACCTTACAAAAATTTCATCCCTGAAATTTCCTTACCTAATTGATGAAAGAGTTAGGGGTATTCTTTCCTTATTCATGCTTCTTGCTCCCAAGTAATTTCTTCAACATGTTGGCTTTACCATAATACTTGAATAAAGGGAATGACTTTATTGCGCAAGACTTGTTCATTTATGTCTAGAATTTTGATCAGTACTTGCATAAGAGTCAAATCTTCTTAAAGTTCTATCGCCATATTCGAGATACTATTGGATTCATCGTGTAAGTTCTTTCTCAAAAGTGAGACATAAAACACATTATGTAATTGCTTTAACTCTGGAGGTAAATCCAATCTATATGCTACTGTCCAACTCTCTCAATCACCTCATATGGCCCCACAAATCTCGAGCTCAACTTTCCCTTCTTTTTAAACCGCAACACGCCCTTCCACAGAGATATCTTCAAAAATACACAATCACCAACTTGAAACTTGAGAGGTCGTCTTCTATTATCAGTACATCCATTCTGTCTATTTTGTGCTGCTTTAAGATTCTCTCTAACCAGTTTGATCATTTCAGTAGTTAGATCTATCATTTCTGGAACAAACATCTTTCTCTTTCCAACTTCTTTCCAACATACTGGAGTTCTACACCTCCAACCATATAATGCTTCAAATGGTGCCATCCCAATACTAGTTCGATACTGATTATTATATGCAAACTCGATCAAAGGCAAATAAGCATCCCAGCTCACTGAGAAACTTAATACACTTGCCCTCACAGTGTAACCCTCTAGGTACGGGGAAAACCAGAGACAAAATCCATACTCACATTTTCCCATGGTCACTCAGGTACTAGAACAGGTTGTAATAAACTTGTTGGATGTCTATTCTCAAACTTCACTTGTTGACAAGTCAGACATCTAGAAATATGTTCTGCTACATCCTTCTTCATCCCTGACAACCAATAATTTTGTCTCAATCCCTTGTACATCTTATTATTTCTTGGATGCATGGAATATACAAAATCATGAGCCTCCCTTAGTATCTCCTTTCTTTTCTCCACATCATTGGGAACACAAACTCGATGCCCCAGTACCCCCATACCATCTCCTTTAATTCTAAACTTAGTTGGCTTCCCACTCAATGCTTCCTGTTGGATCTTCTCTATCCTGCATCTGTAAAAAACGATCAATAATAGAAGATTGTACCACCATATTTGGCATCAATACTCCTTTATCATTGACACTCAACTGCATTCTCATTCTTCTTAATTCTATCATCAAGCTAGTATTATGACTCCCAATAGCAGCTAATCTCCCTGTAGCCTTTCTACTCAATGCATTAGCTACTATATTAGCCTTTCATGGATGATAATGAATGGTATAGTCATAATCACTAATCAACTCCATCCACCTCTTCTACCTCAAATTCAACTCCTTCTGGGTCGGTAAATGCGACAAGCTTTAAATATCATTAAAAATTTCACAACTGGCTCCATATCTAAATCTTCAAAGCAAAAACTATGGCAGCCAATTCTAAATCATGAGTCGGGTAATTCCTCTCATGGTTCTTTAATTGCCTAGATGCATAAGCTATAACTCTCCCATATTACATCAGTACACATGCTAACCTCTGATATAATGCATCACTATAGACAACAAATCCTTCAACACCAGAAGGAAGCCCTAATACTGAGGTAGTAGTCAATTTTTCTTTCAACAGTTGGAAACTTCTCTCACATTCCTCTGACCACCTAAACTTCACATCCTTCTTGGTCAATCTAGTCAATGGTCTAACAATCATAGAAATTTTTTGGATGAATCTCCTATAATAACCAGCCAACCCCAAAAAACTTCTAACTTCAGTTACACTAGTGGGTATTTCCCAATTCAACACTGCTTTTATCTTCTGTGCATCAATTACTATTCCCTTTCCCGACTCAACATGCCTCGAGAAAGATATTTCACTCAACCCAAACGCACACTTAGAGAAATTTGTATATAATTTCTCTCTCCTCAGAATTTCTAACACTATCTCTAAATGTTACGTATGCTCCTCTTCATTCTTGGAACATACCAGAATGTCCTCAATAAGCACAATCACAAATCTAACCAAGAATGGTTAAATACCCGATTCATTAGATCCATAAATGTTGCAGGAGCATTCATCAACATAAATGGCATGACTAGGAACTCATGATAGCCATAACATGTCCTAAAAGTAGTCTTAGGCACGTCCCCCTCCTTTATCCTCAATTGATGATAACCTGATCTCAGGTCTGTCTTAGAAAACACCCTAACTCCCTGTAACTGTTCGGACAAATCATCTATTCTTGGTAAGGGATATCTATTCTTGATGGTGAACTTATTCAACTGTCTATAATCAATACACAATCTCATTGTCCCATCCTTCTTCTTGACAAACAATATAGGGCTCCCCAAGGTGACATACTAGGTCGAATAAACTATTTATCTAGCAACTCCTGAAGCTGAACCTTCAACTCTCTCAATTCAGCTGGTGCCATTCTATAAGGTGCTATAGATATGGGTGCTGATCCTAGAATCACCTTAATAGAAAACTCAATCCCCTTATTGGGGGGCAAACTAGTCAACTCTTTAGGGAATACATCAGAAAAATCTTTTACTACCAAGATTTCTTCTAATTTCCTACTCTCCTTGCTATAATCTACCACATATGCCAAATACGCCTCACAACTCTTCTTCAACCATTTACTGGCAGTTAAGGCAGAAATAAGACAGTTAGCAAGTATCTTACGTTCCCTCTGAAAATTAAACTCTTCCTGTCCAAGTATCGTGAATACCACATTCTTCCTAAAACAATCTACCCAAGTATGATATGCAGATAACCAATTCATCCCCAGAATTAAATCAAAATCTATCATATCTAAAGGTAATAAATCAACATCGAATTCTCTATCAGCTATATAAATCACACAACTTCGATAAATTATCCTAATAATAACCCTATCCCCCGTAGGAACCTCAACAACAATGGCATGCATCAAAGGACTAGCACTAGCATCAATAGATTTCATATAAACACTGGATGCGAAAGAATGAGTTGCACCAGGATCAATTAATAATCTAGCAGGTCTATTAAGGATAGATACCATACCCATAACAACATCAGGAGTGGCTTGTGCATCCTGCTAGGTCAATGCATAGACTCTGCTGTCTGTGGACTATAATTGGCTACCATGTCCTCTCTCAGCTACTGATCCTCGACCTTTACCCCACACACTCCTTGATCAACCACCTCACTCCACTAGTTTTCTCCCAACACTTCCAATGCCTATGTCAGTAAATCTCCCCACTAGACAATCTGCAGTAACATGTCCTCCCTCACCACATACAAAGCATATCTACATAGGGCAATTCTGAGACAAATGCCCCATCTAATTACATCTGATGTAAACCCTTAGCTTTTGATCATACATCAGATTACCACATCCCATTGGTGGCATACTTATTCCTCTACTATAACTCCCACTTCCCATAGTATGTCTCCCAAACCTAGGGGTCCCACCGGTATTACTCTGAGCGATAGAAGCAACAGATTCTGCTTACCTCTGACTCTGCACTGCAGTTCCTTGTAACAAGGAACACTCCTTCTGGGGTGGTCTCCCACCTTGCACACTCATATTGCCACCACCTCTAGGTCCCTCTAATCTAGACCTCTTCAGCCACTCCCTCCTACCTCTAAACTCCATCAAATCTTTCTCAATTTGTAATTTTTTATCCACCAGTATAGCATAATTTCCAATGCCTATATAAGAGAGTTTAGTCCGAAAGTCATAGTGTAATCCGTAAAAAAATCTCTTACATTTCCTCTCCTGTGTATTCACTAATTCAAGTAAAAACTTTGACAATACTATGAATCTACTATCATATTCAGCCATCGATAAATTACCCTCATTTAGATGAATAAAATCTCTCTCTTGTTATGCCTGAAAAGTATCTGAAAAATACTTCACAAAGAACTCATCCTTAAACTTACTCTAAGTTAAAGGTTGTTCTACCTGTGTGCTTACCTTGGGCAAAATATCCTCCCACCATTGAGAAGCCTCATCTTCCAGTATAAATGAAGCAAAAGCAACCTTTTGCCTATTTGTCACTGGTAAGACCTCAAAATATTTCTCGACATGTTTAATCCACTGCTTAACTTCTACAGGATTTACAGATCCTCTAAAAGACTGGAGTTTAAACTTAAGAAATCTCATGAAACAATTACCTTGCATTTCATGTGCAAACACACCTTCTCCCTTATGAACCTTTTGTCTCACCACATCAGGTTCCATTCTACTCCTCTCTTCTAATCTCTTCTGCAAATAATCAACCCTTTCTTCAGCTGCATTCATCCTCTCTAGGGTATGTTTAAGTGCTTCTCTCATTTCATCCCTTTTAACCTTAGATTCTCTCCCAGATCAACTTGTACCAACCACACCATCAATCTGTTCCCTTATAGGAACCACAGACTTAACCTCCCCCTTTGCTTCAGCTCTTCTAAATATTTGGGTTCTACCACGTCCCCTCTAATTTAGAACTCTACCTTTAGCTCTAGAACATCCACGTGTTATCCTCAGATTCTGCATTAAAATATAGTTTATTTAGACCTTCCATTTCTTTAAGTTCTTTTGCAGTCTATAGAATCATAAAACTTAATGCTCTAATACCAAAATTGTAACGACCCATCTCAGGTTGGCCACCCCTAAGATGATGTCATCACATTTTGAAAATCCCATCACGACATATATATGCAACAATAAATATTTATCAACTGCAAATTTACATCATTCCTCATCCCTTAACAAGGGAGATACATTATTCAGATCTCAACTTAAACATTGTATACAACATAATATGCATGAATATTTACAAATATTTTTTTCTCATTAGTCTGAGTATATGGACCACGTAGCTTACAGATAATAAATCCATCTGAATCTCTACTCACCAACTATCTGTCTTGCCTGCTGCCTGAAATCATTTAACATTGAGGGATTAGCTTCACAAGCTCAGTGAATTAAATTTACTAGGAGAATTCAATTCGTATAATAGTCTTTTAATATTTAATCATTTATATCTCATATAACTTGATAATAGCTTTCTATTATCACTACACATATCATAAGTCTCATTATCTATCAATCTTTTCTTCTTATATATTTGTTCATCTTAAGACCATCAATTATCTCATAATTACCTTGTTATGAGGTTCAATAGTCTACCATTTAGCTAGTTCTTATCATATCATACTTCTATGTTTCTTTCTCACCATAACTGTCTCTCTATGAGACTAATTCATCTATAAATTTAAAATAACAAACAACACTCCAACATTTCAATAATACAATCAATACTTAAAACAGATGCAGTGCATGAATTATCATTAGGGAACGTCTTCCCACATGTCGACATGTTTTTATCTTGGACCAGCCTCTTCCCGGTTCTTTTGTTTCATTTAGATCGGCCCCCTCCCAGTTCTTTTATTGTCAGCATATACCAGCTTTCACGGTTTTCATTTATTTCCAGCATATACCGACTGTCACGGTTTTCATTTATTTCCAGCATGTACCGGCTGTCAAGATTTTCATTTATTTCTGGCATATACTAGTTGTCATGGTTTTTCATTTAAACTGGCCCCCTCCTGGTTCTTTTATTTCATGCATATGTTTATGAACAATGAATTGAAATATGCATATGAACAATAATTTAGCTATCCTGCCTTTTCTCAACTTATTATATGAACAATTTCACTAATTTCTTCTCCCTATATATCACATCAATTTATCAACCATAACTCATCTAGAATTTTATTTATCACCTTAATTATTAAATCAACTCATTATTCCAGTAATATTACTTCTCATATAATAACTTTCCACATATCAATTATACCTATTTTACCCATCAAACAACTTTCATCTATTATCAAATCATAGGTTAATAAGTTATTCAAATATTATCATTATATATTTCATATTTATCTTGATTACTTAAAGTAAATCTAACTCACCACGTAGCACTTAAAGCTACCCGTGGATCACCTCCTTGCCTTTCTTGCTCCCCTCAGTAATTTCCCCCAGTTGCTAATCATCAACACCTAACATAATATTCATATTAAATTCTAATTTATTCTTCAATTCTTCCAAAATTCACACCCTTTGAAAATTCCCACTTTGAATTCTAGGAGTTTTATTTATGGTAAATTTCTAAAATAAACTTCACGTTATTACCTTCTGTTTTTCTTAGAGCTTCCCGTGATTCTTTATGAAATTCTCTCACAAACCCCTTCAAAATTTTACTCTTTCAACTTTCTTTCGATCCCCAAGTGTTTAAAGAAATAGAGTAATTTAGATTTGAGATTGAAGAAAACCAAATAGGATTTGGTAAAACTAATAAAACAATTCAATATATAAAATATTTTATGCGGCACCGTCACCGCTTCCACCATTTCTAATTCACTAGTTGCATAACATGCAGCACAATTACACATTGTTGCAACACTTGGGAGTCCAAGTGTTGCACAAAATTTGTGGTTTTTTTTTTTAACTTTTGTTTTTCCTTTTTCCTTACTCTGGACGATTTTTTTCCTTTTTCTTTTTCTTTTTCTTTTTCTTTTTCTTTTTCTTTACACCACCACGCATCCCTTTTTTGTTGAATTGTTTCTTAAAAATTAAACCTTTCGCATATATATATATATATATATTATTTTAACTCTATGTCGTATTTATTAAATTACTTCTTTACCCTTTCTTTTTGAATACGGGTATTACAATTCCCCATTAGGCTTGGCATCAGTTAGCTCTTGCAAACTCTTCTCGAAGCATGTCATAGTCTTATTCTCCACCTTCTATTGACCAACATTACCATTAGGGTGCACAATAAGCAGATTTGGATCCCAAATCAGTTTAGTGATCTCATTCCTCTTGGTAATTATAATTTTCATGGCTTCTCTATCAAAATATTCGATCCAATCCTGGACTTATCTCATTTTCAGTGCATGTCTCTCTTCTTACCCTTTTTGGAATTTAAGGTCAAAGAAGATCTCAAAACTTGGGTACCTTTTCTGCATCTTCTTATGAATCCATGGCTTTGAGAATCCACAATAAGGGAAGTCTTATCCTTTTATCATGAAACAACCATGTAAAGTCCCACGAAACTTCCCCTTCGGTGTATCGCCTTACATGCTAGTGTTATATCCAAGTCATACTTGGTCATTTATTGCTTGAAGTCTAGAAAACTTGCAACACCTTCTGTCTTCTTACCTAATCCTGCCCCAGGGAGGTAGTGCATATTATTCATGTTATGGGTTATAACTGGATTAAGGTAAGGATCAAAATCCATAAGTATCTTCTTAATCATAGCCACTTGTTTGAAAGCAAACCCATACATCCCTTTGTTCTCAGTCTTAATATCAAAGATGGGTAGGATGTCTTTCTCATGCCCACAAAGAGTTACTATTTTATCACCTCTTCTATACTTGACCTTGTGGTGTAATGTAGATGGAACTGCAAAGGCCATGAATTTTATGGTCTCCCAAGCAAAATATTGAAAGTGAAAGGAATATATATCACATGGAATTCAAAGAGTTGTTCTTCTTGACTAATAGTGCATTACAACATTATTACTCTTATCGTCGCTCTTTTGGTGTTTTTGTAAGCTTTCACTGTTTGGCTACAAGGTCCAAAATCATTCGACTTCATGCTGTTGACTCTTATTTGATTTTAATAATGACAAAACACTACTTTAATTGTACTAACAGTTTTATCTAAGTATTTAAGCAGTAAAAGCTTTCAGCAGAGAAACAAGATGCAAGAACTCAACCAGTTTCAGACGCTAAAACAGACAGAAGATATAGAATAGGCATTAAGGTATTGAAAACAACTGTAAATCTCTTATGTTCAAATACTTATATTGACCTATAGCTCTTTTTACAAAAAGCTTTTTGACAAAACTATTAATACAAATGTTTACAAGTCAAAAACAGTTTTAATACATGAAAACTGGGTTGAAGGGCAACCCAATCGACTGGGGTATGGGATAGAAGATCCCCAGTCGACTGGTGTAAAGTAGCCAGCCCAGTCAACTGGCAACTGGGATTGTGAGTTCCCAGTCCACTGGTGCTTAGGACCCAATCGACTGGTACTCTCTCACAGCCTAAAAGTGAGATTTCTCACTTGACCCAGTCGATTGGTATAAAGACCCAGTCGACTGGTAATTCAAAAATATGACCGTTTGAGATGCGAAACTTGAGCATTTAATGCACCAAACCTACCAAGTCAATGTCTAACGGCCATATTGATTCAAGGCTATATAAACCCACTTCGATGACCATTTAAAACAAGAAGAGAATACATTCAATTCACAAGTTTGCTCATTAGTTCTCAAAAGCTTTGAAAAATTTATTGTCGAGCCATTCTTCAAGCTTATTCTTGAAAGAGAGATATTGTTCATTTGTAAAAGCACTTATTGCTATCTCTCTACTATTTTCTTTACAACAAATCTCATTTATTGTAATAACTCTTAGAGTGTTTAGGATTAAACACTTCTTTGTTAGCTTCCGTGAGGAAGAGATTAGCTTCCATGAGGAAGGGAATAGTTTCGAGAGGAAAGGATTGGTTATAAGGTTTGTACAACACCTGTGAAGTTATAAGACTAAAAGTTTTAGTGGATTACTACAAGAAAGTTCCTTGAAAGAGTGGACGTAGGGTCGGAAGGAATCCGATATTGCTAAACCACTATAAACTGAGTTTGCACTTTCTCTTCCTTAAACTCTTTTAGTTAAAGCACATTAGTTGTTTGTATGCTTTGTACATTTAATAGTTTTTATAAACTTGTAAGTAATTAGTAAAAGTTTTTTAAAAACCTAATTCACCCCCTTTTTGGGTTTAAACCTCTGTTTATAATTGATATCAGAGCCTCTTACTCAATTTCAGGCTTAAAATCATTGAGTTGATCCGATAGCATCAAATAGCTACTCTTAAGGACATTCTTATACTAGGTATCCCTTGTTCAATGGCTACAACTATAACTATTGAAAAAATATGGTGAAAATCTTTGTCGAATGACAAGATTATAATCTATGGAGAGTCATTGAGAAATGACCTAAAATTCTTACAAAGGAAATAACTATTAGAGAAATCAATCATACAATGCCTAAACTCAAAACTGAGTTCAATAAAGAGGATTGTAGAATAATGTCTAAGTAATTAGCAAAAGTTTTTTAAAAACCTAATTCACCCCCTTTTTGGGTTTAAACCTCGGTTTATAATTGATATCAGAGCCTCTTACTCAATTTCAGGCTTAAAATCCTTGAGTTGATCCGATGGCATCAAATAGCTACTCTGAAGGACATTCCTATACTAGGTATCCCTTGTTCAATGGCTCCAACTATAACTATTGAAAAAATAGGGTGAAAATCTTTGTCGAATGACAAGATTACAATCTATGGAGAGTAATTGAGAAAGGACCTAAAATTCCTACAAAGGAAATAACTATTAGAGAAATCAATCATACAATGCCTAAACTCAAAACTGAGTTCAATAAAGAAGATTGTAGAATGATGTCTCTAAACAGTAGAGCCACAAGAATTTTACATTGCACTTTAGATATTTCTGAATATAATCAAATTTTTGCTTGTGTTTCAACTAAGGAGATTTGAGACAAATTGCAAGTTACATATGAAGGAACTAGCAAAGTTAAAAAATAAAAAATCTATATGCTAGTGTCCGAGTATGAATCTTTCAAAATGTCTTCTAACAAAACAATTTCTCAAATGCACTCACTTTTCACCACTATTGTTAACGGTTTAAAACTTCTTGGTAAGAACATTGAGGAATTTGAACTAACGAGGAAAATCTTAAGGTCTTTGCCATCCACTTGGAAAGAAAAGAAGACGGCCATCATGGAGGCTAAAGATCTCGACAAACTTGATGTCAAAACACTTCTCAGATCACTATTGACATACGAGATGGAAGAAATGAATCCCATTGTCAATGATGATGAGAAGAAGAAGAAAGTGATTGTTCTCAAAGCCTTTACGAGCAACAAAGAGGAAGAAACAGAAGAAGAGATAGAGAGCAGGGAAGATGATGGTGAGATGGCTCTAATCACTAAGAGGTTTCACTGATTCTTGAAGAAGAGCAAGAAACCTTATACAAAGGATCCCACTTCAAAAAGGGAACAACTTGTGTGTTATGGTTGCAAGAAGCCCAGTCACATCATGGCCGATTTTACAGCAACAAGCAAAACATATAAGAGCTTAAAAAAGAAAGCTATGATTGCAACCACTTGGAGTGATGACGAAGAAGAAGAATCTTCGGACAATGAGGTCAGATACGAGGAGATTGCCAACCTATGTTTACTGGCAATCGACAACGAAAATGAGGTCTCAAATTCTTCCCCTTCTAATAATAACATTGTTAGTAGTAGTGAAGAATTAATAGAGGTCGTAAATGAAATGCATGAAGAATTGAAGAAATTTGATTCTAGGAATACCATTCTCAAAAAGGAAGTGTCATTTCTTTCTAAAGATATGGAAGGCTTAAAGGAAGAAAAAGAAAAACTATCTTCCTTGCTTTATAATTCTTCTCAATATTTTCTTAAAGATGAAAATGAAAACTTAAAGAAGAAAATAATCGAATTGAATGGCACTATATCAAGACTTATGCTTGGAAAATAAAAGCTAGATGAAGTGTAGTCTTGCCAAAGATTAAGTGGAGGAAAATCTGGGTTGGGTTATTCTCCATTAGGCAAGCAAAAATCAAAAGAGACCTTATTCATGAAAGCAATATGTGTGAATGAAGCCTCTATTTCCAAGGCCACTGGCAAGGTTAAAAGTACTCCCTCAATGTATACTAGTAGGTCTAAAAATGAAAATTTAACTTCTAATGCTTATACAAGAATTAAGCATCCTAGAAGTACTCATCAATATATGCATGCTCACTCAAGAAATGCAAATGCTAGGAACAATCATTCAAGAAATTCACATACACAACCTAGGAATTACTATCATATATATCCTAGAAAAAATATGTATGTTCATTATAATGCAAGTACACATCCTAGAAATCATTATCATACATTTCCTAGAAATGACATGTATGTTCATAATCTTCACAATAGAAACATGTATTCTAGGAATACTTATCCAAGGAACTATAGACATGCACAATTAAGAAATCCTAGAAAGTTCAATAACTATTATCCTAGGATTGAGGATCATCAACATGTCTATAAATATAGAGCGCCTTACAATGTTAAGAAAGTATGAGTCTCTAAAAGAACCGTATTTTCTAGGACAAACCCCAAAGGACCCAAGAAATTTTGGGTACCTAAAAGTGCAATTGTATATCCTTGTGTGATGTAGATATGTCTCCACACCACGGAAAAATATAACTATTACTACCTTGATAGTGGATGCTCAAAGCACATGATCGATGATCAAAGTGTATTCAAACAACTAACTCTAAGAGATGGTGGACATGTCACCATTGGAGATAACACAAAGATAAAGATCATTGGGCATGGAAAAGTTGGTAATGATTTCTCAACCATTGATCATGTATTATTTGTGCAAGGCCTTAAGCCAAATTTACTAAGTATTAGTCAACTATGTGACAAAGGAAACAAAGTCATATTTAAAACCTCTCATTGTCTATTTATAGACATCAAGAGCAACAAGATCAAGATTGTTGGCCATAAGCACGAAAATGTCTATATAGTTGATTTAAAATCCTTGTATTTAGAAAATGAAAAATATTTTCCTGTATTTAGTGAAAACCCATGGCTATGGAATAGAAGGCTTGGTTACACGAATATGAATTTGTTTAAAATCATTTCAAGAAAAGATTTAGTCATTGGACTTCTGAAAATCAAATTTGAAAAAGACAAGGTGTGTGATGCTTGTCAAATGGGAAAACAAACTAGAATTTCTTTTAAATCAAAAAATGTAGTCTCAACTTCTAGGCCATTGGAACTTTTGTATATTGACTTATTTGGTCCAATAAGTACTATCAGTCTAGGTGGCCATCAATATGCTCTTGTTATTGTTGATGACTATTCAAGATATACCTTTGTTATTTTTATTGCTTACAAGGATGAAGCTTACAAAGGATTTGAAAACTTTTGTAAAAAGGTTCAAAATGAAAAAAAAAAATTTATCTCAAGCATTAGAAGTGATCATGGAAAAGAATTTGAAAACCAAAGCTTTTCAAAATTATGTGATGAAAATGGAATTGATCACAACTTTTCTGCTCTTAGAATTCTTCACAAAATGGAGTTGTTGAGAGTAAAAATAGAGTTCTAGAAGAATTTACAAGAACGATACTTTGTGAAAATAGCTTGCCAAAATACTTTGGGTGGAAGCCATAAACACCTCTTATCATGTCTTAAACAGAGTTTTAATTAAGCCTATGCTTAAAAAAACTCCATATGAATTATAGAAAGGTAGAAAGCCTAATATCTCCTATTTTCATTATTTTGGTTGTAAATGCTTTATCCTAAATAACAATAAAACTAACTTGGGTAAATTTGACTCAAAGACCGATGAAGGGATATTCTTAGGATATTCAACCTCTAGTAAAGCTTATAGAGTCTTTAACAAAACAACACTAGTGGTAGAAGAATCTGTACATACAACCTTTGATGAGTCTAACCTAATTAGTAGTAGAATAGTTTCTTTCAATGATGATGAAGATTTCATTCCAAGAACAGAAATACCTACTCCCATTGTTGACCCAAAGGAGAGCCCACCTCAAACAAGTCAAGATATAGAAGGTCGCAATCCCGATTAACCATCTACAAGTCAACAAGAGGATAGTCTTCCCAAAGATTAGAGATATGTAAATTATCACCCAATCGATCAAGTGATTGGTGATCCTTTACAAGGGGTAAGAACTTGTTCCTCTATTAGAAATATTTACAATTGTGTAGCCTATTTATCTCAAATAGAACCTAATACGTTTGTAGAAGCCGATAATGATGTTGATTGGAAAAATACTATGCAAAAAGAAATATATCAATTTGAAAGAAAATGTATGGAATCTAGTTCCTAGACCAAAGAATCATACTATAATAGGAACTAAATGAGTATTTAGAAATAAGATGGATGAAAATGGAATAGTAACTAGGAACAAGGCTAAACTAATTACTAAGGGATATAATCAAGAAGAAGGAATAGACTTTGATGAGACATATGCTCCCGTAGATAGATTAGAAGCTATTCAAATGTTATTAGCCTTTGCATGCTTTAACAAGTTTAAATTATTTCAAATGGATGTAAAAAGTACTTTTTTAAATGGCTTTATAGAAGAAGAGGTGTATGTTGAGTAACCTCTTGGTTTTGAAAATCCTAGTCTTCCAAATCACGTCTATAAGCTTTCTAAAGTTCTATATGGCTTGAAGTAAGCTCCAAGAGTATGGTATGAAAGACTAAGTAAGTTTTTAATTGAAAATAATTTTACAAGAGGAAAAATAGACACAACTCCCTTTACAAAAACTCACAAAAATGACACACTACTAGTCCAAATATATGTTGATGATATCATATTTGGTGCTACTAATGAATCTATGTGTCAAGAGTTTGCTAAGTGCATGTGAGGTGAATTTGAAATGAGCATGATGGGAGAACTTACCTACTTTCTTGGACTCCAAATCAAACAATTGAAAGGAGGCATCTTCATCAATCAATCAAAATACACCAATGACCTATTAAAGAGGTTTGGGATGGAAAGCTCAAAGTCAATTAGCAATCCTATGAGCACTTCTACAAAACTTGACCTTGATGAAGGAGGTAAGTGTGTAGACGCTAAAACTTATAGAAACATGATAGGAGCTTTACTTTATTTAACTGCAAGTCAACCTAATATAATGTTCAATGTATGCATGTGTGCTGGATTTCAAGCTAATCCTAAGGAATCACATGTTATTGCAGCAAAAAGAATCCTTAGATATCTATAAGGGACTCAAAACCTAGGATTATGGTACTCTAGAGATTCATCTTTTGAGCTTGTAGGATATTCAGATGCTGATTTTGCAGGGTGTAGACTAGATAGAAAAAGCACTAGTGGAACATGCCAATTCTTAGGTGCAATGCTAACATCTTGGTTTTCCAAGAAATAAAACTCGGTTGCGCTATCAATCGTCGAGGCGGAATATGTAGTAACTGAAAGTTGTTGTGCACAAGTGTTGTGGATGAAACAAAAACTAGAAGACTATGGCATGGACTTTAAAGATATCCAATTCATTGTGATAACACTAGTACTATCAACTTAACCAAAAACCCTATTCAGCATTCTAGAACCAAACACATAGAAATTGGACATCATTTCATAAGAGACCATGCTCAAAGGGTGATACATGACTAGAATTAATTCATTCTGAAGATTAAATAGCTGATATTCTTACAAGTGAAGATAGCTTTTGTAAGATTAGACTATTGATGGGCTTGAAAGACTATGATAAATTTTATATTTGATTGCATCAACATTCATTATATGCATATTTGACATTTAGTGAATGAGTATTAACTATATTTATCTCACTCAAGATGGAATAAATAAACAATTCGTACTGAAATCTAAAGTTAGAGCTAAAATTTTAAGTTTCCTGGAGGACCCAGTCGACTGGTATCCCACTGCCTTTTTTACGACTAGTTTAAATCATCCAGTCGACTAGTATTACAAGACATTGTTTGGAGCCAAAATTTAAAATTTTGGTAAACTACCCAGTTGATTGGTAAGAATAACCTAGTCGACTGGTATGTCTCTGCCAGTTTACCCAGTCGACTAGAATCCTGAACCAATCGACTGGTATGTCAAAAATTCCCAAATTTAGAAAAGCCTAGTCGACTGGTACCCTAACCGAGTCGATTGGTATCGCAATATTATATATAGTCGCTTCAGTTTTTAGGAAATTTTATGCCATTTTTGAAAACCCTAAGCTTTCTCTCTAAAAATACGTGATTTCAGCCCAAAATCTCTCAAATCCACACCACACAACCTTCAATCATTCCCTAAATCATCCATTTTTCAACTTTCCACGGTTGAAAAATCCATATTGCCCAACAAACCCTCTCAAGAACATTTTTACACAATGTCTGAGAGAATATGGATTAAAACCATTGTTGGAGGATCTCACACGCCTATAAGGCCCCAGTCTAAGAAGTCCTTGACATCGCACATGAAGGGAAAATGAGTGGTCGATTCATCAAGCAAAACAACACGAGGAGTGCTTTATGAGTCTTTATTTTGGAACCCCACTGCCAAAAAGAGGTATATCCCTGTCATTCGTAATAAGAAGATCATGATGGGTAGATTTGTAGATTTTGACTCTATCCGTCATGCAAACTTTGATATTTTACATTCTTTTAAGGCCATTAACCTAACTCCACTTGTACCCATCCACCAAAAATATTACTCGCGCCTCATCCACTAATTTTATGCCAAATTGGTCAAACCAAGCCCATTCGCTCTTCGCTTTAGGACCAAGGTAATGGGCATAGAATTTGAAGTTAATACTGACCTTTTGGTCAATATCCTGAGGATCTTAGTAGGAGGGATCCAATGGAGTCTGGACGGATGGCTAGACAAATTCGATTATGAGGAGGCATGCCAGATCGTTAGGGGAGACCCTAACTACATCTTTAGGCCCACTACATTGCACACCTATAGTGACATGCCCCTTAACTCGAAGCTGTTCAACCTCATTGTAAGTTGGACCATCCATTCATGACTCGAGAGACGGGGCTATCTCTCTAAGATTGACATAGTATTTATTTGGTGTCTCAAAACTAGATACTGCTTCAATATCTACCATCCACTGCTTGCCAACATGATAAACGATGAAGGTAGTGACTCTAGGTGCCTTCCCTACGGGATGCTCATTACCCTCATCCTACAACACTTCTATGTCCCTCTACTCGCCTCTAAGGCTCAGGACATCGACCCCAAGGACATCATCAACATTTCTTCACTAAAGAATATGGGGTACATGATCCAAGATAGGATGATATACTCCAAGGCAGGGAGGAAGGATCAGTGATAGTGATGACAACAGTAAGGAGGATGATGAGGTTCATGGTGATACAGCCCCTTCTATTGCGATGAATACTGATGACCGAGCTCCCAGTCCATAGCATGGTGGTTCTAGTGTTGGTCAAGCTAGATACGACGATTTACTATAGGCTATTTCGAGCCTCCAGTTGTCCATGCAGTCTTGGTTTCAAAGTTTGAGCTCTTCAATTGATTCTATGCATCACAACCTTCGCACACTTCGTGACAATTTTGAGCTGCACTGAGAGCACACAAAGGGCTCCTTAGCTGAGCTTCGAGATCTTCTACGAGACAACTCTAATTCCCCCGCTCGCTGAGCTTTTTTGTTGTATCTACTTGTTTGTGTGTGTGTGTATATATATATATATAGCTCTTAGATGATCTTAGCACAAATATTTAATGCTTTATCATACATTTTTATTATTATACTCGATATTTGGCTTCTAGAAGCTTGTAATGTATGGATGCTTGTATATATTTGCCTATTTTTCAATCATCTAGCTTATGGTTCATATACTTGCTTTATTTTCAAGCTATATGATTACTTGGTTTTAGCCATTCGTACTCCACAATATGCTTTAACTACCTATGCTAGTGTGGAAACTTTTGGTTCTTCCTGGGAAGTCTTCCTAGCTCTGAATAATACTTAGTTTTCGCATACAAGTTTGTTTTTACATTATCTTCCTGTCTTTGTTATCTATGTTGCTTATTTTTTGAGTTTGCACCCCATTTTCTGTTGTTGTCAAAACGGGAGAGAAAAAGAGAAAAATCAATATAAACTTAGAATAGAGTATAGATTTAGGGGGAGCTTTGCTCCGATCATTTGACAAATGTATTATAGAAAGGTATGCTTGGTTGAGTTAAGATTGACTCGAGATAGCTGTTTATAAACTGCATTTTGAATGCTTAACAAGTTGGTTTTATTCGAAAAACAAAGGAAACTCAGCTCAATTTTTTCTAAAAACCCAACACTTAGTTTTTAAAACTGTTTTTTTTTTCATTAATTTTGTCATCATAAAAAAGGGGGAGATTGTTGACCCTTATTTGATTTTAATAATGAAAAAACACCACTCTAATTGTACTAATAGTTTTATCTAAGTGTTTAAGCAGTAAAAGCTTTCAGCAAAAAAAAGATGCAAGAACTCAACCAGTTTCAGATGCCAAGATAAATAGAAGATATAGAATAGGCATTAAAGTATTGAAAACAACTGTAAATCTCTCATGTTCAAATACTTAGCTTAATCTATGGCTCTTTTTACAAAAGGCCTTTTGATAAAATTATTAATACAAATGTTTACAAGTTAAAAATAGTTTTAATACATGAAAAACTGGGTTGAAGGGCAACCCAGTCGACTGGCTCAATATACCAGTCGACTGTGGTATGGGACAGAAGGTCCCCAGTCGACTGGTGTAAAGCACCCAGTCGACCGGCAACTAGGAAAGTGAGTTCCCAGTTGACTTGCGCTTAGGACCTAGTCAATTGGTACTCTTCCACAGCCTAAAAGTGAGATTTCTCACTTGACCTAGTCGACTAGTACAAAGACCCAGTCAATTGGTAATTTGAAAATATGACAGTTTGAGACACAGGACTTCAGCATTTAATGCACCAAACCTACGAAGTCAGTGTCTAACGGCCATATTGATTCAAGGCTATATAAACTCACTTCAATGAGCATTTAAAACAAGAATAGAACACATTTAATTCATAAGTTTGCTCATTAATTCTCAAAAGCTTTGAAAAAATTATTGTTGAGCCATTCTTCAAGCTTATTCTTGAAAGAGAGATATTGTTCATCTGTAAAAGCACTTATTGCTATCTCTCTACCATTTACTTTACATCAAATCTCATTTATTGTAAAAGAGTTGTAATAACTCTTAGTGTATTTAGGATTAAACACTTCTTTGTTAGCTTTCGTGAGGAAGGGATTAGCTTCCGTGATGAAGGGAATAGCTTCCGAGAGGAAGGGATTGGTTTTAAGGTTTGTACAACACCCGTGAAGTTGTACGATTAAAAGTTTTAGTGGATTACTTCAAGGAAGTTCCTTGAAAAGAGTGGACATAGAGTCGGAAGGAATCTGATTTTGCCGAACCACTATAAACTGAGTTTGCATTTTCTTTTCCTTAAACTCTTTTACTTAAAGAACATTACTTGTTTGTATGTTTTGTACATTTAACAGTTTTTATAAACTTGTAAGTAATTAGCAAAAGGTTTTTAAAAACCCAATTCTCCTCCCCTCTTGGATTTGAACCTTGGTTTACACTTGCCAAATTCTTGCGTAGTTCTCATAGGAAAAACATTCAATGTAGATCTATTATCCACCAACACTAATGGAATCCTCTTTCTTTCACTTTCAGCGGTTAAGTACAAAGCTTTAGTATGAAGGCCTCTTTAAGTTAGAAGGTGTTTATCAATGAACTTGATGTCTAGATCCTCTTTCTTAGACACTTGTATTAATGCTAAAAAGTCCTTGGGGTGAGGTATTGATGGGAACCTCCATTCCTCCTAAAAGGTTTAAGACTACTTAGTGGTGCTTGAAGGATGACATTAATAACCCCTATACTGATATGCTTGCTTGGGCCTTCTTTAATTTCCTCAACACTAGATATTCTTCCTCTTCTTCCTTATTTTCTTTCTTCTCACCGATTTTCTAACTTTTCTTCAGTTTCAAGATCTCTTCCTAGATGATCCACTATAAGATGAAGTGGTTTAAAGTGATGACCACCTTGAGTTAAGTGGTTCACTTGCTCTTTCTCATTACTATTGTTGTCATAGAAACCCTTTGGAATATAATACCTAATTAGAAGCATCATTAATTGACAAATTGATCTCAACAAGAAATGAACTTGACATACATTCTAAAGGTTTTCTCTTTAAACTCCCAAGGTACTCTTTGTAATTTCTCTTCTAGTGACCATATTTCCCACAATGGAAGCACTTGTCTTTTTTCGTTCTTGGCTTTTAAAAAACTGGCCTTGTTGACTTCTCACTTTTCTTTTAATGGCTTCTTCTTCTTCTTTGAGACATTCTTGCCCTTGGTCTTATAAAAAGAAGCTCTATTAATAAGCATAAATATTTCTTTACCTTTCTTAATCATTGCCTCTATAGTATTTAACATTTTAACAAGATCTGGAAGAGTAGCTTTTATCTTGTTCATATTATAATTCATAACAAACTGCGAGAATGAATCTGAAAGGTACAAAATCAATTCATTACTTAATTTTGCATCCATACTAAAACTAAGTTTGTCCAATTGCTCGATATAGTTAATCATTTTCAATCCATGATCATAGACTCATGATCCTTCAAGCATTCTAGCCCTAAATAGGTCCTTTGAGATCTGAAACCTTACATCACAACTATGTTCATCACACAAATCTTGCAAATGAAGCAACATCACATGGACACTTTCCATTTTCTCATGTCGCTTCTGAAGGTCATTAGACATTGTTGCTAGCATGTATCACCTAATCTTCATCTCATCCTCTTGTCACTTCTCGAAAGTAGTAAACTCTTATTCTAAAACATTCTCAACAATAGTTGTTGGAATCGATTGATCAAGAATATAGATAATTTTCTCTGGATTGAGAACAATTCTCAAATTTCTTAGCCAATCTAGGAAATTAGGCCCAGTCAGTCTATTAGTATTGAGAATTCTAAATAGCGGGTTGAGGTTGGTCATTGTGATCTACAGATTGACAATAACAAAAAAAAATAGCATTTATTCAATTTTATTATCCACCAATAGATTTGTTCTTTAATCATATTGGTTCCTCCCACTATTCTTTTTTAACTCCATAATCCCTCGATATAAAATTCGGGTGACCCTGTTAAAAGGTCTGCCAGTGGGGATGGGATACCATTATTCGTTTAAAATAGCATCTCATAATAGTTTCTTCACTATAATAAACCTTAAACGGGTAGATAGAACTTATTACTTACATCTCATGTAATTCCCAATCATTCTTTCAGCCTCTAAAATATATTATTCTCACGTAATAGTTTCTTGGACAATATATTCTAGCTAAGTCCCCATCACTTTCACAAGTTTAGGTGATTGAACCAATGAGCCCTCACATAATAGTTTCTTGGACCCATTAATTTCCTACCTCGTTATATCATATATTTAATATGGCATCATGAATCTCCCATAATGTAAGTCTCATATGTCTATGACAAAACTTACTTAGAAAAATAGATCTCATATATCATTACAATAGTGGAAGGCCATGACATTCATAATGTCTCTTCATTACAACTTAATAGCCATTATTGTCATGAGGGAGTTTAATTGTTTTTTAGTCTCATCATTTTAATTAAACATGCATCATAGACATATGGTACATCATATAATATCAAATAAAATATGACTCTGGGTGGTTATAGACTTTTATGCATTTTTCACTTAGGCCACTAAGTGAATCGTTGGTCTTAATTAGGGTATCAAAATTTTATCCATCGATTCCCACATAATGGGCTTTACAATACTTAAATGGGCCTCCATTGCTTCCTTGCGCACTCAATCATCCTTAAGCTTCCATGAAAAATCTTATGTACTCCTATCAAACTATTCTAACTATTGACATTACAATACACAATAAGAAACCTTGATTCAAAATCAATGAGAGTTACAATAAGAGATAGAGATAGAATTTTACAACAAGAGATAAAAGAGAGGTAAAGTATACAAACCTCATTTAAAATTACATATCCCAAAAATAGAGAATAAATATTACAATCCATAATAAATTAAAATCATGCATTCAATCGCATTGAATAACAACTAATCACATAGTTCAATTATTTGGTCTTAAGTCCATAATCACCCATCCTTGAACATACTTATAATCAAATTGTATATATAAATTTAAATATAATTTATTCTAGTTATGAATTTATTCTAAGATTTCTTATCCTAATCAAATTATATTTTCAAAAACTTTTCTTAATCAAATTCCAAATAGGATTTAGATTTCTTATTCACTAGAATTAATAATTCCAATATAATAAGGATTTTGGAATTTCAATTCCTAATCAAACTCTAATTTATTAAAAATTTAATCCAAAATTAAGAAATATTTTAATTAAAAAATATAATTTTTTATAATTAAAAATTATTTATTTAGTTGAATAAAATATATATTTCGAATTTCAAGTCAAGCTGAATTTGAAATATCAAGAACGAGTAAAAACAAAGAATTTTCAAAAAAAAATTGTTTTTGCTGATTTTGCATGTGATAGGTGACTACCCAAAGTCTACAGCCAAAATTTTTTTAGGTCTAATAGGGTGTAGTCGACTACTCCCCGTGTTAGTCAACTACCACTTGTCGCTGTAGATTTTTTACACCTTTTTGCTACCCAAACTTGATTTAATTCAATCTAAACAATTTTTAAACATTCAAATTGAATCTAATCAATCCCTATTGATTTTATAGTGTTTCCAAAATAATCTACAACAACTTTATCAACATCATGTGGAAATAATAAATTCAAGAATACTTTATTAAATTTCATGACCTAGGATTTCAAAAACCCTAATATAACTTTTAGATAATTAATTTGCAATCTTAGAATTTTAAGATCAAATCTAATTAAGCTATAACAATAAATTACCATGTTCCATACAAAACATAAGGATGACTCTATTACCACTCAAAGGAAATTGATCTAGAAAAAGTAGGGAAAAATTTAAATTTTTATCAATTCCCATAAACCTAAATCACCTTATGATTCACATATAAAA
Organism: Bretschneidera sinensis; assembly: GCA_023935145.1. Taxonomy (NCBI): domain Eukaryota; kingdom Viridiplantae; phylum Streptophyta; class Magnoliopsida; order Brassicales; family Akaniaceae; genus Bretschneidera; species Bretschneidera sinensis. Next base: position 108,401,979 of record CM043698.1, read on the forward strand.
TATTTCAACTACAAGAACATACAAGGATTAAAATCGTTACCTTAGATTCTTTGTATTCTTGATTCTTTGAATTTGTTGTTGTTGAATTCTCCTCCAAACTTGAATCCAAATTCTCTTACGTTCTTGATATCAAAAGAATAAAAAAAACATATATGATCTATAAAGACAGTCCACATGAAGCAAATCTTGAATTATGATTTCTCTCTAAATTTTTTTCTCTCTTTTGGAAGGAAAAAGAAAAAAAATATCTGGGAGAAAGTTGTGTGTAGAATAATGTGCTATCAAAAATCTACACACTAATAAACTATTTATAGTGTTAGGGTTACTTACAATTAAATATTAATTACAAACTAAACCCTTTCACTTATTTTTTAATTAAACATTGCCCCTTTTGTGTCTGATTGATGAACGAATATTTGTCCTAGTATTTTGTATGTTTTTCAAGTATTTATTTATATATTTAGCTTAGGAATTTGTTACTTTGAGTTGTTTTTTGTTGTTTTACAGGTTCACAAGCATTTGGAAAGGAGTTTCACTAAATCGCCAAAATTTCCCGTACAGATCAATCATTTTTGTGGATTAAACTATATTGGTTCAGGAAGAACTACGAGATGAGCCATATATTCTTGGAAAGATCCAGACATCTATTTTTTGGATAATTTCACGGCTCATAAATATGATTTTTCCAGAGAAATTTATAGTAGTTTTAGTAGACAAAGGTCAGGCTATACATGATTTCAGCGTGGCAGAAGTGTCATTTTTTGGGATTAAAATGTATTAATTCAGGGAGAATCAGGAGATGAGCAATATATGTTTGGAAAGATCCAGAAGTCTATTTTCTGGAGAATCAGCTCATAAATATTATTTTTATAGAGAAAGTTATTGTAGCTTTAGTAGACAAAGGCCAGGCTGAACCGGGCTTGGACAGCAGCAAAAGCACATGGCCTGAACAGAAACCCTATGGTGACCTTTCTGTCTAAAAAGTTGTCTCCATATAGCTATATATAGGAATTTTTAGACTCAAAGATGAGCGAGGGGGCCGGGTGGGGGGGGGGGAAGGGGGGACGACGACAGTTCTTGGAGAGATATTATCACGAGGAGTTTTGGGAGTGCTTACGCCCAAAACATAACGTGGTAGTTATAGTACAGTTTTGGGGTGTCGATTCCACAGGGAAACAAGTTAATTACAAAAGAAGGTATAAATCTCAACACAAACGATAAAAGTTAAAGTGACAAAATCTGATTTGTTGATTGTATGGAAATTGTGTAAATAATTGATGGATAGTATAATAAAGAAACAACAAGGTTCCGAAAATCCTCCATAGGTTTGTTGCCCTAATCCTAAATTATAAATTATAAATTATGAAAAGAAGATGATATATCTAAATGACAATACCGCAGCAATGGACAAATCTATAAAAGAGATCTACCGGACTCAATCACACCCAAACAAATACACATAAGAAGAGCATGACTATACTTATATGGAAAAGAAGCATGCAATCACCGGACTAATAAAAATCTACTAATTAAATTAAGAATAAAACATAAAAATATTTAATGAAAATAATACCAAACTAAAACTGAATCAAATTAAGGAAAATAAGAACAACTACACCTAGGGATTCATCCCTTCGCCTTGCTTGGAGACTAGCCAGCCATGGAGCTCATGCTTCCTTGAGTTGCCTCCGGCCTCTCAACGATCATCTCCTCCTTGGTAGTGAAAGCTTCGGTGATTCCTCAGCTTGCCCTCCAAAATTATACTTCAGATTCGTCCTAAACGCCCTCTGGATTGCTCCTAAAGGCTCTCTGGATTCACTCTCTGATGAATTCAGATGAGCTCCGATTGATGCCTCAAAGCTGAAGTGGAGTAGGCCTTTTATAGGGAAATACCATAAGTGCAATGTGTTTCCAATCTGATGTGGGATGTGAGATATAGAAATGTGTTTTCCAACCGATGTGGGATGTGGGATTTAAGCCCAAAATCACGCTGAAATCCCGCACAGCCCGCATAGCCTGACATTTGTCTACTAAAACTGCCATAACTTTCTCTAGAAAAATCATTTTTACAAGCTGTAAAATTTTCTAGAAAATAGACTTCCGGATCTTTCTAAGAATATATGGCTCATATCTTGGTTCTTCTTGCATCAATACAGTTTAATTTTCAAAAATGATTGATCTATACGGGCAATTATGGCAATTTAGTAAATCTCCTTTCTTGGTTTCTCTTTATCTTGGCTCTTCCGCGACCATTATTTCACTCGAGTATTCATTGAAGCTTCGTGTTTAAAATGATGATAGCTTTTCTATCTCTTTTTTAAGCTCAAAGTACCTGAAAATGCACTGAAATAAGTCAACGATTCAAGAATAACACTTTAGAGTTATTAAGGTATAAAAGTGTAATTCCAACCTCGATCAACCCTAAAATGCTAACAATTAAGTACTGTTTAGATGCATTTTATGACTCTCATCACAACTCCCAACTAGCTTATTGCTAGTCCCTAGCAATTGAAGCAAAAATAAGAGATGAATTCTATGGTAGGAGTTAAAAACAAAGTAAAGCAATGCTAGTGTTGAACCAAGAGTAATTCACTTTTTGTCTAAAAAATTGCACATAATATATGGCACATAGAATCATTAAATTTCACCTAAGTCCAAAAGTAATCCGAACATCAATCTTAAAATCGTTATTGACTCTTAACATCCATCTTACCACAAACCATTAATCCAAACACCCGGATGATTTTATGCATAACATTCATGAATACAAGTCTTGGCCTCTAAAAACATAATAAATTGTGTGACATCAATCACAAAAACAAGCTCCATAGGCTCGCTTTTCAAATCACTCTCCACTATTGTAGAAAAATCACACTACATTGGATCAAAAGGTCTTTAATAAGCTTATAACGTTAGGCTAAGGTAAAAGTTAAGAAAGAACGGGAAGGATTCAACAGGTAGAAGAATTTAATCTCTTAGTTTTGAACACAACTCTTTAAGCACTAGATAGCCTTACTTCAACACCCAACTCTTTCAACCATTTTTCGAGCATTTCTTTCAACAAATCACCTTTTTTTTTCTTTTCTTTCTTTCTTCTTTCTTTGCCATAATTTTTTTTTATTTTGGCACATAACCATTCACCTTCTTTTTAATCATTTTTTTTCTTTTCTTTTCCACAACCCCCAACTTATTTCCTTTAATGTACTTGGGTTATGGTAGTGATATTTTTTTTCATATTTCCACCCCTTACTCCTTTTAAGTGCTTCTCACAACATGTGTATAACTAAGTTCTTTTAAAAGAAAGGTAAGGATAAAAATATTTTTAGGCTCATAAAGGTAAGTAAATGGTTTATCAAAATAAACAAGGCTCAATTTTTCTTTTCAAGAAAAAAGTTCAAATAGGTGACTAGTGATAAATATAGCAATGGTAGGTTTGAAAGGCTCAAACGGTTCAAAAATGGCCTATATCATATCCTAAGTAGTGTGCATTCTAGGAATTGGCCTATAGTGATTATCAAGTAAGTTCTAGAGCTTGTCGAGACCGCAAAAATAATCACACATAAAATTTCTCTAGATGTTATAGACTAATCATACAATCTTACCACAAACTAGAGTCTCAAACCAAATGAAGATTGATATTTAAATTAATTTCAAACCGAAACTAAATTTAACTCCTTCTAAATGTTATATGCTATCTCAATTAAGTTTATATCATTGACATGTGAATTAACTCCAAGGCAACCATAAAGCATGCTTAAAACAAAAAGAGAGGGAAAATGACACCAAGCGGTTCAATGGAAAAAGAAAAATGTATGGAAATAAAGAAAATGGAAACAAAAAGATGTGTTTCCTCCACCCCCAACTTAAAAATTGCATTGACCTCAATGTAAAAGAAAGAGTAAAGGAAACTCCCCTTGTAGCCAAAGGTGCACAGAAGCTGAAAATTGTGCTCCACCATTTGAACTGCTTCATATTTTTATCCCCGAAAAAGAAATGCGAAAGTAAAACTGGAAAACAGCAAGATAATAATAATAAATAAGAGAAAAAAGAAATATAAAAAACAATAAAAATAAAAGGATACGTTGTGGGTTGCCTCCCATGAGCGTTAAGTTTTATGTCTTCAGCAAGACGCTCTTATTCCCTCTTTGAAAAACACAGGTTGAATGTATCCGCCACTGCTTCATTGCCAAATTTGGTGCTTCTATGCTTTTGGGGGACCTCAAGGATGTCATCAGTAACATCCACAAATTCTGGCTCGATGTATGCTTTGGTGAAGCCATGGATGAGGGTGGACTCAAATGGATTAAGGTGCTGGACCTTTTCCATGAATGAGTCAATCATGTATGCTTGTGCTTGATGACTTTCATCCACATCCTCTGATTTTTTCGTTGTTGGGATGCATAATGACTTACCCCTCAGTGTCTCAATGGCATTCACCTCCTTCAAATTCTTTTGTGCTAGGTGCTGACCATGGGGTGTGGACTGAGCTTGAGAAGGGAACTTACCTCGCTCAGTCACACTCAAGTAGCTCATCAACTTGGACACTTGGCTCTTTATCTCTTTATGTTCTTCAACATCCTGCACAATTAACGATTCAAGTCTTTTATTAGTCTTACCCTGTGCCTTAATAAAAGCATGTAAAGTGTCTTCTAAAGAACTCCTAGAAGACACAGGTGCATGATATGGTGCAGGGGTTTGTGCAAGCTGCTGGTTTTTAGACTTCCAGCTAAAATTGGGGTGATTTCACCATCTCGAATTATAAGTATCAGAGAAGGGTGTCAAAGGCTTCTTGTACATGCCTAAGGAATTACATTGTTCCTTATACATCCCTCTCATCTCAACAAATGTGGGACACTCTTGGGTGAGATGATCTACCCCACCACACACAAAACATGGTTCAAAAGATTTTGCATTATTAGCTACGTGTGTTGGCTTTAAGCTTTTAGTCTTTAACTCATCGAGCTCCCTAGTGAGCATCTTGACCTTGGCTCTAAGGTTATCCTCTTCCCTAAGATGGTAAATTCCACTGCCATTTTGGTGCCCTATAGGTCGTGACCTATTTGTGCTTTCAATAGCACTAGGTCCAGTCCAAGTGTGAGCTTTTTCAGCAAGTTCATTGAGGTACTCTATGGCCTCATCAGGATCTTTCTCTAAAAACTCACCATTACACATCATCTCTACAAATTGGCGCTCTCTATATGTAAGTCCCTCATAAAATAGCTCACTAAGCGCCAACTCTCATACCCATGGTGAGGGCACATACTCAATAACTCTTTAAATCTCTCCCAAGACTGATACAAAGTCTCATTGTCCTTTTGTGCAAAGGTGGAGATTTGCCTTTTTAAAGCATTGGTTTTATGTTGGGGAAAGTATTTATTAAAAAAAATCTGAGTCATCTCAGTCCACGACCCAATAGATCGTGGTCTAAGTGAGTATAGCCAACTCTTAGCTCTATCCTTCAAAGCAAAAGGAAAGAACTTAAGCCTCACAATGTCATCAGTTTCTTCTTGACTATGAAAAGTCGCGACTACTTCCTCAAACTCTCTAATGTGCACATATGGGTTTTCATTATCCAAGCCATGAAATGTAGGGAGTAAATGTATTATCCCTGTTTTAAACTCTAATGGGCGAGTATTGGCTGGAAATATGATGCATGATGGTGTGGCTGTGCGTGTAGGGTGGAGGTAATCCTGAACGGTCCTAGGGGGTTGATATTCATGTTCACTCATTTCTTCGGGACTAGATGAACTGTCAAATAAAGAATTTAGAAATGAATTGAATTCTGACTCTAGCACAGGCCTACAAGCATCTCTATGTCTTTGCATTCAAGGTAACAAAATAATGAAAAAAAATTATTATGAAAAGAAAGAATAAGATAAAATAAAATAAAATTAATGCAGCAAGCTAAAAGAGGGAACGAAGTTACCACATTTACAAACTGCTGAAAAGAAAAACTATTTACAGTTCTTCTACCGTCATGTCAAAAGTTGATAATCTTCCTTGTGCTTAAGCGCGTTTCATCGGTAACGGCGCCAAATTTGATTATGCCCAAAACATATCGCGGTAGTTGTAGTACAGTTTTGGGGTGTCGATTCCACAGGGAAACAAGTTAATTATAAAAGAAGGTATAAATCTCAACACAAACGATAAAAGTTAAAGTGACAAAATATGATTTGTTGATTGTATGGAAATTGTGTAAATAATTGATGGATAGTATAATAAAGAAACAACAAGGTTCCGAAAATCCTCCCTAGGTTCGTTGCCCTAATCCTAACTTGATTCAGTTGTTTTTATCTCGATTGCAAGTTTCACATCCCAAACACGCAATCGGCAAATATTCAATTAAAGCGCATGTATAAACCCTAATGTAATTGATATGAATTATTCTTTACTTTCAAGCACACATGACCTAACTTATAAATTATCAAAAGACGACGATATATCTAATTGATAATACCGCAGCAATGGACAAATCTATAAAAGAGATCTACCAGACTCAATCACACCCAAACAAATACACATAAGAAGAGCATGACTAGACTTATATGGAAAAGAAGCATGCAATAACCGGACTAATAAAAATCTACTAATTAAATTAAAGAATAAAACATAACAATATTTAATGAAAATAATACCAAACTATAACTGAATCAAATTAAGGAAAATAAGAACGACTACACCTAGGGATTCATCCCTTCGCCTTGCATGGAGACTAGCCGGCCATGGAGCTCATGCTTCCTTGAGTTGCCTCTGGCCTCTCAACGATCATCTCCTCCTTGATAGTGAAAGGTTCAGTGATTCCTCAGCTTGCCCTCCAAAATTATACTTCGGATTCGTCCTAAAGGCACTCTGGATTCACTCTCTGATGAATTCAGATGAGCTCCGATTGATGCCTCAAAGCTGAAGTGGAGTAGGCCTTTTATAGGGAAATACCATGAGTGAAATGTGTTTCCAATCCGATGTGGGATGTGGGATATAGAAATGTGTTTTCCAACCGATGTGGGATGTGGGATTTAAGCCCAATATCACGCTGAAATCCCGCACAGCCCGCACAGCCTGACCTTTGTCTACTAAAACTGCCATAACTTTCTCTAGAAAAATCATTTTTACAAGCTGTAAAATTCTCCATAAAATAGACTTCTGGATGTTTCTAAACATATATGGCTCATATCCTGGTTCTTCTTGCATCAATACAGTTTAATTTTCAAAGATGATTGATCTGTACGGGAAATTCTGGCAATTTAGTAAATCTCCTTTCTTGGTTTCTCTTCATCTTGGCTCTTCCGCGACCATTATCTCACTTGAGTATTCATTGAAGCTTCGTGTTTAAAATGATGATAGCTTTCCTATCTCTTTTTTTAAGCTCAAAGTACCTAAAAATGCACTGAAATAAGTCAACGATTCAAGAATAACACTTTAGAGTTATTAAGGTATAAAAGTGTAATTCCAACCTCGATCAATCCTAAAATGCTAACAATTAAGTACTGTTCAGATCCATTTTATGACTCTCATCAGGAAGATTGAAGGAGGAGACAATTTCTTTCATCAAGACGACTTATTAAGAGATTGAAGATGATGATCAATCGCTTCAAGACTTTGACGATTCATCTTGTAATTCGGGAAGAAATTCTATCTTTGCTCTTTTTGTCTTTCAATATGCTTGTAGCCCTAGTATTTGTGATTGTGATTTAAACATGAGCGGTTGAACGCATTGTTGGGCGCTTGGCTTAGCTACCTTGATTGTTTTGGATATTTTAATTGATTTAGTTTTATGAAATTTTCTAGATTATTTCTTATTCAATATTCTTCATATATTTGATTATTGCTTGTGGATTGGCCATCTATTATTGGTAGTCAAGGTTAATATTTGAGATTAGGTTGAGGACAAATCATCTAGACCTAATTAAGCTTTCTTGAATAAGAATTTAAATCAAGATTCAAATCAAATTATGATTTAGTTGGTTGTGTTTTTCTTATACTTAATTTAACTAATTAATTGATGAACACGATCCATGGGATTTAATTAATTAGTTATAAATTGAGAATAAACACGATCAATGGCATTTTCTAGTCTTAATGGAAATACCAATAATCTTGGATGTTGATTAATTCTTTATATTCACCAAATGTTCCAATTCATGATTGGATAGCAAGCTAAACTCTCAATTGTTCTCATTGATTATACTCATCTCTTCATAATTCGTCTTGTTTAATTTACTTAATTGTTTTTATTTCAATTTTGTTGACCCTGAATGATCTTGATAGTAACAAAAATCTTAATTAAGCACTAATGAATATTACTTAAGTAATACAGATTGTTAATAGTGCTTATACATCAAAGGAGACCAAGATTGTAGAAATTGGTGAATCAATGTTGATGTCATTTCTATTGTTAGGAGCTAATTATATTTGCATTGCATTTTATTATATAGTCTTAATTAATTGAAGATATAAAATCTCTAAGTGATTTTATTAAATGCAAATAAATTCTTTGGGCTCAATACTTAACATTCTCTAATTAAATTTAAGAAGAATTTATGTTGGCATAGAAAATTACTTGAGCATTTGTAATATATCATTCTTCATATATCTAGCACACACATTATGCTTAAATTTGTAATATGTTTTGTTATCATCAAAAATGCCTCAATCAAGAAATTGATTAGATTAATTTTGATGATAACAAAGCACTTTTGAAGTGTTTAACTAGTGTGTTTAATGTGCAAGAAAGTTTGATTGAATTAGGAGATTTTTTGGAACTCAAAAATCCAAAAAGACTAAAGAGATATGAAGAAAATTATGCTGAAAACACTGTTCATCTAGAAATCACTGTAGCAGCGCTCCAACAGTGACCCAGTCGACTGGGTGAATAGTGCAGTCGACTGGTAAAAGTGGCAGAAGGTTCCCAGTCGACTAGTATGACTTACCAGTCGACTGGTAACACTATAGCTGCAAAAATGTGAATTTTTAAGAGGACCCAGTCGACTGGTATCACGACCCAGTCGACTGGTAGTTCAAAAATATGACCGTTGGGACTCGAAATCTGAGATTTTAAAGGCACAATCAATTCAAATTAAAGTCTAACGGCCATATTAATTGATGGCTATATAAACCCACTCAATTCAGCATTCAACAAGGAGGAGAAGACATTCAAAAAGATAAGAACACACACAAACAAGTCATTCATTATTTGAAACTCAAAAAAGCTTTGAAATACTCATGTTGAGCTATTCTTTAAGCTTTACTTTGAAAGAGAGACATTATTCAGTTGTATAAGTTTTCATTTTTTGTCTCTCTACCTTTTACTTTACAGTATTTATTGTAAAGGGATTACTTCTGAGAGGAAGGGGATTACTTCTAAGAGGAAGGGGATACTTCCGAAAGGAAGGGGATTGTACGGTTTAAGCAACACCCGTAAGTTGCTTGGTTTAGTGAAAGACTTCAAGGAGGATCCTTGAAGAGAGTGGACGTAGGGTCGGAAGGATTCCGATATTGCCGAACCACTATAAATCGAGTTTGCATCTCTCTAACTCTATCTCCTTAATTACTTTCATAATTACTTGCTTATAATTATTTATTATTCAAGTAAATGAGATTGATTGCTTAATTATTTTATAATTCAATTATCATTTCTATATTAAGCAATAAACTCTCTCATCTTTGTGCTAGTAATTTAGAAAGATTTAATTCCGCATATATTTTGTTATTTGAGATTGCAAAAAGTATTTAATTTTTTAATACCCAATTCACCCCCCTCTTGGGTATTGCCATAGTATATTTTGGACCTACAATTGGTATCAGAGCCTCGTTCTCTATTTTAGGCTTAACATCCTAGAGTTGATCCTACGGAAACTATATTTTTAGAAGGAAGAGATCTTTCTAGTCCTCATCTTCTCCATGAAACATATTTCGCCCATTGGAAAGCTCAAATGAAGATTTTTATTCAAGCACATGATTATTATGCTTGGTATTTCATTCTTGAAAATGAAAATGACTTTGATGAAAATGATAGTAAATTCATTCAACTAAATGTTAAAGTTATGAACATGTTTTATAGTTCTCTTGATCAAAACGAAGTTGATCAAACTTCCTCATGTAAGACTGCAAAAGAAATTTGGGATTTATTGGAAGTCATACATGGAGGAAATGAGCAAGAAAAGAATTTCAAATTAAAAAACTTTGTTCATGACTTAGAGCATTTTAAAATGAATGAAAATGAATCAATTTTTGATTCGCAAACTCGTTTTACCATACTTGTTAAAACTTTATCTTTCATGGGTAAAATTTATTCTAACCTTGAACTTGTGAGAATATTTCTTAGGTCTTTGTCAAATCAATGGAAAATTATTTTGATAAATCATTCTGCAAGTGAAAGTTTAGAAGAGCTTGCGGAATCCCTCAAAAAGCATGAAAGCTACTTGGATTACAAAATTGATGGTTCCACCACATCTTTACTTTTTATGGTAATTGAAGATCTTAATCGTGATGGTGATGATGAAGAAGAAGACTTCTCAAATAAAGAGATCGAATGCGAGGAAATTTCCAACCTATATCTTATGGAAATTGACGACGAAAATGAGGTATCAACTTCTTCCTCTTCAAAAAATAACATTGTTAGCAGTAGTGAAGAATTGATAGAAGTCATAAATGAAATGTATGAAGAATTGAAGAAATTCGATTCTAGGAACACCATTCTTAAAAAATATGTGTCATCTCTTTCTAAAGAGATGGTAGGTTTAAGAGAAGAAAAAGATAAACTATCTTCATTACTTTATGATTCTTCTCACGATCTTCTTAAAGATGAAAATGAAAACTTAAAGAAGAAGATAATAGAACTAAATGATACTATATCTAGACTTATGCTTGGAAAAGAAAAGCTAGATGAAGTGCTATCTTGCCAAAGATTAAATGGAGGAAAATCCGGATTAGGTTATTCTCCATTAGGCAAGCAAAAATCAAAAGAGAGCTTATTCATGAAAGTATCATGTGTAAATGAAGCCTCTACTTCAAAGACCTATAACAAGGTTAAAAGCACTCCCTCTATAAATGCTAGGAAGTCTAGAAACTCTAATGCATATCCTAGAAATACTCATGCTTATATGTATGCTCACACACATTCTAGGAATAATCATCATGTACATTCTAGGAATAATCATTATGTGCATTCTAGGAACAAATTGTATAATCAGAATTTGCACACTGCACATGCTCATCCTAGGAATTACCATCATGGTTATCCTAGAAATGATATGCATATTCATAATAATACAAGCATGTATCCTAGAAATCATCATCATACATTTTCTAGAAATGACATGCATATTCATATTCCTCATAATAGAAACATATATCTTAGGAACTTCTATCCTAAGAATTATAGACATGCACAACTAAGAAATCCTAGAAATTTCAATAACCATTATCCTAGGATTGTGCATCATCAACATGTCTATAGAATACCATATATTGTTAAGAAAGTATGGGTCCCAAAAGGAACCGTATTTTCAAGGACTAACCCCAAAGGACCCAAGAAATTTTGGGTACCCAAAAGTGCAATTGTATATCATTGTGTGATGTAGATATGTCTCCACACCAAGGAGAAAGGTAACTGTTGGTACCTTGTTAGTAGATGCTCAAAGCACATGACCGGTGATAAAAATGTATTCAATGAGCTAACTCTAAGAGATGGTGGATATGTCACCATTGGAGACAACACCAAAATAAAGATCATCGGGCATGGAAAAGTCGGTAATGATTTCTCTACCCTAGATAATGTATTGCTAGTACAAGGCCTTAAGCCAAATTTACTTAGCATTAGTCAACTATGTGACAAAGGCAACAAAGTAACATTTGAGACCTCTCATTGTCTAGTTATAGACATCAAGAGCAACAAGATCAGATTTGTTGGCCATAGACATGAAAATGTCTATATAGTTGATTTGAAATCCTTGTATTTCGAAAATGAAAAATGTTTTCCTGCTTTTAGTGAAAATCCTTGGCTATGGTATAGAAGGCTTGGTCATGTAAACATGAACTTACTGAAAATTGTTTCAAGAAAAGATTTAGTCATTGGTCTTCCTAAAATCAATTTTGAAAAAGACAAAGTATGTGATGCTTGTCAAATGAGAAAACAAACTAGGATTTCTTTTAAAGCAAAAAATGTAGTTTCAACTACTAGACCTTTGGAACTTTTGCATATGGACTTGTTTAGTCCAATAAGTACCATTAGTCTAGGTGGCCATCGATATACTCTTGTTATTGTTGATGATTATTCACGATATACCTTTGTTATTTTTATTGCTTACAAGGATGAAACTTTCAAAGGATTTGAAAACTTTTGCAAAAAGGTTCAAAATGAAAAACGAATTTGTATTTCAAGCATAAGAAGTGATTATGGAAAAGAATTTGAAAACCAAAGCTTTTCAAAATTTTGTGATGAAAATGGAATTGATCACAACTTTTCAGCTCCTAGAACTCCTCAACAAAATGGAGTTGTTGAGAGGAAAAATAGAGTTCTAGAATAATTTTGAAAAACAATGCTTTGTGAAAATAGTTTACCAAAATACTTTTGGGCTGAAGCCGTGAACACTTCTTGCTATATATTAAATAGAATTTTGATAAGGCCTTTGCTTGATAAAACTCCATATGAACTATGGAAAGGGAGAAAACCCAATATTTCCTATTTTCGTGCTTTTGGTAGTAAGTGCTTCATCTTAAATAACAATAAAACTAACTTAGGTAAATTTGATTCCAAGACCGATGAAGGAATATTTTTAAGATATTCAACTACTAGTAAGGCTTATAGAGTTTTAAATAAGAGAACTCTAGTAGTAGAAGAATCTGTGCATGTAACCATTGATGAATCTAATCCAATGAGTAGTAGAGAAGTTTCCTTTAAAGATGATGCAGATTTTATTCAAAGAATGGAAATTCCTACTCCCATTGTTGACCCAAAAGAGAGTTCTCCTCAAGCAAATGAAGAGCTGGAAGCTCATAATTTGGACCAACCATCTACAAGCCAACAAGTGGATGGACTTCCTAAAGATTGGAGGTATGTGAACTATCACCCAATTGATCAAGTAATTGGTGATCCTTCACAATGGGTAAGAACTCGCTCTTCTATTAGAAATATTTGCAATTATGTAGCTTATCTGTCTCAGGTAGAACCTAAGTCATTTATAGAAGCTGAAAAAGACAATGATTGGATAATTGCAATGCAGGAAGAGATAAATCAATTTGAAAGAAACAATGTTTGGAAACTAGTTCCAAGACCTAAAGATCATTCAATAATTGGAACTAAATGGGTATACAGAAATAAAATGGATGAAAATGGTATAGTAACTAGAAATAAGGCTAGACTAGTTGCTAAGGGATATAACCAAGAAGAAGGAATAGACTTTGATGAGAACTATGCTCCCATAGCTAGATTAGAAGCTATTCGAATGTTGTTAGCCTTTGCATGCTTTAATAAATTTAAGCTATTTCAAATGGATGTGAAAAGTTCATTTTTAAATGGCTTTATAGAAGAAGAGGTTTATGTTGAACAACCTCTTGGATTTGAAAATCCTAGTCTTCCAAATCATGTCTATAAGCTTTCTAAAGCTCTATATGGGTTGAAGCAAGCTCCAAAAGCATGGTATGAAAGATTAAGTAAATTTTTTATTGACAATGATTTTGTAAGAGGTAGAATAGACACAACTCTCTTCACAAAAACTCACAAAAATGACACTTTGATAGTTCAAATATATGTTGATGATATTATATTTGGTGCTACTAATGAATCTATGTGTCAAGAGTTTGCAAAGTGCATGCAAGGTGAATTTGAAATGAGCATGATGGGAGAACTTACCTATTTCCTTGGACTGCAAATCAAGCAACTAAAAGGAGTTATCTTCATCAATCAACAAAAGTACATCAAAGATCTACTAAAGAAGTTCGGGATGGAAAGCTCAAAGATAATTGGAACGCCTATGAGCACAACTACTAAACTTGATCTTGATGAAGGAGGTAAAACTGTAGATTCTAAATATTATAGAAGCATGATAGGTGCTTTACTTTATTTGACTGCAAGTAGACTTGATATAATGTTCAGTGTATGCATGTGTGCTAGATTTCAATCTAATCCTAAGGAATCACATGTAGTTGCAGTAAAAAGAATCCTTAGATATCTACAAGGGACCCAGACCATAGGATTATGGTACTCTAGAGAATCATCTTTTGAGCTAGTAGGATATTCAGATGCTGATTTTGCTGGATGTAGGTTAGATAGAAAAAGCACAAATGGAACATGCCAATTCTTAGGTGCTATGTTAACTTCTTGGTTCTCCAAGAAACAGAATTTCGTTGCACTATCAACCGCTGAGGCGGAATATGTAGCAGCTGGCAGTTGTTGTGCCCAAGTATTATGGATGAAACAATAACTAGAAGACTATGGCATGAACCTAAAAGGCATCCCGATATTTTGTGATAATACTAGTGCTATCAACCTAACCAAGAACCCTATTCAGCACTCTAGAACAAAGCACATAGAAATTAGACATCATCTCTTAAGAGACCATGCTAAAAAAAAAGTGATATAAGACTAGAATTCATACCTTCAGAATATCAAATAGCTGACATTCTTACAAAACCCCTAAGTGAAGCTAGTTTTTGTAAGATTAGAATGTTGATGGGATTGTTTGATTTTGATAAACTGAATGTTTGATTGCGTCTACAATTCATCATATACATGATTGACATTGAGTGAAAGAGTATTAATCCTTGTTTAAATATCTCTCTCACTCAAGATGTCATAGATAAACAAATTTCATACTGCAAATTCAAGACTGAAAATTTTCTTAAGGGTCCAGTCGACTGGTAACTCTATCCCAGTCGACTGATAGGTCACTGCCCTTTTATCCAGTCGACTGGTAAATATGACCCAGTCGACTGGTAAGTCACTGCCAAATCTTCCAGTCGACTGGTAAGTGTTACCCAGTTGACTGGTACATCTAGACTTTGTTTGGAGCCATTTAATACTCAAATATTAATTGTTCTTTGATAAATTCTCTTTGATTTGGCATTGGATAAATCAAGTGATGAGCTTGAATTTAGATTTGAGAATTATTTTTGAGTTATTTATCTATCAAGCATGAGCTGAATATTAAACTTTCTATTATATATGCTTGAGTTTGAAATTAATGATTATCTTTGCGTTGAATTGATAATCATCTAATTATTGAATCTAACATACCCTGAAAATGATATTTGATTAATAATTGAAAATTATATTTTGGTGCATATATGCAGGAGAAGTAATTTTTTTTCAAGTACTTACAGATATTTCCAATTTGAACATCTTTTTGAGTAGTTGATGAGCTCTTTGTCTTGATTATTCAATCAATCAACTACCGATAAGGCTTGTTAAGTTTTATCCAATTTTATTTCTCTTAAGAGTTAAAAATAATTACTTTAGACTTTTTGAAAGGGGGAGAAAATCTGATTTATTGATAAAAGAGAAAATCTTTGGTAAAATCATTTTACTCAAATGAGTTTTAAATACTTGATAAACTCTTTTTCATATATTTGGTTATTATGTCTTGAGAATTTTATCTCTATGTTCTAAAGAAACTCTTTCAAAAGCTTTATATTTCTTGATATCTTGTAAAATGATTCTTTTCTCAAAATGTTTCATCAAAATATTTTTAATAGTATATTTTGAGGGGGAGCACTTCTTTGAAATCCACCCTTTTTTATTATGACAAAAAGGGGGAGAAAAATAAGAATATTAGAGATTTTGTTAGACCTTATTCTTAAGATTTTTGTCACCATCAAAAAGGGGGAGATTGTTGACCCTGAATGATTTTGATAGTAACAAAAATCTTAATTAAGCACTAATGAATATTACTTAAGTAATACAGATTCTTAATAGTGCTTATACATCAAAGGAGACCAAGATTGTAGAAATTGGTGAATCAATGTTGATGTCATTTCTATTGTTAGGAGCTAATTATATTTGCATTGCATTTTATTATATAGTCTTAATTAATTGAAGATATAAAATCTCTAAGTGATTTTATTAAATGCAAATAAATTCTTTGGGCTCAATACTTAACATTCTCTAATTAAATTTAAGAAGAATTTATGTTGGCATAGAAAATTACTTGAGCATTTGTAATATATCATTCTTCATATATCTAGCACACACATTATGCTTAAATTTGTAATATGTTTTGTTATCATCAAAAATGCCTCAATCAAGAAATTGATTAGATTAATTTTGATGATAACAAAGCACTTTTGAAGTGTTTAACTAGTGTGTTTAATGTGCAAGAAAGTTTGATTGAATTAGGAGATTTTTTGGAACTCAAAAATCCAAAAAGACTAAAGAGATATGAAGAAAATTATGCTGAAAACACTGTTCATCTAGAAATCACTGTAGCAGCGCTCCAACAGTGACCCAGTCGACTGGGTGAATAGTGCAGTCGACTGGTAAAAGTGGCAGAAGGTTCCCAGTCGACTAGTATGACTTACCAGTCGACTGGTAACACTATAGCTGCAAAAATGTGAATTTTTAAGAGGACCCAGTCGACTGGTATCACGACCCAGTCGACTGGTAGTTCAAAAATATGACCGTTGGGACTCGAAATCTGAGATTTTAAAGGCACAATCAATTCAAATTAAAGTCTAACGGCCATATTAATTGATGGCTATATAAACCCACTCAATTCAGCATTCAACAAGGAGGAGAAGACATTCAAAAAGATAAGAACACACACAAACAAGTCATTCATTATTTGAAACTCAAAAAAGCTTTGAAATACTCATGTTGAGCTATTCTTTAAGCTTTACTTTGAAAGAGAGACATTATTCAGTTGTATAAGTTTTCATTTTTTGTCTCTCTACCTTTTACTTTACAGTATTTATTGTAAAGGGATTACTTCTGAGAGGAAGGGGATTACTTCTAAGAGGAAGGGGATACTTCCGAAAGGAAGGGGATTGTACGGTTTAAGCAACACCCGTAAGTTGCTTGGTTTAGTGAAAGACTTCAAGGAGGATCCTTGAAGAGAGTGGACGTAGGGTCTGAAGGATTCCGATATTGCCGAACCACTATAAATCGAGTTTGCATCTCTCTAACTCTATCTCCTTAATTACTTTCATAATTACTTGCTTATAATTATTTATTATTCAAGTAAATGAGATTGATTGCTTAATTATTTTATAATTCAATTATCATTTCTATATTAAGCAATAAACTCTCTCATCTTTGTGCTAGTAATTTAGAAAGATTTAATTCCGCATATATTTTGTTATTTGAGATTGCAAAAAGTATTTAATTTTTTAATACCCAATTCACCCCCCTCTTGGGTATTGCCATAGTATATTTTGGACCTACAAATTTTTTCTTCACCAATCTTTTAATTAGAGTGTTTAGGATTTAATTTCAGAGTTTGTTTTAGTAATTTTAAGAAAGCAATTTAGGATTTAAACCACTGCAATTCCTTGAGAGATCGACCTCGAGAGTAAACCCATCGCAATACTATTTGTGATTCGTGCACTTGCGAGCATTTAAAATTTTCACATCATGTTTTTGGCGCCATTGCTAGGGAATTGGCGTTTAATTCTTTAGTTATTTTCTTTGTTTTTATTTTTGTTTTTATTTTTATTTTATTTCTTTTCTTTCTTTTAGGTGTAATTTTTAGTTCTTTTATTTCGTCCAATTTCTTTATTTGCTTCTTGATTTTCTTGATTTAAATTGGCATTAATTTGTTTCTTGATTTTCATTCTCTTGATTACTGGTAGATTAATTTTTCCTTTGTTTTCTTCAGGTACATGCATGGTAGAAGATCCCAAGGGAGATATCTAGTGCCAGCAATAGAAAACATCCACAGGCTAAAGGAGATGTTACATCCTACAGAAGAAGAAGAAAAGGTCGAGGAAATAGAACAAGAGGAGCCTGAAAGAATGGAATGAGCTGAAAGACAAATTATGATGAAGGAGTATGCAAGGCCAATCATCGACACTTCCACATCTTGCATCCACTTGGGGAAAACTACATGGAATTATGAGAAAATATCCACTTTAGCATGCTCCCTTCATTCTATGGAACTCCAAATGAAGACCCATTAACCTTCATAAGGGATTTCTATGCAACAGTGCAGACTTTTCCTCTACAGGGGCTGAATGAGGATCAACTCAGGATGAGATGCTTCCTCTACACATTAAAAGATAGAGAAAAAGCATGGTTGATGACTCTTCCACCCGGTTCTTTGACTACATGGGAAGCGGTCTACAATCGGTTCATGAACAAATTCTACTCCCATCAGAAGACCACTGAGTTTAGAACTAAGATTGCCACGTTCTCACAAATGGAGGGAGAACCCTTCCATGAAGCATGGGACAGGTTCAAGATGCTTCTAATCCAGTGTCTCCACCATCATTACCCATTGCAGCTACAATGTCACTTCTTCTATGATGGATTGACACAACAGTGTCAATATACAGTTGATAACGCTGCCGGTGGAGCAATGGGAGAAAAGACTACGGAGGAGACATGCAAGCTATATGAGATGTTGGGTGCTAATTCTCAAAAAAATAGTGTAAGAGGAAGGAGAGTTGGGGTTAATGAATTAAGCTCCAATAATGATATGGCAATGCAACTTGCAGAGTTGACTAAACAAGTCAAACTTCTCACTACCACAAACACGCTCAATCATGAGGTATGTGGAGTTTGTGGGGTTTTTGTTCACGATGCTAACACTTGTTCTTTGTATTATGAATCTTATACAGGAAATGAACAAGAACAAGTTAATGCAATGGAGTCTTACCAACCTAGGCCGAGGAATGATCCATATTCTAACACCTACAACCCTGGGTGGAGAAATCACCCCAATTTCTCCTGGAAGACTAACAACGCTTCGGCATATGCTCCAAGTTCAAGACTAGTTCAATATCAAAACCAAGTTGCACCACCCAATTAGCCTAGAAATCCAACTTTAGAGGAGAACTTGAGTGCTTTTATTCAAGTTAGCAAAGAAACCCATGAGAGACACAGCCAAAGGTTGGATTCCGTAGAGGCATCATTGAAGAGGGTGGAAGTACAAGTTGGGTAACTTGCGGAACAATTGCAAGTACATCAAAAAAGGAAGTTGCCTAGCCAACCTGAGCAAGCAAAGGCTATCACAGTGATGCGAAGTGGTAAAATTCTTAACAACAATTCTGATGACAAAATTTCTTATGACTTGCCACGTGATGCAGGAAAATCAATTGAAAAGCAAAATGAGCATAACACTCCTAAAGGAAATCCAGTTGAAGATTCACAATCTACTGAGACATCTGAGGAGAGAAAGGAGAAGGATACTACATAAGGCGACCAAGCCTTACAGGCCTCCTATTCCTTATCCAAGCCGTCTGAAGGGTGTTAAACAGGATAAGCAATTTTCTGATATTTTTGACATGCTTTCTAAAGTGAATATTAATTTGCCTCTTTTGGATGTTATCAAGAATGTGCCATCATATGCGAAAATATTTAAGGAACTTAACACCAAAAAGAGGAAATATGAGAAGAATGAGAAAGTGATGGTGTCAGAAGTTGCTAGTGTGGTGCTCTAACAAAGCTTGCCACCTAAGCTGAAAGATCTCGGAAGTTTCATCATCAACATCACAATGGGAAACAAGAAGGTCACCAAAGCAATGCTAGACTTAAGAGCAAGTATAAATCTCATGCCATATTTGATATACTTACAACTAGGTTTAGGGGAGCTTAAGTCAACAACTATGTCCATTCAACTCACTGACAGGTCAGTTAAATATCCTAAGGGAATAGTTGAGGATATATTAGTGCAGGTAGACAAAGTGATTGTGCCTGTAGATTTCGTGATATTAGAGATGGAAGGAACCCCATTTAAGGATAAGGAGCACACAATTCTTCTTGGTAGACCATTTATGGCCATAACCAAGACTATTACTGATGTCCATAATGAGAGATTAACGATGAAAGTCTTGGGAGAGATTATAAAATTTAAAATGTTTGATTCTTTAACCACTCATTCTTCTACTAATGATGAGTGTTCTTTTATTAATTGTGTGGACTCACTTGTTTATGACACTTATTTACAGACAAAAATAGAGGACAAGCTTGAAGTTACTCTTACAATTGAGAGAGTAAAGGAAACACTAGAAGAGGAGACTAAAAGGTATCATGAGATGTTATATAGTGCAATACCAGTGTCACCCCAAGAAGAGTCTAGCAAATCTTTAGAATTTCCAAGTTCCCTACCTAGGGAAGATACTACTCCACCTAAGCTTGAACTTAAAGAGTTGCCTAAGCACCTTAAGTACTTATTTCTGGGAGAGGGAGACACATATCCTGTGATTATTTCCTCTACTTTGACCCAAATCCAAGAGGAGAGAGTTGTGAAGGAGCTTAGCAGACTTAAGAGAGCCATATGATGGACTATAAGTGACATCAAGGGTATTAGTCCTGTTATATATATATGTATAAGATCATTTTAGAGGATGGTGAGTCTAAACCCTAACCTACAAGAGGTAGTGAAGAAAGAAAATTTAAAACTCCTAGATGCAGGAGTTATCTACCCTATTTCAGATAGTAGATGGGTTAGTCCAGTTCATGTTGTGCCTAAAATGTCTGGGATTACAGTGGTGCAAAATGAGAAGAATGAGCTAGTTCCCACTAGGATGACTACAGGATAGAGAATGGGCATTGATTACAGGAAACTAAACTCAGCTACTAGAAAGGATCATTTTCCACTTCCTTTTATTGATCAGATGTTGGAAAGGCTAGCAGGGCATGATTTTTATTATTTTCTTGATGGTATTTCAGGTTATCATCAAGTGCCAATTGCACCGGAGGATCAAGAGAATATAGCATTCACCTGCCCATTTGGGACATTTACAGCCAAGCTTAATGACGCATTGTAGGCATACCGCATAGCGTACATGACACCCATTGGGATGAGCCCCTATCAGTTGGTTTTTGGAAAGACATGCCACTTACCGGTTGAGCTTGAGTATCGGGCGTATTGGGAAATCAAATAGTTGAATATGGACATGGCAATGGCAGAAGAGAAGCAGTTACTACAACTCAATGAGTTAGAAGAGATTCGTGATGAAGTCTATGAGAATGCAAAGATCTACAAAGAATGCACTAAGTGTTACCATGACAAAGGCCTTATCCGTAAGTCTCTTTATCCTGGAATGAAAGTGATGAGGACACGGTTAACAAATGGGAGGCGGATCCTATTCAAGTTCCAATTGGTCAAGTTACAAGGGCCTGAGCTAAACGGTTTATTCAAGTTCCAATTGGTCTAGTTATAAGGGCCCGAGCTAAACAATTCAAGAAAACTCTCAATTGGCTTATTCAACACATTTGGGCTAAGAACCATCTGTGTGGGCCCACGGATGATGCTATGCATGATCCACAAGGGATGGGTTTCCATGGTCTAAGGTAACTTCCACTTTGGAATTTCGAGAGGACCCAACGACTAGAATTAAAATGGTCATATCTTCTTGCTCGCAACTCCAAATGAGCTGAAACTTGTTGGGATGGAAAGATGACGTCTTGAACTTCAATTTAGACCTAAGAAAGTTCCAAAAAGGATATCGTTTGGGCCTGTTATGATAAACCTAAATCTAGCAGGCTGTTGCATCCGAATCTTCTTCCACTTTGGGCTTGCACCTTGCACCTTTTCTTAATTGTTTCCTTATGAATTTAATTGTTGCATTATAAGGCTTGCATGCTAAGTTAGGTACTTTCTTTATTTGGGTTTTTAAGTTACCAGAATTCTATTTAGGTTTATTTCCTATTTCGTAGTTTCTTATTCTTACCAGAATTCTGTTTAGGTTATTTCCTATTTCTTAGTTTTCCTTTTTCTAATTGGTTACGAATTCTCATGTATTTAAATAACCTTTGGCTTTTGGAATAACACAATTTAGATTTGATTCATACTTTTGGAGAGAAATTTCTCTTTGGTTCTTTTAGAACTTCTGAACTTATCGGAGTTTCCGTGGAGTTCATCTTCGACTTATCAATTAATCCTTCCATAATTGATTGTGGTGTCTTCATTATACCAAGGTTCTTGCTTCAATATAAGCAACGGGTCGCGGTCTCACATAATTCTGCTTCTAGATGATCTTGAAAGTCTTCTTGATCCATCAATTTCTTTGTTCTTGGCGTGGATCATACAGTTGGTATCAGAGCCTTCTAGTTGCAGATTTGCTTATTTTTTGTTTTGATTCATAAAAAATATATATAAAAAGGCCGTGAAAAAAAATGAAAAAAAAAAGAATAAATTTCCAATTTAGAAAAAAAAAAGGTGAAAAAAAAATAAAGCCCGTAATATTTATATTCAATCCTTTCAATTCTTATTTCAATTTCTCATCTTTGTTTTCTTGTATTCTAGCCTTTAAATCCGAATTTCTTTGTGAGTTATTGGTGACTTATTGCTGGAAACTTTTATACTTGTTCGGTTAGTTTGATAAGAACCTATAGAGGATTATTACAAGTGGAAAAAGGCAAGAGTGGTGAGCACATAAGAGGGGAAAAGCCAATATGATTTTTGTGTGAAAACACGAGTGAAATTGAGTGACTCATTCTTTGACTGAAACATGTGAGGGAGTGTGTGAGGTCCTTTTGCTTTTCTAAAGTTGTTTTTGCAGCAAATATGTTAGACGACAAGAACAAAAATAATTCTAGAGATACGTTAGGAGAGAAGCTAGGAATCGGGAAGACAATAAATTGGGTAGTATTAAGATGAAGATTCCATCATTTCAACGCAAAAACGATCCTGAAGCTTACCTTGAGTGGGAGAAAAAGACAAAATTAGTGTTTGATTGTCATAATTATTCCGAGCTTAAAAAGGTTAAACTTGCGGCCATTGAATTTTTTGACTATGCAATTGTTTGGTGGGATCAGCTAGTGTTAAACAGGAGGAGAAATAGAGAGTGTCCAATAGAGACTTGGGAGGAGATTAAAACAGTGATGAGGAAACAGTTTGTTCCAAGCCATTACTACCGTGAGTTGTACCAAAAATTGCAAAGTCTTACACAAATTAGTCAGAGTGTGGAGGATTATTATAAAGAGATGGAAGTAGCTATGATCCGAGCAAATGTAGAGGAGGATCGAGAGGCTACTATGGCGAACCATCAATCTTAAAATCGTTATTGACTCTTAACATCCATCTTACCACAAACCATTAATCCAAACACCCAGATGATTTTATGCATAACATTCATGAATACAAGTCTTGGCCTATAAAAATATAATTAATTACATGACATCAATCACAAAAACAAGCTCCATAGGCTCACTTTTCAAATCACTCTCCACTATTATAGAAAAATCACACTACATTGGATCAAAAGGTCTTTAATAAGCTTGTAACGTTAGGATAAGGTAAAGGTTAAGAAAGAACGGGAAGGATTCAACAAGTAGAAGAACTTAATCTCTTAGTTTTGAACACAACTCTTTAAGCACTGGATAACCTTACTTCAACACCCAACTCTTTCAACCATTTTTCGAGCATTTCTTTCAACAAATCACCATTTTTTTCTTTTCTTTTCTTCTTTCGTTGCCATAATTCTTTTTTTCTTTTTGGCACATAACCATTCACCTCCTTTTTCTTGTTTTTCTCTTTTCTTTTCCACAAACCCTAACTTATCTCCTTTAATGTACTTGGGTTGCGGTAGTGATATTTTTTCATATTTCCACCCTTACTCCTTTTAAGTGCTTCTCACAACATGTGTATAACTAAGTTCTTTTAAAAGAAAGGTAAGGATAAAGATATTTTTAGGCTCATAAAGGTAAGTAAATGGTTTATCGAAAGAAACAAGACTCAATTTTTCATTTCAAGAAAAAGGCTCAAATAGGTGACTAGTGATAAATATAGCAATGGTAGGTTTGAAAGGCTCAAACGATTCAAAAATGGCCTATATCATATCCTAAGTAGTGTGCATTCTAGGAATTCGCCTCAAGTGATTATCAAGTAAGTTCTAGAGCTTGTCGAGACCGTAAAAATATTCACAAAATAATCACACATAAAATTTCTCTAGATGTTATAAACTAATCATACAATCTTACCACAAATTAGAGTCTCAAACCAAATGAAGATTGATATTTAAATTAATTTCAAACTGAAACTAAATTTAACTCCTTCTAAATGCTATCTGCTATCTCAATTAAGTTTATATCATTGACATGTGAATTAACTCCAAGGCAACCACAAAGCATGCTTAAAACAGAAAGAGAGGGAAAATGACACCAAGCAGTTCAATGGAAAAAGAAAAATGTATGGAAATAAAGAAAATGGAAACAAAGAGATGTGTTTCCTCCACCCCCAACTTAAAAATCGCATTGACCTCGATGTAAAAAAAAGAGTAAAGGAAACACTCCTTGTAGCCAAAGGTGCACAGAAGCTGAAAATTGTGCTCCACCATTTGAACTGCTTCGTATTTTTGTCCTTAAAAAAGAAATGCGAAAGTAAACTAGAAAACAGAAAGATAATAATAATAAACAAGAGAAAAAAATATGAAAAACAATAAAAGTAAAAGGATACGTTGTGGGCCGCCTCCCATGAGTGCTAAGTTTTACGTCTTCAGCCAGACGCTCTTATTCCCTCCTTGAAAAACATAGGTTGAATGCATCCACCACTGCTTCATTGCCAAATTTGGTGCTTCTATGCTTTTGGGGGGCCTCAAGGATGTCATCAGTAACATCCGTAAATTTTGACTCAATGTATGCTTTGGTGAAGCCATGGATGAGGGTGGACTCAAATAGATTAAGGTGCTGGACCTTTTCCATGAATGAGTCAATCATGTATGCTTATGCTTGATGGCTTTCGTCCACATCCTCTGATTTTTTTGTTGTTGAGATGCGTAATGACTTACCCCTCAGTGTCTCAATGGCATTCACCTCCTTCAAATTCTTTTGTGCTAGGTGCTGACCATGGGGTATGGATTGAGCTTGAGAAGGGAACTTACCTCGCTCAGTCACACTCAAGTAGCTCATCAAGTTGGACACTTGGCTCTTTATCTCTTTATGTTCTTCAACAACCTGCACAATTAACGATTTAAGTCTTTTATTAGTCTTACCCTGTGCCTCAATAAAAGCATGTAAAGTGTCTTCTAAATAACTCCTAGAAGACACAGGTGCATGATATGGTGCAGGGGTTTGTGCAAGCTGCTGGTTTTTAGACTTCCAGCTGAAATTGGGGTGATTTTGCCATCCCAGATTATAAGTATCCGAGAAGGGTGTCAAAGGCTTTTTGTACATGCCTAAGGCATTACATTGTTCCTTATACATCCCTCTCATCTCAACAAATGTGGGACACTCTTGGGTGAGATGATCTACCCCACCACACACAAAACAGGGTTCAAAAGATTTTGCATTATTAGCTACGTGTGTTGGCTTTAAGCTTTTAGTCTTTAACTCATCGAGCTCGCTAGTGAGCATCTCGACCTTGGCTCTTAGGATATCCTCTTCCCTAAGATAGTAAATTCCACCACCATTTTGGTGCCCTATAGGTCATGACCTATTTGTGCTTTTAGTAGCACTAGGTCCAGTCCAAGTGTGAGCTTTTTCAGCAAGCTCATTGAGGTACTTTATGGCCTCATCAGGATCTTTCTCTAAAAACTCACCATTACACATCATCTCTACAAATTGGCGCTCTCTATATGTAAGTCCCTCATAAAAATAGCTCACTAAGCACCAACTCTCATAACCATGGTGAGGGCACATACTCAATAACTCTTTAAATCTCTCCCAAGACTGATACAAAGTGTCGCTGTCCTTTTGTGCAAAGGTGGAGATTTGGCTTTTTAAAGCATTGGTCTTATGTTGGGGAAAGTATTTATTAAAAAAAATCCGAGTCATCTCAGTCAATGACCCAATAGATCGTGGTCTAAGTGAGTATAGCCAACTCTTAGCTCTATCCTTCAAAACGAAAGGGAAGGACTTAAGCCTCACAATGTCATCGGTCTCGTCTTGACTATGAAAAGTCGTGACTACTTCCTCAAACTCTCTAATGTGCACATATGGGTTTTCATTATCCAAGCCATGAAATGTAGGGAGTAAATGTATCATCCCTATTTTAAACTCTAATGGGCGAGTATTGGCTGGAAATATGATGCATGATGGTGTGGCTGTGCGTGTAGGGTTGAGGTAATCCTGAAGGGTCCTAGCGGGTTGATATTCATGTTCACTCATTTCTTCGGGACTAGATGGACTATCAAATAAAGGATTTAGAAATGAATTAAATTCTGACTCTAGCACAGGCCTACAAGCATCTCTATGTCTTTGCATTCAAGGTAACAAAATAACGAAAGAAAAAAAAATTACTATAAAAAGAAAGAATAAGATAAAATTAAATTAAATTAATGCAGCAAGCTAAAAGAAGGAACGAAATTACCGCCTTTACAAACTGTTGAAAAGAAAAACTATTTACAGTTCTTCTATCGTCATGTCAAAAGTTGACAATCTTCCTTGTACTTAAGCATGTTTCCCTGGCAACGGCACCAAAATTTGATTACGCCCAAAACATGATGCGGTAGTTGTAGTATAGTTTTGGGGTGTCAATTCCACAGGGAAACAAGTTAATTACAAAAGAAGGTATGAATCTCAACACAAACGATAAAAGTTAAAGTGACAAAATCTGATTTGTTGATTGTATGGAAATTGTGTAAATAAATGATGGATAGTATAATAAAGAAACAACAAGATTTTGAAAATCCTCCCTAGGTTCGTTTCCCTAATCCTAACTTGATTCAATTGTTTTTATCTCGATTGTAAGTTTCACATCCCAAACAGGCAATCAGCAAATATTCAATTAAAGCGCATGTATAAACCCTAATGAATTGATATGAATTATTCTTTACTTTCAAGCACACATGACCTAACTTATAAATTATCAAAAGACGACGATATATCTTAATGACAATACCGCAGCAATGGAAAAATCTATAAAAGAGATCTACCGGACTCAATCACACCCAAACAAATACACATAAGAAGAGCATGACTACACTTATATGGAAAAGAAGCATGCAATCACTGGACTAATAAGAAATCTACTAATTAAATTAAAGAATAAAACATAACAATGTTTAATGAAAGTAATACCAAACTACAACTGAATCAAATAAAGGAAAATAAGAACAACTACACCTAGGGATTCATCCCTTCGCCTTGCTTGGAGACTAGCCAGCCATGGGGCTCATGCTTCATTGAGTTGCCTCCGGCCTCTCAACGATCATCCTCAGCTTGCCCTCCAAATTTATGCTTTCGGATTCCTCCTAAAGGCCCTCTGGATTGCTCCTAAAGGCCTTCTGGAGTCACTCTTTGATGATTTCAGATGAGTTCCTTCCATAATTTAGCTATGGAGTGTGGAGGATTATTATAAAGAGATGGAAGTAGCTATGATCTGAGCAAATGTAGATGAGGATCGAGAGGCTACTATGGCTAGGTTCTTGACTGGTTTGAACCTGAAAATTGCTAATTCGGTAGAGTTGCATCATTATGTGGAGTTGGAAGATATGGTACACATGGCTATCAAAATTGAGAACCAACTCAAGAGGAGGGGCAACAATACACGACAAAACCCTAACTTGGGTTCATCTTGGAGGCCGAATTTTGTGAAGCAAGCCACGGCCAAGCCCAAAACCGAGCAAAAGCAAGAAAGTACCAGCCATGGAAATCAAGGTAAAACTGACTCTTCCACCACTAGAAATCATGATATTAAGTGTTTTAAATGCCAAGGCAGGGGTCACATAGCAAGCCAATGTCTGAACAAAAGAGTTATGGTATTACGAGATAATGGTGAAATTGAAACCGAGGGTGAAGAAGATATTGAATCTATGCCTCTATTGCAGGATGCAAATGATGAGGAATACGCTGCCCAAGGAGAATTGTTGGTTGCAAGGAGAGCTCTAAGTGTGCAAATCAAAGAAGATGACGAAGTGCAGCGAGAAAACATCTTTCATACTAGATGCCACGTGCAAAACAAGGTATGTAGTATGATTATTAATGGAGGTAGTTGTACTAACATTGCTAGCTCTACAATGGTTGAGAAATTAGGGCTGCCAACAATTAAACATCTTCGGCCTTACAAGTTACAATGGCTCAATAATAGTGGTGAACTGAGGGTGAACAAACAGGTGTTAGTTTCCTTCCGTATTGGAAAATATGAAGATGAAGTTTTATGTGATGTAGTTCCGATGCAATCTGGACACTTGTTACTAGGCCGGCCAAGGCAATTCGATCGGCATTTTAAGCATGATGGCTTCACCAACAAATATTCATTTGTAAGAAATCAAAGAACAATCACTGTAGTTCCTTTAACACCAAAGCAAGTTTATGAAGATCAAGTGAGGTTACAAAAAGAGAGTGAGCAAACGAAAGAGAGTGAGAAAAAGAGAACGAATGAAAACCAGAAAGAGAAAATGAGAGAGTTCAAAAAAATTGAGATCGAAAATAAGAGAGCTGATTCGGCCATTGAGAGAAAAGCAAATTTCTAAGCAAGAACGAGTGAAATAAAAAGAGTGATGATTTTAAATCAGCCAATGATTGTACTTTTGTAAAAAGAGGCATTAAACACTAACCAATTTGACTAATCTTTGCCTAGTTCTATTGTTTCTCTTTTACAGGAGTTTGATGATATATTTCCCGAGGAGATTCCACATGGCTTACCTCCTATTAGAGGAATTGAACATCAAATTGATTTCGTGCCCGGTGCTACAATTCCAAACCGACCAGTCTATCGAAGCAATCCCGAAGAGACAAAAGAGCTACAAAGGCAGGTTAGTGAATTAATAGAAACAGGGTACGTAAGAGAAAGCATGTGCCCGTGCGCTGTTCCGGTGATTTTGGTTCCTAAAAAGGATGGGACGTGGAGAATGTGCGTTGATTTCCGAGCAATTAACAATATAACAGTAAAGTATCGACATCCTATTCTTTGTTTAGATGATATACTAGATGAACTACATGGTGCATGTGTCTTCTCTAAAATTGATTTAAAAACTGGATATCATCAGAAAAGAATGAAAGAGGGTGATGAATGGAAAACTGCTTTTAAAATGAAATATGGTTTATATGAGTGGTTAGTTATGCCATTTGGACTAACAAATGCACCAAGTACCTTCACGAGATTAATGAACCATGTTTTGCGAGCTTTTATAGGTAGATTCGTTGTTGTTTACTTTGATGATATTCTCATTTATAGCACAAACTTAGATGATCATGTTGTACATTTAAAATCAGTTTTGGATGTGCTTAGAAAAGAAAATTTGTTTGCTAACTTGAAGAAGTGCACTTTTTGTAACGATAAGCTTGTGTTTCTTAGTTTTGTTGTGAGTGCACAAGGAATACAGGTTGATGATGAGAAGATCCGTGCAATTAAAGAATAGCCAAGTCCCACGAGTGTAGGTCAAGTTCGTAGTTTTCATGGACTTGCTAGTTTTTACAAGAGGTTCATGAAAGACTTTAGCAGTATTGCCGCATTGCTTATCGAAGTCATCAAGAAGAAAATTGGATTCAAATTGGGAGACGAGCAAGAAAAGGGGTTCCAATTAATCAAAGAAAAACTAACTAATAATCATTTTCAAGTCTTTGAGTGCATAAATAACAATGCATACAAATTGGTTTTACCAAGTGAGTACAATGTTAATACCACTTTCAATGTTTCTGATTTACGCCCTTTTGATGTAGGTGATGATTTGAGGACAAATCCTTTTCAAGAAGAGGAGAATGATGAGGACATAGTTATCAAATGCGAGGCGGATCCTATTCAAGTTCCAATTGGTCAAGTTACAAGGACCTGAGCTAAACGGTTTATTCAAGTTCCAATTGGTCCAGTTATAAGGGCCCGAGCTAAACGGTTCAAGAAAACTCTCAATTGGCTTATTCAACACATTTGGGCTAAGAACCATCTTTGGGGGCCCAAGGATGATTCTATACATGATCCACAAGGGATGAGTTTCCATGATCCAAGGGAATTTCCATTTTGGAATTTCGGAAGGACCCAACGACTAGAATTAAAATGGTCATATCTTCTTGCCTGCAACTCCAAATGGGATGAAACTTGTTAGGATGGAAATATGACATCTTGAACTTCAATTTAGACCTAAGAAAGTTCCAAAAAGGATATCATTTGGGCCTGTTATGATGGACCTAAATCCAGCAGGCTGTTGCATCCAAATCTTCTTCCACTTTAGGCTTGCACCTTGCACCTTTTCTTAATTGTTTCCTTCTGAATTTAATTGTTGCATTATAAGGCTTGCATGCCAGGTTAGGTAATTCCTTCCATAACTGATTGTGGTGTCTTCATTATACCAAGGTTATTGCTTCAATATAAGCAACGGGTCGCAGTCTCAGTCTTCATTAGACCAGCTTTAATATAAGTAACAGGTCACGGTCTCACATAAATCTACTTCTAGACAATCCTGGAAGTCTTTTTGATCCATCAATTTCTTAGTTCTTGGCTTAGATCATATCAGAAAGTTCTTTTGTTTAACACTCATTTCAAATTATTTCTAAGAAAATTGAAGTCAAGATGGTGCGGACCGTTTTCAGTAGTCAATGTTTTTTCTCATAGAGCGGTAGAGTTGTTGAACCCAAAGACTCAAGTGACATTTAAGGTCAATGGGCATCGTGTGAAGCCTTACTTGGAAGGATTCCATGAGAAGGAGGTTGTTGAGTGCATTAAGGTGCACGATCCTGAATAAGTTCAACCAACATCTTGCTAAGACGTTAAAGAAAGCACTTGGTGGGAGGCAACCCACCCATTTGATAGAGTATGTTTTCTGTTTTTTCATTTTTATTATTCCCTTCTAAATATTTTTCTAAATGCGTGCTTGATTTCATACATTAAGGACAATGTTCAGTTTAGGTTTGGGGGTACAATTAAAACTTGTTGAGACAAATTTTCATGCTATAATTTGATTTATGGTTTGTAGTCAAGTCTTTTATACACGTTGAGTTTAGTTTCTTTAACACTGACAAGTTATTGCAAGGATTGATGCATATTCATATTCTAGAAACCATGCTCTTGATGTTGATACTAAGATGAACCTAGATCTAATGATTGAGAATCAAATAGTGGAGACTACCTAGTGAGTTATTTGAGCCATAAGCGTTTTATTCTGAGAGTTGGTTTCTTGGTACTCTTAAACACTCTTCGTTATGACCTTAATTGTTAGATGATCTCTATAGGTTTTGCATTGAATGCTAGGATTATATAACTCACTTGAAGTATCATGTTGTGTATTCTCATTATTTTAGTTGAATGATTTGAGTAAGAAGTTTGAGTATGTGTTTATCATTATACACCCTATTTGCCACTATCTCTGGAGAAAGATCCAAATTCCTATTCAAAAAAAAGAAAAAAAAGAATATATATATATATATATATATATATGAGAGAAACATGTCAAAAGGGGATTTGGTTAGACAAGAAAGAGGACCTGAGATACTTCAAGGGTATTGAAGTCGCTCTTATAAAGAGTTGAAAAGAAAAAGCTTTGGTGTAAATCAGGTTCGGCCAACCACGCCCATCTATGCACATTTTCATATTCAATATGTTTTGCTTGAGGTGTTTGATTAGGATATGATATAGGCAATGTGATAGCTTTGCAATCCTAACGTTTGATTCCCTTTTTAAGATATATTTTGCAAACATATGTGCATTCTTTGATGATATTCATATTCATATGCGAGTTTATATTTGAAATTTCTTATTTACATAACTTTTATTTGCATATGCTTGATGAGTGTTTGAAACCTAGGTTTGATGTGCTTAATGAGTGATTCCTATGAGGCCTAGAGTCGAAGCAAATTCGGATTATTGACGTTAGGTTTGGGGGTAATTGCTGTGAGATGTTTTGAGCCTTGGAATATGGATGTGCAATGTGTACTTGATTTGAGCAATGAATTGTGAAGTGTTGAGACTGTGAACATAATTGTGCATAAGATATCTAGATATGAGTCATAATAAAAATTAAGGCATTAGGGTTTTGTTGATTTAAGTTTTTAGGTTTGTTTTGTTTATGTTTTCTTTTAGTTTTGCTTGAGGACTAGCACAATCTAGGTTTGGGGATATTTGATGAACAAATATTTGTCCTAGTATTTTGTATGTTTTTCAAATATTTATTTATATGTTTATCTTAGGAATTTGTTACTCTGAGTTGTTTTTCGTTGTTTTACAGGTTCCTAAGCTTTTGGAAAGGAGTTTCACTAAATTGCTAGAATTGCCCGTACAGATCAATCATTTTTTTGGATTAAACTATATTGATTTAGAAGGAATCAGGAGATAAGCCATATATGCTTAGAAAGATCCAGATGTCTATTTTTTGGAGAATTTTACAACTCATAAATATGATTTTTCTAGAGAAAGTTATGACAGTTTTAATAGAAAAAGGTCAGGCTGTATGTGATTTTAGTGTGCCATAAGTGTCATTTTTGCAGATTAAACTATATTGATTCAGGAAGAATCAGGAGATGAGCCATATATTTTTGGAAACATCCAGATGTCTATTTTCTGGAAAATTTGATGGCTTATAAATATGATTTTTTTAGAGAAAGTTATGACAGTTTTAGTAGACAAAGGTCAGGCAGAACAGGGCCTAGACAGCAGCAGAGGCACACGGCCTGGACAGTAATAAAAGCACACGGCCTAAACTAAAACCCTAGGGTGACTTTTCTGTCTACTAAGCCATCTCCATACAGCTATATATAGGAATTTTTAGACTTAGAGATTAGGGGGGGGCGGCGACAGTTCTTGGAGAGATATTATCAAGAGGAGTTTTGGGAGCTTGAAGGAGGAGACGGTTTCTTTCATCAAGACAACTTATCAAGAGATTGAAGACGATGATCAATCACTTCAAGACTTTGAGGATTCATCTTGTAATTCGGGAAAAAAATCTATCTTTGCTCCTTCTATGTTTCAATATGCTTGTAACCCTAATAATTGAATTCTGTTATTGGGATTTAAACATGAGCAGCTGAATGCATTGTTGGGCGTTTGGCTTAGCTGCCTTGATTGTTTTGGATATTTTGGTTGATTTAGTTTTACGAAATTTTTTAGATTATTTCTTATTCAATATTCTTCATACCTTTGATTATTGCTTGTGGATTGGTCATCTATTATTGGTAATCAAGGTTAATATTTGAGATTAGGTTGAGGACAAATCATCTAGACCTAATTAAGCTTTCTTGAATAAGAATTTAAATCAAGATTCAAATCAATTGTGATTTAGGTGGTTGCGTTTTCCTTATACTTAATTTAACTAATTAATTAATGAACATGATCCATGGGATTTAATTAATTAGTTATAAATTGAGAATAAACACGATCAATGGCATTATCTAGTCTTAGCAGAAATACCAATAATCTTGGATGTTGATTAATTCTTTATATTCACCAAATGTTCCAATTCATTATGGATAGCAAGCTAAACTCTAAATTGTTCTCATTGATTATACTTATCTCTTCATAATTCGTTTTGTTTAATTTACTTAATTGTTTTTATTTCAATTTTCTCTTCACCAATCTTTTAATTAGAGTATTTAGGATTTAATTTCAGAGTTTGTTTTAGTAATTTTAAGAAAGTAATTTATGATTTAAACCATTGCAATTCCTTGAGAGATCGACCTTGAGAGTAAATTCATCGCAATACTATTTGTGATTCGTGCATTTGCAAGCATTTAAAATTTGCACATCAGTGACCCCTTAGGATCAAACTAATATGGTTACAGGCTATAACTTTTATATAATTGTAATTGAAACACTGTCAAATTAATTAGAACCCTTTCTAATTTATTTTAGTTTTGAATCAAAAATCAATTTTTGATTCACCATTTAACTAGAATTAATTCATTATCCATTAAGTTAATTCTTAGGGCTTCTATAATGATGAGTGACACGTAGCATCATATCGTAACTACCTTGACAATGTAAATTTAGTTGTGAATGTAAGTTTACGGGTATAGACACGCAATGGAAAGTTAAAATTTTTCTATACCAATAAACTCAATCCCATGAATTTCTCTACGAATCTATTAGAATGATAATGCATCTCCAAACAAGGATAGGGATTTATGCTTTCATAAAGATTCCATATGAGAATTCGGTGTAGAATTCTAGTCATTCAAGCATCCGGCCTCTAAGCATATCCACGCGAACAAAACTGAGAACAAGGATCTCTTTCTCTGGGATGTCAAATACCTCAAAAATAAGAGGAATAGGGCTAGTCAAAATTTACTTGAGAGCATGCTTTGAAAATTCGACTCTTGAGGGAGAGGGAGATAGAGTCTAAAATCTTAGTTTAGTTCATAACAATTGTGTTAGGGTTTCTATCAAATAGAACCTTTACATAGATTCTTTACTTATAAAACCTCTAGAACTTTTAGCATTGCAGTTAAACCACTGGTTTTTTTAATTCTTAGAGATCTCTCTATTAACACATTAGTTTTCTTTAATCTCTAAATTTTCCAATTGTGTGTGACCCCTTAGATTTAGTATTGTGTTGGCAGTAGGTCGAAACTTTTATGTAACAGTTGGATCTCATCCAATTAATTAAAAGTCCTTTTAATCTTAATTCGTATAAAAACTCTTTTTAACTCTCCATTAATTAAAAATTAATTACAATTAATTCTTAGGGTCTTTTACAAGTCATGATTAACACCTAGCAGTATGTCATGACTATCTAGGCAATATAAATTAATGTGAACCTTTTTGTTGTTAGTTACCATGCAATTCAATCCATCCATTATGTCATGGCCATATTTGGAACCATATTTAAGCCATCTTGAAGCAAGCTGGCTTAAATGGGTTCAAGGTTCCAAACATACCTGATGCTTAAATGTGGTTCCAAATATGGCTAATTTTCATGATTAAACTTAAGGCATGGATTTACTATTAAGCCTTAATTATTTAATCATATGTACCTCTATCTCAAGTTCATAACTTAAATGGTGAAATTAGAAACTCCTTTCTAATTTCCACCCCACCTTGGCCATGGAATTTCTAATCTATGACTTAATTAAATCATATAGGGCATTATCTCTCCTTTACTAAGAGTGATGGATCTTCTATTGTACACTCACATACCTCCATGCATAAGAGGTCATACTCAATTATTATCCTTTTGTGACCCATAATTAGAATCATATTTAGGTAAAATCAAAGCAATATGACCCATACATATGATATCCATGGTGCCTCGAGTCCAAGGATCACTTATACAACTGCAATGTAAGAACTCCTATTGACAACCAGTAAAATTTACATTAGGAATTTCTTAGTCAAATTAGCTCAGTATACATGTTCTCTAAAAAGCACCTACATAACTTGTTTTAGTGTCTCACACTCTAGTAACCATGAGATAAATAACCCCAAACTCCTTGAGAAAACATTGTATGTACTAATTTATCTGGATTTACTAATGCTCTTCTTAATGATCCTATGATTAAGAACATTTAAGAATAAATCTTAAAGAAATACATCTCACTAGCATGATGGAAGGATTGAATTGCACGGTGCCTATTTCTATTGCTCTTATTCTATGGGTTTTATCATGTAATGCACATATAGTGATTTGTAATGAACATGATAAATAAATTAAATTTAATTAACAATTATTTATTATCAATAAATGGATAAGATTAATTACATGTAACATGCCTATAACATCAAATACTATTGGCTTGTAGAGTATAATACTACCAATGAAATCTTGAACCTTTCTATTATCAATTACCGTGCGATTCAATCTTTCCATCATGCAATATCCCAATTAAGCTAATTAGTGTATGGAATTACTGTCAAACCATTAGTATTAATTATATATGTCTAGATCTCAAGACTACAATTCTAATGTTAAAATTAGAAACTCCTTTGTAATTCTCACCTTGTATTGGCCAAGGAACATCCTGAATTACATTTTACTATAGCACATAGAGCAATCTCTATTTTTACTTAAGAGTGATAGATTCTTTATTGTACACTCACATATCTCCCTATGAATCCCACTATACCCAATTACTACTTTCTAATTATCCATAAATAGAACCATATTAAATAGCACCAAAGTATAATAAATCACATACAAGATAACCATGGTGCCTTACATCTAAGGATTGCATCCACAACTGTAATATAAGAACTACCTATTTTTAGGCAAGTAAAAAATTCATCTATGTGTTCTTAAGTCAAGTCATGTTTAGTGAACTCATTCTCCAATAAGTATCTAAATACTTATTTTAGTATTTACGATATAAGTGACATTGAGATCAGCCACCCTCCTAGTGGACCAAACATAATATGTACCAGTCTGATCGGATTTTTAACGTCTAATTAGTATCTTACGATCAGGAACATTTAAGAATAAAGTGTTCAAGAAGATTAAGTCTTGTAATTATGATCACATCATAATTTTATCTCCATTACTCTTATTCTATGGACTTAATCATCATAATGTAATTTTTCAAATATTCATGATAAATAAAACTTCTATTAATTATAATAACAATTTGAATAAGATTGTTTTACAATTAATATGCTAAAATATCTAACATCATTAGATTGTAGGGATTAATACTAACACTGCACATTGTTGATCCAATTGTAGTGGGTTACATTACTCTTTATGCCACTATTTCATGCACCTTCATTCTTTCTTGTAAACTTGCCAACGTTGTTTTTCAATTCTTCCTTCAAAGATAGCATCCTTAATCTAAATACAAAAATCATTCAACTGCTCAAAGTTGGTAATAAGAAATCCAAAACATATTCTTTTGATAAGGAGACAACAAGTTCTTCATCACAATGCGGACTTGAACTTTTCACCAGGCTTAGTAGCCATATTTGCTGTCTTAGATCTCCATAGAGAAATGAACTTAGAGAAGATCTTATTAGGATTCTATTTTTTAGTCTCTAGGTCACTGATAATGATATCCAGTTGGGTATTGTAGGCATACTAGGCCACAAAGGCTTAGTCTATGTCATCCAGTTTTTTTACTGTGACAGATTCTTGAGTATAGTACCACTTTAGTGTGGCAGCGATGAGAGAATGAGGGAAGTAAGTAGCCAACTAATCATTGTTTAGTCCAAAAATCCTTAGTAGCCTAACATACTACCTCGAATTGGTCTTAAGATCACTAGTTCCATCAAATCGATCCATGTCTGGCATTTTTAACTTTGATGGAAAGCTCACCTTAGAGTGAAGGGAAAGACCCTTGATGTCAAACAAATAGCGATCAAAACCTTAGGCTTTCCTTAGAACCATTTGCATCTTCTCAAACTTGTCATTGATTGTCTTCACCTCTTGGTTCACAACTTTTTTCTCTTTTTTCCTTAGAACACTCTTCCTCGTCATAAAGTTCTCGGTTATCTCCACCGGATTCAACAACTTCCTTCTTGGCAACTCTTTCCTCTAGGTTTGTTATGCGATTGGCTATGTCACAGGCCAAGGCGGTTATGAGATTTGCTAACTTTGCTAAATTACTAGTCTCCATGTTGCTACCCTCTACCATTGTTTCTGATTTACTGCTTGAAATTGTCTCGTCTTTTGAGGTTGACTCTGAAATGGTAACTTTTTTCTTACTTAATCTTCCACTGGAATCTTATTGCCAAGCAAGGGACACATTATAGGACTTAGAACCTATATTGGACTATGAATACCGAAACAAAAGAGAAAGCCCATTTGAAAATTTTAAGTTCAACACCTTACTTGTTATGCCATCCTATACTTAGTATTACTATTGTTGGACCGTGAATTTTTTTATAAAAAAATTGAATAACCATCAAATGCGTCAAATTCTACTTAAGATAGGTGTATCTTAGCCCAACGATTAGAAAAAAATCATGCAATGCAAAAAGATTTTACTTGATTAGGCCCAAGTCAAACCCATCCAAGTCCAAACTTGTTATTTTGACCCATTTTTATTATGGATTTTCATCCAGTTAAATATTATTAGATTAAGATAAATATATGTTATGTAAGAATTAATCCCCAAATAAATCAAATTAAATCCATTAGACCTAAGTAAATAGGATTAAATATGGAAAAATTAGCCCTTTTAAAATAGATCCATTCCACATGATCCTTATGGTTTTGTCCATGTTTAATTCAATTTACTTGTGCAAATCCCTTATGTATTTAAACCTAATTTGGACTTAAACTCTGATGTGGATCATATATTGATATCAATTTAACATTATTTATCTATAAGAAAATTTAAATCAATTCAAGGTTAAATATTAATTTGGATTTGTCTTAATTTAATTTGAGCTTATTCAAGTAAAATCAAAATTAACTAGCAACATGTTATCGAAAAACCAATTTTATCTTAGCATGTCAAGTGAGATCAAGCACATTCATCAAGCATACAAAGGGATAGAAAGGGTCCCTATCCTATAAAGATGGTTATAGGGTTTTCTAATAGGTAGATTCCACTTTATAACTTTGGATGAGCTCCTCGTGGCTAGAATAATGCCCTTATGCTCCTCGACTGGTTAAATTGAGTGAACCACAAGAGTACAAGTTAGCAAACCTTCGTTACCTTGACACGACTGAGTGAATCATGCCACACACCAAGGGTTAACAAAAGTGGATAAGGGTCACTCTAAGATATCGAATGGGTAATGAGGACCCAACCCATTCTATCTAAGCAAGACAAGGATAAGAGAAAGTTTGCAAGTGAAGTGTAGCAAAAATAAACCAAATTTAATTACAAAATATTTCTCTATGAACACAATAAGGTTTAATCTCACCAGCAGAATCATCAAATGTAGATACTGCACCTTTCCGTCGTATCTCATAACTCCGAGCTTAATACCAAAGGTTATTCCCTTATAGGATAGATGAATAAGCGAGGATGTAAATCGAAGCTAGTTGGCATATGGAAGGATTAGTGCCTACTAGGTCTAACACAACCCTTTATAAATAGTAATGAGGCTCTTATTATATGTACACTTTTAAGTTTTAGACTAGCAACCACATCACCATTTATATGGTATTTGGTATAATCGAGGAAAATTTTTTGAGCGCAAAGAAAGGATAACAAGTAAGTTAAAGTCACAATTTTAACTTAATAGGGGGCTAAATTCCCTTATCATTGGTCTACATGAGAGATTCAGGGCAAGAGATTGAGGTCTGAGAGAAGAAAGAATTAAATTTTTCCCTCTCATCTAGGTCAAAACCTAACCTTTGTGTTCTTGGGAAAACATTTAATAATTAACAAAGATTATTTATGCAATACGTTGACATTCAATCACATACGATAACAGTTATATCATTTGAATTGGTAAAGCATTGACTTATAGTAAACAATAAATAATTATGTATGAGAATTAAATTACAACAAAAATAGAATACATGGAAATAAAATAAAGCATGAGAAAACAAGAAAAATTTATAATAGAGAATATGTTTGTTACAAGAGACTAAGTATCATGTAGATGATAAATATTATGGGAAGACACTATGAAGAAGCACTGAAGAGTATAGATATATGGATAGGGAGATTGAGAGACATGAAAATAATTCCTTAGATATCAGGATTGTTTTGGGATATAGAATACGTGGTGAAATCTTCTCTTCTCTTCCTCTTCTTCTTATTTTGTTCTCTTTAGTTCTCAGTAATTTTGGATTCTTCTATTGACATATGAGGGTTTATTGTTCAATTATGTTGAGATTCTGAGACATAGTCATAGGTTGTTGTGTAATTTGTGAAATTAGTGAAAACCGATGTCTATTCTTTGTTTAAAACAAAGCGCAATTATTCAATAGTTCAATTTAATCAGATCTCTACTGCATTAGTTGATATTGTGTCATTTTGAAAATAAGTTTTATGTTATATAATGAAATTAGTCGTTAAGATCCTAATCCTTAAAGATTTTTGTTTATAGGGATTATAAATACCTTTGTGCTTTATTATGCATCTCCTTGAGAACAAAGTAAAATTATTGAAATTGGTATAAATTAATTGTTTTTTGTGTGTGTGTGTGTGTACGGAAGTGTTAATTGGAATTATGTTGTTGTTGTTCTTTCTCATTTTTGTGACATAAAAGAAACTAAAATTCCATACTATATGATATTCTTCTTCATATTTATGGATGTTTGGTGTGTGTTTTAAAATAAAAATAATTAAAAGGTTTTCCTAAATTATTGTTGGATTTATATTTCTCAAAAAGTAAAATACTCTTGGATTTATATATTATATCCCAATCAATTTTCTGTTTTCTTCTCTATTGAAGAACATTGGTGTGTTCTAATTTTGGTTTTTCTATTTTTTTATTCCAAGATTTATTTTTTTATTGGTTCATTTATTTCTATTTTGCAACTCTGTTATCAATCAATCCACATTGTT
This sequence comes from Bretschneidera sinensis, assembly GCA_023935145.1. Classification (NCBI taxonomy): domain Eukaryota; kingdom Viridiplantae; phylum Streptophyta; class Magnoliopsida; order Brassicales; family Akaniaceae; genus Bretschneidera; species Bretschneidera sinensis. The sequence continues at coordinate 108,442,333 of CM043698.1, forward strand.
GCATAAGGAAGTGAAATGTTGGACCTCAGCTAAAGTGCCCATTTTTCTTTTATCTTGTGAAAGAGTGTTTTTGGTCATTTTTATTTTTCAATTTGCATCTTTATAATATTAATTGATATTATGTTGATGGTAAATATTGCATTAAGACAATGTGAGGAAGCATTGAAAGGAACTGGTGATCCAGAGAATAAAGAAAAGATGTCAAGCTTCTATTAGTAAATCTTTGTATATAACTACTATTTTTTAAATTTACTTTCTATGTAGGTAATTGTGTAAATAATCTTAGTTATTTTTTTTAATTGTTAGAACATTTGATAAGTTACATTAGCCATGTTTATGCTTTGTTTGCATCTTAAAAATTTGAAAGAAAGGAAAATGTTGCGTAAACTGAAAAATAAAAGAAAAAATAATAACCAGTTGAAACTACCTCTTTTCACTGATGTCAACGAAAAAAGAAAAGTAAGAATAAAAAATCATTTTCTCGTAATTAGTTTCAAATATAATTTTTAATTCTTTTTTGTCAACAGTGATGAAATAATTAGCTTTATAGGGCATGTCTAGGAAAGCAATTGATCTAAAATAGAAAGGTGTGAGTGCAGAAGGAAGACTACTTTGTTCACATCCACCACATGTATTCACAGGTCGACCAATTATGTCACTTTGTTGAAACTTGGACATAATTGTGGATACATGGTGAGGAAAGTAAAGTTTAGTATAGCCATTGAGTGGTTAGGTATGCTAAGACTAATGTAATAAAATAAGTTTAGGGCACATCGAGACACTTTTTAAATTTATCGTTTAACTTTGAATCAAAAGGCATGAGGGAACCATGCACCCATCCAACTCTTGATTCAATAACCACCCTGATGTGCTGCATATTCTAGGCAGTATATATATGTATTTCTTGTAAGAAAATGGCTGCTGAAAATTGTTATGGAGAGAGAAACATTTTCTAAAAAGAGAAACATCATCTTCTACATTTAGAGAGACATAAGGATTCTTAGGTTGTGACAAGAACGTGACTTCCTTCAATGTGATTTCACGTCTAACCTTCGGCGAGATTGAAGCGTAAAGAATAGGAGAGGAGTCCAAATACTAGAAGATTTTGCGTTGAATCGATAAGTACTCGTTATTCTACTACATATATACAGTGATTCTCATCGATCATGCAAACTCATAAGTTTTCATATTTCGATGAAATCTCAAATATCATTTTGTTTGAATGAAGATTTCATACCATATACGAAAACATTGGAGCTAGCATACTTTGTGCTCTTGGCCTTGACACAAAAACTATGCGTAGTTTCATGTAGATTTAGTCATCCAATTCTCCATTGAAAAATGTAAGCTTAGTGTCCATTCGGTGCTTTCATAAGCCCAGACTTGAAGCGTAAAGAATCAGAAATGAGTCTAAATACTAAAAGATTTCAGGTCAATTCAATAAGTACTTGTTAGTGGAGAATTAATGCTCTCGTCTTCTGATGATTGGTGGAGAGTCATTTGTTTGTGCTTTATGAGTATTAGTTGTTAGAGGTCTTAAAATTGCATGCTCTATAGATGAATGGTTAACATTTACTGGGCTGAGATAGATTCTTTCGTGTGATCCAACTTAAAGTTGTCGATCATGTTCTTGAACCAGTAAATGCCTCTGTATAGAGTATGGTGCTTGATGAAAGAATTCATTAAATGGTATGAATCCATACATTGGTGGCTGGAAAGTTCACTTTATTTTGTACTTGTCACTTAATTTAACTAAATCTTTTCTAGATGGACATTAGATGAGCTAGATGATTGTGTAGTTTATGAAGCGCATGGAATAAGTTCACTAGTGAACTTTCTATGCAACTAAGGACAATCATCTGAGGAAGATCACTGAACCTTATCAAGCTATGGGCTTACGATAAGGAATCTTGATGTGTCATCAATGATCCTCAAAAAGAGTACACATATAGCATGAAGATGTAGATTGCAACTAGGCAAAGATCCATATAGTGGTATACAATTTAAAAGGACATACACTCTTATCAAGAAAGAGGAAACTACTATAAAATGTATTTCATACTACATGTGCTTAGTACGACCTTAAAGGGAAGTGAGTGAATGAATCCATATGTCCTCATTGTATGAGACCTAGAGGCTTATGTAGATTAAAATGCCCTATATGACTTTCGACTATGTTCTCAAAAGGACAGGCTAAGGTTTGCTACTTTAGCATATTTTCCAATAGCAATAAAATAATTAGTCTTATGGGATATGTCTTGGAAAGTAATTAGTCTGAAACAGATAGACATGAGTGCGAAAGGAAGACTGTTTTTGGTTAGATCCACCAGATGTATTCACAGGTAGACCAATTATGTCGTTTTGTTGAACCTTGGACATAATTATGGATACATGGTGAGGAAAGTAAAATCTAGCATAACTTTTGAGGGATTAGGCATATTATGATTTATGTAATAAAATAAGTCTAGGGCACAACAAGGCATTGTTATAATTTATTTTGTTTATTTAGGGTTGAAGCCACTGTGTATCTCTAACATGTGCATAGTATTGAGCTCCAAGTGCAAGTGTACTCGCAGATCGCACGACCAATTTGCTAGTAAGAAGTTCTTCAAAAGAAATTTGATGTTAAGGTTCTCTTTATCTTTATCTGTTGCGCGATGTCGAGCCCATCACGTGTGAGTGGGAGATGTAGGAAATAAAAGCCTGGTTGGACATCCATGATGGGTGACCCAACTTGCCCGTTTAACTTCAAACCAATAAGCATGGTTGAAACCATGCAACTCTTGGGTTTAAATGTCTATAACTACCATGCATTTTCAAGCAATATATATATGTATTTCCAAGGAGAAAATGCCTATTGGACAATTAATTATAGGAGAGAGAAACACCATCTTCTACTTTTAGAGAGACAAAGGTTCTTGGGTTGTGACAAAAAATTGATTTCCTTCATTATGAATTCATCGACCTCCGGTGATATTGATGCATAAAGAACTAAAGAGGACTCCAAATACTATAAGATTTGGGTCGAACTGGTAAGTATTCGTTAATCCATGTAGGAAATAAGGGTTAGGTTAGGCAACCTAACCCGTCCATTTAACTTTGAACCAAGAGGCATAGAAAAAATCATGTAACTCTTAGGTTAAAATGTATGTAACTACCATGCCTTTTCAGGCAGTATATATATGTATTTCCAGAGAGAAAATGGCTGCTGGACAATCAATTATTGGAGAGAGAAATAGACCTTAGAGAGAGAAACATCATCTTCTACCTTTAGAGAGATATAAAGGTTCTTGGCTTGTGAAAAGAACATGATTTCCTTCATTATGATTTCACGTTTGACCTTCAGCAAGATTAAAGTTTAAAGAATTGGAGAGGAGTCCAAATACTATAAGATTTTGGGTTGAACCGGTAAGTGCCGGTTAATCGGCTGCATAACTCTTTTACATTGGTATCAGAGCATGTGTTTACATTCTTTGGGTTCAAATAGTCTGTGAATATGATTGCATGTATCAAATTGGTAAAAAATTTCTTAACATTCATGAAACCCAAAATATGAAGTTTTAATGGATGAAAATGTCTAATAATTTATTTCCTAACTATATACCGTAATTTTCTACAATAATGTAGCCTATAATATATAGATAAAATCTGAAAAATCTTGTGGTCTAACTCTCATGAAGGAGAGAGAAAATTGAAACCCTATCCATAAGACCTGAAACTTTGATTTAATGTCATAAATTGTACGTTTAATTTCATAACAGATGATTTATATGGTTAGAAACATAATTTCATAAGCTTTCTAAGGGTATATTGGATGCATTTTTTGGTTCAATGTAGAGAGAAAAAAATAGCTCCGAAAATCACGATTTTCGAGCCAACTTTCAGTTTTGGAGGTTGAAGATGACCTCTAGACAGCCAAGTCCCACGCGCCCCGAGAGAGTGGTTGCACTCTCTCACCTTTGGATGACCAAAACTAAAATCTAAACCCACCACAGTGACCAGCGTTCTGAGACGAAGTGACCACCATCGGTCCGGGCACCATCTGACTCCGAGAAGGAAGTGTGTGTACTACACGTGCCAAGTCTACGAGTGTTATGTTTCTGGGCTGTTATGAATAACTGCAACCATTCCTAACCATCACCGGCAAGTGGTGACGACCGACGCGAAAAATTTTAATTTGATCATAAAATTATTTTTGATTTGTATATACTATTCCAAAAAAATAATATTACTTAGATTATTTAATAATTTTTTGAATAAATAAATTTAATAATTTATAAAAATATTTTTTGGAAAATTTCTAAAATTAAAATTTGCGGATTTTTTAGTGCGATAAACTTATTTTTTAGTGTAGTTTTTTTAATGGGGCTAGTATCTAGCGAGAGCTTGTATAAGTTCATGGTTTTTAGTTTTTCTCCACAGTTCAAATAAATAAATAAATCTATATATATTTGTTGTCAAGTAAATGAATGGACTTAATACTTGACTGAGTATCAATTTAACATACTTATAGATGTTAGTTACTCTAGGATGTAATAAACATGTCTCTTCTATTAGAGTTTCTTAATTATAAAAAGAATCTATAACCTATATGAATAAGCATATAGATGAAGTAGCAAAGAAGTAGGATAAAGTTATAGTTCATGATGCCACTGTTTCTAAATGTCTTAATGCTTGAGTCCTATTCGGATGATGAATGAGAAACTATGAAGATTATGCTGAGGCACGACCAAAAAGTAATAAATAGTTTCATGAAAGTCACTAGTGAGTTGGAATTGGCATAAGAGTGTCGTCTTATTTCAGGAATGAGGTGTGCTAGCTGTTGTGTTATTATAGTTTCCAAATCTCCATAGTACAAGACATTTATGTTTTTTTTGTAGGAAATAGGGATCCTTGGATGATTAATATAGGATTACGAGTAATAGATGAGAAAATAAGCTTCTTTGGTCATACAAATTACAAATTACTTAGAATATTACAAAATTATTCAACATTTTACCAAGAAATTACCTTTTACAATCCTTTCTAAGGAAAAGTGTAGACAATGCTAGAAGTTTGTGTTTTGTTAACGAATGAATCCAAGTTAATGAAGTGGAATATGGGTTTTTCTTTTGTACATTTTTTGTTTGCATGATGAATGAAATAAAGTGCTTTCATTCTAGAATGATTTATTATGTTCAAGATCATGCATTATGAATGTTATATAATGTCTTTAATATACATGAACTGAGTGGAAGTTCTAGATTGGTAAAGTTGAGATGAATTCTCACCTAGGATTAAATTTTGCGCAAATTGGACTAAATTTATGATGATTAAACTTTTGTACATGGGAGATGATTGGAAGCATAATGAACTTTTGATTTCATGTCTTATCATCGAATTAGTTCGTATTAGCTGCAAAATAAATGTGTGTGAATAAGGTTATGAGTGTGCTAGTATTTGATTAGTGATAAGTCTTTATGTAGTTATTTAGATCATGACTTCGAATCCTAAAACTGTAAAGGATGAGTTGAATGAGGATTAAAAACTAAAAGGTGAAAACTTTGAAGTTTGGCACCAAAAGGTTTAGTGCATCTTCGAAGCACTAGTTGGTAATGAAGTCATCAACTAAACCTTGAATGAATCCTAGAAAAGAAATGATAGCACTGCTCGCATGGTGATGCAAAGTAATATACAAGATGATCTCGTATATGATCATGTGAAATATAAATGCTAAGGAAATCTTGGTTTCCTTAAAAAATAAATACGAGGGTTTTTCTACTTAATTGAGGTGTCTCATTAGAAAATTTTGCACATATGAGAAGTGCTTAGATTATTCAATGAAGCAATACCTTTTAAGATGTCAAACATGATAAAGTCAATTAAGGCCAAAGGTTACCCCTTAATTAATGAACAAGAGGTTCATGGAGCAATTCAGTCTCTACCTAAGGAATGGAACCACATGAAAGTTGAGATGATGTGTACTGAGAAACTTAAAAGTTTTGATGACATTGTGCCTCACCTAGAACTTGAAGATAACCGCTTTGAGGCTGTTAGATATTCAAGCGAAGCTTGTGTTTCTAAATCCAACTTGCTTAAGGCTTTGGGCCTAAACCATGAGAAAGGTAAAGAGATTATTTTGGGACCTAAGAAGCGCAAGAGAGGTAAGGGTGGTGATATGAAGGACAAGACCAAAATGAGTTGCTACAACTGTAGTAAGCTGGATCACTTCGCTCGTGATTGCACTGAGCCAAATAAGGTATTACCCTACTTTATTTCTTTGGTTAATGCTTATATTTCTAGCTATGTGTTGCTTACTGAATCTCATCCTTTTTGGATTGTAGACTCAGAAGAGGCATGCTGTGTAGCTAGAGAATAAGGAGCATTGTGGGGTACCATCAAACCTGACAAAGTGCACGTTGGATATATGTAAGAAGTAATTTAATAGTTGAAGACAAGGGTTTTGATATCTATTAGCTAAGGTTAACTGGTGGTCAAACCTAAGTCCTACTAATGTCTTATATATACTTTAATTTAACAAAGTTAGTTTTTGTGTTTAGTCCTTCTAGGTCTAGTTTTAATGTTATTTACTTTGATGTTGAGTTGATGTATTGTTAGAAGTAGATTTCTTTGTTATATTGATATATTAAATGATTCCAAAACACTTTGATTTGGTTTGTATTTTGTAATATAATCATAATTGTGGTTATTTTTATTTAACTGCATTTCTTTTCAGTGTAAATTGTTGATGCGAAACTATTTGGCAAGCCAGACTAGATTGCGTTGAGTTTAAAATAATTAAGTGGTTTAACTAGTGACAACATGTTACGCTTACTCACTAGTTTTATTATTGACTATGTGTGAACATTGTTAAGCTGATTAAACAACTAAGAATAATTTAATACATAACCTAGAACTAATATCTCATTGTTAGTAATCCATTTGGACTTTTGTGGTCCGGAAGAATTGTTTCGTAACCACATACATTTTCTATTAGTTACTTCTATTTAATTGACTATGGATGATTTTGATACTTGATCTAAGTTTATTGATGACCTTGGGGGTTAATTGCTTATATTTATGACCATTCTCATGAGTTTGAGAAGTTTGGATCACAACATAGAGGTGTACCTTTAGTAGATACTGAAAAAAAAAACTCCAAATGGATATGTTTATATTGATAAATAAGCAACTAGAAGTTTAACTGAAGTTGATAGAAGCAATGTCCTAAAATCGTTTTTTGCTTAGATAGGCTTAGATCGCTAAGTTTCTTTTCGCTCTATGAGATGAAAGGTCCTAATATTGTTAGTGCATCCAATCAATAAGATGAGGTTAACAAGGTTATTCATAAACCTTATCAACCTAATGGGAGCGATACATTGATTGATGATTCTATTTGAGGTATGTTTGAGGCTTACCTCTAAAATAAATTATAGTTGTGTGGAAGTAACTGGAAATGGGTCATTTGTCTTTGATATGAGCTTAAGAGATGAGTTTTTTTAGATCATCCCTAAAAAAGAAAATGGATTAAAAATAGAAAAAAATATTGGAGTTTAGAGAAAAGACATTTATAGTTTTGTCTTTGATAGTCAAGTTGATATTGCTTACATGTGGAATCCTTAATATCTTGATGGGACCAAATATAAGAATAACTTACACTGGAGATAGTGTGGATCAAAAGAATGTGGTCTAACTGTACATATTTGTATATTAGATAACTGAGTTAAATTTATCCCTAGAGATATGTTTTTGCCTTACATTAAAATCTCTAGGTATGTGTATTGGATAAATAAAATCTATGTATTAGTATATTAATGAATTTAGTGTTCATTTCATTTATTTTAACCATGTTGGATGTCTTATACATATTGACACTAGCATAAACATACACACACATATGAAAGTATGTCACCAAGAAAAGGTCGGCTCTCTCACACGAGCGATCAACTGAGGCTCTAAGATAGTGAGCTGAGATGAGACTTGGTATACTATTTTGACACTAATAATAGCGAGAAAAGTGTATAGTGAATGTGATGAATTCATAAACAATATACCTGATTAAAAGTCTCATTGACTAGAGACAAGATGAGGTCTTAAGCCAAAGCTTAGAAACTTAGATCGATCATGATTATCCTATGATCATAGAACCCTAGATGAAAGTTAGATGCAAGTACTTATTAAGGCACTTAAAGAAGCGAGCTAATAAAAAACTAGAGCTAGGCACATGAGAGCATGAAGATGTAGATTGTGATTAGGCTAAGATCCATAGTGATTAGGCTAAGATCCATATAGTGGTATACAATTTAAAAGAATATACGCTCTTATCAAGAAAAAGCAAACCACTATAGCATATATTTCATACTACATGTTCTTAGTACAACCTTAAAGTGAAATGATTGAGTGAATCCATGTGTCCTAACTATGTGAGACCCAGAGGCTTATGTAAATTAAAAGCCTTAGCTAGTGCCCCATGTGACTTTCAATTATATTCTCAAAGGGAAAGGCTGATGTTTGCTACTGTAGTATGTTTTCGATGAAAATTAAATAATTAGCCTTATGAGACATGTCTAGGAAAGCAGTTAATCTAAAATAGAGAGACATGAGTGCTGAAAGAAGACTGTTTTTGTTTACATCCACCACATGTATTCACAGGTCGACCAATTATGTCGCTTTGTTGAAGCTTAGACATAATTGTGGATACATGGAGAGGAAAGTAAAGTCTAGCATAGCTTTTGATGGATTAGGTATGCTATGACTAATGTAATAAAATAAGTCTAGGGCACAACAAGACATTTTTCTAATTTATTTTGTTTATTTCGGGTTAAAGCTGCTATGCATCCCTAATAGGTGGATAGTATTGAGCTACCAAGTGTAGGTGTACTCAGAGGTCGCATAACCCATTTGCTAGTATGAAGTTCTTCAAAGGAAATTTGATGTTCAAGTTCTCTCTATATTTATTTGTTCAGAGATGTCGAGCCCATCACGTGTGAGTGAGAGATGTAGGAAATAAGGGCCGAGTTGGGCACCCATGATGGGCGACCCAACCCACCCATTTAACTTCAAACCAAGAGGCATAGTTGAAACCATGCAACTCTTGGGTTCAGATGTCTATAACTACCATGCCTTTTCAGGCAGTATATATATATATATATATATATATATATATATATATATATATATATATATATATATATATATATATATATATTTCCATGGATAAAATGGCCGTTGGACAATTAATTATTGGAGAGAGAAAAAGACCTTAGAGAGAAAAACATCATATTTGACCTTTAGAGAGACATAAAGGTTCTTAGATTATGACAAGAACTTGATTTTCTTCATTGTGATTTCACGTCCAAACTCTAGGGAGATTGAAGCGTAAGTAATCGGAGAGGAGTCTAAATACTATAAGATTTCGGGTCAAACCGGTAAGTACCCGTTACTCCACTACGTAAGTCTTTTACAGTTCTTATTTTTACTACTCTCTCCATCTCATTTTTTGTCACTCTTTCTCAAGATGAATGTTCCAAAATAATAGTCAACTTCCCAAAATCAATAAAAACAAAATCTTAACTTTACCATATTACCCTTTATCGGTGCAAGATTTAATTTATGAATCAATCAAGGTTGAAATACACTAGATTGGGATAATACTTCTCCATATGGGTCTAGTACTACCTCAACTAAGAAGACTTTAATGATATGCCATTATAAATTCAAAGAAATGAATTTAAACTTGTAGTTAATTAATAGAATAGATAACAAGTTCAAAATAACAACAAACTCAATATATTGAAATTGAAAGCAATGCCGATACAATGGTTTTACAGGGTTGAAACCCCAAGATACCATATACAAACTCCTAGAGCTTGTTGTAATATAAGCCATGCCTTTAATTCAGCTCTGGTTTGGATTGACTTCGATACAAACAAAGAAAGGGATGAAGAAGGGGAATTATAGCTAGGATTACAGTACAATTACTACTATTTCGACTGGAAAGTAAAGAAAAGTAAGTGTTGAAAGTAAATACAGGTAGATAATAATTGTTGGATGATTGTCCGTGTATTTTATGATTAATTATATTTCTATTTATACTACTCCAAGCTTAAATAGTTGTGTTAATATTCCCCAAGAGTCTTCTAAGTTTCCACTTCCTCACGTTCTATTAATTAAATGCGTTGATCATGCCATATGTCAAAATATTTACCTCCACTACATGAGTTGTATTTAATCATGGCCACTTTTACCTTACCCAGTTAAATGCACTACTCTTGGGTTATCCTCGATCCTTGAATAGTCAGATTGGTTGTTATGACTCATCCACCTTGCTCTAGGTCAAGGTATGGAAAGTTCAGTCGAGCTTATCAACCTTGAACTCTCGAGTTATAGTACTAGTCTCAATTCTATCTCTCGAACTTTCTTTTTAAAAGTCTTTGTTTCGCAGACTTTTTGACATTTGATCGTCTTATTTCATTTAATACTCCTATCATACTTTTTTATTTTTTAGCTGTATTCTCTCTTACTTGTTAGGGCCTTTACACGTGGCCCAATTAAGACATGACATAATATTAATTTATTTTTGTAATCACACTCACTAGTTTGAAGATGAGAATCATTAAGCGTGATTACATAGGATCCTTAATCACTTTAGGGATTCGAATTGATTATACTTTCATACCCAAAAAATAGCTTATTCACTCTTCTGATTTTCTTTAAATATTCTCTTTGCAAACCCTAGCGTTCCCAAATTCCCTTAGCAATCTTCAGTCTTTTATTTCATTTATTCTTTCTCAAATTTCTTCAATATTTTAATGGCTACTAAATGAAAGAACATTTGCATTGGTGATGCTTCCCCCAAACAAGCACCTCGTCGTATCACTGCACATTTCCCTAGTAAGGGAAATGGGCTATATCTACTGAAGCTCCTAAACAAGAGATCAAAGTCAAATTTCTTTCTCACGCAAAATACCTCTTTCATTCTTCTCGAGACCAACGATTGCTATATGAGAATCCTGTTAACCTTATTCTTATGGACTTTCTAGTTAATAGTTGGCTCTGTTGGTTTTGCTGTAGCTAGTCCTTACTTTTCTAGTGAAGTACTAATGGCTTTGGGGGTTGTGTACCCACATGACCCCATTGATTTCCCTCTTTTTCAGAAAGGGCCCCAAGCTTTATCATGGAACTTTTGGTGCACCAAAACTCCTAATGCATCCTAGTACAATGTTAGTGATAGATGGTTGGCTCTATTGGTTTTGCTGTAGCTAGTCCTTACTTTTCTGGTGAAGCACTAATGGCTTTGGGGGCTATGTACCCACATGACCCTGTTGATTTCCCTCTTTTTCAGAAAAGGCCCTAAGCTTTGTCATGGAACTCCTGATGCCTCAAAACTCCTAATGCATCTTAGTACCATGTTAGTGACAGATGGCCTACTTGGGTATAAAGAATTACTACTTAGTGCGCTAAAGAGCTGCAGGATGTATGTATGTTTGAGGTGATTCAATCCTCAATACATAACATGTCTTTGAACCATCCTCTACTGAGCACTCTTTTACTCTTTTATTCACCAGTGTCAAGAACTTTTCATCTTCCGACTAGGCTACTTAGCATCATAATCGAGGATGTATTTGCACTTTTGAACATCTCATCTATAGATTCCGCTGTGCATCCTCACATGTCGATAAGTGTGGTAGAATTTGTCTCCCCGATAGAGAATCGTTTGAGTTTCAGTGTTTTCCTCTTTGACCACATGGGCCAAGTAGGTGATCCAGTTTCTAAAGTAAAGCTAACTACTTTTTACTTGTATTTTATTTGCAAATACTTGGTGTGTGTGTCTGCTAAACAGATCACTAAGTAGTTTTTGGTAATTACAAATGCACTGGCCCACGACAAGATATTTGGCTTGGCACAGTTTATAGTTGCCAACTTATATAGGTGTATATATGATATATACAAGAAAGGGTTTCCTCCTTCTCTAGATGGACCCTTGTATCTCCTTTAAGTTTGGGCTTATAAGTATTTTCCAGCGTTTGCTTCAGCTATTCCAGCCAATGGAGATGCCACTCAATTCTCATGTTATACAAAGTTCTTTCGTAGGGGAACTTATGATTCTCAGCATCCCCAACCTTCATTCCAGAGCTGCCTCGATAACTTATTCAGACTTTTCTTTATAGACATCGAGTTTATTCCTTTTAAGGGAAAGTTATATAGTTCAAGACTGTTTAAGACTCTAGACCCCTCGAATGAAGATAATAGTAATTAGGCCCATGCTACTTTGGCTAGCTTTTTCTAGGGACCTAGTTACTTTCTTCTCTGTTCCCCAAAAAAGGGCTTGGAAACTTACTCCCCTGCATAGGTAGCCAAGCAGTTTAGTATGGTCCAAACTATTCCTTTGCCACCTTATTATGTTAGAAGGTCTTCTTGAAGTTAGAGGGTTGCCTATGATGACTTAAGAGACATTGCCCGATCCAACAGTAGGGTTGAAAGGTCCTTTAAGTGCCTTCGCTTTATACATAATGCCACTCACGCCACTTCTTACTCTCAATGGTAGGAGGTTTATATCTCTCTAGTTATGTTTGGATCAACTCAACCGAGGATGATTGATATCTTCAATCATTTTTACTAATCAGCTATGAGAGATGGACTGGGAAAGATGAAGAAAGCAAAGCCTATAGAGGAAGACATTAAAACTCTTGTTTCAATGAGTATGTTGTTTCTTACCTTATTTTACTTTGATGCTTGTAAAGCTTATAATGATGTATCTTTTGTGTCTTGTCTTTTTTAGACCAAAAAGCCAAGTGCCTATCTGGTTCATCATTGTTTCTAGCTCTCAAAGGTTCAATTTTAAAGAAAGGGATTGATCTCACGTCAATGGTCATCTTCAACCTAGGCACTTGTGGACTTATCTAAGAAAGGAAAGGAAATAGAAGAGAGGGAGATAAAAAAATAGAATGGGAGATGAGAGGAAAAGGTTTGTTGAAGAAACAAAAAAGAAGGGTAAGGGAATCCAAAAGGGAGCTGAGAGAGCAAAAAAAAAAGAAAATAGAAAATGAGGAAAGAAGGAGAAAAGTCGAGGAAGAAAAGAAATTGAAAGTGTATGAGGAAGAAATAATAAGGGAAATAGATTGAAGAAGAAGAAAAATGAGCAAGAGAGCTTGTAGAAGAGTTGTCCGGCCATAAAGATATGACCTTGGCTGTAATTGAGGCAAGTGATGGTGGTGAGGTGGTATAGGTAGCTTTTTGGGATAAAGCTATAAAGATAGAGGTTATGGAAATGACTCTTGAAGGCTTATCTTCTCTTAATCTAATTATTCGAGCCATAGAGGCTGGCGGCATATCGTTAGTTGTTGCGCCTCAAGAATTTGAAGTATGATAATTGATCATGGCTTTTTAATATCAATATAATTGTTTCTTGTCATAAACTTATAGTTTGTTTTTATATAAGCTCCTATTGAGGAAGAAGCTTACCCTGAGAAGGCTAAGGATAGCCTCATTACAAAACAACAAGCTATCTCCCATTCTGGTGGTAAAGGAGTCTTGTTTATTCCTTTAACTATTGAGGAGGACTTAGAAGAAGATGAAGGAAAGAAAGCCTTTCCACTAGAAGTTAAGCTTGAGGCAATGTTAGACAGATTTCCTAGCCTTCCTATGGACCAGCCTTCATATGGCTGGTGAGCAAATGCATGATGCCTCTCCTAAAGTGGTAGGACACCTGCTTCAACTTGAGCCACTGGTGAATCAGGGTTGAGAGTCCCTTTGTAAATACACTAAGGCATAAACACAAATACATCAACTTATGTCTTGGTTGTTAGAAATAAAGACTTAACTTCCACAACATCGACTCTATGTTATATGCCTTTTACACAAAGATTTTGATAGAATTTTGCTGCTATCCAATGAGAGTCAAGCCAAAAACAACAATTGCAACAAAACTATCAAGAATTCGAGCATTCATAGAGTGAGTTTAAGAACCTTCGACAAGATCTCGAGAGCACTCTGATAAAGGTCAAGTAGACCAAGGCTCGAAAAAATGCACTCGAGCGAGAACTTGAGCAAGTCAATGCTCATCTGGAAGGTCTATCAAGGAAAGCAAAGACTCTAGAGCAAGATTATTCTGCCATGTCAACTCATCAAGGGGAAGTTAGCTCTATTCATCATGCCATCACAGAGATTCATCATGACATGGTTGACTCAGCTGATTATATCCGCTCGAAATGGGTGGTTATAATTGACTTATTCCACAGTAAATCTTATTTTATTATTATTTTTGTAATTTTGTTTTTTTTTCAAATTTTCTTTGTAATAGACTTCATAATTAATATGATAGAATTTTGTTTCCATTTTTGGCTTCATATATGGTTTCAAGTATTTTCCATTGATATATAATTTACATTCATTTCAATCAATAGAAATCAGCTTGTATGCATTCCCACTTAAAACCTTGACTACTAAGAATGGACTTTCCTAATTGGGAGGCCATTTTCCTAGCTCTTAATCTTTTAATCCAAGTGGAAAAATTAATTTCCAAACTTAGTCTCCTTTTGTGAAGACTTTTACTTTAATCCTTCGATTATAAGCCTTAGCAACATTCAACTTTTGTTGCATTATATTATCTAATGTTTTGCCTTAGATTTCCTTAAGATCATTAAGCTCAGCCAACATATCATCATGATAATCTATGCCACTTAACTCATTTTGCCTGGCCACCCTTAATGATTTAATAGTAATTTCCATAGGAAAAACTACATCATGACCAACTACTAAAGCAAATGGGGTAGTCCTAGTAATTGATCTTTTTTATGTTTGATAAGCTCATATGACTTCAGATAATAAAGAATCTCATTTTATGGGATTTTGGTCTATTACCTTTTTCAGGTTGTTTTTTATAATCTTATTGGTTAATTCATCCTGACCATTGGCTTGAGCATGATATAGATTAAAATCAATTAACTTAATTCCATAATCCTGTAAGAATGCTAGAACTCGTCATCAGTTAAAGACTAATGCGTTATCCACAGTTAAAGATTTTGGGATTCCAAATCGATTAATTATCATCTCTTGAACAAATTTGATAACTTGAACTTTATCGATTTTTTTTATAAAACTTGGCTTCTATCCACTTAGTAAACAATCAGTGGTCACTAACACAAATGCATGTCCTTTACTTGAAGCAGGGCAGATTTTTCAAATTATGTTAATGGTCATGGTTTGACTATTGATTGTAAGGGGCTAGCAAGAACTCGAGGTATGTTTCTATATCGTTGACATGCTTGAAAACCCTTAGAGTATTCTAGAAAATCCTTTAAGACTAATGGAAAATAATACCCATACCTTCATATTAGCCAACACATTTTTAGTCTTGATTGATAAGCACCGTAAATTCTTTCGTGTGCTTCAATGATTACTTGTAGTGATTCCTCTGTTCCCAGACACTTTAGAAGTAATCCTTCAGCATCTCGTTTATATAGCTCTTTATTCTCTCCCCAAAGAGTATAATGTTGAGCTTTTAACTTCAAAGAGTTATTCATCTTCGGATTTGGATTCCTCGGGAAGTTTATAATTGGTTTTCTCTAATCGTTGTCTTGATAAACTTAGACAGTAAAAACATTCGTTGCCAGTTTTCTATCAATGATAAGAGAGAACATTCTTCGATTTAGCCTAACCAGTTTGTTTTTCCAATTACTTGGGATTTAGAATCCCATATCCATTTGATCCAACGTGTTTTCTCTTGAACTTTCCTCTCGAAGGATGTGACGTAAGGTCATGTCCTCAAATTCTTTAAGCAATTGTTGTGCTGCTACTAATTATGGTGCCAACATGACACCCATAAATTTGTATCCTCCTATTAATTATTTGATAACAAGCTGTGAATCTCCTTCAATTTCTGTTGAAGTAATTCTCATTTCTTTAAGTACTTCAAGTCCAATAATCAATGCTTCATACTCAGCTTGATTATGGGAATAATTTTCCTCGAGGGTAAAAGCTAAATCGGTTTGCATTCTAGTCGAGGATTGTATCGAGATACCAATCCCACTTTCTTTTACTATTTTAGATCTATCAAAATTTAGTTTCCATTGAGCTAAACTTATAAAGAGGTTTTCTTTAGTGATTTCTAATTCTATGCTGGGATGATCAACCAATAAATCAGCTAAGACTTGTCCTTTAACTGCCTTTTGAGGAATGCAAATTAAGTCAAATTCAATGATGGCTAGACTCCCTTTAGCCATTCTACCACTAAGTATGAGTCATGATAGCGTATACTTGACTAGATTAGTTTGAGCAATCGCATGAACCAGAAAACTTAAAAGGTAATGACATAATTTTGTCATAGCAAAATGGAGTGCTAAACATAATTTTTCCATTAAAGAATATTTGCATTCCATTAAATTTAATACATAGCTTAAATAGAAAATAGCTTGCTTAAGGTTACATTCATTGTCCTGAGCTAACAAAATTCCTATTGAATCTACTGTAGCCGATATGTAGAGCTTCAACGGTTTTCCTTGTTAAGGTGGGATCAAGACTAGAGGATTTGAGGAACATTTATTTATCTTCTCGAAAGCCTTCTGGTGATGCTCTTCCCATATAAAAGCTTCTTCTCCTTTTATATTTAATAACAAAGAGAACACTTTGGTTTTACCTGCAACATTAGCAAGAAAAAGCCTTAGAAAATTCACTTACCCAAGAAACATTTGAAGTTCTTTCTTATTCAAAAGGGCTTTAGCTTTAATTATTGCTTTAGCTTTGTTTTGGTTAACTTAAATTCCTCAACTACAAACAAGAAATCCTAAAAAGTTCCCTACATTCACACAGAATGCACATTTTACAGGATTTAATTTTAGTTGGTGAACCCTCATTCTTTTAAATCCTTTCTCAAGAGCTTCGAGATGCGAGACAAAGTCTTGTTATTTCACCACTATGTCATTAATGTAGAATTCTATAAATTTTCCAATCATATCATGTAAAATCATATTCATAGCACGCTAGTAAGTCACCCAATCGTTTTCCAATCCAAAATGCATCACTACCCACTCAAATGTCCCTAGATTTCAAAGACAATGAAGGAAATTTTGTGTATGTCCTACGGAGCTATAAAAATTTGATTATATCTAGATTACCCTTCCATCAATGAGAGTACTTGGTTACAAGATGTACTATCTATTAACATATCAGCTACTAACATAGGGTATTTATCTTTAGGAGTAAAACTGTTTAAATTCCTAAAGTTCTTACACACCCTTAATTGGTCATTTTTCTTTATTACTAAAACTATGTTAGAGAGCCATTCTTCATACCTAGCTATTCATATGAACCCAACCTTCAATAAATGCTCGATCTCTTTCTTGACTTTGATGATAACTTCTGTAGACATCTTTCTAAGAGCCTGCTGGAATGGTTTATAGTTTTTCCTGATGGATAGTCGATGTTCCACCACACTTTGACTTAATCCTAGCATCTCATCATATTCCTAAGAGAAGCAATCTTTAAAATGTCTCAAAAGAGATGTGAGTTGCCCTTTCTCTCTTTGGGGAAGTAGCTTGCTAGTGAAGGTTAGTTTGATTTCTTCTCCATTACCTAAATTGACTTCCTCCATAGGATCTTGTGTTTTATACTTTAAGTCTTCAAGCTTGACTAAGGTAGGTTCAAGATCTTTTAGTTCAATTTCGTCAAGATTCTTTGTGCTCTTGACGTTGTGTTGGTCTATCACTTTTTGTTCAACCATATATATGGCTAACCTTGATCGAGGAAAAGTTGTGGCCTTTCTCTTGTCTTTTGCAGAGTTAGCTATTCATCATCCACTTTGTATTCGATCAAGGGCGTCTTTAACCTTTTCTTTATCAAGCATGTTCTGGACAACTCTTTACGAACCTAATCAAGAGCCACTTCCTCTAGCTCTTCCTTGGACATGGTTATCTTATTTGGTTTTTCGTGTTTGTCTCTTCCCGTCATCTTTACATAGCCAATATTTTTCTCGTAAAATGTTACCTCGATGCTGTTTGAAGAAGTCATGAATGGCTTATCATCTACATATATAGTTTCAAACTGGTTATTATCATTCCATAGGAAATATGATTGATACAATAATGATGGTACACAGTAATTGGAATGAATCCAATCTTGCCCTGATAAAGGGTTGTAACTTGAAGTTAAGTCAACCACATAAAACACGGCTACTATGACTCAACTTCCAACTTGTAACTCAAGGGGAAAGACTCCTAGTGTTTTAATTGTATTTTTTTAAAAACGCAACCTGAGACCTTAAAAGGGATTAAATCTTCTTCTATTTTCTTCAGTTTACGGAGCATGGTATGTGGAAATATGTGAATGTTGCACCGTTATCAATTAATGTATGATTCATAGGCTTTACCTTCTATATGAACCTTAACATACAAAGGTTTAAGGTGTTGAGCCATACCTCGAGAGGGATTTTTTGATGATCATGGGAGTCATTTCTCCCATCTTCATCTGCTCTGTTCCTAGCTCCTCAATCTATGTCTATACTGCCTCTTATGGTTGTTCTTTAATTGTTCCCACATCCTCAATGTTAACCTCATCAACTTCAAGTGGCTGACTATGCATTGCTCGAAAAGAGAAGGACAAGAAGATAACCATATTGTAGCCCATGGTCATCGCCTGTTCTGTTGGATCTTCCTTCTCGGGGTCCTAGAATTGGTCTTCTTCACTTGAGTGCTCTTTGTCCTCGAAGAAATCATCCTTAGCACTGTTATGGTTAGAATCTTCCTCGAGGGTTTGCCCTTCTTCTGAACTCTCTAGAGTTCCTGATATTTGTCCTTGTTGATTGGTTGTCCCTATATTCATGATGTGTATAGGCCAGTTGATGCCCATAAATTCAAGCCATTCATCCCTAACTTCTCTAATGATAGGGTTGATATGAAATCCTCTTTTTGGAACTGGGATAAACTCCTCATCCGAGGTGAGGGTTTCTTCTACATACACTTCCTTTTCATCATCGCTTCCTTATGAGAATATCACTATTATCTCCTTCTTGTCTACGAAGCTAGTGAATTTTTTTTCTCTCGTTTTTCCTGAGCTCGAGTGACTTACTTTTTTTCCTCTAAGCTAGGAGTCTCAACTCCTCTTTCGAGCCTTTTGTGTTCCCTGGATTTTTTAATGCTTTGGGTTGTTCTTCTTCAATATTTTGTTTTTGTTTAGTAGCCTGTTGGAGTAGCCATCTTCTCTACTGGGTTTGAGTCATGTTTGGAAAATTTGAGTTGTAGTCGTATTTGTATTTCAGCTTCAGATGTTCTTTCATATTAATATAAAGGTTGTGCCATCCCCTTGGCTCTGTAAGTGGCACTTTAAAGGTTCTTGGTTTCCTTATCACCACTTGTGTTACTTCTTCCTTTTGTCGACCAAATACCAGTCGTGCATAAGGCCTACCCCTCGAGGAGGCTTGGTTTCTTTTTTGCAAATATTTGCCCCTTCTTTCTTGAGCACTAATCATTCGTAGACCTGATGTAGGTTTATGGGTAGCTAGCGGTCCTTCCTCTCGAGTTGGTTTCTTTTCTTCTACCTTTGCCTGGTCTTTTACCCTCACATGTTCCATGAACAACTCAAACACTTTCTCTTGACATATGGCACATAAGATGTTCTCAGTGTCACGTAAGGTTACTGGGAAAATTGATCCAGGAATCCCAATTGTTGATCTCGATGTTACAATCACTTTTAACTTCAGTTCTTCGTCTTTAATCATTATTGGTTTATCATCAAATTCATCTCCTCATCTTGTGGGTTTGTTCTTGACAAATGGAATGAGATCTACAACTTTAGAGTATGTGACATAATATTTGAACTTGCTTGAGGGCTCTCCTAGCAGTCCAACTCCAAGATCCTCAACCTCGTATCATTCCTTCTAAATTTGTTGTTGAGTCTTCTTTCACAAAGTACTCATGGTTTTCTTGAAAGAAAACATTGAGGATTAGTAAGCCCTTTATTGTCTTGTGTTAGCTGAGAAACATTTAAAGCATGCATGCTAGCATTAAACAAATCAGGGAATGGGTTAGTATCAACTTATAGTGTTTCTATTTCTTTATTAGGGAATTTAAGTATCCCTCGATCTATCTTATCTTGAATTAGATTTCTAAATACGACACACTTCTTGGTCGAATAAGTAAATGAGCTATGCCACTTGCAGAAATTTATACCTTGGAGCTCTTCACAATAAGGCATTTTGTGTCACCCTACCAATCTTAATTGCTTCACCTGCAAAAATAGATCAAAAATTTAATTTGATTTACTTATGTTAAAGGAATATAACCTCACTAGAGTAGTGGGTCTATTAAACTCTTGCATTTGAGTTTGCTTATGTGTCAAAGCATCACACGTAAAGGTTTTCAACCTACAAACTAAGCTACACCCACTTCAATATTGGGATTATAATAATATGTCCCATAAGATGAAGTTCTTTTTTTTCTGTTATTCCTTCAATATATGCTCATGTCAAGCAACCCTTTCTACTAGCTCGAATAAGTCATGGAATACCATTCCCTTGATCTTCTTACGGAATTCAAAGCTCAACCCATCCTAGGCTAACTTTACACACTCAACTTCAAGCAAACTAATATTGCACTTAGCTCTAGCCCGCTTAAAGCGATTTAGATAATTTTTAGCGGTCTTATCTGTTTTTGTTTCAGCCTAGCTAAGTCAGCTATGGAAACATTTATACTCGTTTAAGCGAACTAAGTCAGAAATCTTTTCTGCATATCATCCCCATTCATGATCGAATTCTAAGGGAGATTAAAGTACCACATGAAAGCCTATCCTATTAAAGAATTACGAAACAAATGTAATTTCATGAAATTATGGTTAGAATATTCTCCACATTAGATGGTGAAATGTTTGATATGCTCTAGGGCTATTTTCTCATCATCTCCAGAGAAGGTTGTGAAGTTAAGGATTTTGCAGTTTCTAGGAAACTTGAATTATTTGTTTATGTAGTCGAGGTAGGGCTTCCTATACACGAACCTTTGTACCCTATGAATCCCATGCCTATATAGATGCTCAAACTGCTCAAGCCACTTAGGTCATATTTGATCTAGGATATAAGATTGATTACTGTGTGTAGGATCATTGAGATAAAAAGGTGGTAGAATTGGTGGAACTTGATAAGCCTCATGGTTTACAGGAGGTATTTGTTAAGGCTAGACTCCAACCTATCCCAGGATATTTGGTTGTGCTAATGGTACATTAGGTTGGATGGGTTGCACCAGTGGTATATTAGATTGGATTGGTTGTGCAAATTGTACATTGGATTGGATTAGGGTTGTCAATGGTACATTGAGTTGAACCATTGTGATATTGGCTCGATCCTGCCCCTGCAAAATATTTAGTTGTCCTTAGAGGACCTGTTGAATGGGTGGAATATTGGGAAATCTCATATGGTTCAACATGACAAGAGGATAGCTTGGTGCTTGGATCATAGGTCTTGGTGGCATCTTTATTCCTACACATTGCTGAACTCCAAGGGATGATTGTCCCCTAGTAAGTGGAGCATACATGACCTGGGGTTCTGTTGGTACTGTAGTCCCTACTTTAGTTACCTGTATATCATTCATGCATGTCAGAATCACTTCCTCTAAGGAATTCCCTTTAGGATTTTGCTTCATGCTGTAAAAAACCTCTCCTATCACTATTATTAACATGGAAAACAGCTTCATGTTGTGGTCTTTGTCCACCAATATGTTGAGCTTCTCTAGAATTTGAGCCATTTTTTGTTGATAATGACTCTACAACTCAGTCACTTGTCTGGTTCTTTGGGCTATTTCCTCTCTGGTTTGACATTAGTTAGCCACTAACATATCCATCTAGGAGTGTAACTGCTTCATATCTTGATCCAGTTTGTCTAAACGATTTACAGAGACATCAAGAGTAGAAGTTTCTTCTAGATTTGCTTGAGTCTCGTTATTAATCTAGTAACTAGAATATACTAGATTTTCTCCTACTATGGTCGCCAAAATTCTTGTTGGTGCAAGATTTAATTTATGTGTCAATCGAGGTTGAAGTGGACTCGATTGGAATAGTACTTCTCTAGATGGGTTCGGTACTGCCTCAGCTAAAAGGACTTTCATGATATGTCGTTATAAATTCAAAGAAAGGAATTTAATCTAGTAGCTAACGAATAGAATGGATAAAAAGTGCAAAGTAACAACAAACTCAATATATTGAAATTGAAAGCAATGCTAATACAATGGGTTCACATGATTGAAACCTTAAGATTCCAAATACAGACTCCTCGAGCTTATTATAATATAGTCCCAACCTTTAATGCAGCTCTAGCTTGGATTGACTTCGAGACAGACAAAGAAAGGGGATGAAGAAGTCGAATTATAGCTAGGATTACAATATAACTACTCATATTTCGACTGGAAAGTAAAGGAAAGTAAGTGCTGAAAGTAAATGTAGATAGATAATGGTTATTAGATGATTGTCTGTGTATTTTATAATTGATTTTGTTTCTATTTTTACTGCTCCAAGCTTAAACAGTTGTGTTGATATTCCCTAAGAGTCTCCCACGTTTCCACTTCTTCACGTTCTATTGATTAAATGTGCTGATCATGCCACGTGTCGAAATAATTACCTCCACTATGTGAGTTGTATTTAATCATGACCACTTTTACCTTAGCCAGTTAAATACACGACTTTTGGGTTGTCTTAGATCCCTGAATTGTCATATTGGTTGTTATGACTCATCCACCTTGCTCGAGTTAGAGGTATGGAAAGTTCACTCGAGCTTATCAACCTCGAACTCTTGAGTTATAGTACTTGTCTCGATGTTGTCCATTAAACTTCATTTTGAAGACTTTTTGACAGTTGATTGTCTTATCTCATTTAATACTTCTATCATGCCTTTTTTTTTCCTAGTCATATTCTCTTTTACTTGCTAGGGCCTTTACATGTGGCCCAATTAAGGCATGCCACAACATTAAATTATTTTTGGTATAAATATCCTCATTTCACATTTTCTAAGAATACAAAAAAATAACTGAATAGCAAACTATTCTCTCCATCCAAAAAAAACAAAAAACAAAAATCTTTTTTTTTGACTATTTGTACTTATTTGTGCCAAAGCATTAATTAACATACTATACTTAACGCTATTTTAGGCAAGGCTAATATTGGAAAGTATAGATTTGTTTGCTGAATTGACATATAACAAAGAAAATTTTCTTAAAATTTGTGTATAAAACTCAAAAACACTTTTATTGGGACAAAAGGAGTACAAATTTTCTTTTCTTTCACATTTTTCATGATCCAAACATACCCTTTAGTAGATGGTGCACTTATTGTCTCTTATTTTTGTATTTAGGTTCATCTTGAAGGATAATGTTTTCTATGTTCCCCTAGCTAGGCGTAATTACCTTTTAAATTAATCTACATGTCTGGGTCTTCGCTTTAACCCCCTCCCTCTGATGGAGTACTCCTTTAGGGGAGGTTTTATTTAACAAAATTGTTGAAAGAAAGAGAATTCCTTTATATGATATCTCAATAAAAAATTAAGGGTATGTTATGTTCTATGTTCTCATACAATTATTAGCTTTTCCTTTAGCTATATTTATTTATTTATTGTTTCTATCCATATTAAAAAAAAAAAAAAACTATAAAAGTGAGAGATAAAGTTTGGGGAAAACACCAACATGTAATCCCAACCACTATGAGGATTTTAGATAAATCGAATTAGAAGTTGTATAACAATATCTTCGGTGGTAAAAACATATATTTCTTATTTCCAAACATATTGTTAATTTCATTACTAGATCATAAATATCTATGACTATTTGCTCGAAAATAAAAAAAAAGAAGTTTGTGCTTTCAGAACTATTTAGAGA
The DNA here is from genome assembly GCA_023935145.1 of Bretschneidera sinensis. NCBI lineage: Eukaryota > Viridiplantae > Streptophyta > Magnoliopsida > Brassicales > Akaniaceae > Bretschneidera > Bretschneidera sinensis. The sequence goes on from CM043698.1 coordinate 108,466,155, forward strand.
ACTGCAAAAAATTTTAATTCATCTATCAATGCCCAATGTATGCTATTTTCAACCTTTTAAATATGCAATGAGTTACCAATTCATGGGGGTAACTGATGCATGGTTATAAAAATTGTACTAAGTTATTTTTTTCTCTTTTTTTGACAAAAAATATTTTCTACCAGGGGCACAAAACAGTGACTATTAGCATGTTGACTTTATATCCGACTAAAATATACTAGCATCTAGCATGTGTTGATATGTTTTTTTTATGGGGTCACATGAAGTTAGCATCTCAACATGCGCTACGCATGTATTGATATGTTGTTCAATGAGGTTAAGTCACACACATGTGAGTTACTTTGTCGAGCACACTGAATTTCACACATGCATGTCATTCATTCGATATTTTTCTAGATTAACTGCGGATCAAATCTGTTTGAACGGACCTAATTGGTTAGTAGAACAATAATTTATGAGAGAAAAACCAATTAGGTCCATTCAAACAAACCCAATCCACAATGATTCTAGAAAAATATCAATTGAATGACATGTGTGTGTAAAATTCAATGTGCTTGATAGAGTAACTCACCCATGTGTGGCTTAACCTCATTGAAGAGCAAATCAACACGCATATAGTGCGTGTTGAGATGCTAACTTCATGTAATGCGTGTTGAGATGCTAGTGTTATATGAAGTACTTGGAGATGGATTTGGTTTCCATCATTTACCTCTATATCAAATAACATCTCCTTTACTTTTAATGACATTATGACACATCATTAACAAAAAAATCAAAGGTTTAGATATAGCCACATATGCTCAACTATTCAAAAGATTAATTATTGATAAATTATTTCACTTATTATCAACATATGGTACCTTTATAGAATTACCACGTTAGTAAAATTCCTAAAAGTTGGGGTTCCTGCATCATGGGTTAGGGTTTTCTTCAAGTAATTAGTTTTTTTTATAATAATTAATTTTGTTATCTCTTAGTCTACCTTTTTTCTTTCTTTTATAATGGTTAAGTAGCTCATGCATGTGTATTATTATCCTCAAATTTATTTTTAATGTTTCAACCACTACGTGCCTGAATTGATGGTATAATTTGTTGTTCTTTTAATCTTTTTTATCATCAAATCTATTTAATTGTCATCATGGTATAATTAAGCCTCAAAATTTCATTTAGCATGTATAAATAATGTTTAACTCTATAAAATGATCATTTCAAGCCTAAATCTATGTCAAAAATTAATTATAAAGAGTTCTTTTATATTTAGATTACTTAATAATTGTCTTGAAATCATAATTTTATTATTTGTGGTAAATATTAATTTAGATTATAATAAATTAACAATAAGTTGGAAGCTTGAAAAATTAAACTATGAACAATTACAATGTGATTTTAGATATCATTAGAAAGATTTGGCTAAATCTCATCTATTGATCCTTTAATGGGTAAATTAAAAAAAAAAAAAAACCATCAGTATAGGTTGAAAATACACTTTCATCGATCTAGTTTGAAAATCTACAGTTTATTCTCTAAAATCACATGAAAGTTAGTCAATCGTTTATGGTAATGGTTAAAGATGATGTAATCTTACTGTCACGTCATATATTTTCTGTAAATGACCAGAAATCCCTTATGTAGTTAATAACAATTCAACGAACATTAACATATAAACGATTAATTAAGCACAATCCAACATAACTCAAATAATAACATTGTTAACTATTACAATAACAATATCTTAGGAGTTAATTAACTTAAAAATAAATTAAAAAACTAATAAAACAATAATTAAACAATAAACACTTATCTTCATCCAAACAGGAAAAACTCAATCACAAATTTCTCTCATCTTCTTCTTCCTCTCCACGATCTCTCATTCGTTTTCCCCCCATTTTCTTTTCTCATCATCGTCCCTCCAACTTACTCTCAACCGCGATGACTCTCTCTATTCAACACTTTCTTTTCATTTATTTTCATTTGTCAAATCTTGAATCTTCTCTCTCGCGAAACCTCAGTCCTCTTCTACAGCTAAGGAGAAACTATCATACTTCTCTAATTCTCCTTCCCCCTTGTTTGAATGATTACCTAACTACTGACCTCTTGACTCTCAACAATTCTTTCTGACCAAATTAAATTATTTCGGACCACGATACTCTCCATTTAAGAATTGAAATGAAGATCAAGTTCATAGTGAGATTGAATGTCGCCTTGACAAATTTGAATTTGAATAATCTCAACTTGATGATGTGGCATTCAATCTCACCATAAACTTGACTCAATTTTAATTTTCAAATGGAGATGATCGTAATCTAATTATTTCTCTCTAGACCAACGGTAGCCAAATCTATAGAGTTATTATAATAAACTGTTATGCAACCAATTCGGACATCATCAACAATTGTTCTTGTAGCAGCAAGTTGGGATAGTGTTGCCACTCGTGCTACGTTGGATTTTAAATTTGTTGGCTTATCCTAGTTTCCATTTTCTAAAGAAAATATCAAAACGAAAAAAAAATATTTCGGTTGAAGAGGAAGACTTAGCTGAATCTATAGAGATTTGGCAGGTCTATTCACTTCAAATCTTTACATTGTTAGAATTGTCGAGACTGAGAAATCAGGAAAAGGAGAGCTATGTTTGGCTTGGTTATCTAGAAATTTGAGGGAAGTGAGAGAAAATAGAGTTTTGTTGCTTTTACATTTATTTTTTATTGAATAGTTTTTACATTTATAGAATATAAACTTTTAATTTTAGTCATGTCATAAACAAGGGGTAACTAAGTGTATTTTTTTTTTATAAAATTTACTTCTTGTTATTAAAGAAAAACAGATTATATAATTATTTATTTTAAAACAAGTAGGAGTAAATACTTGGAGTTGTTTTTTTCTTTTTGGTTTTTTTAAATTAATTTTAATTTTTTAAATATGATATAGCATATATTTCATTATCAATTTGACAGAATGTTAACAAAAACTTTGGATTTCAACAAATTTTTTAATTAAAGTAAATTGATACAATTAAAATGTTAAGAGTTTGAAGTGGACTTTTCAGAGACAAAGTATATTTAAGTATTTTTTTTTTATGATGGTTAAATTTTAACATTTAGTTTTTTAAAAAACTGAGACATCTTTCATTTTAAAAAAAAAATTGAAATCAACTCTAAAAATTAATAAACGGTGATAAAGTTGGAGTCTAATAAGTAGATGCTTGGCCGTTAAGGCAAGCACCAAACAGTAGTTGTACAAATGTACAAAATAAAGATTCGCTATTAACTTTTTTTATAGATGTCTATATAAAATACATCGTTGGTAAAAAGGCCAAAATCAAAGTACCCAGAAGAGCTAAAGTGATTGAGAGAGGAAAAATGGGGTTGCAGTGGATGATATTGACATACGTGGTAGTAGCAGAGGCAGCGGTAGCAGTCATCTTGACCATTCCCTCACCAAAACTCTTGAAGAGCCGTTTGGTCTCTCTTGTCTCTCTTATTCTCCAGCCTGCTCTTTTTATCGTCCCCTTTGCCGGATTTCAGCTCCTAGGTCTCTTTCTCCCTCTCTTCTCTCCGTGCTTCGATTTTTGGGTCGGATAAATTGATAATTTTATTCCTTTTTTTTTTTCTTCTGATCACAATTAATTGAAATTGGAATTTTCGTTGGTGGTGAAGCTTTTGGGTTTTTATTAGAGGTTTCAAATTATGAGAAATTTCAAGATCTATGGATTTGGTATTTTCTATTCATTTTCTTGGCATCCAATCAGGGGATTCAAGTGTGGGATTTGGCGGATGGTTTTCTCATTATTTGTGGTTTTGGTTGTTGTTTGCAGATATTTACTGGAAAAATGAGCACCGCTTAATGTGTAATTCTGAGATCTGCACTGCTGCTGAGAGAGATCGATACGAGAAATCTGTGAGTATTAGCAAGAATCCTCTGTTTTAGTGAATATCTTTGGTATATGATTGAGGGAGATCAGCTATTTAATTTAATTCCCGTGGTCTTGGACTGTTGATTGCGTTATGGTATTAATGTTGCTTAAATTTTTAGAAAATCACTTGTTTATCGAGTAACTTCTTTTTAAAGTTTTATTAAAGTTGAAAATTGGGAAAATAGAGGATTTTAATGGAGATGTTCAAAGTATGGAGAGCATTTCTTATGTTCGTTTTAGCTTACAGCCCGTTTGTGGTTTTTGTGGAATTCATTTGCAATTCCCCCCTTTCTGTGCAATCATATCAAAATTGTTACACTCTGTTTGGTATGAGCTTAAGCATAGAATTCATTTACAAATGAATTAGTCATATGTTTGGTTTGCTAACAAAGAGTATGATTGATTTGCAAATGAATTTACACTTGAGCTTGTATAAAATTAGATGGGCAAAACTACCCTTATGGAACCCTGTTTCTCTATTTCCTTCTCTTTCACTATTCTTCTCATGCTTCTCTTATACTCTTCTCTCTATCTCTAGATGGTCTCTCTTTATTTTTTCCTAATTATTTACGTTGTGGGTTTTTGCATGCGAATATTAATTGAATTCAAATTGCGGAGAAGTTTTCATTTTGTACTTTTTGGATTTTATTTAGAAACTCACCGATTTGAGTATGGAAGTACCGATGCTTTAAAAAGACTTTATATGTTCATTCAATTATTTTTCTGATTTTTTAGTGTATAAAACAACCTAAGCAAAATCTATACTAGCTCCCATTGTTTCTAACTTTCACCTTGTGGGACCCTGGATTCCATCTCTCTCTCTCCCTCTTGCATGCTTAGTAGTATATTACATGAAATCACTATAAATTAATTCGCCCTCCATTTTTTTTCAAGAATAGCAGCTTATAGTCATGGTTTATCTAAAGTAAGAAGTAGAAGTTTTCCCTGCCACAATAGATTATTAAGGCAACAGTGGTTTTGGTCTTACTGACTTCTTGATATGCATAGATTAATTGTTCAATATACATGACAAAAATCTATCAAATTTTACCGCATTAATATGTCTAATTAGATTTTTAATCTCTATTGTTTAGTTGCAAGATATATTATGGTTGTCTTGTGTAGGCATTGTGGTGAATAAAAAAAGAGAAAAGTATTAACAGCTCTAGTTGGGTATTTAAGTAAAATATAGAAAATGAATTGAATTCTTAGTTGATTCGAAACTCAAAGTTCGTTTCAATTCTACAGTTTTAAGTAAACCATACCAAACATGAAAATTCATTTGAGTTCATGCACAAACGAATTCTAGTTTCAGTTTATTTGAGATGTAGTATGAATTCATTTGAAAATGAACTGAATTTTATACTCAAATTCATACTAGTAAAATCTTACAAATGAATTCACACTTAATTTGAAAACGAACTGAAACTAGAATTCATTTTTTTTTTCTTACTTATTTATTTTATAATATTGAGTGCTATGGATAAAAGAAAAACGAGTTAAGAAATATGTGGCTAAAAAAGAATTATGGCAAGAGATAAGTAGAATCCATAACACCAATCTTAACTTCAAAATGTTTAGTAATAATGGGGCATTGGCTTGAAACTGGAGCATTATTTGCTTTGCTGAGGTGGAGAGCACCCATGGCAAAGTTGATGAAATTTTCAATGGAATGAATTACGTAATTTTTGAGTTTTCATTCAGCAGGTTTTTATATGGCACAACGTGCAATTTGATTAGGAACAGTTTAGTTAAAAACTTCAAAATTTTGTGATGCGACATTTGAAGCAGTTGTAAGCACAGACAATTAGTTGTAGGAGATATTTAAAATCATAAAAGGTAGAATTAGCACACTGAAAATAAAGAGATAGTGGAGGTAATTTTGTCTTTGTAATTTCCTACAAGCTTAAGTTTAGAGTTCATTTGCAACTTCTATCAATTTTGATAGAATTTCTGCAAAGGTTACTCAATTCCACTAGAATTTATTTGTAAATGAATTATACATTTTTATTGTTAAACTAAACATGTGAGAAGTCCATTTGTAAATGAACTCTACATTTAGAAAGCAAACCAAACACAATAACATATAGGATTCAATTGAATTCCTTAAAAATTGTGGAATCCATTTAAACCAAATAGATGCTTAGAATTTGGAATTTTTGTATGGACGGAAAAATCCATATTAACAGTCGGAAGCTTTTGTCATCTCTTATATCTCTTGCTGATAGCCATTGATTATCAATTTACACTCCTATTTCTGTTCCTTCTCAGTTTAAGATTGTTCCAGCTGTAAGTTCATCTTTTTTTTCTTTTTTTTCGGCTCTTTCCTTTCACAAAATAGTTCTTGAACTGGAAATAACAGTACATAAGGCCAAACAAAGCTCTAATATGTGATTTTTCTTTTTATTGGGGCCACTATAAGGTTGAAATGGCAAAGCTTAAAAGCTTCTATTAGTGGTATTTTTATTTTACTTCTACTATATACTTATCTAGCTCTTGCCGTTGGAATATATCTTCTCGTTTAGAATATAATTGTAACTTTTTTTGGAACCAATTAACAATAAACAATCAAAACGGCATTACTTTTATTTTTGTTAACTTCAAATGTCAATGAGACTAAAATTTTCATTGATTATGTAATTGATAGTGAATAAAAATGTTGTTAATAACGCTAAGGGTATTTAAGTAAAGTGCAGAAAATGAATTTAATTTTCATTTATTCCAAACTTTAAAGTCATTTGAATTTTACAATTTACTTAAAGTATACTAAATTTGAGAATTCATTTGCAAACGAATTCTTGTTTCAGTTCATTTGAAAGTGAAATGAATTCCATACTCAAGTTGATACGAACGAGCCGTTAAAAAAGAATTTTTTGTTATATGCAATGATTTTTTTTTCTAGTTTTATTTTTTTTGGCTTCTGATGTATTAAAAGTCATAAAAATTTCTGTATATAGCAAAAACTTCTCTATATATAGCATTTTCCAATATTAACATGCCATCCTAGCTCTAGGATTATTTGGCAAAGAGGAAGGACGCACCCTTTTGGTTTTTTTTTTCCACATGTTTGATTTTTCATAAATTTAGGAAAAAAGGTGAATTCAAGAGGATGGGATTCATCGCTATTTTCTTTACTTTCATTTCCATCAACTTGTGGATGGGAAGGTTTTGGTGAAGTTGGAAAGAGAATCTTATAATGCAATGTATTTTCAACCAAACATAGAGTAGTGTCCGCTCCTTCCTTGGTTCCTACGTCCTACTTTGGTCTTACCAATTGGAATGTTTGGCACTGTGGAACAATGTTTTCAATTTGTTCTTTTGTTGAGAAAAATATCAAAAAGAAATTTAAAAATGAGTTTTGGAATAAAAAGGTTTGAAGTAACAATTATTAAATGAGGTTTTGTAGACTTTCCAAATGTTATTTAAGCTAAATTATGTAAGTTAGTGGTTGAATATAGGGGCAATCTTAAACATAAATCTGATCCTTGACGCGGAGAATCGAATCTAGGAACAGCTAAGTAAAGATGTAATGCTCGAGGATAGTTTAGATTTCGAGTTTGTATAGTTTATAGGAAGGAAAGTTGTCTTTAAGTACTTTATTGTTGATCAAAGGGATGTTAACCCTCCAGCAAATTAATTATTGAAGATTGAAGAGGTTCTTTGAGTTTGTACTTCAATTGAACTCCTATTAAAGTTGTAATCATTTATTGGTACCAGAAGAAGTATGCTTCGTGTGAGTAGAAATGGAGTAGAGACTATAAGATAATCTGCTTTAAGGAATAACAGTCACAATAGTTGCTAGCACAAAGCTGCCATTGAGCAAACTTAATGAAAGCTTTCCTTATCTTCCTTTTAGCTATATATTTTATTAATGTTTAAATAATAATATTCATGCTTTTTACCCACATAAGTGATGGATTTTATGTTAAATATTATAGTTTTATCCTCCTCTCTAGTTATGAAAATGTTGTAAAGTGCAAGTATGGGCCGGGTTGATATGGTTCCAGTTGTTTCCAAAAAATCATGTTCAGGTTATACGTAAATAGATGGATAAGACATTAGCTTGTATGGTTGGAGATAACAGAGATAAGTGTAGTCGGTAATTTTTGGCTTGGTACTGATGATTAACTAGTTAACTTTGTACTTGTAAGAAAAAAGCAATGTTAACTTTGTACTCCTAGGGTATTAGAATTGGTGCATGAGTTTGGTACAAAACACTAGGCAACAGATTTAAAGAAGTTGGTATGTTTTAGATGGCCTTTCTTGGATTTAGTTAGGTGGTGAAATCTGATATTCCGTTGTCTCAATACATACTGCATTGGCTGTCTTAGATTTGTGAACGAAGTGCACCAATGAATCACACTCAAGAGTCACTAGTAAAGCCATAAACTAATATCCACAGGTGAGTGACCCAACTGGTTACACTATGAGCAGAAAGAGGAAATAATCAAAATACCTAAAATAAGATGTCACTGGTCAAAACAAAATAAAGAAAAACCTTGCATGGACCTTAAAAAAATTATTAAAAAAAAAAACAAAAAGGCATATTGTTTGCATTATGAACTTTCTCTTTATCTGTCACTTTCCTCCCATCTGTAAACCAGTAGTTTCTGATGATGAATCACCTATTTCTTTGACGTGACATACATCTTTTTCTTGGGTCTGTTTCTTAAGGACCCTAGTGCCATAATAAGTTTCGTCTCTCGCCTGTTTTTCTTGTTACGTTCTGCATGCTATAACTATTGACTTATCTTAGTATTTAAGTCCAAAGCATTGAAGGCCTAACATTTTGTAGCTTAATAGATTATCCTAACCTTGTTTTTTGAGTGTTGCTAAAATCTTCTATCGTTTACTTCATTTTTCCTTAATTTTATGGATTTGATGTAAATTTTAGAAGTCCTGTATCAGTTTAGTGCTGTGAAAATGAGAACTTAAAAGCTTCCTGTATTTGTAAACTTTTACGTGGAACTTTACAAGTAATTGAAGAAGCAGTTCGTTACTTACCACTATATCTTAAATGTCCTGTGTCAGTTTAGTGCTGTGAAAACGAGAACTTAAAAGCTTCCTGTATTTGTAAACTTTTATGTGCAACTTTACAAGTAATTGAAGAATCAGTTCATTACTTATCACTATATGTTAAACTGTTATGCTCCTTTCACTTCAGATTTGTTTTGACATGCTTAAAACTGGTATATTTTGCAGATCTACAAAGCTCAAAGAAACATGATCTTATGTGCTACTGCATGCATTCTCTATTGGTACGAAGGCAGCAATTTAACAACAGCCTTTGCTTCAGTAGCTGTTTGGAATTCTATATGTATGATGTTGATTATATGATTAAGTAATGTGCTTGTGTATGCTTTGGCAGGTGTATCTATCGCATTTGCAAGTATCAGAAGGAGATTCAGAGTTTGGAGGAAGTGGAGAAGAGGTACAAGAAACAGTAGTTTCCTATGAACCATGCTAGTCTATTAAAGTTCATGGAAACAACCAAGTTAGAATGCTCTTTACTTTGGATGGAAAACTGATGGTACCTTGAGTTTCTGTCATGTTATAAACGTACTTTTTGTTTTTGTTTCCATCTGTGACAAGCCTGTGTCCATGTTTTTATTATAGCTTTAAGATGTCAATCTTGACATGAAGGTAACGGGTAGAAAACATGGCCGAAACTTTCTTTGTTTTCTTTGTCGACTACTGCATTTTTATTTATTTGAATTGAATTTGGGGTGATAACCTTGTGTGAAATTGATGACTTCGGATAAAGAGTTTAACCTTGATCAAGCTCTTTAGTTATTGCATTGAGCAGAATTAGCGCTCATGAGACAATTTGGTTATGACTCCACTAGAAGATATACTGTCATATACTGATACGGATCTGGTAAATTGTCTACTTTTGTTGTTAAAACCAAAACATTGATGGTAAAAAAAATACTTTACCACTAAATGTAAGTATAAGACAAATTACCTTATTTTTTAACAAAGCACCCTAGTTTCAGGGGCACCCTATTTTGTGGTAAAGTACCTTGATAATTTTCTGCAGTATATATGGTTTAAGTGTGTAAGGAGGCCATTCTTTTCCTTATTGGCCCCTTCAAAGTCAATAGGTCTTTGGGGTTAGAAATTTCGTTTTCTAGTAAGTTGTGGGTCCCTTCATTTAAAGCTTAAAAGCCAATAAAACCCGAGCGATTCGTTTACATTGATTTGGGCTCACTTTCTCTTGAAAGAAAATAAGACAAAGAAAGGACCATAGATAAACGGACAAAACAAACTGAAGGCATCATAAGCATGGTCATAAGTTATATTAGTATTAGACTAAAAGATAACAAACTAATCTTTCAAAAGACGTATACTTTCAGGATTTCGGTTCACAGAGGGAACTTTAGACTTATTTTAATTTTTTAATTATTTTTAAATAGATATGATTTTATCACTAAATAAAAGTAATACTATGTCAACAATACATTTTATTAGGTTGTTAAACGATGATATGACATTGTTTTGATTTGACAGCAAAATTTTGTTCATCCAAAAACAATTGAAGGGCTACGATGAACTTAATTTTAGTTTAAAGTTTTTTTTTAAAATTGAGAGAATTGAAACCCATTAATGTATGACAAGAATGGCTAACAAACTGTAAATTAAGAGATCAATCCATTTAATCAAAGATAAACGTTATACTTGTTTATTTTTGGGAATCAAAGATTAACGGTATACTAATGAAATTGTGTTCCATTTTAAAAAAATTTCTTTACATTTTTAAAATAAAAAACCAATTATTAAGCCAATCTTCATTAAAAAAAATGTTTTTAATGAAAAAACAACAAGCAAAAAAAATTAAGAGAATCGGAACATGTCCATGTATTACAAGAATGGTTAACATACTGTAAGTTAAGAGATCAATCCATTTAATCAAAGACAAACAGTATATTAAAGAAATTGTATTCCATTTTAAAAATTTTCTTAACATTTGTAAAATATAAAACCGATTATTAAGCTGATCTTCATAAAAGAAATGTTTTTTAATGAAAAAACAATAAAAGAAAAATTAAGAGAACCGCAACTCATCCATGTATGACGAATGGCTAACATAATGTAAGTTAAGAGATCAATCCATTTAATCAAAGATAAAAGTTATAATTTTTTTTTTTTTTTGGAGGGGGGGGGGGGGGGGGGAGGGGGAATCAAAGATAAACGGTATACTAAAGAAATTGTGTTCCATTTTAAAAATTTTCTTTACATTTGTAAAATATAAAACCGATTATTAAGCCAATCTTCATAAAAAAAAAATGTTTTTTTAATGAAAAAACAATAAAATAAAAACCTTGATAATTCACAATCTGATGAACCAGCTTTTGTATTATAAGGTCTAAGGTAATTTACTTTATTTTAACCATATTAACTTTGGCTTCCTAGTAAAAAAAAATCTTAACTCACCCCCCGTTAGTAATTGAAGAGAAAGAGAATTTAGGGTTTTGTGTTTACTGATGACTTAATGTTGTAGTTGTAGGAACTTATATTTATAGTGTATATACATAAGAGTTTCCTATTTACATTAGAACTAGGATTTTCTATTTACATTAGAACTAGGATTTCTTAATATTATTTGCATAAGAAATATATACATTTGCATGCTCCCTCAATCCGAATAGCCTCAATCCGAATAGGGTGGAACCACAGAGAGATTGTTTTTATGTTAAAGAAACCGAGGAGAAGATAACCCATTTTGTGAATATATCTGCTAGTTGAACATCAGTGGGAATATAACGAATCTGAACAATTCCTTGGGCGATTTTTTTGACGAAAAAATGAAAATCTATCTCAATGTTCTTGGTGCGAGTATGAAAAGCTAGATTAGCAGCAAGATAAGTGGCACGAATGTTATCACGGTACACTTGAACTAGACGATGCAAAACACATGTAAATCATAGAGAAGCTTACGAATCTAGTAGGTATCGGCTATAGCATAAGCAAGGGATCTATATTCTGATTCAGTGCTGGAACAAGACATAATGAGTTGTTTCTTTGCTTTCCAAGAAATAAGGTTCAGTCCAAAGAAGACGACATTACCTGTGGTGGACCGACAATTGTCAGGGTAGCCTGCCTAGTCTGCATCTGTATAGAAAGAAAGAGAGAAATCATTTGCAGAAGCAAGAAGCAACCCATGATTCGTAGTACCACATAAATATTGAAAAATGCATTTGACAAGCTGAAAATGAACCATGCAAGAAGCATGCAAAAACTAACTTGCCAGATTAACATCATATGCAATATTATATCGTTCATGGTTAAATACCGAAGACCTCCAACCATCCTCCTAAATTCAGAGCGATCTGCTAGTAGTTCATCCTCCTGTTGTGAAGATATTGACTGGGAAGGCATATGAGTTTTAACTGGTTTTACAAAAGGCATAGAAAATCTAAGTAAAAGGTCATTGGTGTATTTAGTTTAAGAGAGAAACAAACCGGTGGGATAACGAACTGCTTCAATTCCAAGAAAATAATAGAGATCACTAAGATCCTTCATTGAAAATTGGTTAGATAAAGTATGAATAAAGCGAAAAAGAAGGGTGGTATTGGTACCTATGAGGATAATGTCATCAAAATAAAGAAGATAAGAAGACCATGAGAGGACTTGAGAACAAAAATAGAGATGTTTGCTCGATTGCAAGAAAAACCAACAGAGAAGGAAAGAACTGAAGCGGTGAAACCAAGCCCTAGGAGCCTGTTTTAGACCTTAGATAGCTTTATGTGATTTACAGACATGAGATGGATGAAGGTTATCAACAAAAACATGAGATTGTTTCATGTACACAACTTCATCAAGCTAACCATGAAGAAAAGAATTCTTAACATCCAATTGTCTAATCACCTAATGATGAGAAATAGCTAAGGATAAGATTATACGTATAGTAGTAAGTTTAACAACTGGACTAAAAGTTTCACGATGGTCAATACTTTGTTGTTGGTAGAATCTCTGAATAACCAACCTCGCTTTGTAGCGCTCCACAGACCCATCAGCCCAATATTTAATCTTGTAAATCCACTTACACCCAACTAAATTTTTCATTGGATCATATGGAACCAGATCCCAAGTGTGATTAGTTAAAAGCGTATTAAAATCATTAATCATAGTTGATCACCACTCGGGATATTTATTTGCTTGAGAAAAAAAAGGTTGTTCAAAGAGCAGGGTAGTAGTGGAAAGAAGATAATTTTTTAGGTTCGCGAATTCCAACTTTAGAATAAGTGATCATAGGATGACAAAAGGCGGTGGTAGACGAGGGAGGAAGAGTAAAAGTAGAAGTAGAGGTAGAAGGAGCGACATGTTTAGGAGATTGGACAGCGAGACTAGAAGAGGCCGAAACAGGTGATAAAGTGGCAGGCGGGTAAGGCGGCAAGGGAAGAGGTGTCACTAGTGATGGAGATAAGGTGGTGGGTGCGGGAGGTGACTGAGAAGGCTCTAGGGAAGAGGCTGAAGCGGGAGGCAGCATGGTAAGAGGCGTCGGGTTGGGGAAGGTATACTAAGAGTAGAGATACTGGACATGGGTTTATTGGGAGACATAATGGATGAGATAGAAGATGGATGTAAATGTGTAGTAGTGGTAAGTACAAGTAGAGGAGTGAGAGGTTGTGTAACTGGAGTAGAGAGGACATGCTTGAAAAGATTAGGGTAGGGAAAAGAAAGTTCATGGAAGACGACATGAGGACTAGTATAGACATGGCCCATGGTAGGATCAAGACACCTATATCCTTTATAATTTGGAGCATAGCCTAGGAAGACACATTGTTTGAAGCGAGTTGCAAGTTTGTGGGGAGCATTGGCAGTTAAGTTAAGAGAACAGGGAAAACTGAAAACACGAAAGGTAAAGTAATCAGGAGTTTTAGAAACCAATTTGGCATGGGGAACTTGATTTTGAAAAATAGGAATAGAGAGAAGATTGATAATGTAGAGTACAGTGTACATAGTATCGACTCAAAATGACTCAGGAAAAAATGAGTGAATTAAGAGAGTGCGTGCCATTTTCGTTGATTTGTCAATGCTTACCCTTAGCGCTATAGGAGAGGTAGTGATCGAATCTAGAGGATGAGAGTATAAATCACCATTACTGGAGGATTTGAGAAGATGTTTTCCCGTACTATTGTCCTTTAACCATGAGAGGCATCAAAGTTAGCAAAACAGTTGTTATCAGAATATAAATTTTTAACAGAAAGTAAGTTGTGAGATAATTGGGGTACATACAAGACATTGTTAAGGTGAATAGGTTTAGTGGATATCCATAAGAAATTAGAACCAACATTATTAATATCAAGAAATATTCCATTACTAACCAAAATTTTTGTTTAACATTAGTAAGTATACTTGCCTGAAGAGTCATGTGAGCTGAGGCGACCGTATCAGAGTACCACTGGGTGTTATTAGACTCACCAAGAGACATAGTAGCAAATTATTTGAGAAAGTCATGTGAAACAACAACATGATTAAAACGGTGTGGACAATTGAGGGCAAGGTGACTTATGGTGTGACAAATCTGACATGGTATAGATGAGGATCCAAGATGCAGTCTCAATAGACCTTCACGGATGTAAGAGGAAGTCCCAGCAGAGTAATTAAATATAAGAAAAGAATTAGAGGAGTGATCAGTACCACAACCATGCTAAGTGTAGTCACCATGACCAGTATTGCGTCCACGACCTCAATAGCCTTGGTGACCCTTGTCATGACCTCGAGAAGCACCAGAAATGGTGGTGGTGGCTAGGGCTGTAGGAAAGTCAGAAGTTTGAGAAGTGACCCGAAGATGTTCAATCGTTTTTCATGTAGGAGTAGTCTGGTACGTAAACTATCAAAGGTGATGTTGATGTTTGTGAAGCTTCAAACGGAGGACAAACTCATTGGCATTGGACTGATCAAGGTACATTTGTTCCAGTGCAATTCAGACATCCTAGGAAGTACGGTGATCATGGACATCTTGCAAGATGTCAGAGGTGAGAGAAGCATTAATCCAAGATCTGAGGCACCGGTCAGTCCGAACCCAAGTGGTGTAGGCAGGATTAAGAACAGTTTGATCATAACTAGTTAGGGCTAGGTGAGAGGGACAGGGAAATGAACCATTAACATAGACAAGTAAGTCATAATTGATGAAAACTGGTAGAAATTATGGCCGCCAAAGGATATAGTTATTGTTGTCTAATTTTAGACTCACTAGGTGGGTAATAATGGGAGCAGAAAATAAGGGTATGTTTGAAAAAGCAAGTGGTTGTGTGTTGGGCATAGTTAGGGTTTGATTGATGACCGTAAGAAAGTGCTTTGTATTGGTGGGAGTATAGGGGTAGATAACTGGTAGAGGAAATAGAGAATTTAGTTTAAGGTTAGGGTTAGGACTGGTGGCGCCACTAGTAAGGGCGGCTGGTGTGGTGACAGCAACAGGGAAGATGTAGGAATTTGCGACAACAGCAGAGAGGTATTATGATTGTGGCAAGAGTGATGCAATAGTAAAAGAGGCGAGGATGGAGGTAATGGTGACTGGCGGGATCAGGTGGACAAAAAGTGGGGAAGGAAGGGGCAGTTATGGCAGCTAGGAGATGTTCGCTGGTAGCGACAACAGATGGGTAGTGTGCGCTAGCAGTGGTGGCAACATGTGGTTCGATGTGCAGAAGGGTTGTTTCGGTGGTAGTAGAGGGAGGCAGGAGGGCAATGATGGCAGCAGGTGGAGGCAGCGTGGTGGTGCTGGCAACAGGAGGAGGCATGGTGGTAGTGATGACAGCTGTATGGCTGGGTTACGAAAATTTTCCATTATTTAGGGTTTAAGAAAAGAGAACAATGTTTAGGGTTTTGAATCTCACTGCTCTGGTACCATGAAGAGTCTAAAATAGAATTTGGGGTTTTGTGTTTATTGACTGCTTAATGTTGCAGTAGTTGGAACTCATATTTATATTGCATATACATGAAAGTTTCCTATTTACATTAGAACTATGATTTCCTAATATTATTTACATTAAGGAATAAATATATTTACAGTAATCATCAATAGATTGTTCTGTAATTGTGGAAAATAGTAATGTGCCTTTTCAATCATGGTTCCACTAAGAGAAATCTTATCTATATGAAGAAGTTTTATAGAATTCATTTCTTATATTATAATGTTTGGGAAGTCAATAAATTAAGATTTTTTTTAATGAATTCACTATGAATTGAGATTTCTTGTCGCAAAAGCTATCAAAATTGATAGAATTTTCAAATGTAAAATACCAAATGAAGTGTAAAAAATCATGTTGATAAAAATACTTTCATTCTCTCTCTCCTCCCTCTCTCTCTTTTTGAATTCTTCATTTATTTCAGACATAAAATATATACTACAATTTAATATGAAAGTAAAGTATGAATTTCAATTCATTTTTAAATAAAATATTTTCTTAATTAATTTACAAATGAAATGAAATTTATTTGTATTTGGTTCAAAAACGAAGTGTAATTGTGTAAAATAATTAGGGTGCTTTTAGTTGTGGAAAGTTGTTTATGAACTTTTTAATATTATGTTGGAAGTGTTGTTTTTCAAATTATGTTAAGAGTGTGTTCGGAACAAATAAATTTTATAATTTTAATGAAATTCATTTATAATTTTATACTTGTTATGTTTGGAACAATAAAAAATTATGGAATTCATTTCGAAATGAATTCACTATAGAATTGAGCTAGCTTATTGCAAATTCTATCACAGATGATATATTTACAAATGAATTATATAAAATGAAGAGTAGAAAGTTAAGTTCACCAAAATACTCTCTTTCTCTTTTTCTTTCCCTCTTTCATTCTCTCTGACTGTCTCCATTTCTTCTCTCTACCCCCTCATTTGAACCTTTCATTTATTCCAAACATTTTAAACATAATATTTCAAATGAAGTCAAAAGTTTAACATAAGTAAACTAAATATAAATATTCATTTCAATTAATTTTGAAATGAATTTTTTTTAATTCATTTAAAAATAAAATTAATTTCATTTTCATTGAGTTCCAAACAAAGCGTAAGAATGTAGAAATTGTTGAAAAGAACATTAAAAAATTGTTGCATATAGTTTCTTTTACAAGTTGTGAAAGAAGATACTGTAATATCATTTAGGGAGGTTTCAATAGGGATGGCCATACCCACTTGTTTGAAGGCATGGTTCATCTTTATTTGATTTGAGCGCATGGCAATGTGGGATCTTGAATAATTTTATGTGTTAACGGAAAAAATTGAGAATTAGTACTATTTTGTTTCTTGTTAAAGGAAATGACGCATCTCAAGTGTTCACAATAATGCACACTACAGACTGAAAAGTATTTTTGTGTTACTGCATCCATACAGGTCCACTATATCAGCATCCTAGTACTGTAAATAGGGCTGAGAATGATACATTTTGATTGGGTTTTTCTATCCATTGGCTTTCATGTTTTAAAAAACCGGGAGAAATACAATTTACACCATTGTGATTTGGCCTTATAACATATTTCCTTTTGTATTTTATTTGTTGTGACATATTACCCCTTGTGGTTTGTTCTTGGTTAAAAAAGTCTCAAAACTCTTTTTTAGGACTGATAAGGGGTAATTTTCTCCATCCAGTCATATTACAACACGTGTCACCCAGGGATGGGCCAACCAACCTGAAAATCCAGTAAATGAATCTCTTATATGTGTACAGGGGGGTACTAATGTCATTCTAGGTTATGAAAACCCTAATTTTGTAAGAATACTCTAGCTTATAGGAGTCATAATTCTACTATAACACTCAACATTAATTACTTTCCTAAAAAGACTTTACCTCTAAACATTATATAAATGGGATCTCATTATCCCAGGTACACACTTAATTCACTCTTAAATTCTCTAGCTCTCCTGCTCCCTATTTTTCTATGTCTTCAGTTCACTAACTTAGGCATCAGAGAGTCCCCCCGGAGACACAACCCTTCCAGTCTCCTGAAAACTCCTTAAGGTTTCTTCTGTCTTAGTGTTCGCAGGTACCTTATTACATCTGTTTGCTTTCCTGACAGATTTTTAACATCAACAGATTGATGTTGTCTGTGAGAAAACATAAAAGAACTCATTTGTCAAGAATGCTTCCAAAGACGCCATTGTTGCCATTACCACCACTATCGTAGCAACATCCGTTGATACCATTTCAGTCAATGTCACTACCAGTCGCGGCCTACACACTGATTTTGAACAATTAACCATCCATGAGCATACTAAGACCAGCCAAAACCCTAACGAATCATTCAATGAGCAGTCACGGCAGGATTGACAATCCCAATCAAACCATCCGGTTAACCAAATCTAGGCTAACCTAAACGCCCTAGTCATGCAGGGACAATTCATGGAGCTAACTCAACAAGCAGCCGACCTAGCGACCCGACTCGGGGGGTAGGCCACTTCCTCACAGCTTCAAGCATCACAACCAAGCCCTCAGCCAACGAGGCACTAGAATTCCAATCACTACGATTATACCTCATATCGTAAGTACACTATGAGGTCTTTTTCTGCTAACTACAGATCAAAGTCTCGAGGCTATTCTGTCTCTGAGAATCCCACTGATCTGGACAAGAACTTGGAAGAGATGGATAAGAATATTGATCAGGCCTTTAAGCACTAGGGAACCAATGTCCTAGATGAACTTTATTCCTAATGCCCTCATCTTACCCAAGAGATCCTGGACACCCCACTCCCTCGGCACTTTAGGATGCTCGTCATTAAGGCCTGTGATAACACCACCAACCCTATGGATCACCTCAAACTCCACAAGACGATAATGCTCCTGCATCGCCACCTAGACGCAGTCCTATGTTGAGCTTTCTCGCTAACCCTCGAAAAAGCTGCCAGCACATGGTACTCTAACCTAGAGCCCAAAAGCTTAAACTCCTTCATGGAACTCAATCACATCTTCACTGCACACTTCCTCAATAGCAAATGATTAAAGAAAACGTCACAAATTCTTTTCAATATTATTTAGTTGAGAGGTGAGAAACTCTGTGAATACATTTCCCGCTTCAATACAACTGCATAGGAAATCGTTGACCTTGACCCAAAGATCTAGACTGTCACATTTAAGAATGTACTTGGGTCAAAAAATTTTAGCTCTAAGTTCATTAGGTGCCCAAGAAAAGACATGAATTAGATTCTCACCTGAGTTGAAGAATTCATACTAGTGGAGGAAGACCAAGTATACTGAAGGGAATGAGATGAGGGTAGAGAGAAAATGAAGGGTGAACAGTCTAAATCAAAGAATGAGCCGAGAAGTAAGCCTCATAAGGACGAGAGTGGAAAAACACCTTAGATATTTGACAACTATACACCTCTTAACGCCCCTAGGGCCAACATCATAATGAACATCAAAGATTAAGACTTTATTCATTGGCCCTCAAATTCCATGAACACTAGTGAAAATAAAGAAAGGTCCTAATGGTTCCAATTCCATAGAGACCACGAACATGACACCGAGGAGTGAAAAGCCCTTAAGAACAAAATAGAGTCACTTATCCATTGAGGATATTTGAAGGAATACAGTTGGGCTCCCACATTTCGAAGAATGATAGGGAATGACTCGACGAAATCCTTGGCATTTTCAAAGATAAAGCCTTAGGCACAGCCCTAAGCGAGTCCCTAGGCGAAGTCCCAGAAGAAGCCCTAAGCACAGCCCCGAGTGGGGTCCTAGGATGGGTCCACCAACTCGAAAATCCAACAAATAAATCTCTTACATGTGTATGATGCTACTAATGTCATTTCAGCCTATGGGAACCTTAATTATGTCAGGATACTCCAGCCTATCGGAGTCCTAATCCTATTATAAAACTCAGCATTAATTAATTTCCTAAACATACTATACCTCTAAGCACTATATGAAGGTGGCTTTCATTATCACAGGTACACACTCAATTCACTCTTAAATTCTATAGCTCTCTTGTTTCCTACTTTTCTACGCCTTCAGTTCATTGACTTAGGCATCAAGAGAGTCCCATCGGAGGCATAACCCCTCTAGTCCTCAAGCGACTCTTTAAGAGTTTCTTTTGTCTCGGTGTGCACAAGTACCCTATCACGTTCGTTTGCTTGCTTGGCAGATTTTCGACATCAACAAGGACAAATTCCCCCTTGTTGTTCGCATAAATAGTATAAGAGGGTGGTCCGCTAGTTTTTAAGCATATTCTTAAACGTGGAACGTGCATGATGTTATCCTTTTCTCATAAGCATTGAAAAAAATTTAAATATATTATTTAAAAAAAGAAAACAATTAAAATAAAAAATTCAAATTTGAGGTTTAATAAAGGTCGTTACTATTATCAGGTCTTCCTCTTCCAAAGAGGAATCTGTCACGTGTGTTAGGATATGTTTAAAAACTAACAAAATATGCTTAAAAACTAACGAATCACCCCTTGAGATAATGTCGCGAACCATAAGAGGCAACAAGTCCCAAAAAGAGCTTTGAGCCTTTTTTTAACGAAGAGCAAACCACAAGGGGCAACCAATCACAGAAAAAAACCTCAAACGACAATTTGTTACAAGGCCAAACAACAAGGGTGCGTATTGTATTTTTCCCTAAATAATAATAAAACAAATGAGAAATAATGTCGATCTAAAAAATTGTATGCAAATTCGAAAAAAAATATTAATTAGTTAATACATCTCAAATTCAATATTGGAATCAATACAAGAGATTCAAGTTTGTAACATATCACGAACTTCAAGTTCAAAATTTTTACTAAGCGATATTAATAAACCTTAAAAATTAATTTTATTATGTTGTTTATTGGCTAAATCGTAAATTTGGTTATAGAGATTGTTGATAATTTTTGGGGTAGATTTTTCTGCTTCGTAACATATTCTTAAAGGGAGACGTGTGTTGACGATCTATTGACTTTGACTAAGATCAGAGAGTGCTCGGCTACCGGGATTATGTTTTCAATCACTTGGTCTGGAACTGAAGTCTATAGTTATAGATAGGAGACACCATGATAGATACAACTCACCTCGGGTTTGTTTGTGTTATCGAGTCCAAGTTTACATCGAGACACTAGTAGGTTCAGGGTGAACCTTGTTATTCTGACTTGCATGAAAAATAAAACTTAAAAGAGCGGAAAGAACAAGCAATACAACAACAATAATAATATAGTTCTAAAATAGAGGGAATAAAATATGTGTGAGTCATTAGAGGAGAAGAGGGATGATATAGTTGCTTATGAGAATATGCACCATGCAACAAATTATTACATAAATGGTCTCAATGTGACACTACAACAATGAGTTTGAGCGAGAATCATGAAGTAGTCTCAACAGGGAAAACATGTTTTATGCAATTCTAGTAAGTTATATACATGTCTCAAAACACGTTGGCTAAGAAGAACACGATTAGAGTACAGATGCAAAAAATCAAAAGGATTTGCATAACTTTGTAGAGAGTTGTTTTGTGAGTGTTAGCTATTTGAATAGGCTTTATATGACTGCAGGAATGGTGGGAATCATTTGAGAAGATCCCAGAAAATTTGGATATAGTACTTCAGAATCATAGTGTCGGCGGTCTGTTTGGAAATGTAGGAAAGATTAACTTTTTCAAGTGTTTAAATGTTTCTTCTAGGACAAAGACACACAATTTTATCTTTTGTGAAAGAAAAGATACTTTTTGGAAGTGTTTAAGGTGTTTTTTGATGTTGCCTTGGTTATATGTTGTTGTTTTTTTTGGTGAAAATGGATGACGACTATTTATTAGAGTGAAACCTACCCTTCCTCTTAAAACCAAAGGTCACTGGACCTTTATAAGTGTAAGTCAATTGGCATAGAAATGCAGTGAAAATTTAAAAATTTTCATGTAGATAAACTTAATCCAATAAGAAACTCTTTATTGATCTATTAGAACAAGAACAATAATCTCCATAAAACGTAAGAGATTTATACCTTCCGTTGATGGAGATTCTGATTGCTCCTTTAGAGATGAGTTCACAAAGTCGTTCAAGTATCTGAACTCTAAGCGTATCCATACGAGCAACCAAGAATGAGGATCTCCTTCAAGATGATGTTGAACATGACATATGGAGGAGGACTAGAGCTGGCTGAAATCTATGAGTGCAAGCTCAAGGGTTTTTAGTTTTTGCTATAGAAAGAGATCTAAAATATGATTTTAAAACTCCAATTTTTTCATTAGGGTTTCTGTCAAATATAACCTTTATATAGAGCCTTTACTCCTAAAAGTTCTAGAATTTCTATAATTGTAATTAAACCCCGAGTTTAATTAATTTCTAGAAATCTCTCTATTAACCTATTATTTTTTTCGTAATCATGCAATTGGCCAATTGTGTGTAAGCTCTTAGGTTCAATATTGCGTTGGTAGTAGGTCATAACTTTTACGTAACAATTGAATCCTATCCAATTAATTAAAACTCATTTTAATTTTAATTTGAATTAAAACCCCTTTTAAATAAAAGTTAATTAAAATTAATTCTTAAGGGATTTTACAAGTCATGATTGACACCTAGTAGTATGTCACTTAGACAATATGAATTAATATGGACCTTTCTTTTGACAGTTATCGTACAATTCAATCCTTCTATCATACATCGTCCCTGATTAAACCTAACGTATGGATTTATTATCAAGCCTTAATTATTTAATTATATGTATCTAGATCTCAAGTCGATAACTTAAATGGTGAAATTAGAAAATCATTTCTAATTTTCACCCCACATTGGCTAAGAAATTTCCAAGCTATGACCTAATCAGATCACATAAGATATTCTCTCTCTTTTACTGAGAGTGATGAATTCTCTATTGTACACTCACCTACCTCCATGCATAAGTGGTCCTACCCAATAATTATGTTTATGTGACTCATGATTAGAATCACATTTAAGTGGCATCAAAGTATGATGACCTATATACAAGGCATCCATGGTACCTCAAGTCTAAGGATGACTTGTACAATTGCAACGTACGAACTCTTAATGACTGTTAATAAAATGTCAATTAGGAATCACTTAATCGAGTTGGTTTGATATACCTGTTCTCTAACAAGCACCTACATAACTTGTATTAGTGTCTCATATACTAGTGAGCATGAGATCAATCACCCTCAACTCCTTGAGGAAACATAATATGTACTAATCTATTCGGATTCATTAATGCGTTTCTTAGTTATCCTATGATTAGAAATATTTAAGAATAAAGCTTAAGGAAATACATTTCTGTAACATGATGTCATCATGGTTCTTATTTTCATTGTTTTTATTCTATGGGATTTATCATGTAAACACATTGAATGTGATTTGTTTTGAGCATAATAAATATTATAAATGCCATAATTATACTGTCAATAGATGAAAAAGATCAATTACAAGTAATATGCCTAGATATCAAATGTTATTGGCTTGTAGGGCACATTACTATCAATAAGAATTGTTCCAACCCTTGAAAATTGGTCTGCAACTGTAGTTTAGAGATCCCAAAAAATATGCAGTTTACTGTTGTAGTCACCAATCTATCACATCACTTTCACTTTTGCTTCTTGCCTCCTTTTCATCTCCTTTATCTCATAGCTATAGCTTTAACTCCATCAAAAAACTAGGAAATATGATGGAGCTGCTGCAATTGTAAGCTTTCTTGGTAAAATGAATCTAGTGCTGGACAAGTCGAAGTGTTGGAGTGTGTAGGTGGTCAAGCTAATGGATGGGTAATGATTGGATTTGAGGTCTAATGACTTGATTTGAAAGCTTAATGATTCCTTAGGGTAAATTACATTATATTATGGTATTTTAAGTACAAGTTGGACATTTTGGTGGTGTTTAGAAAGAAAGGGGCATTTAGTTGCTGCTATAGTCTAGGAATGTGATGACTAATTAATGCATGCCATATGTGCAGGGTTAGCATTACTCTTTAAGCTTCCACTTAGGCTTCCAAGTGGATTTCCATGCGTACTAGAGGTGCCCAAGTCACCTATGGCCTGTAATCCACGTGGTGCCTATGTGGCTACTACATCAAATCTCTATGCCTTTCAAACCATTACCTTGCATATTATCCCCATTAGCGATGGTATGGCTTGGGATCAACTTGTACAATAGAATGAATAAGAGAGGTAGGAAGATGCATGCTTATGGAAATACAACAACATGTGAATGAACTTATAGCTGCATGCTTGGGCTCTTTTTAAGTTGGTTTACCTTACCCGTAAAGCCCATTAGTGATGGTTTGTAAGCTTTTATCTTCCTTTTCCCATTCTATTTCATGTCTCTTATATGTTTGAACCTTAGAATGCATGTCAGCCTCTTAGGCATTGTCTTACTATTTAGCCCTTTGAGTTCTTCATGTTTTGATTGTTACTTCATGTCAATTTAGCCTTAGTGGGCTATATCATGTGTATTGCCCTCATTTATCCTTAAAGAGTTTTTATGATTAATTAGCCTCAATTAGGCTTATCATGTAATTTATCTTTCATAGGTTTTGTCATATAAATTGCTCGCAATGAGCTTTATCATGTAGTTGGGCCTCAATGGGCTTATCATGTTAGCTTTGCATCAATAGGCTTTATCATGTAGTCGGCCTTAATGAGCTTTACATGTAGTTGGTCCTTCTCATGTAGTGAGCTTATCATGTTAGTTTTGCCTTAATGGATTTTTATCATGTAATGGGATTTAATAGGCTTTATCATGCAGTTGGTCATTTCCATGTAGTGGGCGTTAATGGGATTTCTCATGTAGTGGGTTTCAATGAGCTTTGTCATGTAGTGAGCCTAAATGGGCTTTCTCATATAGTGAGCCTTAATGGGCCTTGTCATGTAGTTAGGCCTCGATGGCTTATCATGTTAGTTTTGCCTCAATGAGTTATATCATGTTGTTGGGTCATATCATGTAGTGGGACTCAATGGGCTTTCTCAAGTAGTGAGCCTCAATGGGCTTTAACATGTAGGGGGCCTCCGTGAGTTTTAACATGTAGTGGACCTCAATGGGCCTTATCATGTTTTTGGTTCTTTATAGGCCTTTTGGACTTTATTTGGGTTGCTCCTTGGTGTGAAGGCCCAAGTTTGGTAAATAAAGTGTTTACTTGGCTAAGTATTTGGATGATTTTTTGAGGTTTTTTCATCCAATGGATGTTTGACACGTGGTGCGAAAAAACGAGCATCAACAATAGTCATCTTTTCACACACATAGAGGTGGCAAAATCTAACCCCACCCGAAAATCCTACCCGATTTGACTAACTCAAACTCGACATGACTTGAAAATAATCAAAATAGTATGACTCGAACCCAAACCAAGATTACTTATATTCAAAATGATCCGAACCCAACTTGACTCGAACCTGAACGACCTGAAATCTGGAAAGACCCAAAATCTAAAAAGACTCGAAAAATTGAAATGACCTGAACATGAAATGGCCTGACCCGAAATTGCCCGAACCCAAAACGACCCAAACTCGAAAGAACCTGACCTTGAAATAATAAGTTTTTCTAAAAAAATTTAAACCGTGTTAATAGCTAATTTAATAATTGTCAAATAAAGTAAGTAAATTATATCATATTTAATTATTTATTTATTTTCATATCGGTTACTATAATACAATGGGTAGTTTGAATTTGCTTGCATGAAGATATTGATTTGGTGCTTTCAATTTTAGTGAGTTGAACTTTTACATGTGTTAATGTGCACAGTTAAAAAATTTATTAATATGAGTAATATCTTTAGTTTCAAATCAAAACTCGAGAAGAATAGTTAATTTGTATTATTCTTCACATCGCAATAAAAGTTTATCTTTAATTGGCATGAAAAAATAAAATAGAATGAAATAATTATATAAAACTTGATCACCAAAATATGGTATAAAAGGTTTGAGGAACTTCATGGACTAGCTGTTTGAGATCAATTGAGTCTGAATTCTAGGACTAGAAGACTTAACATTGCATTCACATATTAAAAACATTATTTAGAAAAATCTTCATTGATTTGTTATTAATTAATTTTTATGGACTTGGACATGTAACTCATTGACAAATAATATATTTTGAATTAATTATAAATATCTAGTTAATTATTGATAATCCAATTTGATTAAAAATCAAACATTTTAAAGTTTTTGAATTAATTTCTCATCGAAAAAAATATTAATAAAACACAAAATCTAAAGGCATACTTTAAAATGTACGATATTAATTAGTTAAATATATTAAAATATAGAAAATATATTATCAAGTTATTACTAACATATTTTTTGTGAACTTAATAACAATTAAAAAAAAGTAACATACTATTTAAAACAGAGTTCAAATGATTTTTTTTCGGAGAATTTAAGGGAAAAGAAAATAGAAATATTGAGCAGTCCCGATGGGCTAACTTGAACCCGCCCAAAAGTCAAGATGACCTGACCCAAAATGATATGGAATCTGAAATGACCTAATCTGAGTGGAAGTACCGCTCTTTTTCCTCTACGACCCATACATCCGACTCATTGCCTAAGGCTACTCCTCTTAAAGAAGGAGGATACGGCGAGGGTGCGGATTGGTGCACTTTTAATGTATTAAACCCTTTTTAAGTCTAATACGAGTGAAACCTACTAAGTCTAATACAAACCCTTTATAAGTAAAAAGGAGACTTCCTTAATTGGTGCACTTTTAATGTATTAGACAATGGGTCGTTTGTCATCCAAACACAAAGCAAGGATGACGGGTAAGGAGCCGCCATTTGACCTTGAAGAAGGTCAAATCCCTTGTCATTAGTATATGTGAGAAACTCCAAGGCTCGAAAGATTTGGGTGTAAAAGAATGAGGATTTAAAGCTCCTTCTCTTACCTAGATCGAAGCCTAGCCCTTTGTGTTTCAAGAAAATTAATTGAAATTTTAATCCAGTTATTATTACCATACACTAATAATAAAGACAAGCACACATTTTGCAATTTATATTCAAACAAAGCGACATCAAATATCAAATTGAAAGTAATGCAGTAAAAGTAAGCATGCCAAGAAAAGAAATAACTTTAATCATGAAACAAAGAAAATATTAAAACTACTTGCAAAGTATTGATAAAAAATGGGAAGTAAATTAAAATGTGTGCGTTTAAACTTGGTTGATTAATTATGTAAGCTAAACTAAGTTGATTACTTTAAACTGGATGGATTAAATATATTAAATTAAATATGTGTGGCATGCATTCGGATCAATTCTAAGTGGATGTGAGGTGTGTGCAAGGTACGTGCAAAAATGTGCATGTGTGTGCAAGTGTGCACAAAAGTGTGTACATGTGTGCAAGGTGCGCGCAAAAAGTGTGCACATGTGTGTAAGTGCGTTCAAAGGTGTGCACATGTGTGTAAGTGTGTGGAGCAGAAGGCATCTGTGTGCAAGGTGCACTCAAAAGTGTGCACATATGTACAAGGTGCGCGCAAAAGTGTGCACATATGTGCTAGTGTGTGTAAGGCGTATGCACGTGTGTGCAAGTGTATGAATTTTTGAATTAAATGGTTTGAAACTAAATTAGTTGAATTAGATAGGTTAAAATCAATTAATTTAAACTAAGTAAATGAAAAAGAAGGTTTAACCATGTGGATCTAACTATTACATGAAGTTAATAATAACTTAAAATAACATATTTAATTTATAGGGCATGAAATAAAAAAAATCATAAAGGACAAAATTAAAGGAAAGAACTTTAAAACTACCACTGACTCAAAAATACTTTTATCAAAGAGAGACTACATTATAACTACTAGCTAACTAGAGAACGACATAACTATTGAAAAATAAAATTCTAAGATACTAGTAAATATCTTAAGATGAAATTATTTAAGTAAGCTAAATTAATCTAGTCTATTTTCAAGGTGGTTTAAACACATAAATCATTCTAACAATTTCTTTTGCAAACAAAAGAGATTTGACTAACCTTTTTAGCTAAAAAAAATTCCCACTTGCAAGAATTATCCTCGGAGATCCAATTCTCTTGTGGATTTAGTGAAGTTGGAAGAATGTTTGGTTGAAGATTAGAAAACCAAAACAAAAGGGTGGTAGTAAACGATGAAGAACTTTCACTAGTTCTTTTTTTTTTTTTTTGGCTTCACTCTTTGCTCTTTTATTTCTTTTCTTGGATATTGTCTTATCTTTTGTTGTGTTTTCGTCCTTAATCTTCCTATTCTTCTCTCTTACTCACTTCTTTCTTTCTCTCTTTTTTGCATCACTTTGCCTTAGCTTCTCTTAGTGTGTTTGTGTTCAACAAAGGTGGGATATTTATGGGAGGAGATGGGATATCCAAATGATTAAAAAAATAAAATAAAATAGGGGAAGAATGACATAGCTGGCCATGGGGAAAGGGTGGACACTTTTGAGGTGAAAAGGTGGGGCTAAGAAAGGTGATGTTGGTAAACCAAGTAAAAAAGTGGGAGGGAATAAGTTTTTAGATGGCTGGCCATTGGGAAAAGAAAATGGAGTTTTGAGATGAAAAAGTGAAGAAGAAAGGTGTTTCCAATAAAGTAAACAAGTGCAGAAGAAAGTTCAAGTGGGGTTTTCAATAAAGCAAAAGAAAAGTGAAGAGATCTTATCCTTGGTATGGCCAACCATTGGTTAGGGGGGGGTGTTTCAAAATTTTGTGGGCTTTTGACACATAATAAATTGGGAGAGCTTAACTAAAAACAAAGCAAAAGAAGGCCTCCAATTTGTATATTCATAAAAAAAATACTATTGTTTTTAAATTAATTTAGGTGCTGCTTTTTAGGTATAAAATGTGTTTTTTAAAGTAGAATAATGTGGTATTTGGCATATAGGAAATGGTGGAAGCTTAAGAACGTAATTTTCAATTAACCAAGCAAAGAGAGAAAAAGAGAGACTTGTTTTTTGGTACACATAGATGTCCATAGAGGGAGAAAAATCTATTATTATTTTTTTATTTTTAAATGGATAGTTGTTGTTTTTTAGATGAAAAATGTGTTGTTTCTTGTGTAGAAAATGTTCCATGTTTCCAGCTAATACTCACCAACTAGATTTTAAAACAGGGATGATGCAATTACTTCCTATGTTATATGGCTTGGAAAATGAAAACCCATATGTGCACATTAGGGAGCTTGAGGAAGTAGTTGTGACTTTTCATAGTCAAAATGCAACTGATGACATTGTGAGACTTAAGTTCTTTCCTTTCTCTTTGAAGGATAGAGCTAAGAGTTGGCTATACTCACTGAGACTATGATCTATCGGGCCGTGGAATAAGATGACTCAGATTTTCTTTAATAAATACTTTCCCCAACATAAGACCAACACTTTAAAAAGGAAAATCTCCATCTTTGCACAAAAGGACAGTGAGACTTTGTATCAGTCATGGGAGAGATTTGAGTTGTTAAGTATGTGTCCTCATCATGGGTATGAGAATTGGTGCTTAGTGAGCTATTTTTATGAGGGACTTACACCTAGAGAGCACCAATTTGTGGAGATGATATATAATGGTGAGTTCTTACAGAAAGATCTTGATGAAACCTTAATGAGCTTGCTGAAAATGCTCACACTTGGACTGGACCTAGTGCTACTGAGAGCACAAATAGGTCACGCCAGTAAACCCAAATGGTGGTGGAATTTACCATCTCAAGGAAGAGGATAACCTAAAGGCTAAGGTCGAGATGCTCACTAGGGAGCTAGATGTGTTAAAGACTAAAGACTTAAAGCCAACACACGTGGCTAATCATGTAGATTCTTTTGGACCATGTTTTGTGTATGGCAGGGTAGATCATCTCGCTTAAGAGTGTCTCACATTTGCTGAGATGAGAGGGATTTATGAGAAGCAATGTAATGCCTTAGGTATGTACAAGAAGTCTTTTTCACCTTTCTCTGATACCTATAATCCGGGGTGGCGCAATCACCCCAATTTTAGCTGGAAGTCTGAAAACTAGCCACCTGCACAACCCTTTAGATCACATCCTGCACCATACCATGCACCTTCATCTTCTAGGAGTCCTTTAGAAGAAACTTTACATGTTTTTATTGAGGTGCAAGGTAAGACTAACCAAAAATGTGAATATTTGATTATGCAGGTTGTTGAAGAAAATAAGGAGATAAAGAGCCAAGTGTCCAAATTGATGAGCTATTTGAGTGTGAATAAGTGAGGTAAGTTCCCTTCTCAAGCTTAGTCCACACCCCATGGTCAACACATGGCGTAAAAGAATCTGAAGGATATGAATGCCATTGTGACATGAAGTGGTAAGTCATTACACATCCCAACAACTAACAAATCAGAGGATGTGGAAAAGGGTCAAGATAGTAGTGATGCCAAGCTGCCCAAGGAACCTGAGGTGACAAAGAGTCCTGTTAAGGTACCATTCCCTCAAGATTTAAAATAAAGCAAGCAAACTCAGAATCCAAACAATGAAATCCTAGAGAATCTAAGGCAAGTAAAAACCAATCTTCCTCTTTTTCATGTGATTAAACAAGTTCCTACTTATGCAAAAGTTCTCAAGGATTTGTGTACAGTTAAGAGGAAGCACCATGTGAAGAAGACAACATTCCTGACAGAGCAATTTAGTGCTCTAATTGAGCAGGGGATTCCTCCCAAGTATGAGGATCATGGTTATCTAACCATTGCATGCAGCATTGGAAATCATGAGGTTGGGCAAGCTTTGCTAGATTTAGGAGCTAGTGTGAATCTAATGCCATATTCTATTTGTTTGCAGTTGGGGTTGGGAGAAATCAAACCAACCACTGTGGTATTGCAATTGGCTGACTGTTCAGTCAAATTACCCTGGGGTGTGATAGAGGATGTTCTAATTCAAATTGACAAATTTTATTATCATATTGATTTCCTAATCCTTGACACTAGCTCTGTTGTTGATACTACTTCTAAAATTCCTTTGATTTTAGGTAGGCCTTTTCTTGCCACTGCTAATGCTCTTATTAATTGCAAGAATGGGCTCATGAAGCTGTCTTTTGGAAACATAACCCTCAAGATGAATATCTTCCATATTGCAAAACAGCCATAAGATGATGACGAGAGCCACCAGACATACATGATTGACTCACTTATGGATAAGGGAGTTTCTATAACTCATGATCTTGATCCCTTTGAGTATTTTCTTGTTAATTCTGAGTTTGATTCTATTAGTGATCCATCTGATGTAGTTGATATTTGTGCTATGTTTGATAGAACTCAAGATTATGGCACTCGAGCATGGCAACCAAAGTTTGAGGAGTTGTCTAAGAGAAGTGAAAAACAAATTCCTTCAAGTTTGTAAGCACCCAAAGTTGAATTGAAGCCTCTGCCTAAGGGTTTAAAGCATGTTTTCCTTGGTCTAGGTGATACTTTTCCTGTTATTATCTTATCTGAATTGTCTGAGTCTCAAGGTGAGAAATTAATTCGGACCCTAAGTGAGCATAAGTCAGCCTTAGGTTGGAGCATGGTTGATATAAAATGTGTTAGTCCCCTGGTCTATTCCCATAAAATTAATTTGGACGAAGGAACTAGCCCTTGTAGAGACCCCCAGCGTAGGCTTAATCCCACTATGAAAGAAGTGGTGAAGAATGAAGTGTTCAAACTATTAGATGTGGGAATCATATATCCTATTGCTGATAGTAAATGGGTAAGTCCTACACAGGTTGTTCCTAAAAAGTCAGGTGTTACCATGGTGAAGAATGACCTGGGAGAGTTAGTCCCTACAAAACTTGTGACTAGGTGGCAGATGTGCATTGATTAAAGAAAATTGAATGTTGCCACCCGGAAAGACCATTTTCCCCTTTCTTTTATTGACCAAATTCTTGAGTGTGTTGATGATCATCCTTTCTATTGTTTCTTGGATGGTTATTCTGGTTATTATCAAATTGAAATTGCATTAGAAGACCAAGATAAAACCACTTTCACTTGTCCTTTTGGTACTTAAGCTTTTTGTAGAATGCCATTTGGATTATGTAATGCACCTACTACTTTTCAATGTTGCATGATGAGCATTTTTAATGACATGGTTGAAAATTGCATGGAAGTTTTTATGGATGACTTGACTATTTTTGGATCTTCTTGTGATGCATGCTTATTGAATTTAGAGAAAGTATTGACTCGTTGTGAGGAGAAGGAATTAGTTTTGAATTGGGAAAACTGCTACTTTATGGTACCTTCAAATATTGTCTTAGGGTATATTATTTCTTCTAGGGGGATAGAGGTTGATCAATCTAAGATTAAATTAATCTCTAAGTTACCTACATCTAGGACAGTAAGGGATGTGAGATTCTTTCTTGGTCATGCGAGCTTTTATAGGAGATTCATACTAAATTTTTCCACCATATCTAGACCACTATGTGACCTCCTAGCTAAAAATGTCCCATTTGAGTGGACACAAGCTTGTCAAGAGGCCTTTAAAATGCTAATTGGCAAGCTTACCTCAGCACCCATAATGCAGTCACCTTATTGGACTTTACCTTTTGAGATCATGTGTGATGCTAGTGCCTTTGTTGTAGGTGCTGTTCTTGGACAACGAAGGGAGGGGAAGCCTTTTGTCATTTACTATGCTAGTATAACTCTAAATAGTGCTCTGATGAATTACTCACAACTGAAAAAAGTTACTAGTTATAGTGTTTTCTTTGGATAAGTTTCGTGCTTACACTATTGGTTCTCCTATTATTATTTTCACATATCATGCAGCCCTTAAGTACCTTCTTCCTTTTGTCATTTACTATGCTAGTATAACTCTAAATAGTGCTCTGATGAATTACTCACAACTGAAAAAAGTTACTAGTTATAGTGTTTTCTTTGGATAAGTTTCGTGCTTACTTGATTGGTTCTCCTATTATTATTTTCACATATCATGCAGCCCTTAAGTACCTTTTTACAAAGCAGGATGCTAAGGTGCGACTAATACGGTGGATTTTACTTTTGCAGGAATTTGACATCACCATCAAAAATAAGAAAGGAGTAGAGAACATAGTGGCCGACTAATAAGAGCCATGAAATGCATCTCAACAATGTTTAATTGTTAGCATTTTATGATTGATCTCGGTCTTTATTGCACTTTTATGTGTTAATAACTCTAAAGTAATATTATTGGACCACTAACTTATTTTAGTGCATTTTCAGGTACTTGGAGTCCAAAAGAGAAGAAGAAGCGATCATTGTTTAAGAGCGCCAAGATCCCATGCATAACGGAGCGTCGGAGTGGTTGCGGCAAAGCAAACATGTAGGAAATCAAAAAAATCAGTGAGCATCGCGGTGCCCCTCGGCCAGCACCGTGGTGCCCAGAAACCTCCACATTATGAACAATCAGTGGGCACCGTGGTGCTCCTCACCCAACACCACGGTGCCCAGAAGCTCACCCAATCAAGCCGAAGCTAGCACCGCAGCGTCCATAAAGCAGTACCGCAGCACGCACGTGGGGTTATATCTCCGAGTTAGAACTTAATTAGGGTTTTAAACATTAGATTAAACCCGAGAACACCCTTGGACCCCTGTACTATAAATAAGTCACTTAGAGTTTAAGAGAGGGGGGGATCTTGTGGTTGTAATCAAGGCCTGAAAACTCAAAGAAGCAGCCTCATTCTCCTCCATCAAAGTGTTCAGCCATGAGTTTCATGGCAAACTAATCTCCAAGCAAGGCGAAGGGATGATTCCCTAGGTGTAGTTGTTCCTATTTTCCTTTACTTGGTTCAGTTGTAATAAGGATTTATTGTCAGGATATTGTTATGATTTACTTTGCTATCTAATTATAAGATTTTCTCTAATTCGGTGATTGTATCTTTTTCCTTGATATA
This sequence comes from Bretschneidera sinensis, assembly GCA_023935145.1. Classification (NCBI taxonomy): domain Eukaryota; kingdom Viridiplantae; phylum Streptophyta; class Magnoliopsida; order Brassicales; family Akaniaceae; genus Bretschneidera; species Bretschneidera sinensis. The sequence goes on from CM043698.1 coordinate 108,499,759, forward strand.
AATCTAGTTATGTTTTTCTTATGTCAAGATTGTTTTGATATGATTGAGTCTGGTAGGTTTACCCTTTAGCTTTGTCCATTACTGCAATAGTGTCATCAAAGATATATTATCGTTTCTTGATAAACCTATAGGGTAGATCATGTGTGCATGAATCAAAAGTAGAGTATTTCATAACAATTACATTAGGGTTTATACATGCTCTTATTGAATATTTGTCGGTTGCCTGTTTGGGATGTGAAACCCGCAACTGAGATAAAAATAACTGAATCAAGTTAGGATTAGGGCAACGCACCTAGGGAGGATTCCCGGAACCTTGTTGTTCCTCTATTATATTTTACAATCTATTTTACACAATTACTCCATTATCAACAGTTCATACTTTCTTACTTAAATCTTTATTGTTTGTGTTATGGTTCACACATTCTTTTGTAGTTAACTTATTTCCCTATGGAATTGACACCCCAAAGTTGTGCTACAACTACCACATTATGTTTTAGGCATAATCAAATTTTGGCGCCGTTGCTGGGGAGACACACTTAAGTACAAAGAAGATTGTCAACCTTCAGACAAGATAGTAGAAGAATTGTAGACAGTTTTTCTTTTTCAGCAGTTTGTAAATGCGGTAACTTCGTTCCCTCTTTTAGCTTGCTGCATTATTTTTTTGTTGTTTTTTTTATTCTTTTGTGATCTTGCATGCCCTGATATAGAGACATTTTGGGTAGATTTGCTTGTAGGCATGTGTTAGAGTTAGAATTAAATTTTTTTCTAAATCCTTTATTTGACAACCCATCTAGTCCCGAAGAGATGAGTGAACACGAAGATCAACCCCCTAGGACCCTTCAGGATTATCTCCACCCTACACGCATAGCCACACCATCATGCATCATGTTTCCAGCCAATATTTGCCATTTAGATTTTAAAATAGAGATGATACAGTTACTCCCTACATTTCATGGCTTGGAAAGTGAAAACCCATATGTGCACATTAGAGAGTTTGAGGAAGTAGTTGCGACTTTTCATAGTCAAGATGCAACTGCTGATATTGTGAGACTTAAGTTCTTTCCTTTCAGTTTGAATGATAGAGCTAAGAGTTGGCTATACTCACTGAGACCACGATCTATTGGGTCATGGGCTGAGATGACTCTGATTTTTTTTAATAAATACTTCCCCCAACATAAGACCAATGCTTTAAAAAGGCAAATCTACACCTTTGCACAAAAGGATAGTGAGACTTTATATCAGTCTTGGGAGAGATTTAAGGAGTTGTTGAGTATGTGCCCTCACCATAGGTATGAGAATTGACGCTTAGTGAGCTATTTTTATGAGGGACTTACATATAGGGAGCGCCAATTTGTAGAGATGATTTATAATGGTGAGTTTTTAGAAAAAGATCCTGATGAGGCCATAGAGTACCTCAATGAGCTTGTCGAAAAAGCTCACACTTGGACTAGACCTAGTGCTACTGAAAGCACAAATAGGTCACGACCTGTAGGGAACCTAAATGGTGGTGGAATTTACTGTCTTTGGGAAGAGGATAACTTAAAAGCCAAGGTTGAGATGCTCACTAGAGAACTAGAGGTGTTAAAGACTAAGAGCTTAAAGCCAACACACGTAGCTAATCATGCAAAATCTTTTGAACCATGTTTTGTTTGTGGTGGGGTAGATCATCCCACCTAAAAATGCCCCACATTTGCTGAGATGAGAGGGATGTATAAGAAACAATGTAATGCCTTAGGCATGTACAATAAGCGTTTGGCACCCTTCTCTGATACTTATAATCCGGGATGGCAAAATCGCCCCAATTTCTGCTGGAAGTTTAAAAACCAACAGCTTGCACAACCCCCTGCACCATATCTTAAACCATATCATGCACCTGCATCTTCTAGGAGTTCTTTAGAAGACACTTTACATGCTTTTATTGAGGCACAGGGTAAGACTAATCAAAGGCTTGAATCTTTAATTACGTAGGCTGTTGAAGAAAATAAAGAGATAAAGAGCCAAGTGTCCAAGTTGATGAGCTACTTGAGTGTGACTGAGCGAGGTAAGTTCCCTTGTCAATCTCAGTCCACACCCCATGGTCAACACTTAGTACAACAGAATATAAAGGAGGTGAATGCTATTGAGACACTAAGTGGTAAGTTATTACACATCCCAACAACGAAAAAATCAGAGGATGTGGACGAAACCCACCAAGCATACATGATTGACTCATTCATGGAAAAGGTCCAACACCTTAATCCATTAGAGTCCACCCTCACCTATGGCTTCATAAGAGCATATATCAAGCCAGATTTTACGGATGTTACTGATGCCATCCTTGAGGCCTCTTTAAAGCATACAAGCACCCAATTTGACAGTGAAGCAGTTGCTGGTGCATTCAACTCATGTTTGTCTAGGAGGGAATAAGAGCATCTGGCTGAAGATGTAAAACTTAACACTCATGAGAGGCACCCCACAGCATATCCTTTTACTTTTATTGTTTTCATATTTCTTTTTCTTGTTTATTATTCATATTTTTTTCTGTTTTCTAGTATTAACTTAGTCTTTCTTTTTTTAGGGACAAATATACGAAGCAGTTCAAATGGTGGTGCACAATTTTCGGCTTCTGTGCACTTGTGACTACAAAGGGAGTTTCCTTTACTCTTTCTTTTACATTGAGGTCAATGCAATTTCTAAGTTGGGGGTGGAGGAAATGCATCTCTTTGTTTCCATGTTCTTTATTTCCATACAATTTTTTTTCCATTGAACTGCTTGGTGTCATCTTCCTTTTTTGTTTGTTTTTAGTATGATTTGTGTTAACCTTAGAGTTAATTCACATGTCTATGATATAAACTTAATTGAGATAGCATACAACATTTAGAAGAAGTTAAATCTTGCTTCGGTTTGAGAATAATATGAGTATCAATCTTCATTTGCTTCGGTAAGAATGTATGATTAGTCTAAAACATTTAGAGAAGTTTTATGTGTGATTCCTTTGTGAATACTTTTGCGGTCTTGACAAGCTCTAGAACTTATTTGATAATCACTTGAGGCGAATTTCTAGAATGCACATTACTTAGGATATGATATAGGCCATTTTTGAACCGTTTGAGCCTTCCAAACTTACCATTGCTATATTTATCACTAGTCACCCATTTAAGCATTTTTCTTGAAAAAGAATTTGAGCCTTGTTTCTTTCAACAGCCATTTACTCACCTTTATAAGCCTAAAATATTTTATCCTTACCTCCCTTTTAAAAGAACTTAGTTATACACATTTATTGAGAAGCACTCAAGAGGAGTAAGGATGAAAGTATAAGAAAAAAAAATATTACTACCATAGCCCAAATACATGAAAAGAGATAAGTTGGGGGTTGTGGAAAAGAAAAAAAAATGATGAAAAACGAGATGAATGGTCTTATGTGCCAAAATAAAAAATAAAAAAAAAGAAGTGAATTATGGCAAAGAAAGAAGAAAAAAAAATGGTGATTTGTTGAAAGAAATGCTCGGAAAATGGTTGGAAGAGTTGGGTATTGAAGTAAGGTTATCCAGTGCTTAAAGAGTTGTGTTCAAAACTAAGAGACTAAGTTCTTTTACTTGTTGAATCCTTCCCATTCTTTCTTAACCTTTACCTTAGCCTAACGTTACAAGCTTAGTAAAGACCTATTGATCCAATGTAGTGTTATTTTTTCTACAATAGTGGAGAGTGATTTGAAAAGTAAGCTTATGAAGCTTGATTTGTGATTGATGTCACGCAATTTATTATGTTCTTAGAGGCCAAGACTTGCATTCATGAATGTTGTGCATAAAATCATCCAGGTGTTCGGATTAATGGATTGTGGTAAGATGGATGTTAAGAGTCAATAACGATTTTAAAATTGATGGTTGGATTACTTTTTGACTTGAGTGATATTTAATAATTCTATGTGTTGTATGTTGTGTGCAATTTTTGAGACAAAATGTGAATTACTCTTGGTTAACACTAATATTGCTTTACTTTACTTTGATTCCCACCATGGAATTCCTCTCTTGTTTTCACTTGAATTGCTAGGGACTAGCAATAAGCTAGTTGGGGTTATGATAAGAGCCATAAAATTCATCTCAACAATGTTTAATTGTTAGCATTTTATGATTGACATCAGTCTTTATTGCACTTTTATGTGTTAATAACTTTAAAGTAATATTATTGGACCACTGAATTATTTTAGTGTATTTTCAGGTACTTGGAGTCCAAAAGAGAAGAAGAAGTGATCATTGTTTAAAAGCGCGAAGATCCCATGCATAACGAAGTGCCGGAGTGGTTGCGGAGAAGTAAACATGAAGGAAATCAAAAAAATCAGCGAGCACCTAGGTGCCCCTCGGCTAGCACCGCGGTGCCCAGAAGCCTCCACATTATGAACAATCAATAATTACCACGGTGCTCCTCACCTAGAACCGCGGTGCCCAGAAGCTCACCCAATCAAGCCGAAGCTAGCACTGCAGCGTCCATAAAGCAGTACCGCAGCGCGCACACGGGGTTGTATCTCTGAGTTAGAACTTAATTAGGGTTTTAAACATTAGATTAAACCTAAGAACACCCTTGGACCCCTGTACTATAAATAGGTCACTTAGAGTTTAAGAGAGGGGGGGGATCTTGTCATTGGAATCAAGGCCTGAAAACTCAAAGAAGCAGCCTCATTCTCCTCCATCAAAGTGTTCAGCCATGAGTTCCATGGAAAACTAATCTCCAAGCAAGGCGAAGGGATGATTCTCTAGGTGTAGTTGTTCCTATTTTCCTTTACTTGGTTCAGTTATAATAAGGATTTATTGTCAGGATATTGTTATGATTTACTTTGCTATCTAATTATAAGATTTTCTCTAATCCGGTGATTGTATCTTTTTCCTTGATATAAATCTAGTCATGCTTTTCTTATGTCAAGATTGTTTGGATATGATTGAGTCCGGTAGGTTTACCCTTTAGCTTTGTCCATTACTGCAATAATGTCATCAAAGATATATTATCGTTTATTGATAAACCTATAGGGTAGATCATGTGTGCATGAATCAAAAGTAGAGTATTTCATAACAATTACATTAGGGTTTATACATGCTCTTATTGAATATTTGTCGGTTGCCTGTTTGGGATGTGAAACCCGCAACTGAGATAAAAATAACTGAATCAAGTTAGGATTAGGGCAACGCACCTAGGGAGGATTCCCGGAACCTTGTTGTTCCTCTATTATATTTTACAATCTATTTTACACAATTACTCCATTATCAATAGTTCATACTTTCTCACTTAAATCTTTATCGTTTGTGTTATGGTTCATACCTTCTTTTGTAGTTAACTTGTTTCCTTGTGGAATCGACACCCCAAAGCTGTGCTACAACTACCGCGTTATGTTTTGAGCGTAATCACTGACCATCTCTCGAGGCTCACATTTTAGGACACCTCCAACGACCTGCCAATCAGGGATGATTTTCCCGATGAGCATTTACTTTTTATTACCTCTCTACCATGGTTTGCTCATATTGTGGATTATTTGGCTGCAGGTCAGATACTAGTGGATTGGAGCACTCAAGACAAGAGGAAGTTCATAACTGAGGTACATAATTTCTATTAGGATGACTTTTTTCTTTTCAAATACTACCCTGACCAAATTTTAAGGTGTTGTATCCCTGATGATGAGATTGCTAGTGTCTTGGAATTTTGTCACTCCCAAGCTTATGGGGGCCATTTTTCAATGAAGAAAATCGCTCCAAAAATTCTATAGTGTGGATTTTATTGGCCCACCTTGTTTAAGGATGCAAACATCTATTGTCGCTCATGTGAAAAGTGTCAAAAGTTAGGAGTTATGTCCCATCGTCATATGATGCCCTTAAACCCAATTTTAGTGATTGAAATTTTTGATTGTTATGGCATTGATTTTATGGGACCATTCCCTCATTCTTTTGGATATCAATATATTATTGTGGTAGTAGATTATGTGTCAAAATGGGTAGAGGCAGCAGCTTGCAGGAGCAATGATAATAGGACGGTAATTAAATTTCTCAACGAAAATGTGTCATCTCGATTTGGTACACCATGTGCTATCATTAGTGACCGGGGTACACATTTTTGCAACTATTCTTTTGAAGCTTTGATAAAAAAAAATATGAGGTGGTGCATAAGATCTCTACTACCTACCACCCCAAACAAGTGGACAGGTAGAACTTGCAAACAGGGAAATTAATCAAATTTTAGAAAAAACAGTCAACCCAGATCGCAAACATTGGTCTTTGAGACTAGTTGATATGCTTTGGGCCTACCGTACAGCTTTCAAAACTCCCTTAGGTATGTCACCTTATAGGTTTATTTTTGGAAAGCCTTGCCACTTACCTGTGTAGCTCAAGCATCGAGCTTATTGGGCCATCAAGCATTTCAATGTTGACATGGGAGAAGCAGGTAAGCTTAGAAAATTTCAGTTGACTGAGTTAGAGGAGTTGAGAAATGATGCTTATGAGAACTATAGAATCTATAAAGCTAAAATGAAAGCGTTTCATGATAAAAATATTTTTGAGAAAAATGTTTAAGCCTACTGATCGAGTGTTCTTATATGATTCTAGACTCCAAAAGCACCCAGGAAAACTTTGGTTTAGGTGGACCGACCCTTTTGTAGTGAAGAATGTTTTTGCAAATGGGGTGGTAGAAATAGAGGATCCTAAGGATGGTCGGATCTTTAAAGTAAATGGTCAATGCCTTAAAGTATTAATTGATAGGCAAGGTTCGGAAGTAGAAGACATTTCACTTATGGATCCGGTCTATCAACCTTGACCACACCACGCAGGGACAATGTGTGCATTAGTTCAAGTTTAGGGGTGTGCTATAAGCCATGCTAGCCCAGCTAGTTCTCCATCTCCCAGGTCAGCTCTTTCCATGTTATTCACATATTGGGGACACTGTGTACTTTAAGTTTGGGGGTATGGGAGGCACATTCACACACACTTTGTCCCAGTTTTTTTATATATATTATTGAAAAGATAAATGCATGTTCATGATTGTTTTGAAATTTTGGTTGATCCAAACAATATTATGATGTGATTTCATTGGAAAGCTTAAAATAGTGAACACATGATCTGATGATAGAATTTTAAAGTTTATTTATTTACTTTAGGCATTTGAGAATTCACATGTTTGATCTAATCTTACACGAGCACATTAACACATAATCGTGTGAGGTATGACATGTGATTTTAATGTGTATGTTCCATGGTTTAGCTGATTCTAGATGACTTGTTGGATGCACATTTTGGCATTAAAAAAAATATTCTCGTAATGATCATTGACAAACTTTCCACTGAGTAACTAGACCTCTTTTCTTAGTAAGTAGTGAGTGTTCACGTCAAAAGGTGGGAATTTTGCTTAGTTTCGTAGCTTTTTTGACTCGAGTTAGTAAGTCCTTAGGGGTGTCTTTACACCTATTGCCTTAAAACCATCTGGTTTGGGAGTCATTGACTCAACACTCGCTACGTGGGTCAATTAGAAAGCTTAAGGGAACAAAACATGGCGAGCATCATAATAAAAGAAAGAAGGAAATAAAACTATGTCATTGTTGTTCATTCTGACGGGAAATTCGGTGAATCTTGAGACATGAAGACATTACACATTGGAGTTATTTGGAAGCTTCATTTTTATGTGCTAGTTCACTTTACAAAGAATCGAGCTTGTGATGCCTTAGCCAACCTCTTGTAAGTAATTAGATTTTAAAATTCATATTCATTAGAAAGATGGGTTTATATTTTAAGCTTGCTCATGAATGAATATCATGGTTTTGTGTGCTACTTAAATTTTTGGACACCATGAATGATGGATTTATCTTTGTTTTCTTTGTTTTTCATTTAGTTTTTTTCATTTATTTTGTTTTGCTAAGGGACTAGCAAAATATAAGTTTGGGGGTATTTGACGAGTGCCAAATATTGCATATTTTGGTCCCTTAATTTACATTTGTTAATTCTTTAGTTGTGTCCTAATATGAAATTTTGTGTTAGTTCTATGATTTTTAATGTTTTATAGGATTGCAAAGGAAATTGGGGATTTAATGTGAAAAAAATGCAAAAGCTGGAATCTGCTGTTGTGATCGAGCACAAGAGACCTGCGATCGAGCACAATAGTGCTCAAGTATTTATTTATATGTTTAGCTTAGGAATTTGTTACTTTGAGTTGTTTTTTCGTTGTTTTACAGGTTTACAAGCACTTAGAAAGGAGTTTCACTAAATTATCAGAATTGCCTGTACAGATCAGTCATTTTTGCAGATTAAACTCTATTGATTTAGGAAGAACCAGGAGATAAGCCATATATGTTTGGAAAGATCTAGATGTCTATTTTCTAGAGAATTTTACAGCTCATAAATATGATTTTTCTAGAGAAAGTTATGGCGGTTTTAGTAGACAAAGGTCAGGTTGTGCGTGATTTCAGTGTGGAAGAAGTGATTTTTGCGGATTAAACTGTAATGATTCAGGAAGAAATAGGAGATGAGCCATATATGCTTGGAAAGATTCGGATGTCTATTTTGTGGAGAATTTTACAGCTCGTAAATATGGTTTTTCTAGAGAAAGTTATGGCAGTTTTAGTAGATAAAGGTCAAGTTGTGCATGATTTCAGCGTGGGTAGAAGTTTTGAAGGGCATGTGAAGGCTTAAATCCCACATCCCACATCAGTTGGAAACACATTCTATATCCCACATCCCACATTGGATTGGAAACACATTGCACTCATGGAATTCCCCTATAAAAGCCCCATTTCACTTCATCAAATGGGTGTGCAATCTCGGAGGCTTTGCTACTAAATGGTGCAATCTGAAGGATTTCGCTACCAATCGGAGGAAACACCGCATAGCAGCTGCGGGTGAAATTTCTCTCTTCATGTATTGTTAGTTTTAATTTATTTCTTTTAAGTTTTAAAGTTTAAAGTTTGGCACTTTAATGTTTGCTCTAATTTTTTCCTTGGGATTTTTGTTGTCCATTATATTTTTGGGTAACAAAATTCTCAAGTAGGGCTAGGGATGAACTTGAATAGTAGATTTTATTTTTGTTTATTTTTTAATTTATATATTTGATTTTCAATTGCTAAAACTCTGTTGTTTTATCATTCTCAATTCATTGGTGATGTTTTCTTCTCCGAATAATCGTAGAATTTATTATGTTTATGGATTTAGTCATGCTTTCTCTATTGAATGGATTAGCTCTTTTATTATTTTTGGATCAATTATTTATCTATATTGATAAATTCTTTGCTGCAATATCGCTTCCTGAGTATAGTGTCGTCGTTGGATTTTCTCAATAGTGATAATAATTTACGCATTTTAAAAGTGGTGAATGATTTTTCAAAGGGTTACATGTGGTTTAATCTTGGTTTATAAATCTACACCTTCTAATTGGGAATTTTGGTAATTGAGTTCCCAATTGAGTTATTCAATGAATTAAGAATAATTAAAATACCAGATTTGTGTAAGGGATTCCCAGCGCTTTACTGTTTGTCAAATTTGAGTACTTTCTCCGTTAATCACTTTGCTTCACTTTAATTTGCATTTAAAAATTAATCTTTGTTCTCCATTAATCATTTAATATTTTTCTTTAGTTTCTTTGTTCCTTTTACTATTCTTTAAATTTGTCTCTCTGTGGAATCGACACCCTAAAGATGTGCTACAACTACCGCATTATTTTTTGGGCGTAATCATTAGTCTATGTGAGAAATTTCAAGGCTCGAGAGATTTCAGTCTAAAAGAGTGATGATTTAAAGCTCGCCCTCTTAACTTCTATTGGTGTGTTTTTGTTGAACAAATAGGGTATTTATAGGAGGAAATAAGTTTTCCAAGGGATTAGTAAAAGCAAAATAAAATGGGGAAAGAAGGACATATTTATGTATGGGGAAGTGAGGGGTAAAAGGTGATGACTTTTGAGGTGAAAAGGTGGGGCTAAGAAAGGTGAGGTATTGTAAACCAAGTAAAAAGGTAGGAGTGAAGAAGCTTTTTAGATGGCTAGCCATAAGGAAGAGAAAGGGGAGTTTTTAAGGTGAATAAGTGAAGAAGAAAGGCGTTTTCAATAAAGCAAAAAGGTGAGGAAGAAAGTAGAAGTGGTGTTTTCAATTAAAGAAAAAGAAAAGTGAGAAGATCTTTTCTTTGGTGTTGCCAACCATTGGGGGGAAACGATTCAAATTTTTGTGGGTTTTTGACACATAATAGAGTGGGAGAGCTTAAGGAAAAAAGGTGTGCAATTAACAAAGCAAAAGAAGGCCTCCAATTTGCATACTCATATTAAAAAAAATTACTATTGCTTTTTAGTTAATTTAGTTGTTGTTTTAGGGTATAAAATATGATTTTTTAAGTAGAAAAATGTGGTATTTAGCATGTAGGAAAGGGTGGAAGCTTAAGATGAGAATGCCCAATAAACCAAGCACAAAGAGATGAAAATAAACTCTTTCTTTCTGGTACACATAGCTATCTAAGGTGAGAGAAAAATCTGTCGTTTTTTTAAAAGGATAGTTATTGTTTTTTAGGCGAAAAATGTGTTCTTTCTTGTGTAGAACAAGTGGAATTTGGTACACATAAAGGTGGGGGAGCCTAGGAGGAAAAAGTAAGTTCAAAAATGAATAACGGTGGAGGAAAATCTCATCTTCATGGCTAGCCACATAGGGAAGGGAGAGAGATAATTTTTTGGCTAGTAAAAGAGAGTCAATTGATAACCAAAACATCCTAAATATATAAATAAAAAATATGATTATAATGTTGGAATGAGCCAATGAAAAGTGTTAAATCAAACCAAATCCCAAAACACTTAAAACCATCCTAAAAACATGCCCAAATGGAAGACATGGCTCAAATCAAAGGTAGTAAGCCAACTAGGTCATTCGATTAGATGAGTCAATTGATTGGTTGGCCCAGCCCATCGATTGGTTGGGTGTTGGCCAATCAATAGTCAACCCTGCCAATCCACTGATATGAAATTATAAATTAGCTTCTTTTTATATAGAAAAGATTCTTATGATTTTATTCTTTATCTCATGTTCCAAAATAAAAATGTGGTATTTGAAATTTCTTTAAAATTTTGTTCTATATATTATTTGAGACATATGCTATTATTAATTTATGTATTTATATGTATTTAATTTGGATGTTTGTTTTTCATTGGCTTAGCGTGTAATTTTTATTAACTTTTTTATTCATCAAATGTGTTAATATTTGTATAACTATTGTTTTTGTCACATGGCTTGGATATATGTAAATCTGTAGTCTCATATAATCAATTAGATATTAATAAGGGTACCTTCTCGAAGTTCCACCTCTTCAATAACTCCGCTTAATACCCAAGGCTATCTTCCAAAGTAAGATCAATGAGTGAGGGTGTAGATCGAAGTGGTTCAACATAATGGAAATTGAGAGTTATACTACACTCTTCACAACCCTTTATTAAAAGTGAAAGGGCTTCTCGTAAAAGGCATGCTTTTAAGTGTTAAAGCATTTGTGAGATACTTTCCCTTTAAACCTTAAAACCTTCATCAATGCAAAAATGTTTCATGAATTGTATCTCTTTGAATAGGAGCTAATCCGAATGGTCAACGCTAATAAAAAAGAATCGAACCTAAGACACAAAGTCAACAAAGGTAGGGAAAGTTGATTGGAGTCTTTACTTTGTTAATTCAATGAACTAAGAACCTTGTTGGTCAAAAATAGATCAAATTCGAGACTTAAGGTACAATGTGAGAAGGTCAAAAGAAAGAGCACACCACACGTGCCGAGGCTACAAGGTACGCATTTTATACTTTTTCTCATTAAGGGATAATTTAATTAAGAACCAATTACTCATATTCTCCAAGTTTTAATTCCATGATCAATAACATATGCCACAGTATGGAGGACACAATATCATGATTAATGAGTCAATTATATCAAAGCAAATAAAGGGAAAATGATATATAATTTAAAGCTAAATAAACTAAAACATATCATGTCAATCTAACCATATAAACATGCTTAGTCAATGAATAATCCAAAGAGCATATTATTTAAAATCAATTATCACATTCTCATAAAACATTGCAGTAAGAAAATCAAATCACATATCCCTCAATTGCAGGCCTAAACATGCTTTCTAATGTTCATCATACTTAAGCAAGTTATCATATAGTTCTAACATGGCAAATGGGGCACATATAGTAGCAAGAATTCATTTGAAAAAGATTAACACGAGTTAACTTCAAACATAGCTTACACATATCTAGAGTTGCACACAATCTTAAGTCGCACAACCTTCATGCATGACCAAAACAGCACCATGAGTTCACAGTTCACTTGCACAACAAAATTCTAAGCTATTGTTAAAATTTCACAGGAAAATAACAAGTTTTACTCGAAACCTGGTGAAACCCTAGCTCAAACCTGCAAGAAAATCAGACAAAATAAAACTTCTATAGCATATAATTAATTTACTATAGATTATATTAGAGGAGAATTCATTAGAGAAGAATCCGAAGATAAATCTGGAATAGGAGAATCTGGAGACAATCAAGAGGATTCTTTACTTGTATAGCAGTTTTTTAAATTTCAAATAATTATTCTATTGTAAGGTCAATATTGCTCTGTAAATATTTCTATAAATATCAAAGATATCCTCACAGTAGTTACGCTTGAGGTATTATCTTTTCATAGTATCAGAGCATTTCGGTTAAAACCTTAGTATTTTTTTTCCATGGCCGCTTCAAGCTCCAATCAGCTTCCGCTCAATACGATGGTTCACATGGTGACCATCAAACTCACTTCTACCAATTACCTCCTTTGGCGTAGCCAATTTGTTCCCTTGCTTGACAGTCAAGATCTCATGGGCTTCTTGGACAGGTCTTCCCCTGTACCACCAACCCTGCTCCAAGAGAGTTCCAATCAAGTTCCTAATCCAGCTTACAAGATATGGCATACACAAGACAGAATGTTGCTCAGCCTCATTTACGCTTCCCTTAGAGAGGAATGTATGGCCGAGGTTGTTAATTCCTCAACTGCACGTGATGTTTGGTTGACTCTCGAAGCATCATTTTCTCACAGCTCCAAGATAAGAGAAATTCAATTGAAAGACGAACTTCAGTTAATGCAGCGTTGCTCTCGCAGTGTGGCTGACTATGCTCGTTCTTTTCGCTCTCTTTGTGATCAACTTAGTACTATTGGCAAACCGGTTGATGACACTGATAAGGTACATTGGTTTCTTTGTGGTCTTGGATTAGATTTCAAAAAAATTTCAACATCTATGTTATCTCAGATGCCACTGCCTTCCTTCGCCAATTTGGTTCCCAAAGCTCTGAGTCATGAGCTTTTCTCTCGATCCATTCCTAGTGATTCCTCTCAGCAGTCGGCTTTCATTGCACAACATCGTCCTTCTGCCATTTCCACTGGTCGCACCAAGCAAAACAATTTCGCACAAGGTTTTACTGAAAGATCTATTGTTACTTGCCAGTGGTGCGGTAAAGACAATCACACTGCCAAAAAGTGTTATAAACTCGGCAAATTATTAAAAAAGGCCAAGGCTGGTGGCTTAATTGAAGCTTTCTCTACAACCTCTCTTAATAATCCCACTAATTCCGAATGGTACACAGATACAAGAGCCACTTCGCATATGACAAATGATATTGCGTCTCTTGATAATTTTGTACCTTACAATGGTAATCAAGGGGTGTTTGTTGGTAACGGTAACTCATTACCTATCTCTCGAATTGGTTTTATCTCATCCATTGTTGCTTCCAAATCCTTATCATTATCTGATGTTCTCCTTGTTCCTGGCATTACTAAAAAATAACTGTTCAGTAACCTTTTCTTCTACTGGTTTTACTATACAGGATCTACCAACAAGAACGGTGTTGGGAGTCGGTCGATGTGATAAAGGACTCTAAATTCTTGACCGTGCCCATGCAAATTTTTTATCTACCTTTTCTTTATCTATTTCTCGTGTTACATCTGATATTTGTCACGCCCGATTGGGACATCCTTTTAATCACATTGTTTCCTTTTTAAATAAGCATGGAGATATTACCATTTCTAATCAAAACAATTTTGATTCTGCACCGTGTTTTGGTTGCCAATTGGGAAAAATCATCGTTTACCTTTCTCCAATTTAGATCAACGTTGCTCCTCCTTATTTGAATGAATACATTGCGATTTATGGGGTCCTTCACCAATCACTTCTCCATCAGAATATAGATATTAGTGTATTCATTGATGACTTTTCTCGCTTTAGTTGGATTTTTCCTTTAAAACTTAAGTCAGATTTCTTCGATATTTTTGTCCCTTTTTATAAGTATATCAATACTCAATTTGAAAGAAACATTAAATCTTTTCAATGTGATGGTGGCACCGAATTTACCAATAATCGCTTTACTTCTTTTCTTCATGAGTGTGGTATAGTTCAACGTATTGCTTGTCCTTACACTCCTAGTCAAAACGGTATTGCTGAGAGAAAACATCGTCATATCACTGAAACTAGTCTCACCCTCATGTTTCATTCTAGTGTTCCATTACATCTTTGGGTGGAGTCCTTCTCAATGGCTTGTTATCTCATCAATCGCCTCCCATCATCGGTTCTTGAAGGGAAAACTCTTTATGAGATTTTATATGGTAAAGCTCCTTCTTACTAGTCACTTTGCACTTTTAGTTGCCTTTACTTTCCTTTTTTACGTGACTATATGCCTCATAAATCGTCTCCTCACTCAATTCCTTGTATTTTCTTAGGCTATAGTCCTCTCCATAAATGTTTTCGGTGTTTGGATAAAAACACTAATAGAGTATATGTCTCTCATCATGTGCAATTTTATGAGGATTATTTTCCTTATGTTACTTCAAGTTTACCCACTTTGGTTTCTACAGATTATGTTACTTTTATTGATCCTCTTGAAAATTCTTTGCCATGTGAGCATAACTCTTCTTTAGGTGTCACTTCTACCCATCACAAGGCTCCTATTTTTTGTGCTCCTTGTGCAGACAATAGCAGCAATTTGCTACCACTTATGCTACCTTCCACTGCAGCAACATCTTCCACGTCTACTGTCTCTTCTCAGCCATCCTCGCCTATGATGGCATCGGAAGTCATACCTCCGCTACCTCCCTCAACATCTCAACCGACTTCCTCTACACACTCAATGATTACTCGTGCAAAGGACAGTATTATTAAGCCTTGCACTATTCATTCGTTAATTGCTTTGTCAACTCCTCAATGGTTTCAGGTACATCTTGCCATTAAAGAGCCCTGCGGATTTAAATTAGCTGTAAAACATCCAGAATGGCTCTCTGCCATGGACAATGAAATTGCCGCACTTAAACAAAATAACACTTGGTGCTTGGTACCTCGTCATTCTAGTCATAATATTGTCGGCTGTCGATGGATCTTCAAAACCAAACTTCGAGCCAATGGAACTATCGAGCGTCACAAAGCTCGCCTTGTTGCACAAGGATTTTCTCAGAAGCATGGCATCGATTTTGAAGAGACTTTTAGTCCAGTTGTTCACCCTACTACTATTCAGATTATCTTATCTCTTGCTGCCATGCATGGTTGGTGTCTTCATCAGCTTGACGTAAAAAATGTGTTTCTACATGGTTTTCTTTCAGAGGAAGTTTATATGGAACAACCCCCAGGTTATATTGATTCTCAATTACCAAATCATGTTTGTCGTTTGCAGCGTGCCCTTTATGGCCTTAAACAGGCTCCAAGGGCTTGGTTTCAATGTTTTAGTAATTTTTTGCTTGGACTTGGATTTCTTGCAAGCCGTACAGATTCGTCTCTCTTTGTCTATCACGATCAACATGGTGTTATTTATCTCCTTTTGTATGTTGACAATATGGTTATTATTGGTAACAATCCAACCATGCTTCGTACTCTTATTGACCGTCTTGCCACTAAATTTTCTATGAAAGATTTGGGTGATCTCCACTATTTTCTTGGGATTGAGGTTATTCGCAATGACAAAAGATTTTTTCTAAGTCAAGCAAAATATGCTCTAGAGCTTTTGACTCGCGCTGAAATGTTGGATTGCAAACCAATTTCCAAAACATTTGTGGCCGGTTCTCATCTTTCTGCAATTGGTATAGCATTTTCAAATGCAACACAATTTCGTTCATTAGCTGGAGCCTTGCAATATTTGACTCTCACACGTCCAGATTTGCCTTACAGTGTTAATTCCATCCGTCAATATATGCATGCTCCCACTATTGATCACTTTCGTGCCTTGAAGCGTATTTTACGATATGTTAAAGGCACCTATCACTATGGTCTTCAGTTGTCACGGGATCCTTGTTCAACTCTTGTTGGCTACTCTAATGCCGATTGGGCGGGTTGCCCTGATACTTAACGGTCTACTACAGGTTCTGCTGTTTACTTTGGTCAAAATTTAATTTCGTGGTGTTCTAAGAAGCAAGTTACCGTCGCACATTCCAGCACTGAGGCAGAATACAGGGCTCTTGCATTTGTAGCTGCCGAACTCTCCTGGACACTTCAGCTATTACGCGAACTACATATCCAACTCTCATCTCCCCCAAAACTGCTATGTGATAATAACAGTGCCATTTTTATAGCATCAAATCCTGTCATCGAATCTCGCTCTAAACACATCAACGTCGACTACCATTTTGTTAGAGAGCTTGTTGCTGAACGGGTTCTCAATTTGGCGTTTGTTCCCTCTCAACTACAATTAGCCGATGTATTTACTAAAAGGGTTGCAAAACTACAGTATCTTATGGATCGTGCCAAGTTGTGCGTGTTTCCACATTCCACCACGCAAATTTTGAGGGGGGTATTAGAGGAGAATCCATTAGAGAAGAATCCGGAGACAATCAAGAGGATTCTTTACTTGTATAGCAATTTTTTAAATTTCAAATAATTATTCTGTTGTAAGGTCAATATTGCTCTGTAAATATTTCTATAAATATCAAAGATATCCTCACAACAGTTACGCTTGAGGTATTACCTTTTCAGATTATCACGTGGATTATTTTCTCAGATAATATCTCAATCATTTTATCACCATTCATCATATAAGGTTTCCTGATCACTTTAACACAAATATTTTCATGTTATTTCCAGGAAAATGATCATACAAATAATGATTTTGTTTGATAACTTTCATTCGTACCTACCTTTAGAGAGCATTACTAGATCAAGTGATTGCACATTGGTGTAGAATCATTTTCCTAGACCATGTTTACCTCTAATTCAGATTTGAATGCTCGTGTTTGGTTATTTTCTCTTGAATCTCTCAAGAAGAAGACGTTGGTTCTTACTCTAGCAGTGACTGCAATAATTCCTTCTTTGATTATAGCTTAGCACGTTGATGATTAGAATATATTAAAAGTTCTTGAGTATAGAGATGACTCAAGAAATATTAATGAATTAGATACAAGACACAATCATCACTCACCTATTTGCCTTATATTTAATTGATAGAACCAAAGAGAAAACCCACACTCGTGTTTGAAAATTTCTCGATTGCTTAAAAGCTTTGATTTAGAGAAAATCTCACCAAGAACACCCACGAACAATTATAGAGAAATGATAAGTATAGTATCAGCCCTTTCCCATAATTTCCCCCCCTAAATATTGAACAAAGAGGCCATATTTATAGTGTTAATATGATACATTTGGTTTTGAATAGATTTCTTGGTAGGTATATAAAAATGAAATTCTCTAAGGCTCATCCGTTCACTTAGAGTTGATATACAGAGCTTAAAATATGAGACAATGCTAATAAAAAATTTATCCACGAGTTTGACCTTATTCTAACCTGCATATATCTAGATATGAGCAAGGTAGCTTGCACAACTCTAGATATGTGCAGGCTTCATTCCTGCTTCAATTGCAAAATTGCTTTAATTAGGACTTATTGATGTGATTTGCAAACTATCTGTCAACCCATAATTTTTATTTGAGGGTTGTGCTAATTTGCACATATCTAGAGTAGCGCAAGTGTCTTATGCACAACTCTAGAGTTATGTAGATTCTCAAATTTCCTTGCTTGTATTTGATGAGCGCCAAATATTGCATATTTTGGCTTCTTAATTTTCATCTTTTGGCTTATGAATTTGTTTTCGTTGTTTTAAAGGTTTACAAGCACTCGGAAAGGAGTTTCACTAAAATTTCTAGAATTGCTTGTACATATCAGAGTTTTTTTGTGGATTTTACTGTATTGATTCAAGAGGAAGTAGGAGATGAACCATATATTCTTGGAAAGATCCGGATGTCTATTTTCTGAGGAATTTTATGGCTCGTAAAAATGATTTTTCTAGAGAAAGTTATGGCAGTTCTAGTAGACAAAGGTCAGGCTGTATGTGATTTCAGCGTGGCAGATCAGTTATTTTTGTGGATTTTACTGTATTTATTCAGGAAGAAACAAGAGATAAGCCATATATTCTTAGAAATATCCAAATGTTTATTTTCTGAAGAATTTTATCGCTCATAAAAATGATTTTTCTAGAGAAAGTTATGGCAGTTCTAGTAGACAAAGGTCAGGCTGTGTGTGATTTCAGCGTGGCAGATCAGTCATTTTTGTGGATTTTACTGTATTTATTTAGGAAGAACTAGGAGATGAGCCATATATTCTTAGAAAGATCCGGATGTCTATTTTCTAAAGAATTTTACAGCTCATAAAATGATTTTTCTAGAGAAAGTTATGGCAGTTTTAGTAAACAAAGGTCAGGCAGTGCACCATGCTGCGCTCGAGCGCACAAGACTGTGATCAAGCGCACTCGGGCAGTATCCCACATAAAATTTGAAACACATTACACTCTTGAGTTTCCCTATAAAATCCCCACCTCACTAAAGCAATTGGTGTGCAATCTGGAGAACTTCTGCTAGCATTTTGGTGGATCTCGAAGGCTTTGCTTCTATAAGGGGAAGCGCCGCCCAACAGCGAGTGGAATTTCTCCCAAATGTATAGTTAGTTTTAATTTATTTCTTTTTTAGTTTTAAATTTTAATATTTAGCACTTTTATTGTGAACTTTAGTTTCATAATTATGAGAGGCTAAAATCCTCATCTAAGGTTGAAGATGAAGCTTCGCCATTGTTTGGCATAATATTTTTCAGATTTGTTCATACAATTATGATATTTTTGGTATAAATGTTCTGTTCAATTATTTGAATAAAATCTTATGATTGATTACTTCTAAATTGTTAAATGGGATATTCTTTATGTTTTGTCTGTCGGATACGGCAGATCATTCAAATTAGATTGGATATCCATTGTGATTTGTGAATTAAACGGATACATTGGATGGTTTTGGTTTAGTTTGGGTATTCGCCTTGATTTGTATAATGGAGGATTCATGGAATGATTTGATAGATTATTTTTATATAGAACATGAAGATATATGCTTTACTTTGGTGGGGTGGATTCAGAAAACCTTAGTGTTTTTATCAGTTGTTTTTAAATCAATTTAGTTTAGTTTATATTTCTTTGTAAGATATAATCAAAAATTTGAAACTAGGTTAAAATAGAGTTAGTTTAGATAAAAATATATTTTCACAATGTAATTCTCTGTGGATTTGACCTCGTACTTGCACAACACTATATTACAAACGACTCGTGCGCTTGTGAGTAATTTAAAACTCACAACAAGTTTTTGGTGCCGTTGCCGAGGATTTGTTTGGTTTGTGAAAATTAAATTTTTTTGTCTAAATTGATTTTATTTTTCTACTAGTTTAGTTAGCATTTTTGTTTTATTTTTCTTTTGCAATTTTATTTTAGTTTATTTATTTCTATTGGCAATTTCCCATAAAAAAATAAAAATAAAATAATTTTTTTTTTAAAATGTGGATGAATCCAGCGCCGGTTTCATAGTCTTTAGAGGACACCCTCAAGGATTTCATGAAGATGACCGGCCAGTCCATCAATACAGCCAATACATTCAATGTTGATAGTTGTTCCATCTGTACTAGTCCTATGCATTTAGCACATAATTGTCCATCTACGCCGACTTTTGCCGAGTATCCCATGGAACAAATGAACGCTTTCAATGACTATCGGTGGCAATCAAATGGATCTTACTCCGAGACGTACAATCCAGGGTGGCGGAACCACCCTAATTTTTCATGGAAGTAGAATCAACTAATAAATCAGGGAAGAGCCCCTCATCATGCTCACAATCAATACCCTCCCGGATTTCCTCCACCAGTTCCAAGTTATGGTCGCTCAACCCATCCAGCACCATTACCCGCTTACCAAGCTCCCACTCAAGCGCCAGTGTCGGTTTCACAGTCATTGAAGGACACCTTCAAGGATTTCATGAAGATGACCGGCCACTCCATCAGCGAAGTAAGGAGTGCATCAATAGTAAACACCCAAGTGATTGCCAAGCTAGAGAGTCAAATGGATCAATTGCAAGTCACGTGGGTGAAGGAGAGAAGGGAAAGTTCCCCAGTCAACCTGTGCCCAACCCGAAGGAATAGTTTGCGGTGGGAAATTCATCGACTCCTGCGCACGGACAGGAACAAGTGCAGTCGATTGTCACATTGTGGTCTAGGAGACAAGTTGACAATCAAGTGGAAGAGAACCCTGCTATGCAGCAAGGGCAAGAAAGTGGCAACAAGGAGAAGAGAGATGCTGAGCCATCTACAGCCACACCTACTGTTAAGGATCCTCCTAGGTTATTTGTACCTAAAGCACCTTACCCTAAGAGATTACAAGTGCCCAAGAAAAGAAGAAAATCTGAGGACATTGTGGAGGCATGCTTTGCTCAGTTTGGAGAGGATTTGGACTTGGATAAGCTACTTGAGCAAGCGAATGCTATCTTGGAGTCTGCTCCTCGGGAGAGCAGTAAGACGGAGGAGATTGTGGGTGAATCAAGCATTGAGGACCCCATGGAGGCACGCTTTGCTCAGTTTAGAAAGGATTTTGGATTTGGATAAGTTGCTTGAGCAAGCAAATGCTACTTTGGAGTCTGCTCCTTAGAAGAGCAATGAGGTGGAGGAGACCACAGCACCTGAACCCCCCAAGAAGGAACTTAAGCCTTTACCGGATAATCTTAAGTATAAGTTCCTAGGTCTAGCATATTCTTTGCCTGTGATTATAGCTTCAGATTTGGTTGATGCTCAAGAGGAAAAATTATTGGACGTTTTAAGATAGCACAAGGAAGCTATCGGTTGAACTAATGATGATATCAAGGGGATCTGCCCCTCGGTGGTGATGCACAAGATACATTTGAAGGAGAATGCCGCCATTGAGGGAGCCACAAAGAAGGCTCAACCCAGCTATGCACAAGGTTGTGACGACTGAAGTGATAAAGCTATTGGATACAGGGATCATTTATCCAATCTCTGATAGCAAATGGGTGAGCCCTATTCATATTGTGCCCAAGCGAGCTGGATTGACGGCAGTGAAAAATAAGGATGACGAGTTGGTTTCAACTCGTGTACAGTCATGATGGAGATTGAGTATAGACTACCGTAAGTTAAATGTTGCCACAAGGAATGATCATTTTCAACTCCCATTTATTGATCAAATGGTGGAGCACTTGGCTAGGCACGATTACTATTGCTTCTTGGATGGTTATTCTGGATATAACCATGTCCCTGTGGACCCCAAAGATCAGGAGAAGACAACGTTTACATGTCCTTTTGGGATATTTGCCTACTTTCGCATGCTCTTTGGGTTATACAATGCACCCACTACTTTTCAGCGGTGCATGGTCAGTATATTCTCGGACATGGTAGAGCATTTCTTAGAGACGTTCATGGACGACTTCTCCATGTTCGGTTTATCATTTGAGGAGTGTTTACACCATCTCACTTTGATTTTAGTGCGTTGCAAGGAGAAGAACCTGGTACTTAA
This sequence comes from Bretschneidera sinensis, assembly GCA_023935145.1. Classification (NCBI taxonomy): domain Eukaryota; kingdom Viridiplantae; phylum Streptophyta; class Magnoliopsida; order Brassicales; family Akaniaceae; genus Bretschneidera; species Bretschneidera sinensis. Next base: position 108,521,544 of record CM043698.1, read on the forward strand.
TTGGGAGAAGTGCCGAGTCTAGCTAAAGAAGTAAAACTTAGCGCTCATGGGAGGCACCCCACAGCATATCCTTTCTGTTCATTTATTATTTTGCATATTTCTTGTTACTGTTTATTTCTAGTGTTTCTTTTGTTTTTCAGTCTTTATTTTTCAGGGACAACGCATACTTCCGATCAAGTTTGGGGGTATGCTATGAGCTATACTAACCAGCTAGTTCTCCATCTCCCAAGTTAGCTCTTTCCATATTATTCACACATTGGGAACAATGTGTAAATTAAGTTTGGGGGTACAGGAGACACATTACACATATTTTGTCCTAATTTTTTGTTGTTTTTTCTTTGTGACGATAAAGGCATGCTCATGTTAATTTAAAATTTTGGTTGATCTAAACAAGTACTGTGATGTAATTTCATTGGCGAGCTTAAAATTGTGAACACATGATTTGATGATAGAGTTTTAAAACTTTGTTACTTATTTTAGGCATTTGAGAATTCACATGTTTAAGCTAATTTGACATGAGCACATTAGTACAAAATTGTGTGGGGTATGACATGTGATTTTAATGTGTATGTTTCCTTGTCTTAACTGAAACTGGATGACTTGTTGGATAAACACTTGGTAATAGAAAAGCATAAGAAAAAAATAAAAAAAACAAATAATAGTACTAATATTTATAATGATCATCATCAATAAATTTTTCACTGAGTAACTGGACCTCTTGCCTCAGTAAGCAGTGAATATTCACGTCAAAATGTGGGAATTTTATTCATAACGATCATTGCGAAACTTTTCGTTGTGTAACTGGACCTCTTGCCTCAGTAAGTAGTGAGTGTTCACGTCAAAAGGTAGAAATTTTGCTTGGCAGCATTAAGGCCAGTTTAGTTTTGTAGCCTTTTTGACTCGAGTTAGTAAGTCTTTAGGGGTGTCTTTACACCTAATGCCCTAAAACCATCTGGTTTGGGAGTCACTGACTCAACACTCGCTACATGAGTCAATTAGAAAGCTTAAGGGAACTAAACATAGCAGAGCCTTATAATAAAAGAAAATAAAATTATGCCATCATTGTTCATTCTGATGAGAAATTCTGTGAATCTTGAGACATGGAGACATTGTACATTGAAGTTATTTGGAAGCCTCATCTGTATATGCTAATTCACTTTACACTGATTTAAGCTTGTGATGTCTTAGCCTGCCTCTTATAAATAATTAGGTTTTAAAATTGCTATTCATTGTGAAGATGGGTTATATCTTTTTAAGCTTGCTCATCGATGAATATCATGGTTTTCAGTGCTCCTTAAATTTTTGGATACCATGAGTGATGAACTTATCTTTATGTTCTTTGTTTTTCATTTAGTTTTTTATTTTGTTTTGCTAAGGGACTAGCAAAATGTAAGTTTGGATGTATTTGATGAGTGCAAAATATTTCATATTTTGGCCCCTTAATTTACATTTGTTAGCTTAGGAATTTGTTACTTTGAGTTGTTTTTGTTGTGTTACAGGTTTACAAGCACTTGGAAAGGAGTTTCACTAAAATTGCCAGAATTGCCTGTACAGACCAGTCATTTTTGTGGATTTTACTGTGTTGATTCAGGAAGAACTAGGAGATGATCTATATATTCTTAGAAAGATCTGGATGTCTATTTTCTGAAGAATTTTATGGCTCATAAAAATTATTTTTCTAGAGAAAGTTATGGCAGTTCTAGTAGACAAAGGTCAGGCTATGTGTGATTTCAGCGTGTCAGATCAGTCATTTTTGTGGATTTTACTGTATTTATTTAGGAAGAACCAGTAGATGAGACATATATGCTTGGAAAGATCCGGATGTTTATTTTCTGAGGAATTTTACAGCTCATAAAAATAATTTTTCTAGAGAAATTTATGGCAGTTTTAGTAGACAAAGACCAGGCAGTGCACCATGCTGCGCTCGAGCGCACAAGACTGTGATTGAGCGCATTCGGGTAGTATCCCACATTGAATTTGAAACATATTACACTCTTGAGTTTTCCTATAAAAGCCCCACCTCACTGAAGCAATTGGTGTGCAATCCAAAGAACTTCTGCTAGCATTTTGGTGGATCTCGAAGGCTTTGCTACCACAAGGGGAAGCGCCGCCCAACAGCGAGTGGAATTTCTCCCAATGTATAGTCAGTTTTAATTTATTTCTTTTTTAGTTTTAAAGTTTAATATTTAGCACTTTTATTGTGAACTTTAGTTTCATAATTACGATAGGCTAAAATCCTCATCTAAGGTTGAAGATGAAGTATCGCCATTGTTTGGCATAATATTTTTCAGATTTGTTCATACAATTCTGATTTTTTAGTATAAATGTTCTGTTCAATTATTTGAGTAAAATCTTATGATTGATTGCTTTTAAATTGTTAAATTGGATATTCTTTGTGTTATATCTGCTGGATACGGTGGATCATTCAAATTAGATTGGATATCCATTGTGATTTGTGAATTAAAAAGATACATTGGATGGTTTTGGTTTAGTTTGGGTATTCGCCGTGATTTGTATAATGGTGGATTCATGGAATAATTTGATAGATTATTTTTATATAGAACATGACGATATATGCTTTACTTTGGTGAGGTGGATTTAGAAAACCTTAGTGTTTTTATCAGTTGTTTTTAAATCAATTTAGTTTAGTTTATATTTCTTTGCAAGATACAATCAAAAATTCGAAACTAGGTTAAAATAGGGTTAGTTTAGATAAAAATATATTTTCACAATGCAATTCCCTGTGGATTTGACCTCACACTTGTACAACACTATATTGCAAATGACTTGTGTGCTTGCGAGTAATTTAAAACTCACAATAGTATTCTTCATTATTTCTATGTACTTAAAACTTACTATTTTTCTACCCTTTGCTCATATTCCATTTTTATCGAGTTTGGTCTTGCTTATAAACATAATTTTCAAAATTTCTTGATGAAAATATCTTTCAAAGTCTCGATCATTTGTATCTTAGTTTTTTCATAGAGATCCAAGAGGAAGGATACTTATAAAAAAAAATGGGTACAAAATGAGGTGTATACATTTGCTTCTCTTTGACAATACATATATAGAATGTGTATGTAGTGTTTAAAGCTATAGAGACAAATCATTTTACTCATTTAAGTGATAAGTACTATGCATGTGAAAATGTGCTCACACAACATGCAGATGCACATAGTCGAGTTGATCTTGTTGAGCTTCCTACATACCCATATAAGGATTAGACCGGATATAATTCAACAAATATGGGGCAAACGACAATTTTTCAACTTAAGATGCAACCTCTTGCTATACTTATGAAAACATAAAGTTGTGTACATGGCTTGCACTGCGAATAACTATCAACTTGAACTCGGGATTTTGGTTGTGGTACTCCATACTTAGAGATTTTGGTTCTAACTTTTGAATTTCTGCATTCTTTCCCTAATTTTTCTTGGATTGAAAGTTTTGATAGAATTTGAATCTTGTGGGGTAAAATTGGGATTCATCATTTCACAAGAAGTGATCCTGGTTGAAGGTCCCTATGACGAATCTTTGATCCTAGTGTGCTCGGACTTGGTAAGTGAGGAAGTATGAATTTAATTGGAGAGTATGAGAAATTGTAAGACCCTTTTATTCAATCCATTTAATTCACTTTGGGTGTAAATCAATGACTTTATTTGATTCAACTAATCCAAAACCAAAGTCTTCATTTAAATTTTGACCCAATCTAAAACCCACTAAAGCCCTTTGATCTTTCCTAAGCCCAAACACCTTTGGTCCAAATTTCAAGCCCAAGAAGACTTCTAATTTTTAAGGCTAAACTTCCAATTTCACCCTCCACTTGGCACTCCTTGACCGGTTCACTTTTCTCAGAGTAAAAGTTAATTTTTTATATAACCAAAAAGATATCTCTCTCCTCTCCCAGTGTGGTGGCCATAATGAGGACTTTTCACTCTTTCTTTTTGCTTTTTGAACTCACATATCCCTCCTAGATTCCCTCATCTTATTTTTTTTTTACCAAATGATACATTTTTTCCACATAAAATAAGATCTCTTTTTACCTAAAAAGCAACAACAATGCACTTATAAAGTAGTTGATTTTTCTCCCTTTTTGGACAGCCATATGTACCAAAAAAGAGTTTTTCTTCTTCTCCATTTGCTTAGTTAATTGGACATCACTTTATTAATCTTCCACCCTTTCTTAAATGTTAAATGACACATTTTTCTACCCAAAAAAAAATCACATTTTATACCCCAAAAATAGCACCTAAAAAACAGCAGCTTTTTTATAATGTGAAACATTTTTCTCTTTTCTTTTGCTTTGTAATTGCACTCTTTTTCCCCTAAGCTTTTTCACTTTATTACATATCAAAAATTAAATAAAATTATGTCTTTTCTACCCCCATTGGTCATCCAAAGCAAGGAGAGTTTCCCCTCACCTTTTTTGCTTTTGCTTTTGCTTTATTGAAAACACTCCAAAATGTCCTTTCTTATTCACCTTTTTACAAACCTTCTTCTTCACTTTTTTTCACCTCAAAGAAAGCCCTCCCTCTTCCCCATATCTAGCCACCTAAAAGTATTTTCCCTATCATTTTTCACTTGTTTACCACACTTTCCGTCTCTAGCCCCACCTTTACACCCCAAAAGTGAAACATCTTTTTCATCTCAAAAGTTGAAACATTCCCCTTCCCTATATGACCGGGCACCTTCTTTTCACCTATTATTTTTCTTTTTTCAATCTCTTGGCCAGCCCTTACTCCTCTTATAAATACCCCCTTTTGCTAACACAAAAAAAAAAAATACAACAACACAACACTAAGGCAAAGTGTAACAACTCATCCTGGGTTGGCCACTCCCGAGACGGTGTCATCACATTTTGAAAATCCCAACACAACACCCGAGACGGTGTCATCACATTTTGAAAATCCCAACACAACACATATATGCAATAATAAAAATAATACTAACAGAAATTTTTACTTCAATCCTCAACCCTCAACAGGGGAGGTACATCATTCTGATCTTGACTTAAACATTTTATACAACGTAAAATGCATGAATATTTACAAATAAATTTTTAATTTATTTTCTCATTAGTCTAAGGATGTGGACATGTACACGGCTTATAGATAATGATTTCATCTAAATCTTAACTCACCAAACTACATGTCCTGCCTGCTACCTGAAATCATTGTACAATGAGGGATGAGCTTCACAAGCTCAATGAATTAAATTTTGTTAGTATTTGTCTAAGGTTCAACCATGTCCAAACATGGTTCAAAGATGGTTAAAGTCTAAACCAAGGGTGGAAGATTAAATTTCAGCAAGTTAGAAGACTGCACACATGTGTGTGCATCACTTTGGAGCAAGGTAAGGCTAGGCGCACTAGTGTGTGCACTTCTGCACACAAGTAGAAGGGTGTGCGCACAGCTGGGAGAAGGGGGCGGCATCAGTGTGCACCGTGCCCCTCCTTCTTCAGCATCGTACCTTACAGAATGGGGACTCTAGGGATGCACCACATCGCACATAACCCAGCACCTCACCGCTCCTTCATCAGCGGCGTACAGCCCAGGGAGTGTGCAAAGGCACTCTGCCCAGCACCGTATCGCGCCCTGTTGAGCACCTAAGCGCTAGGAAAAATACTACACACATGGATAACCTATTTCAAGCCCCTCTTAAGTGCATGGGTGCAAGGTTAAAATGCACAGCACCACTTAGGAGTGATGGAGGGCCATGATTAAGTGGTAATCATGATCAAAGGGTGAAGATTGAATCTCAAGAATGACCAAGAAGTGGGTGGCTATAAAAGGGGTTCTCTAGCCTCATTTTTCACATATAGAAAAACACAAGTTAGTGACATACTTTAAGATCAATTTTAATATAAGAGTGAATTATGTGAGAGACATAACACAAGAGGGACTCTTTGTAGTGAGGCTGGTTGTAAGAGAGAGAGAAGTTTAGATTAGATAGAGAGCATTGTTAGTTCTCATCTTCTTCCTTTCTTCTCTTCTTGGTTTCTTCAAGAACTTGAGCTTCTTGAAGGGGATTGCTATAACTTGTAAGAACAATTTGATTTAGTGCAAAGAGTTCGGAGGAACTCACGGGGACGTAGGCACATTGCCGAACCTCAATAACAATTGCTTGTCTTCTTTCTTTCTTTGATTTTCTGTTCCTATTTTCGATTCCAATTCTTTCTACAAGTCATTCTAGACTTGGGTGTTTGGAAGATCACCACCTGGGTATCTTGTCAAGGTGATTTCCAATAGTGGTATCAGAGCTTGGTTAGAGGGTATCGGAGTAAGAACAAGAAGGTGATGAAGCCAAGACTCCAAGAATCAAAGATCAATTTCTTGAGTGATTCAAGAATGGTGTAAAGATCAAGATCTGATTGTGTTCTTGAGATAGATTCAAGAACAGTGTTAAGATCCATCTTCGATCTGTGTTCTTGAGGTTGAAAAAAGCATTTGTGGGTAGTGCATAAATCAGGGATCTTGTCCGCAAAGATGGCTTCAAATTTCTGTGTTGAGAAGTTCGATGGAAAGGAAGACTTTGCCCTTTAGAAGTGGAAGATCAAGGCGGTTCTAATGCAACAGAAAGTGGACTTAGCTATTAGAGAAGATGATGCTTTTCCAGCAAGTGTCACGGAGGACCAGCGGACCGAGATGAAGAAGATGGCTTACAGCACCATTTTCTTGCACATGTCGGATAGCGTCACAAGGGAGTACGGAGACTCAGTAGATCCGGCTGTCATATGGAAAAAACTAGATGAGTTGTTTCTTACCAAAACTCTCCCTAACAAGATTTATCTTCTTAAAAGAATCTTTGCTTTTAAAATGGATCCTAGTAAAGAATTGTAAGATAATCTTGATGTCTTTAATAAGCTAGTTCAAGATTTGAATAGCTGCAGCATTACTTTTTCGGATGAACAATTGGCTGTTATCTTGTTAAATTCTCTTCCTGATTGCTTTAATAACTTGATTAATTCCATTGAGTATGGAAGGGACACTTTAACAAAGGAGATTGTGATCAATGCCATAAGGGCACATGATTTCAAAGCCAAGATGAAGATGACGTCAAGTGGAGAGGAGCTGTTCGTAAGAAGAAGGTCAGCAACTCAGAATGGCAGCAACAATGGCTACAACCGGGACAAAGGTAGAGGAGAAAGCCATGGGAGAGCACACTCTAAACTAAGGGTTGGAAGAAGGAGATGCTTCTATTTCAACAAGGAGGGCCATTTCAAAAAAGATTGCAAGAAGAGGATATAGGATGAGAGGAGAAGCAATACAAACAATGGAAAGGCTTCGATTGCCATAGGAGAACAGCAAGGTGATGATGTTCTTGTTGTATTCTCGTATATAAGCAAGAGGTAAGAAGGCAACGAAAAGTGGATTCTTGATTCCGAGTGCACTTATCACATGTTCCCTCATAAGGAATGGTTCAAGAATTTCAAGGAGATCAATAATGGAAGGGTCTTCTTGGGAAATGACAATTCTTGCCAAGTGAGAAGGATTGGAGACATCCAATTAAGGATGTTTGATGAAGTCACAAGGCTGCTAGAAAATTTGAGGAATGTTCCAGATTTGAAGAGAAATTTGATCTCATTGGGGTAGCTGGATTCTATGGGGTATACATGCAAAGTAGAGGGAGGAAAGATCAAGGTGGGCAAGGGATCTTTGGTAGTGGTTAAGATGGATAGGGTAGCCCTTTAGCACACTCACTTGGGATATATGAGCGAAGAGGGCCTGCAAGTTCTCAGCAAGGATAGCCTACTTGGTGGAGACAAAGTAGAGGAACTTGATTTCTGCGAGTGTTGTGTTCTTGAGAAGCAACATCGGGTCAGCTTCAACACCGGAGTGCACAAGTCTAAGGGCATTCTTGACAACATTCATACGGACCTTTGGGGACCAGCAAGGACACCAACACAGGGAGGTAACTTTTACTTTCTGTCTTTAATTGATGATTATTCAAGAAGAGTGTGGGTTTATTTGCTTAGAAATAAATCAGATGCCTTGAATAAGTTAGTGGTGTGGAAAGGACTGGTTGAGACTCAAATTGGTAGAGTAGTTAAGGAGATAATAACTGATAATGGCTTAGAAATTTTTAACCAAGAACTTGATCAAATCTGTAGGTTAAATGGCATTCTAAGACATAGGACAGTTGTGGAAACCCTTCAGCAAAGTGGAGTTGCTGAGAGGATAAATAAGACCCTTATGGAAAATGTTAGGTGCATGCTAATAGGATCTGGTTTACCAAAATATTTTTGGGGTGAAGCTGTGGCTACAGCTGTATACTTGGTAAATAGATCACCCTCTAGAGCTTTAGAGTTCAAGACTCCCATGGAGATGTGGAGTGGAAAACCCCCTGAATTAAACAACCTTAGAACTTTTGGATGTGTTGTATATGCACATCAAAGGGAGGATAAACTTAGCCCATGATCTAGAAAATGTGTATTTCTAGGATATGGTGATGGGGTTAAGGGATATAGGTTGTGGTCCTTAGAAAAGAAGGGCATGAAACTAATTATAAGTAGGGATGTTATTTTTAAGGAATTGTTATTTCCCTACTTGGAGAAAACTAACCCTGCAGGGGCTAGTGAGCAAACCAGATTGGTTCTTATGGAGCATAACATCAAGGAAGATTCGGTTCATGTAGAGCAAATGAGGCAAGAGTTTTCGGACCAGGTAGAGCCCATTAATGAATACCAAGCTCAAAAAACTCAAGAAGAGGCTGAACAAGAAGAGGTTGATGCAGCAAATCGGAATGACTACCAGCTTACAAGAGACCGGGAAGGAAGACTAGTCGGACCACCTTCAAGATATGGGTTTGTGGATGCTATGGATGCAGCAGCTCCTTAGACAGAAGGAGAGATGAGTGAACAAGAGACTTACACGGATGCTATGGAGTATAAGGATTCGTCAAAGTGGCAGCCGGCTATGGAGGAAGAAATGGATTCTTTGAGGAATAACAACTTTTGGGAATTGGTGAAAATTCCAGGAAAACAGAAAGTTGTGGAATGTAAGTGCACTTACAAAATCAAAGAAGGGTACCCTCAAAGAGATAAAGTCCAGAACAAAGCTAGAATGGTGGTGAATGGGTTCACAAGAAGAGAAGACATAGGTTTCACAGAAACTTTCTCACCTGGACATAAGGTGGAGAAGATGGTGAGTGTCCTCATCTATGTCGATGACGTGCTATTGGTTCGAAATAGCAAGGAGATGATGGAAAGGTTTACATCTCAATTCAGTGAGGAGTTTGAGAGAAAGGATCTCAGCTTTACACAAAAGATCCTTGGGATGTGTAGAATCTAAGAAAATGAGATAAACTGGTTAAGGGTTTCTTGGGCAATGGGTGTTCTCAGCAGATTTATGAGTAATCCCGGAAAGAAGCATTAGCTTAGGATGAAGAGGTTGCTGAGATATTTAAAGGCTCAGTGGCAGCCGGTGGTAGCACTCATAACAACCCGGGCAGAATGCATAGCGGCTACGGAAGCTATAGCAGAGGCTATGGGATGCAAAGGGTTGTTGGACGAGTGGGAGGTCCTAAAAGAGTAGGTGGTGGTGTATTTAGATAGCCAAAGTGTGTGGCACTTATGGAGGAATCTAGTGTTCCATAAGGGGACGAAGCATATGGATGTTCGGTATCATTATTTTCCAAAAAATGGTACGAAATTATGCATTCATGTTGACAAGAAGACCACGGAAGAAAGTCCTTCAGATTTAAGCACCAAGGTTCTACCTCTAAAAAGGTACAATCATTGCCTTGGACTTCTTAAGAATGGATTCGGTTGATTGATGACTCAAGATGAGTTTGGATCCTGAAGTTCTCTGCACAATGGTTCAGGTTTTTGAACACTTAGACAAAGGTAGAGATTGTTGGTATTTTTCTAAAGTTCAAACATGTCCAAACTTAATAGTGATGGAGGGCCATGATTAAGTGGTAATCATGATCAAAGGGTGAAGATTGAATCTCAAGAATGACCAAGAAGTGGGTGGCTATAAAAGGGGTTCCCTAGCCTCATTTTTCACATATAGAAAAACACAAGTTAGTGACATACTTTAAGATTAATTGTAATACAAGAGAGAATTTTGTGAGAGACATAAACACAAGAGAGACTCTTTGTAGTGAGGCTGGTTGTAAGAAAGAGAGAAGTCTAGATTAGATAGAGAGCATTGTTAGTTCTCATCTTCTTTCTTTCTTCTCTTCTTGGTTTCTTTAAGAACTTGAGCTTCTTAAAGAGGATTGCTATAACTTTTAAAAACCATTTGATTTAGTGCAGAGAGTTCGAAGAAACTCACAGGAACGTAGGCACATTGCTGAACCTCGATAACAATTGTTTGTCTTCTTTCTTTCTTTTATTTTCTGTTCCTGTTTTCGATTCTAATTCTTTCTACAAGTCATTCTAGACTTGGGTGTTTGGAAGATCACCACCTGGGTATTTTGTCAAGGTGATTTCCAATAAATTTTCTAGAAATATTCAATTTATATAAATAGTCCTTTAATATTTAATCATTTATATCTCATATAACTTGATAATAGCATATAGTCTAACATTTAGATAATTCTTATCATATCATAATTCTATGTTTCCTTCTCACAATGACTGTCTCTTAGTGAGACTCATTGATGAGTGCCAAATATTGCATATTTTGGGCCCTTAATTTACATTTTTTAGCTTAGGAATTTGTTACTTTGATTTGTTTTTTCGTTGTTTTACAAGTTTACAAGCACTTGGAAAGGAGTTTCACTAAATTACCATAATTGCCCGTACAGATCAGTCTTTTTTGCATATTAAACTGCATTGATTCAGGAAGAACTAGGAGATGAGCCATATATGCTTGGAAAGATCCAGATGTCTATTTTATGGGAAATTTTATAGCTCATAAATATGATTTTTCTAGACAAAGTTATGGCAATTTTAGTAGACAAATGTCAGGCTGTGTGTGATTTCTGCGTGGCAAAAGTGATTTTTGTAGATTAAACTATAATGATTCAGGAAGAACCAGGAGATGAGCCATATATGCTTGGAAAAATCTAGATGTCTATTTTTTGGGGAATTTTATGACAGTTTTAGTAGACAAAGGTCAGGTTGTGCGGGATTTCAGCGTGGGCAGAAGTTTTGAAGTGCATGTGAAGGCTTAAATCCCACATCCCACATCGGTTGGAAACATATTCTATATCCCACATCCCATATCAGATTGGAAACACATTGCACTCATGGAGTTCCCCTATAAAAGACCCATTTTACTTCATCAAATCGATGTGCAATCCGGAGGACTTCTGCGAGTAATCTGGGGGATCTCCGAGGCTTTGCTACCAAAGGGGGGAAGCGCTGCGCAACAGATGCGAGTGGAATTTCTCTCAATATATAATCAGTTTTAATTTATTTCTTTTGAGTTTAAAGTTTTATGTTTAGCACTTTAATTGTGAAATTTAGTTTCATAATCATGAGAGGCTAAAACCTTCATCTAAGGTTGAAGATGAAGCCTCGCCATTTTTTGGCATAATATTTTCAGATATGTTCATACAATTATGATATTTTTAGTATTAATGTTCCGTTTCAATTGTATGACTAAATTCTTATAATTGATTGTGTTTAAATTGTCCAAATTGATTATTCTTTGTGTTTCAGCCGCTGAATATGGCGGATCATCCAAAGTAAATTGGATATCCATTGTGATTCTAAAGGCATACATTGGATGATTTGGTTGAATTAGGGTATTCACTATGATTTTTATAATGGTGGATTCATGGAATTATTTGATAGATTACTTTTATACATAACAGAAAAATATATGCTTTATTTTGGTGGAGTAGATTCAGAAACCTTAGTATTTTTATCATTTCTTTTAATTCAATTTAGTTTAGTTTATATTCTTTGCAAAATACAATTCAAAATTTGGAACTAGGCTAAAATAGGTTTAGTTTAGATAAAAATATATTTTCACGAAGCAATTCCCTGTGGATTCGACCACGCACTTGTACACACTATATTGCAAATGACTCGTGCACTTGCGAGTAATTTAAAACTCACAATAAGTTTTTGGTGCCGTTGCTGAGGATTTGTTTATTGGTGAAAATTAAATTTTTGTCTGAATTGATTTTATTTTTCTACTAGTTTAGTTAGCATTTTTGTTTCATTTTTATTTTTGCAATTTTATTTGTTTCTATTTGCAATTGCTTATAAAAAAAATTAAAAATTAAAAAAAATAAAATAGTGGATGAATAAAGCATTGAGGACCCCTTGGAGGCATGCTTTTCTCAGTATAGAGAGGATTTGGATTTATATAAATTACTTGAGCAAGCAAATGTTATTTTGGAGTCTGCTCCTCGGGAGAATAGTGAGACGGAGGAGACTATGGATGAATCCAGCATTGAGGACCCCCTGGAGGCATGTTTTGCTCAGTTTGGAGAGGATTTGGATTGATAAGTTACTTGAGCAAGCGAATGCCATTTTGAAGTCTTTTCTTCGGGACAGCAGTGAGATGGAAGAGACCGTAGCACTTGAGCCCCCCAAGATGGGACTTAAGACTTTACCAGACAATCTTAAGTATAAATTCTTAGGTCCAGCAGAGTCTTTGCCTAGGATTATAGTTTTAGATTTAGTTGCTGCTCAAGAGGAGAAGAACCTGGTGCTTAATTGGGAGAAGTGTCTTTTTATAGTAAAGTAAGGTATTGTACTGGGGCACGTCGTATCTCATCAAGGGATTGAGGTTGACAAAGCGAAGGTGGACCTGATTTCCAACCTTCCACCCCCACGTACGGTGAAGGAGGGTCGTTTTTTTCTGGGCAATGCATGATTCTACAGGTGATTTATCCAAGATTTTAGCAAGATTGCCAGGCTCTTGTGCAAGTTTTGAGTCTGGCTGAAGACATTAAACTTAGAGCTCATGGGAGGCAACCCACAACGTATCTTTTATTGTTTTTTTTTCATATTTCTTGTTACTGTTTTTTTTTTAGTTTTTTTTTTTTTTGTTTTCCAGTCTTTATTTTTTAGAGACAACGTGTACTTCATATCAAGTTTGGGGGTATGCTATGAGCCATACCAGTCTAGCTAGTTCTCCATCTCCCAGGTTAGCTCTTTCAATATTATTCACACATTGGGGTCAATGTGTAATTTAAGTTTGGGGGTATGGGAGACACATTACACACACTTTGTCCTAATTTGTTGTTGTTTTTTCTTCGTTTTAAAGAGAAGATAAATGCATGCTCATGTTATTTTGAAATTTTGGTTGATCTAAACAAATAATATGACGTGATGTCATTGGTGAGCTTAAAATCTTGAACTCATGATCTGATGATAGAATTTTAAAATTTAGCTACGTACTTTAGGAATTTGAGAATTCACATGTTTGATCTAATTTGACATGAGCACATTAGCACAAAATTATGTGAAGTATGACATGTGATTTTAATGTATATGTTTTCTTGTCTTAACTGAAACTGGATGACTTGTTGGATTAACACTTTGGCATAGAAAAGTATAAAAAAAAAATTTAATGATCTTCAATAAACTTTCCACTGAGTAACTGGACATCTTGCCTCAGTAAACAGTGAGTGTTCACGTCAAAAGGTGGGAATTTTATTCGTAAGGATCGTTGAGAAACTTTCCGCTGAGTACTCAGTAAGCAGTGAGTGTTCATGTCAAAAGGTGAGAATTTTGCTTGGTAGTATTAAGGCCAGTTTAGTTTCGTAGCCTTTTTTACTCGAGTTAGTAAGTCCTTAGGGTGTCTTTACACCTAATGCTCTAAAACCATATAGTTTGGGAGTTCTTGACTCAACACTCGCTACATAGGTCAATTAGAAAGCTTAAGAGAACTAAATATAGCATAGCCTTATAATAAAAGAGAGAAGAAATTAAAACTATGTCATCGTTGTTCATTCTGATGAGAAATTATGTGAATCTTGAGACATGGAGACATTGTACATTGAAGTTATTTGGAAGCCTCATCTTTATATGCTAATTCACTTTACACTGAGTCAGACTTATGATGCCTTAGCTTATCTTTTGTAAGTAATTAGATTTTAAAATTCCTATTCATTGCGAAGATGGGTTTATATTTTAAGCTTGCTCATGAATGAATATCATGGTTTTGTGTGCTACTTAAATTTTTGGACATCATGAATGATGGATTTATCTTTGTGTTCTTTGTTTTTCATTTAGTTTTTTATTTTGTTTTGCTAAGGGACTAGCAAAATTTAAGTTTGGGGGTATTTGATGAGTGCAAAATATTTCATATTTTGGCCCCTTAATTTACATTTGTTAGCTTAGGAATTTGTTACTTTGAGTTGCTTTTTTCGTTGTTTTACAGGTTTACAAGCACTTGGAAAAGAGTTTCACTAAATTTTTCCCGTACAGATCAGTCATTTTTGCAGATTAAACTGTATTGATTCAGGAAGAACCAGGAGATGAGCCATATATGCTTGGAAAGATCCGGATGTCTATTTTCTGGGGAATTTTACAGCTCATAACTATGATTTTGTTGGAAAATCACCTTCTTGCAGAATCCCAGGTTGTGATCTTTCCAAACGCCCAAGTCTAGAATAATTTGTAATAAACAGCAATCACACAATCAAAGAAAGAACACCAGCAATTGTTATCGAGGTTTGGCAATGTGCCTACGTCCCCGTGAGCTCCTCCGAGCTCTCTGCACTAAATCAATGGAGTTCTTATAATTACAGCAACACCTCTTCAAGACCAATGTGTTCTTAAAGAACGAAATAAGAGAAAAGAAAGTGATAAGGACTAAGTGTTTCCCTGGAATTTTCCCCAAAAAAATTTTGATTACAAAGCCCTTGAATCCCCAATCTATACTACTCTCTCTCTTAACAACCAGCCTCTCTTGAATGAATCTCTCCTGTGTGTTTTGTGTCTTTGCACTCTCACACACCATGTGTTCTATTTCACACACACTTTGCACTGCACCTTGAATTGCTCCTAGATGATCCTTTATATAATGCAACCACTTCTTAAACCAATCTTGAAGTCAATCTCAACCCTTAGATCTTGAGAACCAATCAATCATAGCCTTTCAACAAGTCCAAGTAATCCTGTGCATTTTAACCAAGTCCCATACACCTTTCAACATGTTGAAAAGGAGGAATCATGTGTGCTTGGCACCGCGGCCTAGAACAGAGCCGGCCGCGGTGCACAATAGGGTAGCACTTCACCATCTTCTGGGGACTACGGCACCCAAGGCTGAGCCGCGGCGCGACCTGGAGGGGAGAAGATCCGAGCATGTTGGAGGTCGCAGCGCGCAAGGCTGACCTGATGCTGAATTTTCATCTATTTAATTCTTGGAAAAATCCCAACAATCTCTACCTTTGTCTAAGTAATTAAATCCGAACCCATTGTGCAGGGAACTCAGGATCCAAACTCAACTTGAGTCACTATATCATCCGACTCCAATCCTAAGAAGTCCAAGGCAATGATTGAACTTTCTTAGAGGTAGAACTTTAGTACCTAAATCTGTAGGATTTTCTTCCGTTGCGACTTTGTCCACATGAATGCATCCTTTCGTAACATTTTCTTGACTGAAATGATACCAAACATCCATATGCTTAGTCCTCTCATGGAACACCGGGTTCCTACACAAGTGCAACGCACTTTGGCTGTCCGAATACACCACCACCTGCTCTTTTAGGACCTTCAACTCTTCCAACAACCCTTTGCACCACATAGCCTCCTTAACCGCTTCCGTTGCTACTATGTACTCTGCCCCGGTTGTTGAGAGTGCAACCACCGGCTGCAACTGAGCCTTCAAATACCTCAGCAACCACTTCATCCCAAGCCAAAGCTCCTTTCTAGGATTATTCACAAATCTGCTAAGAATACTAATTGCCATAATGAACATGATTGATCCAACCGCACTAGAGTAAGGGACCTTTTCCATTTCCTTATTCTCCTCATCCGTTCCAGGACATTGTTCACTGGAGAACTTGAAATGACCAGCAAGGGGAATCTTTACTGGATTATCATCTTCTATAGAAAACTTATACAACATCTTTTCTATGTAGGACGACTGAGAAACCTTCAACCTGTTTCTCTCCCTTTCCCGGATTATTCTCATCCCAAAGATCTTTTGTGCAAGGCCAAGATCCTTCCTCTCAAACTCTAAACTAAATTGAGACTTCAACCTTTCTATCCTCTCCCTGCTATTACCAACCAACAACATATCATCGATTTAGATGAGGATAATCACCATTTCTTTCACCTTGTGTCCAGGTAAGAAAGTTTCTGTGAAATCTATGCCTTTTCTTTGCGTGAACCCCTTCGCCACTAGCCTAGCCTTATTATGGACTTCATCCCTTCTTTGATCTTGTAAATCCACTTACAATCCATAACTCTCTGTTTTCCTAGAATGTGCACCAATTCCTAAGAGTTGTTCTTCCTCAAAGAATGCATTTCTTCCTCCATAGCTAGCTTCCATCTTGACGAAACCTTACATCTCATGGCATCAATGTAAGTCTCTAGTTCACTTATCCCTCCTTCTCTCCAAGGAGCTGCTACATTCGTAGCCGTAAAACCATATCTCAAAGGTGGTCTGAGCAGCCTTCTTTCTCGGTCCCTTATGAGCTGATAGTCATTCTAACTTGCATCATCCCCTTCTAGTTCAGCCTTCTCCTGAGTGTCTTAAGCTTGGCCTTCATCAATGGGCTCTACCTGATCCGAACCCTTTTACCTTCCTTGCTCTACTTGAACTGAATTTTCCTTGATGCTACGCTCCACATAAACCGGGCTGGTTTGCTCACTATCCCCTGCAGGGTTAATTTTCTCCAAACAGGGAAATAAATGCTCATTAAAAATGACATCCCTACTTATTATGAGTTTAAATCCTTTTTACTCTAAGGACCACAACCTATACCCCTTAGCCCCTTCCCCATATCCTTGGAACACACATTTTTTAGACCTTAGGCTAAGTTTATCATCCTTTTGATGTGTATACGCAGCACACCCAAAAGTCCTAAGGTTGTTCAACTCAAGAGGTTTACCACTCCACATCTCCTCGGGAGTCTTAAGGTCCACAACCCTTGAGGGCGATCTATTAACCAAATACGCAGCAGTAGACACTACTTCCCCCTAAAATCATTTTGGCAATCCAGATCCTATAATCATGCACCTAACCTTTTCCATAAGGGTCTTATTCATCCTCTCAGCAACTCCATTTTGTTGAGGGGTTTTCACAACTGTTCTATGACTTAGAATGCCATTTAACTTACAGAATTGATCAAGTTCCTTGTTAAAAAATTCTAAGCCATTATCAGTTCTTAACACCTTAACTACCCTGTCCGTTTGAGTTTCCTCCAGCTTTTTCCACACCACAAATTTATTCAAAGCATCTGATTTATTTTTAAGCAAATAAACCCAAACCTTTCTAGAATAATCATCAATTAAAGATAGAAAGTAAAGATTACCTCCCTGTGTTGGTGTTCTTTCTGGTCCCCAAAGATCCGTATGAATGTAGTCAAGAATGCCCTTAGACTTGTGCAATCCGGTGTTGAAGCTAACCCGATGTTGTTTCCCAAGAACACAACATTCGTAGAAATCAAGTTTCTCTACTTTGTCACCATTGAGTAGATCGTTATTCCTGAGAACTTGCAGGCCTTTTTCACTCATGTGTCTCAAGCGATTGTGCCAAAGAGTTACCTTATCTATCTCTACCATCCAGCTTGCTGCTTGATCATTGATGTCCGTGTCTCTAATCATCTCATAGAAACCATCCTTCATTGTTGCTTTGATCACTATCAAAGATCCCTTGGTTACCTTGATCTTTCCTCTCTCTGCTTTGTATGTGTACCCTATGGAATCTAGCTGCCCCAATGAGATCAAATTTCTTCTCAACTCTGAAAGATATCTCACATTCCTCAGCAGCCTAGTCATTCCATCAAACATCCTAAACTGGATGTCTCTCGTGCCCCTCACTTGGTAAGAAGTATCATTCCCCAAGAAAACCTTTCCCCCACCGGTTTCCTTGAAATTCTTGAACCAATCCCGGTGAGGACACATATGATAGGTGCACCCGGAATCCAAGATCCATATTTTGCAGCCTTCTTGCCCCTTGCTCACATTTGAGCACACAACAAGAACATTATCATCTTGCTGTTCTCCCTTGGCGACCGAAGCCTCTCCATTCTTGGTATGGCTTCCTACCTCATCCCTCACCATCTTCTTGCAATCTTTCTTGAAATGACCCTCCTTATGGTAGTAGTAGCATCTCTTTCCTCCAAATCTCAGTTTAGAGTGCGCTCACCCATGGCCTTGTCCTGGTAATAGCCATGGATGTTGCTGCCATACCGAGTTGCTGGCCTTCCTCTAACGAACAACCCTTCCCCACTTGATGCTTCCCTCATCTTGGCTTTAAAATCATGAGCCTTTATAGCATTGATCACAATTTCTTTGGTTAGTGTATCTCTTCCATATTCAATAGCATTAATCAAGCTTTCAAAATAATCAGGAAGAGAATTCAACAATATAACAGCCAATTATTCATCCGAAAATGTTATACTACAACTAGCCAAATCTTGAACTAGTTTATTAAACACATCAAGCTTATCTTGTAACTCTTTATTAAGATCTATTTTAAAAGCACATATTCATTTCAGAAGATATATCTTATTAAGGAGAGTCTTGGTAAGAAACAACTCATCTAGTTTCTTCCAAATAGCAGTTGCATCTTTCGAGTCTCCGCATTCCCTTGTAACACTATCCGACATGTGCTGAAAGATGATGTTGTATGCCATCTTCTTCATCTCATTCCGCTGGACCTCCGTGAAACTTGCTGGAAAATCGTTATCTTCTCCAATTGCCAAGTCCACCTTTTGTTGCATAAGAACCGCCTTGATTTTCCGCTTCCAAAGGGCAAAGTCTCGCTTTCCATCAAACTTCTCAACAATGAAGTTTGAACCCACCTTGCGAAAAAAAATCCTAGATTTATGTAGCACCCACAATTGCTTTACAACTTTTAAATCTCAAGAACACGATCAAATCTTGATCACAACACCGTTCTTGAACCTCAAGAACACGATCAGATCTTGATCTCTTCTCCATTATTGAATTACCCAAGAAGTTTTCTTTAATTCTTGGTGCCTTGCTCCGATACCTGTTTTTCAGTTCTGATACCCGTTGTTGCTAGCTCTGATACCACTGTATCACCACCAAAGAATCCTTTGATTCTTGGAACTGAGCTCTGATACCACTGTTGGAATATCACCTTCTTGTGGATTCCTAGGTTGTGATCTTTCCAAACACCCAAGTCTAGAATGACTTGTAATAAACAGCAATCAGACAATCAAAGAAAGAACACAAGCAATTGTTATCGAGGTTCGGCAATGTGCCTATGTCCTCGTGAGCTTCTCCGAGCACTCTGCACTAAATCAATGGAGTTCTTACAATTATAGCAACATCTCTTCAAGACCTATTTGTTCTTGAAGAACGAAATAAGAGAAAAGAAAGTGATAAGGACTAAGTGTTTCCCTGGAATTTTCCCCAAGAAAATTCCAATTACAAAGCCCTTGAATCTCCAATCTATACTACTTTCTCTCTTAACAACCGACCTCTCATGAATGATTCTCTCCTGTGTGTTTTGTGTCTTTGCACTCTCACACACCATATGTTCTATTTCACACACACTTTGCATTGTACCTTGAATTTCACCTAGATGATCCTTTATATAGTGCAACCACTTCTTGAACTTGAAGTCAATCTCAACCCTTAGATCTTGAAGACCAATCAATCATAGCCCTTCAACAAGTCTAAGTAATCCTGTGCATTTTAACCAAGTACCACGCACCTTTCAACATGCTAAAAAGGAGGAGTCATGTGTGCCTGGCACCATGGCCCAAAATAGGGTTGGCCGCAGTGCATAACAGGGCAACACTTCACCATCTTCTGGGGGCTGCAGTGCCTAAGACTGAGCCACGGTGCGACCTGGAGGGGAGGAGATTCGAGCATGCTGGAGTTTACGGCCCACAAGACTGACCTGATGCTAAATTTCCATTTGTTTAATTCTTGAACAAATCCCAACAGATTTTTCTAGAGAAAGTTATGGTAGTTTTAATAGACAAAGGTCAGGCTGTGCGTGATTTCAATGTGACAGAAGTGATTTTTGCATATTAAATTGTAATGATTTAGGACAAACTAGAAGATGAGCCATATATGCTTGAAAAGATCCGAATATCTATTTTCTGGGGAATTTTACAGCTCGTAAAAATGATTTTTCTAGAGAAAGTTATGGTTGTTTTTGTAGACAAAGGCAAGGTTGTGCGGGATTTCAGCGTGGGCAGAAGTTTTGAAGGGCATGTGAAGGCTTAAATCCCACATCCCACATCGGTTGGAAACACATTCTATATCTCACATCCCACATCGGATTGGAAACACATTGCACTCATGGAGTTCCCCTATAAAAGCCCCATTTCACTTCATCAAATCGGTGTGTAATCCGGAGGACTTCTGCGAGCAATCTGGGGGATCTCCAAGGCTTTGCTACCAAAGGGGAGAAGCGCCGCACAACAGTTGCGAGTTGAATTTCTCTCAATGTATAGTCAGTTTAATTTATTTCTTTTTAGTTTAAACTTTTATGTTTAGCACTTTAATTGTGAAATTTAGTTTCATAATCATAAGAGGCTAAAACTTTCATCTAAGGTTAGAGATGAAGCCTCGCTATTGTTTGGCATAATATTTTCAGATATGTTCGTACAATTCTGATATTTTTAGTATTAATGTTATGTTTCAATTGTTTGAGTAAATTCTTATGATTGATTGTCTTTAAATTGTTCAAATTGGATATTCCTTGTGTTTCCTCTGCTGGATACGGTGGATCATCCAAAGTAAATTGGATATCCATTGTGATTCTAAAGGGATACATTGGATGATTTGGTTGAATTAGTGTATTTGCTGTGATTTGTATAATGGTGGATTAATAGAATTATTTGATAGATTACTTTTATACAGAACATGAAAATATATGCTTTATTTTGGTGGGGTGGATTCAGAAACCTTAGTATTTTTATCATTTCTTTCAACTTAATTTAGTTTAGTTTATATTCTTTGCAAAGTATAATTCAAAATTTGGAACTAGGTTAAAATGGGTTTAGTTTAGATAAAAATATATTTTCACGACACAATTCCTTGTGGATTCAACCTCATACTTGCACACACTATACTGCAAACGACTCGTGCGCTTGCGAGTAATTTAAAACTCACAACAAGTGTCTGGTGCCGTTGTCAGGGATTTGTTTTGTTGGTGAAAATTAAATTTTTGTCTGAATTGATTTATTTTTCTACTAGTTTAGTTAGCATTTTTGTTTCGTTTTTATTTTTGCAATTTTATTTTATTTTATTTGTTTCTATTTGCAATTGCCTATAAAAAAATTAAAATTAAATAAAATAGAATAAAAAAAATGGTGGATGAATCAAGCATTGAGGACTCCCTAGAGGCATGCTTTACTCAGTTTGGAGAGGATTTGGATTTGGATAAATTACTTGAGCAAGTGAATGCTATTTTGGAGTCTACTCCTCGGGAGAGCAGTGAGACGGAGGAGACTATGGATGAATCTAGCCTTGAGGACCCCCTGGAGGCATGTTTTGCTCAGTTTGGAGAGGATTTGGATTTGGATAAGTTACTTGAGCAAGCGAATGCCATTGGAGTCTGCTTCTCGGGAGAGTAGTGAGACGGAGGAGACTGCAGCACCTAAGCCCCCCAAGAAGGAACTTAAGCCTTTACCAGACAATCTTAAGTATAAGTTCTTAGGTCCAGCAGAGTCTTTACCTGTGATTATAGTTTCAGATTTGGTTGCTACTCAAGAGGAGAAGAACCTGGTGCTTAATTGGGAGAAGTGTCATTTTATGGTAAAGCAAGGTATTGTACTAGGGCATGTCATATCTCATCGGGGGATTGAAGTCGACAAAGCAAAGGTGGACCTAATTTCCAACCTTCCACCCCCACGTACAGTGAAGGAGGTTCGTTCCTTTTTGGGCAATGCAGGATTCTACAGGCGATTTATCCAAGATTTCAGCAAGATCGCCAGGCCCTTGTGCAAGTTGTGAGTTTGGTTGAAGACGTTAAACTTAGCGCGCATGGGAGGCAACCCACAATGTATCTTTTATTGTTTTAGTTTCGTAGTCCTTAGGGGTGTCTTTACACCTAATGCCCTAAAACCATCTAGTTTGGAAGTCATTGACTCAACACTCGCTACATGGGTTAATTAGAAAGCTTAAGGGAACTAAACATAGCAGAGCTTTATAATAAAAGAGAGAAAAAAATAAAACAATGCCAACGTTGTTCATTCTGATGAGAAATTCTATGAATCTTGAGACATAGAGACATTGTACATTAAAGTTATTTGGAAGCCTCATTTTTATATGCTAATTCACTTTACACTAAGTCAGACTTGTGATGCCTTAACCTGCCTTTTGTAAATAATTAGATTTTAAAATTCCTATTTATTGCGAAGATGGGTTTATATTTTAAGCTTGCTCATGAATGAATATCATGGTTTTGTGTGCTACTTAAATTTTTGGACACCATGAATGATGGATTTATCTTTGTGTTCTTTGTTTTTCATTTATTTTTTTATTATATTTTGCTAAGGGACTAGCAAAATATAAGTTTGAGGGTATTTGATGAGTTCCAAATATTGCATGTTTTGGCCCCTTAACTTACTTTTGTTAGATTATTATTTTTTTACTTTGAGTTGTTTTTTTCGTTGTTTTACATGTTAACAAGCATTGGAATGGAGTTTCACTAAATTGCCAAAATTATCTGTACATATCAATCATTTTTTTGCGGATTAAACTGTATTGATTCAGGAAGAACAAGGAGATGAGCCATATATGCTTGGAAAGATCCGGATGTCTATTTTCTGGATAATTTTACGGCGTGTAAATATGATTTTTCTAGAGAAAGTTATGGCAGTTTTAGTAGACAAAGGTCATGCTGTATGTGATTTCAGTGTGGCAAAAGTGATTTTTGCGGATTAAATTGTAATGATTCAGGAAGAACCAGGAGATGAGCCATATATGCTTGGAAAGATCCGGATGTTTATTTTCTGAAGAATTTTACGGCTTGTAAATATGATTTTTCTAGAGAAAGTTATGGCAGTTTTAGTAGATAAAGGTCAGGCTATGTGGGATTTCAGCGTGGGCAGAAGTTTTGAACGGCATATGAATGCTTAAATCCTACATCCCACATTGGTTGGAAACACATTTTATATCCCACATCCCACATCGGATTGGAAACACATTGCACTCATGGAGTTCCCCTTTAAAAGCCCCATTTCACTTTATCAAATCGGTGTGCAATCCGGAGGACTTCTGCGAGCAATCTGGGGGATCTTCAAGGCTTTGCTGCCAAAGGGGGGAAGCACTGCACAACAGCTGTGAGTGAAATTTCTCTCAATGAATAGTCAATTTTAATTTATTTCTTTTGTGTTTAAAGTTTTACGTTTAGCACTTTAATTGTTAAATTTAGTTTCATAATCATGAGAGGCTAAAACCTTCATCTAAGGTTGAAAATGAAGCCTCGCCATTGTTTGGCATAATATTTTCATATATGTTCGTACAATTTTGATATTTTTAATATTAATGTTCTGTTTCAATTTTTTGAGTAAATTCTTATGATTGATTGTGTTTAAATTGTTCAAATTGGATATTCCTTGTGTTTCATCTGCCGGATACGGCAGATCATCCAAAGTAATTTGGATATCCATTGTGATTCTAAAGGGATATATTGGATGATTTGGTTGAATTAGGGTATTTGCTATGATTTGTATAATGGTGGATTCATGGAATTATTTGATAGATTACTTTTATATAGAACATGAAAATATATGCTTTTATTTTGGTGGGGTGGATTCAGAAACCTTAGTATTTTTATCATTTCTTTCAATTCAATTTAGTTTAGTTTATATTCTTTGCAAAATTTAATTCAAAATTTGGATCTAGGTTAAAATGGGTTTAGTTTAGATAAAAATATATTTTCACGACGCAATTCCCTGGGGATTCGACCTCGCACTTGCACACACTATATTGCAAACGACTCGTGCGGTTGCGAGTAATTTAAAACTCACAACACTCATTCATCTATAAATTAATTTATAATAACAAACAACATTTTAGCATTTCAGTAATACAATCGATATTTAAAACAAATGCAATGCATGAATTATTATTAGGGAATGTATTCCCACATGTCAACATGTTTTTATATTAAACCAGCCCCCTCTTGGTTCATTTGTTTCTAGCATATACCGGTTGTCAGGGTTTTCATTTATTTCCAGTATATACCTGCTATCACGGTTTTCATTTATTTCCAGCATATACCAGCGATCACGGTTTTTTGTTTAGATCGGCCCCCTCCCAGTTCTTTTATTTCATGCATATGCATATGAACAATGATATGAAATATGCATATGAATAATAATATGAAAACAAGTATGTATTCAGATATTTAATTTTGTTGTATTGCCTTTTCTCAAATTACTATTGATCAATTTCACTCATTTTTTTTCCTCATATATCACATCGGTTCATCAACTATAACTCGTCAAGAATTTCATTTATCACATTTATTATTAAATTGACTCATTATTTTAATAATATTACTTCTCCTATAATAATTCTCTACACATCAATTATTCCTATCATACATATCAACTAATTTATATCCACCACCAAATCATAAGTTAATAATTTATTCAAAAATTATCACTATATTTCATATTTATCTTGATTACTTAAAGTAAATCTAACTCATCACGTAGCACTTAGAGCTACCCATGGATCACCTCTTTGCCTTTCCTGCTCCTCTCAGCAATTTCCTCTGGTTGCTGATCGTCAATACCTAACACAATATTTATATTAAAATTTTAATTTATTCTTCAATTCTTCTATAATTTACACCATTTGAAAATTCCCACTTTGAATTCCGGGAATGTCATATATGCTAAAATTCAAAAATAAACTTCACGTTATTACTTTCTATTTTTCTTAGAGCTTTTCGTGGTTCTCTATAAAATTTTCCCGTAAACTCCTTCAAAATTTTGCTCTTTCAACCTTTCTTTCGGTCCATAAGTGTTTAAAGAAAATAGAGTAACTGAATTGTAGTTGAAGGAAAACCAAACAGGATTTCATAAGTAAATAAAAAAAACTAAAACTATTTGTATTTATAAGCCTAAAAATCTTAACAATACTCAACAGCCTCCCTCCTCAAATTGCTCCACGCAGAGGCATTGCTGCTTTACATGCAGCTTGGCCTCATTCTCTTAGCAACAGGTGTTGCCACCTATTGCCACAATTTTTTTTTTTGTTTTCTTCTAGACGGCGCCAGATATATTTTTTTTTCTTTCTTCTTCTGGACGACACCAGATTTTTTTTCTTTTTGAATTGTTTTATAAAAATTAAACCTTTTGCCTTTCAACATATATATATATATATATATATTATTTTAACTTTATGTCATATTTATTAAAGTACTTCTTTACCCTTACCTTACAAATACGGGTATTACAATTCTACCCACCTTACAAAAATTTCGTCCCCGAAATTTCCTTACCTAATTCATGAAAGAGTTGGGGGTATTCCATCCTCATTCTTGCTTCATGCTCCCATGTAACTTTTTCGACATCTTTGTTCTGCCATAATATTTGAATCAAGGAATGACTTTATTTCACAAGACTTGTTCTTTTCTGTCTAGAATTCTGACCGGTACTTGCACAAAAGTCAAATCTTCCTGAAGTTCTATCACCTGATTCGAGATACTATAGGATTCATCGTGTAAGTACTTTCTCAACAGTGACACGTGAAACACATTTGTTGGAAAATCACCTTCTTGCGGAATCCCAGGTTGTGATCTTTCCAAACACCCAACTCTTCAATGACTTGTAATAAATAGAAACAAAACAGGAATCAAACCAATCAAAGAAAGACCACAAGCAATTGTTGTTGAGGTTTGGCAATGTGCCTACGTCCCTGTGAGCTCCTTTGAGCTCTCTGCACTAAATGAATGGAGTTATTACAATTACAGCAACACCTCTTCAAGAATCCTCTAGTTCTTAAAGAACGAAAGAAGAGAAAAAGAAAATGATAAGGACTAAGTGTTTCCCTGGAATTTTCCCCAAGAAAATTCTAATTACAAAGCCCTTGAATCCCCAATCTATACTACTCTTTCTCTAAACAACCAGCCTCTCTTGAATGAGTCTCTCATGTATTTAGTGTCTTTGCACTCTCACACACCTTGTGTTCTATTTCACACATATTCACATGTCATTCTCTCTTGTTGAGATGATGATGTCTTCACTTGTTGTTAGAAGACCCTTTATATAGAGCAATGACTACCTCATCCAATCTTAGAGATCAATCTCAACCCTTAGATCTCAAGAACCAAAGACTCATGGCTCACTAAGAATCTAAGTAATCTAGTGTGTTTTAACCAAGTCCCATGCACCATCTCAAAGTGCTAAAAAATTGGTGTCAGGTGTGCTTCGTGTTGAGGCTCAGAACAGGGCGTGCTGAGGCTCAAAAGAGGGGAAACTTGTTGCCTTGCTGGAAGCCATGGCACACATCTAAAGGAGGACTTCCTTCACTTGCTGGAGGCCCCGACGCACAACCTGTGCCGCGGCGCAAAACCTGGACCTGATGCTGAATTTTTCTCCCGTTTAATTCTTTTACAAATCCCAACAATCTCTACCTTTGTCTAAGCAATTAAACCCAAACCCATTATGCAGATAACTCAGTATCCAAACTCAACTTGAGTCACCATATCATCTGACTCCAATCCTAAGAAGTCCAAAGCAATGATTGAACATTCTTAGAGGTAGAACTTTGGTGCCTAAATCTGCAGGATTTCTTTTCGTTGCGACTTTCTCCACATGAATGCATCCTTCCGTAACATTTTCCCAAATGAAATGATACAGAACATCCATATGCTTAGTCCTCTCATGGAACACTAAGTTCTTACATAAGTGCCACGCACTTTGGCTATCCGAAGACACCACCACCTGCTCTTTTAGGACCTTCCACTCTTCCAACAACCCTTTGCACCATATAGTCTCCTTTATGGCTTCCGTAGCCGCTATGTACTCAGCCTCGGTTGTTGAGAGTGCTACCACCAGCTGTAACTGAGCCTTCACATACCTCAGTAACTACTTTATCCTAAGCCAAAGCTCATTTCTGGGATTACTCATAAATCTGTTGAGAACTCTAATTGCCTAAGAAATGTCAGGTCTAGTGGTTACCATCATGAACATAACTAATCCAACCGCACTAGAGTAAGGGACCTTAACCATTTCTTTCTTCTCCTTATTTATTCCAGGACATCGTTCGCTGGAGAACTTGAAATGACCAGCAAGAGGAATCTTTATTGGTTTACCATCTTCCATAGAAAACTTGTACAATACCTTTTCTATGTCGGAAGACTGAGAAACCTTCAACCTGTTTCTCTCCCTTTCCCAAATTCTTCCCATCCCAATGATCTTTTGTGTAAGGCCAAGACCCTTCCTCTCGAACTCCTCACTGAGTTGAGATTTTAACCTTTCTATCCTATCCTTGTTGTTCCCAACCAACAGCATATCATCGACATAGATGAGGATAATCACCACTTCCTCCACCTTGTGTCCAGGTGAGAAGGTTTTTGTGAAATCTATGCCTCCTCTTTACATGAACCACTTCACCACCAGCCTTGCCTTATACTGGACTTCATCCCTGGAAGGTTCCATTCTTTGATTAAGTCCACTTACAATCCACAACTCTCTGTTTCCTGGAATGTGCACTTATTCCCAAGAGTTGTTCTTCCTCAAAGAATCTATTTCCTCCTCCATAACTAGCTTCCATCTTGACGAATCCTTACATCTCATGGCATCAATGTAAGTCTCTGGTTCACTTATCCCTCCTTCTATCCAAGGAGCTGCTGCATTCGTAACTGCAAAACCATATCTCGAAGGTGGTCTGACCATCCTTCTTTCCCGGTCCCTTATGAGCTGATAGTCATTCTGACTTGCTGCATCATCTCCTTCTAGTTCAGCCTCCTCTTGAGTGTCCTGAGCTTGTCCTTCATCAATAGGCTCAACCTGATCCGAACCCACTTGCCTTCTTTGCTCTACTTGAACTGAATATTCTTTGATGCTATACTCCACAAATACCGAACTGGTTTACTCGCTATCCCCTGCAGGGCTAGTTTTCTCCATAGGGAAATAAATACTCATTAAAAATGACATCCCTACTTATTATGAGTTTAGTTCTTTTTTGCTCTAAGGACCACAACCTATACCCCTTAACCCCATATCCTAGAAACGCACACTTTCTAGACGTTGGGTTAAGCTTATCATCCTTTTGATGTGCAAATGCAGCACATCCAAAAGTCCTAAGGTTGTTCAACTCAGGAGGTTTTTGACTTCACATCTCCTCGGGAGTCTTAAGGTCTAAAGCTCTAGAGGGCGATCTATTAACTAAATACGCAGCAGTAGACACCGCTTCCTCCTAAAATCATTTGGGTAATCCGAATCCCATAATCATGCACCTAAACTTTTCCATAAGGGTCTTATTCATCCTCTCAACAACTCCATTTTGCTGAGAGGTTTTCACAACCATTCTATGTCTTAGAATGCCATTTAACTTACAGAATTGATTAAGTTCCTTGTTAAAAAATTCTAAGCCATTATTCGTTCTTAACACCTTAACTACCTTGCCTGTTTGAGTTTCTTCCAACTTTTTCCACACCATAAATTTATTCAAAGCATCTGATTTATTTTTAAGTAAATAAACTCAAACCTTTCTAGAATAATCATCAATTAAAGACAAAAAGTAAAGATTACCTCCCTGTGTTGGTGTTTTTGCTGGTTCCCAAAGATCTGTATGAATGTAGTCAAGAATGCCCTTAGACTTGTGCACTCCGGTGTTGAAGCTAACCCGATGTTGTTTCCCAAGAACACAACATTTGCAGAAATCAAGTTTCTCTACTTTGTCATCATTAAGTATATCGTTCATGCTGAGAAATTGCAGGCCCTTTTCGCTCATATATCCCAAGCGATTGTGCCAAATAACCACCTTATCCATCTCAGCCATCAAGCTTGCTTCTTGATCCTTGATGTCCGTGTCTCCAATTATGTCATATAGACCATCCTTCATTGCTGCTTTGATCACTATCAAAGATCCCTTGGTTACCTTGATTTTTCCTCCCTCTGCTTTGTATGAGTACCCCGTGGAATCTAGCCTCCCCAATGAGATCAAATTTCTTCTCAACTCTGAAAGATATCTCACATTCCTCAGCCGCTTAGTCATTCCATCAAACATCCTCAACTGGATGTCTCTCGTGCCCCTCACTTGGTAAGAAGTATCATTCCCCAGGAAAACCTTTCCCCAATCGGTTTCCTTGAAATTCTTGAACCAACCCCGGTTAGGACACATATGATAGGTGCACCCAGAATCCAAAATCCATCTCTCGCTGCCTTCTTACCCCTTGCTCACATTTGAGCACACAATAAGAACATCATCATTTTGCTGTTCTCCTTTAGCAATCGAAGCCTCTCCAATCTTTGTATGGCTTCCTCCCTCATCCCTCATCATCTTCTTACAATCTTTCTTAAAATGACCCTCTTTATAGCAGTAGTAGCATCTCTTCCTTCCAATTCTTGATTTAGAGTGCGCTCTTCTATGGCTTTGTCCTCTACTTTTGTCCCGGTAGTAGCCATGTATGTTGCTGCCATACCGAGTTACTGGCCTTCCTCTAACGAACAGCCTTTTTCCACTTGATACTTCCCTCATCTTGGTATCAAGATTATCCTGCAACTTTTTATCAGGACCCTAAGCAAAGATTCGTTTATGAAGAGATATCTTATTAGAGAGAGTCTTGGTAAGAAACAACTCATCTAGTTTCTTCTGAAAGACAACTGGATCTTCTGAGTCTCCACTCTCCCTGGTCACACTATCCGACATGTGCAGAAAGATGGTGTTGTACGCCATCTTCTTCATCTCATTCCGCTGGACCTCCGTGATACTTGCTGGAAAAGTGTCATCTTCTCCAATTGCCAAGTCCACCTTTTGTTGCATAAGAACCGCTTTGATTTTCAGCTTCCAAAGGGCAAAGTCTCCCTTCCCATCAAACTTCTCAACAATGAAGTTTGAACTTATCTTGTGGAGAAAATCCCATATTTATACAGCACCCACAATTGCTTTCCAACTTCTAAATCTTAAGAACACGATCAAATCTTAATCTCAATACTGTTCTTGAACCTCAAGAACACAATCAGATCTTGATCTCTACTCCGTTCTTGAATCACCCAAGAAGTTAACCTTTGATTCTTGGAGTCTTGCTCTGATATCCCCTGTTCTTGCTCCAATACCAGCTGTTGTAGAACAACAGCTCTGATACCATTGTTGGAAAATCACCTTCTTACGGAATCCCAGGTTGTGATCTTTCCATACACCCAAGTCTACAATGACTTGTAATAAATAGAAACAAAACAGGAATCAAACCAATCAAAGAAAGAACACAAGCAATTGTTGTCGAGGTTCGGCAATGTGCCTACGTCCCCGTGAGCTCCTCCGAGCTCTGTGCACTAAATCAATGGAGTTTTTACAATTACAGCAACACCTCTTCAAGAATCCTCTAGTTCCTAAAGAACAAAAGAAGAGAAAAAAAAAGTGATAAGGACTAAGTGATTCCCTGGAATTTTCTCTAAGAAAATTCCAATTACAAAGCCCTTGAATCTCTAATCTATACTACTCTCTCTCTCTAAACAACCAGCCTCTCTTGAATGAGTCTCTCCTGTGTTTAGTGTCTTTGCACTCTCACACACCATGTGTTCTATTTCACACACATTCACATGTCATTCTCTCTTGTTGAGATGATGATGATGATGATGTCTTCACTTGTTGTTAGAAGACCCTTTATATAGAGCAATAACTACCTCATCCAATATTTGAGATCAATCTCAACCCTTAGATCTCAAGAACCAAAGACTCATGGCTCTCTAAGAATCTAAGTAATCCTGTGCATTTTAACCAAGTCCCACGCACCATCTCCAAGTGTTAAAAAATTGGTGTTAGGTGTGCTTCGTGTTGAGACTTAGAACAGGGCGTGTTGAGGCTCAGAAGAGGGGAAACTTGCTGCCTTGCTGGAGGTGGCGGCACGGCTGGTCTGTGCCATGGTGCACAGCTGAAGGAGGACTTTCTCCACTTGTTGGAGGCTGCGACGCACAACCTGTGCCGTTGCGCACAACTTGGACCTGATGCTGAATTTTTCTCCCGTTTAATTCTTTGACAAATCCCAACAACATTATATAATTGCTTTAACTCTGGGGCAAAATCCAATCGATATGCTACTGGTCCAATTCTCTCAATCACCTCATATGGCCCCACAAATCTCGAGCTCAACTTCCCCTTCTTTTTAAACCTCAACACACCTGATAAGAGCCATAAAATGCATCTCAACAATGTTTAATTGTTAGCATTTTATGATTAATCTCGGTCTTTATTGCACTTTGATGTGTTAATAACTCTAAAGTAATATTATTTAACCACTGACTTATTTTAGTGCATTTTCAGGTACTTGGAGTCCAAAAGAGAAGAATAAGCGATCGTTGTTTAAAAGTGCCAAGATCCAATGCATAACGGAGCATCGGAGTGGTTGCGGAGAAGCAAATATGAAGGAAATCAAAAAAATCAGTGAGCACTGCGGGGCCCCTCGGCCAGCACCGCGGTGCCTAGAAGCCTCCACATTATGAACAATTAGTGAGCACCACGGTGCTCCTCACCCAGCACTGCAGTGCCTAGAAGCTCACCCAATCAAGCTGAAGCTAGCACCGCAGCTCCCATAAAGCAGCACCGCAACGCGCACACGGGGTTGTATCTTCGAGTTATAACTTAATTAGGGTTTTAAACATTAGATTAAACCCAAGAACACCCTTGGACCATTGTACTATAAATAGGTCACTTAGGGTTTAAGAGAAGGGGGGATCTTGTGGTTGGAATCAAGGCCTGGAAACTCAAAGAAGCAGCCTCATTCTCCTCCATCAAAGTGTTCAGCCATGAGTTCCATGGCGAACTAATCTCCAAGCAAGGCGAAGGGATGATTCCCTAGGTGTAGTTGTTCCTATTTTCCTTTACTTGGTTCAGTTGTAATAAGGATTTATTGTCAAGATATTGTTATGATTTACTTTGCTATTTAATTATAAGATTTTCTCTAATTCGGTGATTGTATCTTTTTCCTTGATATAAATCTAGTGATGCTTTTCTTATGTCAAGATTGTTTGGATATGATTGAGTCCAAAAGGTTTACCCTTTAGGTTTGTCCATTACTGCAATAGTGTTATAAAAGATATATTGTCGTTTCTTGATAAACCTATAGGGTAGATCATGTGTGCATGAATCAAAAGTAAAGTTTTTTATAACAATTATATTAGGATTTATACATGCTCTTATTGAATATTTTTTGGTTGCCTGTTTGGGATGTGAAACCCACAACCGAGATAAAAATAACCGAATCAAGTTAAGATTAGGGCAACGCACCTAGAGAGGATTCCAGGAACCTTGTTGTTCCTCTATTATATTTTACAATCTATTTTACACAATTACTCCATTATCAACAGTTCATACTTTCTCACTTAAATCTTTATCGTTTGTGTTATGGTTCACACCTTCTTTTATAGTTAATTGTTTCCCTGTGGAATCGACACCCCAAAGCTGTGCTACAACTACCGCGTTATGTTTTGGGCGTAATCAAATTTTGGCGCCGTTGCTGGGGAGACGCGCTTAACTACAAGGAAGATTGTCAACCTTGAGACAAAATAATAGAAAAATTACAGATAGTTTTTCTTTTTCAGCAGTTTGAAAAGGCAGTAACTTCGTTCCCTCTTTTAGCTTGCTGCATTATTTTTTTGCTATTTTTTTATTATTTTGTGATCTTGCATGCCCCGATATAGAGACACTTTAGGTAGATTTGCTTGTAGGCATGTGTTAGAGTCATAATTAAATTCTTTTCTAAATTCTTTATTTGACAACCCATCTAGTCTCGAAGAGATAAGTGAACACGGAGATCAACCCCTTAGGACCCTTCAGGATTATCTCCACCCTACACGCATAGCCACACCATCATGCATCATGTTTCCAGCCAATATTCGCCATTTAGATTTTAAAACAGGGATGATACAGGTACTCCCTACATTTCATGGCTTGGAAAGTGAAAACCCATATGTGCACATTAGAGAGTTTGAGGAAGTAGTTGCGACTTTTCATAGCCAAGATGCAGCTGCTGACATTGTGAGACTTAAGTTATTTCCTTTCGCTTTAAAGGATAGAGGTAAGAGTTGGCTATACTTACTGAGACCACGATCTATTGGGTCGTGGACTGAGATGACTCAGATTTTTTTTAATAAATACTTCCCCAACATAAGACCAATGCTTTAAAAAGGCAAACCTTCACCTTTGCACAAAAGGATAGTGAGACTTTATATCAGTCTTGAGAGAGATTTAAGGAGTTGTTGAGTATGTGCCCTCACCATGGGTATGAGAATTGCCATTTAGTGAGCTATTTTTATGAGGGACTTACATATAGGGAGCGCCGATTTGTAGAGATGATGTGTAATGGTGAGTTTTTAGAAAATGATCCTGATGAGGCCATAGAGTACCTCAATGAGCTTGCTAAAAAAGCTCACACTTGGACAAGACCTAGTGCTATTGAAAGCACAAATAGGTCACGACTTGTAGAGAACCCAAATGGTGGTGGAATTTACCATCTTAGGGAAGAGGATAACCTAAAAGCCAAGGTCGAGATGCTCATTAGGGAACTAGAGGTGTTAAAGACTAAGAGCTTAAAGCCAACACACGTAGTTAATCATGCAAAATCTTTTGAACCATGTTTTGTGTGTGGTGGGGTAGATCATCTTACCCAAGAATGCCCCATAATTGCTAAGATGAGAGGGATGTATAAGGAACAATGTAATGCCTTAGGCATGTATAAGAAGCCTTTGGTACCCTTCTCTGATACTTATAATCCGGGATGGCAAAATCACCCCAATTTCAGCTGGAAGTCTGAAAACTAGCAGCTTGCACAACCCTTTGCACAATATCTTGAACCATATCATGCACCTGTATCTTCTAGGAGTTCTTTAGAAGACACTTTACATGTTTTTATTCAGGCATACGGTAAGACTAATCAAAGACTTGAATCTCTAATTATGTAGGCTGTTGAAGAAAATAAAGAGATAAAGAGCCAAGTGTCCAAGTTGATGAGCTACTCGAGTATGACTGAGCGAGGTAAGTTCCCTTCTCAAGCTCAGTCCACACCCCATGGTCAACACCTAGTGCAACAAAATATAAAGGAGGTTAATGCCATTGAGACACTAAGTGGTAAGTTATTACACATCCGAACAACGAAAAAATCAGAGGATATGGACGAAACCCACCAAGCATACATGATTGCCTCATTCATGGAAAAGGTCCAGCACCTTAATCCATTAGAGCCCACCCTCACCCATGGCTTTACAAGAGCACATATTAAGCCAAAATTTATGAATGTTACTGATGATATCCTTGAGGCCTCTTTAAAGCATACAAGCACCTAATTTGACAGTGAAGCAGTTGCTGGTGCATTCAGCTCATGTTTGTCTAGGAGGGAATAAGAGCATCTAGCTGAAGACGTAAAACTTAGCACTCATGGGAGGCACCCCACAGCATATCCTTTTACTTTTGTTGTTTTCATATTTCTTTTTCTTGTTTATTATTCGTATTTTTTTCTGTTTTCCATTATTAACTTAGTATTTCTTTTTTTAGGGACAAATATACGAAGTAGTTCAAATGGTGGTGCACAATTTTCGGCTTCTGTGCACTTGTGACTAAAAAGGGAGTTTCCTGTACTCTTTATTTTACATTGAGGTCCATGCAATTTCTAAGTTGGGGGTGGAGGAAACGCATCTCTTTGTTTCCGTATTCTTTATTTCCATACATTTTTTTCTTTTTCCATTGAACTGCTTGGTGTCATCTTCCCTTTTTTGTTTGTTTTTAGCATGCTTTGTGTTAGCCTTAGAGTTAATTCATATGTCTATGATATAAACTTAATTGAGATAGCATACAGAATTTAGAAGAAGTTAAATTTTGCTTCGGTTTGAGAATAATTTGAGTATCGATCTTCATTTGGTTTGAGAATCTAGTTTGCGGTAAGAATGTATGATTAGTCTAAAACGTTTAGAAAAGTTTTATGTGTGATTGTTTTGTGAATACTTTTGCGGTCTTGACAAGCTCTAAAACTTATTTGATAATCACTTGAAGCAAATTTCTAGAATGCACACTATTTAGGATATGATATAGGCCAGTTTTGAACCGTTTGAGCCTTCCAAACTTACCATTGCTATATTTATCTCTAGTAACCCATTTGAGCCTTTTTCTTGAAAAATAATTTGAGCCTTATTTCTTTCAATAGCCCATTTACTCACCTTTATGAGCCTAAAATATTTTATCCTTACCTCCCTTTTAAAAGAACTTAGTTATACACATTTCTTGAAAAGCACTCAAGAGGAGTAAGGATGAAAGTATGAGAAAAAAAAATATTACTACCATAGCCCAAATACATGAAAAGAGATAAGTTGGGGGTTGTGGAAAAGAAAAAAATGATGAAAAAGAAGGTGAATAGTCTTATGTGCCAAAATAAAATAAATAAAAAGAAGTGAATTATGGAAAAGAAAGAAGAAAGAAAGAAAAAAATGGTGATTGGTTGAAAGAAATGCTCGAAAAATGGTTGGAAGAGTTGGGTATTGAAGTAAGGTTATCCCCTGCTTAAAGAGTTGTGTTCAAAACTAAGAGATTAAGTTCTTTTACTTTTTGAATCCTTCCCATTCTTTCTTAACCTTTACCTTAGCCTAACGTTACAAGCTTAGTAAAGACCTATTGATCCAATGTAGTGTGATTTTTTCTACAATAGTGGAGAGTGATTTGAAAAGTAAGTTTATGGAGCTTGATTTGTGATTGATGTCACGCAATTTATTATGTTCTTAGAGGCCAAGACTTGTATTCATAAATGTTGTGCATAAAATCATCCGGGTGTTCGGATTAATGGATTGTGGTAACATGGATGTTAAGAGTCAATAACGATTTTAAGATTGATAGCATCTCAACAATGTTTAATTGTTAGCATTTTAGTATTAATCTCGGTCTTTATTGCACTTTTATCTATTAATAACTCTAAAGTAATATTATTTGACAACTGACTTATTTTAGTGCATTTTCAGGTACTTGGAGTCCAAAAAAGAAGAAGAAGCAATCGTTGTTTAAAAGCGCCAAGATCCCATGCATAACGGAGCATTAGAGTGGTTGCGGAGAAGCAAACATGAAGGAAATCAAAAAAATCAGTGAGCACCGCGGTGCCCCTCGGCCAGTACCGCGGTGCCTAGAAGCCTCCACATTATGAACAATTAGTGAGCACCGCGGTGCCCATAAGCTCACCCAATCAAGCTGAAGCTAGCACCGCAGCGCGCACACGGGGTTGTATCTCCGAGTTAGAACTTAATTAGGGTTTTAAACATTAGATTAAACCCAATAACACCCTTGGACCCTTACACTATAAATAAGTCACTTAGGGTTTAAGAGAGGGGGGGATCTTGTGGTTGGAATCAAGGCCCGAAAACTCAGAGAAGCAGCCTCATTCTCTTCCATCAAAGTGTTCAGCCATGAGTTCCATGGCAAACTAATCTCCAAGCAAGGCGAAGGGATGATTCTCTAGGTGTAGTTGTTCCTATTTTCCTTTACTTGGTTTAGTTGTAATAAGGATTTATTTTCAAGATATTGTTATGATTTACTTTGCTATCTAATTATAAGATTTTCTCTAATCCGATGATTGTATCTTTTTCCTTGATATAAATCTAGTCATGCTTTTCTTATGTCAGGATTGTTTGGATATGATTGAGTCTGGTAGGTTTACCCTTTAGGTTTGTCCATTACTGCAATAGTGTCATAAAAGATATATTGTCGTTTCTTGATAAACCTATAGGGTAAATTATGTGTGCATGAATCAAAAGTAAAGTATTTCATAACAATTACATTAGGGTTTATACATGCTCTTATTGAATATTTGTCTGTTACCTGTTTGGGATGTGAAACCCATAACTGAGGTAAAAATAACTGAATCAAGTTAGGATTAGGGCAACGCACCTAGGGAGGATTCCTGGAACCTTGTTGTTCCTCTATTATATTTTTCAATCTATTTTACACAATTACTCCATTATCTACAGTTCATACTTTCTCACTTAAATCTTTATCGTTTGTGTTATGGTTCACACCTTCTTTTGTAGTTAAATTGTTTCCCTGTGGAATCAACACCCCAAAGCTGTGCTACAACTACCGCGTTATGTTTCGGGCGTAATCAACACCCTTCCACAGAGATATCTTCTACCTAATCACCAACTTGAAGCTCGAGAGGTCATATTCTTTTATCAACATATCCCTTCTGTCTATTTTGGGCTGCTCTGAGGTTCTCCCTAACCAGTTTGATCCTCTCAGTAGTCAAATCTATCATTTCTGGACCAAACATCTTTCTCTCTCCAATTTCTTCCTAGTATACTAGAGTTCTACACCTTCTACCATATAAAGCCTCAAATGGTGTCATCCCAATACTAGTTTGATACTGATTATTGTATGCAAACTCGGTCAAAGACAAATAAGCATCCCAGCTCACTGAGAAACTCAATACACTTACCCTCAGCATATCTTCTAGTATTCTGATCGTTCTCTCAATCTGCCCATCAGTTTGTGGATGGAAAGATGTACTACACTGCAATTGCATACTTATAACTTCTTGGAAACCTCTCCAAAATCTAGAGGTAAATCTAGAATCTCTATCTGATACAATGCTCAAGGGTACTCCATATAATTTTACCATCTTCGGTACATACAATTTAGCCAACTTTTTAAGACTCCAGGTAGTTTTAATAGGAAGAAAATGTGAAGACTTAGAAATTCTATCCACTATAACCCTCACAACGTCATGTCCTCTCTGGGTTCGGGAAAAACCAGAGATAAAATCTATACTCACATTTTCCCATGGCCACTCAAGTGCTGGAAGAGGTTGTAATAAACCTACTGGATGTCTATTCTCAAACTCCACTTGTTGATAAGTCAAACATCTAGAAATATATTCTGCTACATCCTTCTTCATCCCTAACCACTAATAATTCTGTCTCAATCCCCTATACATCTTATTATTACCCGGATGCATGGAATATACAGAATAATGAGCCTCCCTTAGTATCTCATTTCTCATCTCCACATTATTGGGAACACAAAATTTATGGCCCAATACTACCATGCCATTTTCTCTAATTCTAAACTCAGTTGGCTTCCTACTTAGCACTTCCCATCTGATCTTATCTATCCCCTCATCTCTACCTTGCATCTATAATAAACGATCAATAATATAAGATTGTACCACCATATTTGCCATCAATACTCCTCTATCATTAACACTCAA
This sequence comes from Bretschneidera sinensis, assembly GCA_023935145.1. Classification (NCBI taxonomy): domain Eukaryota; kingdom Viridiplantae; phylum Streptophyta; class Magnoliopsida; order Brassicales; family Akaniaceae; genus Bretschneidera; species Bretschneidera sinensis. The sequence goes on from CM043698.1 coordinate 108,559,970, forward strand.
CTGCATCCTTGTTCTTCTTAATTTTATCATCAAGCTAGTATTATGACTCTCAATAGCAGCTAATCTCCCTGCAATCTTTCTACTAAATGCATCAGCTACTACATTAGCCTTTCTTGGATGATAATGAATTGTACAGTCATAATCACAAATCAACTCCATCCACCTCATCAGCCTCAAATTCAACTCCTTTTGGGTCAGTAAATGCGTCAAGCTTTTATGATCAGTAAAAAATTCATAATTGGCTCCATACAAATGATGTCTCCAAATCTTCAAAGCAAAAAATGTGGCAGCCAATTCTAAATCATGGGTCGGGTAATTCCTCTCATAGTTCTTCAATTGCTTAGATGTATAAGCTATAACTCTCTCATGTTTCCTCAACACACATCCTAGCCCCTGATGTGACGCATCACTATATACCACAAATCTTTTATCACCAGAAAGAAGCACTAATACCGGGCCAGTAGTCAATTTTTCTTTCAACAGTTGAAAACTTCTCTCACATTCCTCTGACCACCTAAACTTCACGTCCTTCTGAGTCAATTTAATCAATGGTCCATCAATCATAGAAATTTTTTGAATAAATCTCCTATAATAATAAGCTAACCCCAAAAAGCTTCTAATTTTAGTTACACTCGTAGGTCTTTCCCAGTTCAACACTGCTTTTACTTTCTGTGGGTCAACTATTATCCCCTCTCCTAACACAACATGCCCCAAGAAAGATATTTCACTCAACCAAAACTCACACTTAGAGAACTCTGCATATAATTTCTCTCTCTTTAAAATTTCTAACACTATCTCCAAATGTTGCATATGCTTCTCTTCATTCTTGGAATATACCAAAATATCATTAATAAACACAATCACAAATCTGTCCAAGAATGGTTTAAACACCTGCTTCATCAGGTCTATAAATACTGCAGGAGCATTAATCAACCCAAATGACATTACCAAAAACTCATGATGGCCATAATGTGTCCTAAAAGCAGTCTTAGGCGCGTCCCCCTCCTTTGTCCTTAATTGATAATAACCCGATCTCAGATCTATTTTAGAAAACACCCTAGCTCCCTATAACTGCTTGAATAAATCATTTATCCTAGGCAAAGGATATCTATTCTTGATGGTGATCTTATTCAACTGTCTATAATCAATACACAACCTCATTGTCCCATCCTTCTTCTTGACAAACAACACAGGGGCTCCCCAAGGTGACATACTAGTTTAAATAAATTGTTTATCTAGTAACTCCTGAAGCTGAACTTTAAACTCTCTCAATTTAGCTGGTGTCATTCTATAAGGTGTTATAGATATGGGTGTTGATCCTGAAATCACTTCAATAGAAAACTCAATCTCCCTATTGGGAGGCAAACCAGACAACTCCTCAAGGAATATGTCAGAAAAATCTTTCACTGCCAAGATTTCTTGTAACTTCCTACTTTCCTTGCTAGAATCCACCACATATACCAAATACCCCTCACAACCCTTCTTCAACCATTTACTAGCAGTTAAGGCAGAAAGAAGACAGTTAGCAAGTATCTTACGTTCTCCCTGAAAATTAAACTCCTCCTGTCCGGGTATCTTGAGCACCAAATTTTTCCTAAAACAATCTACCCAAGCATGATATGTAAATAACCAATTCATCCCCAGAATTAAATTAAAATCTGTCATATCTAAAGGCAATAAATCAACTTCAAATCTCTATCAGCAATATTAATCAACATAACCTTGATAAATTGTCCTGATAACAACCCTATCTCTAGTAGGAACCTCAACAATAATCGCATGCATCAAAGGACTAGCACTAGCATCAATAGATTTCATATAAATACTAGATGCAAAAGAATGGGTTTCACTATGATCAATTAATAATCTAGCAGGCCTACCAATGATAGATATCATACCCATAACAACATCAGAAGTGGCTTGTGCATCCTGTTGGGTTAAGGCATAGACTTTACTGTCTCTAGACTGAAACTAGCTGCCACATCCTCTCTCAGCTACTGATCCTCGATCTCTGCCCTACACACTTCTTGATCCATCACCTTTCTCCACCAGTCTTCTCCCAACACTTTCAACGCCTACTTCAGCAAATTTCCCCAGTGGACAATCTACAGCAACATGTCCTCCCTCACCACATACAAAGCATATCTGCATAGAGCAATTCCAAGACAGATGTCGCGTCTGATTACATTTAAAGCAAACCCTTACCTCTCGATCATACATCAGATGACCACTTCCCCTTGGTGGCATACTTACTCCTCTACCATAACTCCCTATTTCCATAGTTTGTCACCCAAATCTAGGGTCCCACTGGTATTACTCTGAGCTACATAAGTAATAGATCCTGTTTTCCTCTGACTCTGCACTACAGCTCCTTATGACAAGGAATGCCCCCTCTGGGGTGGTCTCCCACCCTATACACCCATACTACTACCACCTCTAGATCCCTCAAATCTAGACCTCTTCAGCCAATCTCTCATACCTCTAAACTCCATTAAATCCTTCTCAATCTGTAATGCTTTATCCACCAGTACATCATAATTTCTTATGTCCATATAAGAGAGTTTAGTCCGAATGTCATAGTGTAATCTGTCTAAAAGTCTCTTACATTTCTTCTCCTTCGTATTCAGTAATTCAGGTAAAAATCTTGACAGGGCTATGAATCTACTATCATATTCAACCACCAATAAATTACCCTACCTTAGATGAATAAAATCTATCTCTTGTTGTGCCCGAAAGGTATCTGAAAAATACTTCGCAAAGAACTCATCCTTAAACTTACTCCAAGTTAAAGGTTGTTCTACCAGTGTGCTTACCTTGGGAAAAATATCCTCCCACCATTGAGAAGCCTCACCCTCCAGTATAAATGAAGCAAAAGCAACCTTCTGTCTATCTATCACTGGTAAGACCTCAAAATATTTTTGACATGTCTAATCCACTGCTTAACTTCTACAAGATTTATAGATCCTCTAAAAGATTGGGGTTTAAACTTAAAAAACCTCACAAAACAATCACCTTGTATCTCATGTGCAAACACACCTTCTCCCTCATGAACCTCTTATCTCACCACATCAGGTTCTCTTATACCATTTTCCTCTAATCTTCTCTGCAGATTATCAGCTCTTTCTTTAGCTGCATTCATCCTCTCTATAGCACAATTTAGAGCTTCTCTCAATTCATCCTTCCTAACCTCAGATTCTCTCCCAGCTCTACTAATACCAGCTGCACTATCAATATGTTCCCTTGCAGGAACCACAGACTCAACTTCCCCCTCTGCTTCAGTTCTTCTAAAAATTGGGGGTCTACCACGTCTCATCTAATTTCGAATTCTACCTCTAGCTCTAGCATGTCCACGTGTCATCCTCAGACTCTACATTAAAATATGATTTATTTAAATCTTTCACTTCTTTAAGTTTTCATGCAGTCTACAAAATCATAAAACCTAATGCTTTGATACCAAAAATTGTAACGACCCATCCCGGGTTGGCCACCCCAAGACGGTGTCATCACATTTTGAAAATTCCAGCACGACACATATATGCAACAATAAATATAATACTAACAGAAGTTTTTACTTCAATCCTCAACCCTCAATAGAAGAGGTACATCATTCTGATATCGACTTAAATATTTTATACAACATAAAATGCATGAATATTTACAAATAAATTTTTATTTTATTTTCTCATCAGTCCAAGGATGTCGACACGTACGTGGCTTACAGATAATGATTTCATCTGAATCTCAACTCACCAAACTATCTGTCCAGCCTGCTACCTAAAATCATTGTACAATGAGAGATGAGCTTCACAAGCTCAGTGAATTAAATTTTTTAGAAGTATTCAATTTGTATAAATAGTCCTTTAATATTTAATTATTTATATCTCATATAACTTGATAATAGCATATAATCTAACATTTAGATAATTCTTATCATATCATACTTCTATGTTTCCTTCTCACCATGACTGTCTCTCAATAAGACTCATTCATCTATAAATAAATTTATAATAACACAACACTTCAGCATTTCAGTAATACAATCAATATTTAAAACAAATGCAATACATGAATTATTATTAGGGAACGTCTTCCCACATGTCGACATATTTTTATCTTAGACCGGCCTCCTCCCGATTCTTTTATTTTCAGAATATACCGGCTGTCACGGTTTTTCGTTTAGACTGATCCCCTCCCGGTTCTTTTATTTCATTCATATGCATATGAACAATGATATGAAATATACATATGAACAATAATATAAAAACGAGCATGTATTCAAATATTTAACTTAGCTATCTTGCCTTTTCTCAAATTACTATTTGATCAATTTCACTAATTTCTTCTCCTCATATATCACATCAATTCATCAACTATAACTCATCAAGAATTTCATTTATCATCTTTATTATTAAATCGATTCATTATTTTAATAATATTACTTCTCATATAATAATTCTTTACACATCATTTATTCCTATCATACCTATCAACCAATTTATATCTACCACCAAATCATAAGTTAATAATTTATTCAAAAATTATCACTATATATTTCATATTTATCTTGATTACTTAAAGTAAATCCAACACCACGTAGCACTTAGAGCTACCCGTGGATCACCTCATAGCCTTTCCTGCTCCTCTCAGCAATTTCTCCCGATTGCTGATCATCAATACCTGATATAATATTTGTATTAAAATTTTAGTTTATTCTTCAATTCTTCCATAATTTACACCCTTTGAAAATTCTCACTTTTAATTCCGGGAATTTTATGTATGCTAAAATTCAAAAATAAACTTCATGTTATTACCTTATGTTTTTCTTAGAGGTTTTTGTGGTTCTCTATAAAATTTTCTCGTAAACCCCTTCAAAATTTTGCTCTTTCAACATTTCTTTCGGTCCCTAAGTGTTTAAAGAAAATAGAGTAACTGAATGGTAGTTGAAGGAAAAGAGAGAAAGTTTAGACATAGAGAAAGAAATGAGAAAATAGAGGAAAAAAAAAGAAGAGTATGAAGATCAAAGAGAAGAATATAACAAAAGAGAATGGAGTGTTCAAGAAAGGTGAAAAAAGTGCAAAAAGTGAACATAAAAGAAGAACTAGTGAGAGTTCTTCATCATTTTCGGCCACCTTTTTTTTGGTCTTCTAATCTTCATTAGACTCATTCTTCCAACTTCACTAAGTTCACAAGAGCACAAGAATCTCCGAGGATAATCCCCACGTGTGGAAATTTTCCTTTGCCAAAGAAGGTTGGTTAAGCTTATACTTTTGCGAAATAAATTGTTAACATGATTCGTGTGTTTAAACGACCTTGAAAATAGACTAGACTAATTTGGCTCACTTAAAAAATTTCATCTTGAGATACTTACTAATTTCTTAGCATTTTAATTTTCACTACTTATATGTCTTTCTTTAGTTAGCTACTAATCATATGTAGTCTTTTTGCTAAATGCAATGTTAAGTTAACGATAGTTTTAAAGTTCTTTCCTTTAGTTTAGTACCTTAAGAATTTCTATATTCTCTAAGTTAGATATTTTATTTTAAGTTATCATTAATTACATGTGAACTTTAATTCTTTAAGAAGAATTTTGGGCCCCTTTGGTCCTTGTTAATTTTGGGCCCCTTTTAGCCCATTAAAAATGCTACTAGTTAATAGCTACTAGTTATTTTGAATATCATCTTTAAGGTAGTTTAGTTTAAATCTATTTAGCTTAATTCTTATTTTTTTTAACTCGTCTACATTAAAGTAGCTTAGTTTAATTCATTCAATTTAGTCTTCAATTTTAATTCATCTAGTTTAACTTACATAATTAATCCACCTAACTTAAACGCATGCACTTTAATTTACTTCTCATCTACACTTTGCAAGTAGTTTTAATATTTTTTTCATAGTCAAAGCAATTCGTTTCCTTTATATACTTATTTTTACCGTATTACTTTAAAGTTAATATTTGGTGTTGCTTTGGTTGAATAAAAATTGCAAAATATGTGCTTGGTTTTATGAGCAGTGTATGATAATAATACTTGAATTAAAATTTCAATTAATTCCCTTGAAATACAAAGGGCTAGACTCCGGTCTCCATCATAGGAGCCCCTTTACTACTTATAAAGGGTTTGTATTAGACTTGGTAAGTTTCACTCGTTTTCATATGCCTACTCATCATAATCTGTACCCTCGCCATATCCACATTCTTTAAGGGGAGTGGCCTTGGGTATTGAGCTAGATGCATGGGTCTTAGGTGAAAAAAAATGATACCAATAGTTGGCGACTCCGCTGGGGAGATTTAACCTTAAAATGTTTCTTGGAAATCTTTTGAAATTTTAATTTAAGTTATTATTTCATACTTCACTTTGCACACTAGCACTTACCCTTTGCTCTCGACAAAGTAAATTGGGGGGCCAGTATCCTCTTAGTTTCTGGTGTGACCCCCATTTACTTATCGTCAACCCTTGGTGTGACACAAATTCCTCTTGGCTCTTGTCCGTGTAATGAAGGTTTGCCAAACGTGTTTGTACTCTTGTGGTCCACTTTTTCAGGCCACTAGAGGAGCATGATAGCATTCTTCTAGCCATGGGGTACCTAAGCCCACCAGAGTTATAAGGCGAACCTACCTTCTTTTAAGAAAACCTTATAACCTTTCCATCTAAGACAATGACCTCTTTCTATCCCTTTGCTTTCTTGCATGTGTTTGCCTTCACCATACATGTTAAGGAAAGATAACATCAATTTGTTTGATAACATGTTTGGAAATTTAGTGTTTCCTTAAGTTAAATCACAATCAAATAAATTAAACTCAATATTGGGTCTAGGTTAGCTCAAAACAGTGGATTTTCTCTTAGTTAAGTCTTATTAGTTTGGCCTCATTAAGAACCCCACAAGAGAAACTAGTGGTGATTGGGCCTTAATCCAAGAAGTCTAAAATGAATGCGATTGAAGCCCAAGGATCAGGTGGATAGATCCATGTCAGAGGCAAACTTCATCATTTGTTTGGGCTTCTTAGATTTAGCTTGAATCACCACTAAGCTCCAAATATCTTAGGAAACTTAGTGATATCAAACCCACAATAGTTAACTATGAGAAATCCCAGGAAGGATTGAAGGGGCCCGGACTAAGGAAGTTTGATTAGAATTTAATCAGAGGAAATTTATTTTGATTAAATTATAACCAAATGAAATAAGCCCACACTGAGCCCAATTTTTTCCAAAATATAGGATATTTCCCTTAGTTAAGGTAGTTTAAAATCACTGAGAAGCCCATAAGAAGAACTAATGTTGATTAGGCCATAACCTAAGAAATCTAAAATGAAAGTGACTGAGGGCCCAAGGATACAGTGGAACGATCCATGTAAGGGGCAATCTTTATCTTTCATTTAGGCCTCTTGGGTTTAGCATAAATCATCATTAGGGTCTGATCCCTTTGGGAAGCTTGTTGATGTCAAATCCACCATATTTAACCATGAAAAAACCAAGAAAATTTGATTGTAATTTCACTAAAGGAAATTTTCCTTTATGTTTCTGTTTCCACCTAATTGGGCTAATTGAGAACTTATCTATAAGTGGACTTTAATTCATTCAGTGGACCTTTGGATGCAAACCTAAAACTAATTGATAAAGTTAAAGTAATACTGTAGATAAGCGAGTATGGCAAAAAGGATTCATAACATAAAGAACTCAAATGTGTCCTTTTTTTCATTTTGTAAAGAATGAGTCACAGGTCCAGTGCAACATTCGTCTCCTCTCCGTTTTAGTACAGGTCCTCTGGTGGAAGATTAAGGAAAAGGCCTCATCAGAGACGAGTTCATCTTATAGTACGAGAGCACACCGAAAGTTTGGTTTTCAAAAGTAGTTCGAGCTTAATCAGAGTGATGGCAGATGAAGCAGTAGTTTACACTAATGAGATCCTTAAGAACATAAACAGCATGTTGGCCGGGCTAGCCAAGAGATTGGATAGCTTAGAAGAAAATGTAGTCCAAAAAGAGTCTCAAGGGTCTGGAGGTTATAAGGAAGAATTTTTCGAAGACGAGGAAGAATATCTTATAGCCAAGGAAAAAAGGAAAGCTAGGTCCGAGTTGAAGACCATCAGTGAGAAGTTTGAAAAAATGCAGTACACTTTGAGGAAATACCAAGGCCTGGATGGGTATCTGCTTGACATCGATGGGTTATGTGCTCATCCCAAGACCACTCTGCTGCCCAAGTTTAAAATGTCTGATATAGACCACTTTTATGGGAATATGCTAGCCTTTTGAAGCTTTTGGGTTTGAACACCGAACAGTTAGCTGTGCTCTTCCCCAACTCACTCACTGGTGCCACACTAAAATGGTACTACTCCCAAGAGCTCGGTATTATGAAAGAATGGGAGGATATAACCCAAGCATTTGTGGCCCAAAATGCTTATAATATCCAACTAGATATCACTATCAGAGACCTAGAAACCACTAAGCAGAAGCCAAATGAGACCTTCTCAGAATTTATGTCTCGTTAGAGAGGTAATTTCATTTAGACCGACCCCCTCCCAGTTCTTTTATTTCATGCATATGCATATGAACAATGATATGAAATATGCATATGAACAATAATATAAAAACAAGCATGTATTCAAACATTTAATTTAGCTATCCTGCATTTTCTCAAATTACTATTTGATCAATTTCACTAATTTCTTCTCATCATATATCACATCAATTTATCAACCATAGCTCGTCAAGATCCACTAAATTTCCCTTCCTCATAAATCATATCAAATCATCAACCATAGCTCATCAACAATTTCCCTTATCGTCTTTATTATTAAATCAACTCATTATTCCAATAATATTATTTCTCATAAAATAATTTTCTACACATCCACTATTTCTATCATACCTATCAACAAACTTTCATCTATCACCAAATCATAAGTTAATGATTTATTCTAATATTATCTCTATATATTTCATATTTATCTTTATTACTTAAAGTAAATCTAACTCACCACGTAGCATTTAAAGCTACCCGTGGATCACCTCCTTGCCTTTCCTGCTCCTCTAAACAATTTTCTCCGGTTACTGATCATTAACAACTTATATAATATTTATATTAAAATTTCTAATTTGTTCTTCAGTTCTTCCATAATTCACATCCTTTGAAAATTCCCACTTTGAATTTCAGGAAATTTCGTGTACGCTAGATTTCAAAAATAAAACTTACATTATTACTTTCTGTTTTTCTTAGAGCTTCCCGTGGTTCTCTATAAATTCTTCTATAAACCCTTTTCAAAATTTTGCTCTTTCAACCTTTCTTTCGGTCCCCAAATGTTTAAAGAAAGAGAGTAATTTGAATCGTAGTTGAAAGAAAACTAAACAGGATTTGGTAAGTAATTAATAAAATAAACTAAAGTTATATATATATACACACACATACATACACATTTCAATTTCAGCACCTACCCCCTTTTGTTTGCCACGAAGTGTTAATGTGTCTTACATGCAGGGGCCTTACCTTTCTTTTAAAAACAGGTGTTGCCACCTGTTGTCGTGTTGTTTTTTTTTTTTTTGAAAAAGGAAAAATACTTTTTTTTATTTTTCATTTTCTTTTATTTAGACGATTTTTTTCAAAGAATTATTTTATAAAAATTAAATCTTTTGCATTTATAAATAAATATTATTTTATCTCTGTCATATTATTAAAGCACTTCTTCACCCTTACTTTACAAATACTGGTATTACATATAGTGACCCATTACAATGAGAATAGAGTCCACGATGAGTGCATCGATAAAGATAAAAATAAGATCCCAAAATATAGAATCGATGTGACTTTCATTTCTAACAGGATAAAAAAATGAGAGGTTACTAAGGAGGTAATAAGGTTGGATAATAGTCTATACACTCTAAAGCTCAGATGAATGAGGTATAGAAAGGTTGACCATTCACGCATGGCCCATGGTGAGAACAAAAGTTGCCAAATTAGTAAGATAGAATGAAAGAACTTAGTTATTTAAACTAGGGGTTGGTGCAGGTCGTGAGATGCCACAAAAAGAGCATAAACATGGCTGAAATTGCCAAGGATATGGGGGTACAAGCTAGTTAATTCCAACGTATCTTGGAACTAGGTGCCATATGAAATATGACGAAGTCATTCTATAACACTGTGACATTTGGACAAGGAGGATTATAGAAATTGGTAGGGTGCGATCGAATTTGTAAAAATTGTATGCATGCATAATAAAGGTAATCCAGTGGTTGCATTCTATAAGAGTGAGTTAGATGCTGTTTTTTTAGTGAGCTGCAACATTAGAAAAATAACTTTATCAACCCATTGTCTATAGGTTCAGAATTGTTAGAGTTGGTGCATACTTCATGGGACCAGATCTGTAAAACCACGGACGAACACAGGGTCCCGCTCCCCGAAAGAAGTATATCGAAAACTATGGCTAAGTCAGAAGAAGTGTTAAAGAAATTCAACATGTCTGACAGCAAGCCGATAGGGACTCCCATCCATTTGGGAACCAAGTTATCTGCGAAACAATGTCTGAAGATGGAGGAAGAAGCTGAAGATATGGCATACGTACCTTATGCTAGTGCAGTTGAAAGCTTGATATACACCATGGTGTGTACGAGGCCAGATATTGCCCAAGCAGTGAGAGTATTAAGCAGATATATGTTTAATCCTAAAAAAACCATTGGACTGCAATCAAGAGAGTTCTTAGATATCTTCGTAGCACATCAAAGTTTGCATTGTGTTATGGAGGTATGGGAGGTAAGAAGAATCTTGATATTATAGGATTATTTGATGCTGACTGGGAATGAGACATTGATAGCAGGAAGTCTATAAGCGGTCATGTGTTCAATAAGTTTGGTGGAGCAGTGAGTTGGATAAGAAAAAGGCAAAGTATAGTTGCTCTTTCATCTATAGAAGCAGAGTATATGGTAATAACTCATGCTGGAAAGGAAGCGGTTTGGCTTCAAAGGTTATGTGCTGAGCTTGGGTTTAAATAAGAAGTAGTAAAGATGAAATGTGATAATCAAGGTGCTATCTTCTTAGCAAAGAATCCTGCATTTCATTCACGGACAAAGCACATTGATATCCAGTATCACTTCATCTGGGAAAAGATTGAAGAAATGTGATAATCTTGGAGAAAGTCGATATAGCAGTGAACAACGTAGATTTTTTGACTAAGGCAGTTAGTCTAGCAAAGTTTGAGTGGTGTGCTACTGAGATAGGCTTGAAGAAATAGAGTCTTGTGAAGTTTTCCATGTGTATAAAGTATTTAACAAGTGGGAGATTGTTAGAGTTGGTGCATACTTCATTGGACCAGATCTGTAGAACCTCGGACGGACACGAGGTCCCACTCCCTAGAGAATGGGCAAGGATCTTGCTCTTCGGTGAGCGAGCTGGGTCTCGCTCCCCGGAGAGTGAGCGAAAGTTAGGGGGTAGCACCCCCGAAACTTTTAGGCCATATACATGAGTTGGGCCTGTTTTTTGCTTGGGCCCATGAATAGCCGTAATTTTGCAACAGAACGGAAATCTTAATTAGACCCTAATTAGTACGTCTTAAGTTGCTTATAAATACTCTTTAGGTACTGAGCATACATTGTAACAAGAGATTTGTGAGGTTGATAATAAGAAACTTCTAGCAAGACGTAGCCCTATTCTGGGGCGAACCTGGGTAAATCTTGTCTTCTTTTCTTTCTGTTTATAATTCATGTGATTGATAGGTCTCGAATCATTCAGGAATTGAGAATATATTCTAGTGCGTCCAAGCGAAAGCTGTTGGCACATTCTATGGTGGACACACCATAACATCATGGATGTGCCACACCAATTCATGACTTATGGCTGGAACCTTCTCCAGTAAGAGTCACAATCCTTGATAAATAACACAACTCTTTTAAGAGTTGTGTCCTTGTTGAAGAGTCACTAATGTACGATTTGGTATACTATAAATATGATTATCCTCATTTGTCCAAATTACTTTATTCTCTGCAATACTAACGTACTGAGAGTTAAGAGAATTTAGAGATTGTCAAACTCTTGTCTGTGAGATAAATAGTCTCATGATAACAACCATTAATATTCATGGACCTTCACATTTACACTTCACTCTATCTCATTTTCAAATAGCAATAAATTTCCTACTTATTATGCCTAGACAGCTAAATAGATAGACAAAACTCAATTACTCACACAATAATGGTAGTGAGAATCTAAACAACTCACCACCCATTATCATTCTTTGTTCACATAATAACAATAACGTAAATTCGTCTAATATATATAGTAATATAATAAAATACTACTTGTTTCCTTTATAATTCTCAAAACACTAACCAGTTTAAGTACCAAAATTAATTAATTGTATACAATCAACAAATTTAATTTAAAGGATATTTTCAATTCTAGCTCATTTTCATGCATATATGGAATATGTGCTTTAAATTTTTTTATTAAGAAAGGAAAGGATATTACCAAAAGTTTTTGGAGAGTTGAACGGAGGTTGGTGGTCACTGGAAAACTACTAAACAACAATTTTTATTTTAGAAGTGGCCAGAAAGAGAAAAAGGCATTATAAGAAAGGAAAAATGAGAGTTCATGAGAGACTTATTGAAGAAACTCAGGATGGAGCTGACCTCGGGTCTGCAGTGTCATGGAGGAAAGGGAAGAATTCTCGCTAGAAAAGTGAAAAGACTTGGGCAAGAGACTTGTTGGTGGCACAAGGGTTGTTAACGCAAAAAAGAATAATAAAAAATAAAAAACAAATGGGAGTGATAGGGCTGGTTTTTGGCAGTAGAGAGTGGGAAATTTATTTAAGGCCAAAAATGTTTAATTAAGGTACTTATACATAAAGTTTAAAAGTTAGTTTAGGTAAGTCTGAATTCCTTTTATTTTTCTACTTATTTATGTTTACCTATATAATATCTTTAACAGCGAGAAATTATAAATTAAAGTGTTAGTTTATTATTCCACATTATTTTCAATAACAAGTTATTCGTAATGTGATGCAAAATTGAAAAAAAAAATGAATTGTTTTAATATTTGTGGGATTATTGTGTAAACATGCTTTTATTAAGAGTAAGTAGCAATATAATAGGAATTTAGTATTGTAGAAAATAAGAATTGGGAAATAAACTATGCACTAGGGTTTTATGGTTTACTTCATATTATACTTAGGGTTAGTCTACTCCCTATTAAGTTTGAGATTGGTGTCTATATAAGCACATTTAGTGTGTTGGAATTATTCAGGTATTGATTATTGAATAAAGTTTGATCTTTGTCTCATTGTTTCTCCTCTCCTTAGTTCTTCACCTTCGCCCTTTATTTCTTCACTATGGCCTTTGTTTCCTCTGATTTCTCGTCCCCTCTTTGGTTTTGTTCTTCTTCTTGTTTCTTTTCTACATATTCAATCATCTTCTCTTCTGTCTACTCATTCTTTGCTCTCTTTCTTTGCTTCTTTTATAACTAATATCCCTTATTTATAAGTTAGGGGTCAATTTTGGTTTTGGGAAAATTAGATACCAGAAGACATGGTAAAAACAACGAATGATGTTGGTCTCTGCTTTTTGTGATTGTAATAGAAATTTTATCTCATTTTGATTATAGCCATTGAAGAAGGATTTGGTTTGATTTTTTTATTTTTTTAAAACTATGGTAGTGGTGGCTTAAAGAAGATGCAGATGGTGATTTTTGGGTTTTGGTAATGGGGGTTGTTTAGAGAAAAGAAAGAATTTTAGGTTTTTTTGGGGTTTAATTCTTTCTCAATCTATTTTATCTCTTCCAAACTATCTATCTTACATCAAGTATTTTACAATACTAAAACCCTACTATATCACTACCTGCGATCCCATAAATCTTAAAATAATACATATTCTTTTCTCATTTTGCATCATTATAATGATATTTCCATTGAAATTTATCATCATAATTCATTATATTTCTTATATATGCATGTATTTTTATATTTATATTTTTCTATTATTTAAGAGATAATATACTAAAATTTCCAAATCCCACAATCTCCTCATAAAAGCATGACAATAATCACACATTTCCTCAAGCATACACATATATGAAATGCATAATGATGATGTATGATAAAATACACATGAAAAAACTAAAGTAGCCCTACATAAAAACATGGGTTTTACACAAAGTGATTAGATAAGTGGGTTAAACAAGAATTTTATGTTATATGGAGTATAAAGTTATCAATCTTTTGAATAAGGAGTTGAAATCCTTAGGGGCTATTTGGTTGGTGGAATTAAGGTGGGATTGGATTAACTTAATCCTACATGAATAGTGATCCCTTATTTGGTTAGAAGGTTTCACTATTCATATAGGATTAAGGTGAGATAGAATTAGTCCTAATCCCACATTTTTTGTTTTACCTCCCCCCATGTGATAGAATCTATCCCATTCATGTGAGACTAAAATTTTTCTTTTTGCTTATTTTTCCCTTGAATAATAGTAATTATTACAATAATAGTAATTATTACAATAATAGTAATAATTATTATAATATTATTAATTTTTTTCTATAATAATAATAATATCAAAAAAATATAATAACAATAATTATTATAATAATAAGTATAATAACAATAATGATGATTATTATTACCATAATTATAATAATAACGATCATAATAGTATTTTTATAATATTATTATAATAATTTTTCTTATATTCATAATAATAATATTAATTATTATATATTATAATAACTATAATAATGATAATAATAATAATACTAATTATTATCATAATTATAATAATACACATATTAATATTAATATTATTTTTATAATTATAATAATGTTAAAATAATGATGATGATAATAAAATATTAATAATTATAATTATAATAATGATTTTAAAAGTAATAATTTAATAATAACTATTATTTATTATTATTATAATAGTAATTATAATTAAATTTTAGGGTTTGTGAAGAAATTAGAGATTGTGTTGAGGATGATAAATAGTGTGAGGGTATTTTGGTACTTAAACTTCTTATCCCACTTTAGTCACAATCCAGTAATCTCATGAACCTAACATATGATTAAAGTATTATCTTTTTAATCACTCTTTATCAAATCTCATTATAATCATAATCATATCTCATTATAATCATGTCCATGAACCAAACGGACTCTTAGTGTTAACTTATGTACTATATAGTTAAATTACTAGGTAGGTCTTTATCAAAATAGTTTAGGGAGTGGCTATCACAAAGCCAAAGGCCTAACGACAATTGGATTTTCCTTTATCATAAATTTTTTTAGTCTTACTCATATACTAGCGTCACAACATGCGCGATATGTGTTTATATGTTTTTTATGGGACTAAAAAATTTAGCATCTCAATACACACTACCCACATGTTGGTCTTCTTTTCTATGAGAAAAAAATAAAATAATGAGATTAAAAGAGTAAAAAATAATAAAAATAATTAGAATCTCGTTACAAACGCGTGTGCATGTTGAATTACATTCTTAACTGTTCTATTGTATTTTAATAGTTATATGTAAATTTCAGTTATATATTAGAATTGTTAGAAATATTGTTTAACAAGTGCACACATTTGTTATGATATTAAATTTTTTTTAATTATTTTTTTACTCTTTTAATCTTATATTTGGTTTCATTATATATAAGAACATATCAACATGTGCATAGTGTGCGTTGAAATGTTAGATTCTTTAATCCTATAAAGAATCAACATGTACATATTTTCCATTCAAATGCGCATGAGTTTGGTTTTTTTTACTATGTGATATTAATTTTGACATTTATATTTTTGTTTTGGTAGTAATGTATCTATTTAACCATCTTTAGAAGAATAGATGACTGCAGACATGCCATTATACCATAAACTTGTTCCATATAAAAATTAAATAAATCAACATATTTTATTTTAAAAAAAATATAATTACATTCCATAAGATTTAAGAAAAATTACATTAACTTACCTAAAATTAGTCAATTGTTATATTTACCTTACTTAATTTATACATTTTCCTACTTGTTATTTTTTTATATTTTTCATTAGTTTTTTGTTAGTCAATTATTCAAAATCTAGTCAAATCTTATGTCAACTCATCAAAGCTTATTAGATTAATAATTTTAAAATCTAATCAATCCTTTTACCGAAATAGAATCCAAACTTTGATTGAATTTTGAAATTATTAAAAGTAAAATCATGTTTCTAATAAGTTTTGATGAGTTGACATAAATATTGATTGGACTTTAAACCATTAATTAACATATGATTATTTGAACAGTAATAATAAATAAATAAACATATAATTTAAAATTTTAAAAAATAATTATAATTATAACTAAACTAAAATGGGTTAACGTAAAGTAACTAAGATTTATGAGCTAGTGATATCCAAGCAATATGTTATAAGAAGTACTACTACTAATAATTTGACCTTCGACCATTTTTAGTCTTTTTTAAGCTTCATTGCTATATCCACGTTTCCACTACAGTTATATTCTCTTCCTCTTTTGACTCAATCCCGTTTCTCTCTCATTTCTATACGCTCAGTCCAAAGTCGAAAGTCCAAACTTTTAATACGACCACCGTCACTTCAAACACCATCTGTAAGGAAAAAAAACCTTTCTCTCGCTAAATCCTGCTCTGTAAAAACAAATGCTACTAATAGCAGCCCTGCGTCTATGATAGAGCTGCACCAAAATCAATTCTCAAAAACCCTAAAGAAACGAAAAGAAAAACATGGTTTTCAAGAACAAGCGTTTCTTTTCCTCCAAGAAATCGGACTCTAGCCCCGATGGATCCAACAGCCCCCGATCCATTGGCTCCAGTTCTACGATCCGATCCGACAAGAAGAATCCCAAATCCAACCCCAAAGAAGAATCCCAGATCCCCACAAGTACCAGCACTGGATTTAGTGGGGTCGCCTGTAAACAAATGCAAGTGAAAGATGGGGTGAAGAAGAAGGAAGTGGTATCAAAAGGAAAAGACACTCAAACTCAAGCTCAGCCCTCGAGTAAACCGTGCTTATTGGATTCTAAAAAGGCGGCAGCATCGGAGGCCAAGGAAGGCCCCGCCTCGGTGTCTCCAATACTTGCCTCGTCTCTGGGATTGAACCGAATAAAGACACGATCAGGGCCGTTGCCGCAGGAGAGCTTTTTCAGTTTCAAGGGAGAGAAGGGGCCCGCGGCGGTGCTTGGGGTCAGTAATTTGTCAAGGCCCGGTGGTGGGGATGGAGGGTCGGGGTCGGCTTCGAGTTCGGTCAAGTCTGGGTCAGGGGGTGGGGCGAGGAAGAAGGAATTAGGTAGTAAAATGGGTTTTCAAGAGAGTGTTGGAAGTGTGGCGTTGGCTGATAACGGGAGTAATTCGGATAGTATGTCCACTGGTAGTGGGCTATCGAGAGAGCAGAGTCCCAACGTGCAGGCAAGGTCTCGGCTGCAGAATGGCGAGTCATCATCTGAATCCGGTATGGTTTCATATGCCGTTATTACTTCCTCCTCTTCTTTGAACATTTAGCTTAATTCATTGTCATGCGTTACTTTCATTTGAATTTTTGTTTCGACATTGATAGCGATATAGTTGTTTTGCTGTTATTTTAGAGGGCTTCAGGAAGTTGTTATATTGTGGTTTTCCTTGAGTTGTGAAGATAAGAAATAATTGATGATAGACATAGAAGTTCATGTTTTTATGATATTCTTCTTTGGGGCTTCATTTTCGCATCTGGCCGCCTATGGGTACATGACTAGAAATGCTTCCTAAAAGGCAAGGGATGGTGTAGTTGCCACAATGGCTTATCTCTTCTGAGGGTTCTTAGTTCTGCCCTTTGCCCTTAAGATGACTGCCTATATCTTTTTGTTTTTTGTGTTTTGTTTAAAAATGCCCTATTACTATAATGGACCAACTTAATCATAGAGGTATGGTTCATTGTGCTCTCTCGTTCTTGGGGGTAGTTGTGGACAACAATTGCATTCATTTGTCTTCTAGTTTCCGTTTCAATGTTATCGCATCTTCTGTTGCATTGGAAGTGTTCATCTAGTTATTTCCTCCTATTAGTCTTTATCCCCAAGCTTGTGCTCAGTGTTCCCCAATTTTTAAGCATGGAATGGAATCCCAGATGCAGAATTATTTGTCGGAGTATCAAAAATGAAGGAAAAAAGGAAGGAGAAGGGGCAACCAATAAAATCTGACTGATCTGTCCTTCCCCCCATTTCTCCCATTGTTCAAGTGCTTACAGATTTTTGTTTAGTGATTCTTATCCATATTAAAAACTTAAAGAAGATACGTTAGGTCTCTGAGTCTTGTGTCTCTGGAGTAAAGTGCAAAATTTAAATAATAATGTTATGTAATTTAAGTTTGAATATTTTACTAAAAAGAACTGTATAAAATGCATCCCATTGAAGTTATAATGTAATTATAAGATTCACTATGAATCAAATTGACCAAATGTAGTCATTTCAAGTAGATGTTGAAAATACTTTGACAAAACTAAATGTAGAAGTAGATATGGTAATTTAGATTTATGAGATTCTCTTGGGATGTCATTCTAGATTTTGTACTTTGAGTGTATGTTTATGTCTAAATGGAGGTCTTCCAAACAAGTCATCATTCATTTCAGGACTCAAAAAGATAAAAATTCCTAATTATAGAGGTTGTTAATGAGTAGGATATGCAAAATGAGAATTGATGGAAGGCTAAGGCTAAGGTATGCGCGCTTTGGTCTTTCTGGAGTATTCCTAATGTCATTGTTGACCTCAAAAAATTAGAGAGAGATAAATCCTTGGGAGGGAATGGGTGATGAGCAGGATATGCACTGAGAATTGATGGATGACCTATGGCAATATAAAAGAATGAACTCACCACAATTCATTAAACATTAAATCCAAACTAGTTGGTATTACTATTGCATAAATGTTCTCCTCAAATATGTTTGGTATAAAGACCACCATATCTATGTTGAGATTTTCAAAGACCAAATTTATTTTGGTTACTTTAACTCGTAATCTTTGGTCTACCTCTATCTCTTGTTGTCCTATCTACTTGGGTCAAGCCATTGTTGTGCACTTGTGTGTCCCCAAGCGTATATTGGATATGGCCAAATTGAGTAAGACTACCTTCTCTAAACTTCTTTTTTAATAAGTAAAGATTAGCATTGAAGGCAGTAGGCACCAAGGGAGTGCCAACCCATGCACAAAAGGGTTATCTACAAGCCAAAGAAATTAAGGTGTTCCTTTATATCCTACAATTGACCTTTCCTGTCCATTGAAAGCCTTTTTGTTTCATAGAGAGAAGGATTAAAGTATGGCTTTCTTCAACTCTTTACAGCCTTGGATACCATACCATGTCCAAACCTCTCTTTTGATAGAACTGGCTACTCCCCATAAATGCCTAGTCTAAGAACACCACAACAAAAGATGGTGAAGAGACTTTGCCTCCTTGCAAAGATAGCAGTGGTTAACTAAGGTCTTACCACTCTTTTTAAGTTGTCAATAGTCAAAATCTTCTCTTAAGTTGCTCCCAAAGTGGGAGCACACATCTTTCAAATGGCTCTGCAAAGAAAGTTGGAATTTTCTTCCGTAGGCATATTCTTTACATGGGTCTTATAGTAGGACTTAACATCAAACCTACCCCTGATTTGAATTTCGACTTCAACTTTGATGGAGGACGCATGGAAGTTTAAAATATTGGGGTTGTAATTTTATGGGATATTTTATAATTAAGGGGAAGTATGTAATTTTGGTATAAGAGATATTTAGGTTAGTTATAACATCTTAGTAATCTGGAGGATGCATGAAAGATCAAATGTTGGTGTTTCTAATGTTATGGATATTTTGTAATTGAGGATAAATTTGTAATTTTTTTATTAGGACATTTAAGTAAGTTATAATATCGTTGTAGTAGTTTCTTAGATATTCTCGAATTTAGGAAATGAAGGTTTGATTTAGTTTCTTATTTGGATTATGTTGTTTAGTTTCATATTTGGATTATGTTTGGTGCCTATATAAGAGCACCTCTAGTAGTATTCTAGATAGACTTGATTATTGAGAATCAAATTTGATTAAGATGTGGTGAAGATATCAGTCGTTCCTCTCGCCACTGTAACCTCCGATCTGCCATCTCATGGTTTTTGATGCACGTGGGCACCACTATCACATTTAGAGCTAGCCGATCGATCAAACGTTAGAAACCCAACCGATGAAGAACCAATTAACAAAACCATCTTAGACAGAAAACTATGTAAGTGCTGCGAGGAAATTTCCCTTGACTGCCGCCTCAGATCTGCCACCTTCCCCGCGTCTCTTGACCAAACCGACACAACAAATGTACCCAGATGTTACCGGTCTATCACCGGTTGGAATTTGGATTGTAGCTGCCGGAGGAACTCTGATCAAGTGCTGCACACGTGTCGGACTTGCGCGTTGATCTTGGTTCGAGCCCAATCATTTTCTATTTGATCGAGCTGAGTTTTTGAGCTGCTTCCAAGCTGTTGACCTAGCCGTTGAGATGTTGACAAAGCAGTTGACTGCGGTTGACTGACCTGTTGATTGCTTGATTGTTGACTGTGTCGTTGACTATTGACCAATCATTTTTTTTTCGGTTTTTGATTTATTGAATATTAAAGAAGAAGAAGAAAAAAGAAGAAAAGGAGATTTTTTTCTCCTTGAACATGTACATTCGCAGTTGGGGAAATATTAAAAGCATGAGTCACTCAACTTGTAGTTGACACTACATGTTTGGCTGAGTTGAATTCTCTAAGAGATACTGGTATTTCCCAAATCCTTTGTCGTAGACTAAAGGAGGAATATAGAGAGCTCAAATATCGGATTCGTCATAATAAATGAAGGCTTGAAGAATTATTATTGAAGTATGAGTGTGATTATGCTTCTGGATATGATGAACATGTTACATATGTAATACAGCCAAAGCTAAAGTTAGGTCAAGCTTAAGTGAATATTTGTACTTCGCTATAATGGACATAAAAAGAAATGCTTAATGCTTTTAACAATCGTTTGAGCGTGAAGTTCATGCACCAGTCCCACCTTATCATTAAGAACCAGAAGATGAAGAATCAAAGGCTATTGATCTTGAGATGCCAAAGGATAAACAAGAACCTTCAATGGAACAAGATGAGAAGAACACAAAATGTGAGCAAGTCCTAAGGAAAGATGACCTTGGACTCACCAAGGTTGAAAATGTTTCATTTAAAGGTTGAATCTAAAGTAGCAATGGATGAAGATGTTCGAAGTGAGATTGCACCTGTTGAGCAAGTCCCATGTGAGGTTGTCTTAGTTGAACTGTTCCAATATAATGATGAATTTGTAGCATGTTCAAGACAAAGATGAAGACAAGATTGGTGTCACAGTTGATGCACATGCTCCTACTTTTGTGGAATTGCTATCGTTAATATAGTCTTTGTTTTCGGGTTGCACCCTCGTGGTGCTTTTTAATAAAATTTTATTTATCAAAAAGAAAAACATTTTGACCATTAATTTTCACTTTATCATCATCCCCTGATTTCATTAAAATTGTATTCTGTATATATCCTGTCTTTGTTCTACTCAACCTAAAGCCTTTGAACTCTAAATTACTTCCGCATAATTCCAACTTATGACTAATTTCATTCTTAGTCTCATCTATTAGCACTGTGTTGTCGCAAACAGCATACACTCATTACAACATTCCGAGTATTTTTTGCAATCTCATCCTTGACCAATGCAAATATATGGTGAGAGAATGAAAATGAAGCAATTAAGAATATATGAATTACAATTTTCCTCTCCTGTTGCTACGTATTTATTGGATAATTCTGGTGTTGGTGCATATTCAGCCCTCTTTTTTCCTTCTTGTTTACTGTATTTGCAAAATAAACTGTCTTAGAAATGGAAATAGGCTGGCCTGCCTCATTTATAGCCTTTTTGGGGTATAGTTTCAACCTTAGAGTGATAGATAGAATCATGATCAATACACTGATGGTTTATAACTTGGTTCAAAAGCATTCATCTAATGGCTCTTTAATAATTACATTGTGTTTATAACTTGGTTCAAAAGCATTCATCTAATGGCTCTTTAATAATTACATTGTTCGCCCCCCAACGGAAACGAATACTGATTGAAATGCTATTTACAGGAAAATACAGTGTGCCTGAGGCTGCTGTAGCTTTCTTGTGTATGCTTATGCATCTGCAAAGCTATAACCCAATTTCTATTAGCATCCTTTTACCATTCTTTATATACGTATGTATTTATAAATATATGCAAGCATATCTTAATATACTTACACATTCATTGTAATGAGTATTATTTTTATACACTTGTATAATGGAGGAGTGTCTGTATTATAATATATACAATTTGGACTTTTGTGTCATTTGAACTTTGGTTTTACCTACAAATGTTTTCATTGAGTTAAATGTTTCAATTCAATAGCTGTTGATTCCTTTCAGTTAGTAGATTGTTTCAGTTGTTTACATTTTTTAACACCTTAAATTAACTCGCTATTCTGTTATGGGTATTTCTCAAAATTTTCTTTTGTTTCCTCTTAACAGGGCGATACGAGTCATCATGGGGTCAATCTGGAGGCTTAAGAAGTTCAGATGCTTGTACACCAGAGGTACTTGTGAAAAATTTCTTATTGATGTTCTGCATGATATGACTGATCTTTGAAGTATTTTACCTTGTATTCATTGCTGTCGCAATGTTCTTGATAATTTGATGTTTGCTTCTCCAGAATTCATATGATTGTGAAAACCCGAAGGAGTCTGAATCTCCCCGTTTTCAAGCTATACTCCGTGTAACAAGTGCTCCTAGAAAGAGGTTCCCTACTGATATTAAAAGTTTTTCACATGAATTAAATTCCAAAGGTGTACGACCTTTTCCATTTTGGAAGCCTCGAGGGTTAAATAACTTGGAGGTACTATGGTTCCCCTTCTATATTATATTTTCTTGTAGGTGGTTAATTGTGCCTTTTAGTTATTTTGCTATCTTATGCAGGAAATATTGGTCGTCATTCGGGCAAAATTTGACAAAGCAAAGGAAGAAGTGAATTCTGATCTGGCAATTTTTGCTGCAGATTTGGTTGGGATTCTCGAGAAAAATGCGGAAAGTCATCCTGAGTGGCAGGAAACCATTGAGGACTTGTTGATCTTGGCTCGAAGCTGTGCCATGACATCAGCTGGAGAGTTTTGGCTTCAATGTGAAGGCATAGTCCAGGAATTAGATGATAGACGTCAAGAACTTCCTCCAGGTATGATGAAGCAGCTTCATACACGGATGCTCTTCATTCTCACAAGATGTACTAGACTATTGCAGTTCCACAAGGAAAGTGGGTTGGCTGAGGATGAGCAGGTCTTTCAACTTCGTCAATCTAGAATCCTGTATTCTGCTGATAAAAGAATTCCTCCTGGCATGGGAAGGGATGTGAAAAGTTCGAGTTCTGTAAAGGCTTCAAAAGCAGCGTTAGCTAAGAAATCTTACAGTCAGGAGCAACATGGCTTGGATTGGAAGAGAGACCATGTTGTACAGCCGGGAACTCTTCTTTCTCCTCCTGCTGATGACACTTCAAAGAACTTGGATTCTCCTGCAAGCAGGGATCGGATTGCTTCTTGGAAGAAACTCCCATCTCCAGCAAGAAAAATCATGAAGGAAGTTGCTCCACCAAAGGAGCAGAATGATATCAAAGTTGCACCATCAAAGAAGTTAAACAGGAGAGGAAATTCTGATGTGGATATGGCTGCTACAAAGCCACCCGAGCTTCCTCCTGCCAAAGAATCTCATGAACATTCTTCCAAGCACCAACACAAAGTTTCTTGGGGTTACTGGGGGGATCAGCAGAATATATCTGAGGAAAGCTCAATAATTTGTCGCATTTGTGAGGAGGAGGTTCCTACTTCACACGTGGAAGACCATTCAAGAATCTGTGCAATAGCCAATCGATGTGATCGTAAGGGTCTGAGTGTTAATGAGCGTCTCGTTAGAATTTCTGAAACTCTTGAGAAGATGATGGAGTCCTTTGCGCAGAAGGATATCCAACATGTCGTAGGAAGCCCAGATGTTGCAAAAGTATCAAATTCAAGTGTGACTGAAGAATCTGATGTTCTCTCTCCGAAACTGAGTGATTGGTCCCGGAGAGGTTCAGAGGACATGCTTGACTGTTTTCCTGAAGCTGATAATATTAATTTCATGGACGATCTGAAGGGTTTACCTACCATGTCATGTAAAACTCGTTTTGGTCCAAAGTCTAATCAAGGCATGACAACATCATCTGCTGGTAGCATGACTCCTAGGTCTCCGATATTGACGCCAAGGACCAGTCAAATAGACTTGCTATTGGCGGGAAAGGGTGGCTACTCTGAGAATGATGATCTCACACAGGTATCCCTTGGTGCCCCACACCCTCCAATTTTTATGACTTAATAGAGTCTATGCTTTCTTATCGCTGCAAATGTCCATACATGTGATGTTTCAATGTATCACTTGATTTCTTTTTTCATATTTTTTTACCTGTAACAAAATTGATTGCATCAGTTAAAGACATCTCTAAGCATCTTCGAATTTCTTTTCATAACCAAACTTACAAGGTTTCCTCCTGTTGAGCTATTTTTATATCTAGAGAACATTGCTGTTTCCCATGGTACTGTCTTCTGTGGGACATTTTTTTAAAAAGAAGAAATTAACTTAGGATCACTTGTTTATTTTATTTTATTTTTGGGTGAAGGCCTATGCTGCTTGAATACATGGAGTAGATAATAATGTTAAATTACATTATTGTTACTTTTTCAGGAACAGTAAACTCGTGTGCGTTTAATTTTGAAAAATATTCTCTATTCTTTGTTTTTATCTTCAAATAATGAAAGAAATTTTCATTTCCACTCTTTAATTCCATGGGAATCGTATATTCATAAAACTAAAAGCTTTGAAAACAGCTTTTTTCCGTCTCTAAGTTTGGTCCTTTTTTCATTCTCATTTTTTCTTAAAATTTTATTTAATTTACAACTGCAATTCACATTTTCACTTCTGTGTTCACTTTTCTATTAAAATGAAAACAGGGGGCGCTGTTTTCTAAAACTGAAGGACCTCAGCTTTCTGTTCTGTTTGAGAAGGGTTTTTATTCCTTTTTTTTTTTTTTCTCTTTTTAAAAATTGTAAGATTGATATTTTAGAATGATAATTTTCACGTGGGAGTAGAAGGTTAAATTTTTTTTGGTGTTGAGCGGTAAAAGGATGGGAACACAAGTTTTACTTCTCATTTGTTCTTATCAAACCTTATGTAATAGTTTCAATTTGGACGCCACAAGAAGTTGGAATTTAAAACTAAATGGATTTAGAAAGAAGAAGATAGCTGGTTGGGTCAGATTCAAATCGGCATATGCACGTGACTCAACTCAGTTCCCTCTATTCAGTCAGGCTTTGTGTGTTTTGTTATATATGCCTTGGATATATATGCATTATGATGCAACCATGTTGTGGATATTATCTATAACTTCCATTATCGCGGAGAATTTGTTAAAGCACATTTTTAGAAACATTGCAGTATCTAGGTCCTTGTGATTCTTCCACTTCTTTGAGATCAATTGCCACATTCACAAGGGTAATATGTAATCCTGACAATATTGCTTTATAACTTCTCAAAAGGTTACATGCACATAAGAGATTCATTTAGTATAAATATATCCCTAATTGTATCCCAAGGCTTTCTGGTTTTGGGTTGATACTTCATGCAAAATGGTTGGGTATCGTTTTTATGAGGTTATATTGATAAACCATAAATAGGAGTTTTCTACCAATATGCTGACTCCCCATATCAGATAGGTTCAACATTTTAATTTCCTGGTTCAAAAACTTTTTGAATATACTTGATAAAGTTGATTCGCATTCTATGTAAGGCAACCCTCCCTCCTGCATGAATGGTCCTACAAGGTCATCAGTGCAACTCTAGTATGCTTCCTCATGTTTGTTCTGTAGTTGCTTCTGTTTTTCGAAAGTGCTTTCTGATAGGAAGAAAGGGACACTGGTAAAAACTGATATGATATGTTTATTGCCTCTGTTATTTATTTATTTATTCATTATGTATCTTTACAACTTTTTACTTATCAAAGAAATATTTTATCATATGTAGTGGTGGCAACATAGAACCAAGGTTTGTATGCAGAAGTTAGAATGTGTATATTATTTATGGATTGGGTGCAGAGAATCTAAGGGCTTGTTTAGTTGTGGAAAACGTCTTCCATTTTCTATCCCCATTTTCCTCAACACTTTCCTCAACAATTTGCATATTTTTAACAAAATTTAGAAAGGAATCTTTCTTTTTTTATTTTTTATTTTTTGAATATAATATTTGAAAAGATGAGTAAAAAATGTTGTTTTCCAAATTATGCTGAAAAGATAAAAAACAAATAAGTGTTGTTTTTCAAATTATGTTAAGAATGTGCAAATTGTTGTGGAAATTGTTAAGAAAATTGGAGATAGAAAATGAAAAATGTTTTTCACAACTAAACATGCCTTAAATTGTGCCAAATATGGCTGGCCCGGAGTACACCTCTCCTTGGAGTAGCATACCACTATATAAATATGCATGTACATATAAAATTGAGTCTGCATTTTGTGGCATTGGGATAGTGCATGTTGGTACCCAGTAGAGTGTTTGAATATAAGTTTCAACATTGATAGAATCAAGCTAAAGTTCCTGATTAATGATGCAGATGAATGAACTTGCCGATATTGCAAGATGTGTAGCAAATACACCTTTGGATGATGACCGCTCCATGCCATACTTACTGTCTTGTCTTGAAGATTTGAGGGTTGTCATTGACCGCCGAAAGCTTGATGCACTTACAGTGGAGACGTTTGGGACACGTATTGAGAAGCTGATTCGGTAAGTACTTTGCTGCTCTTTTTTTAATGAAATTATATAATTAAAATCTGCACAATGCATTATATATACCATGAAAAGTAGTATTTTGTTCTAAACTAAAAGTTTGCCTAACAATTTTCTTCTGGAATTCACTTAAATTTCCACTTTTTAGTGTAAGGTACGAATTGTCACTTTGTTTTTCTTTTATTGAAGTGTAATGTCGTGGTTTTGTAGGGAAAAGTATTTACAGCTGTGTGAGCTTGTGGATGATGAAAAGGTTGATATAACAAGTACTGTAATTGATGAAGATACTCCTTTAGAAGATGACGTGGTTCGTAGCTTGAGAACAAGCCCCATACATTCTTCTAAGGACCGCACCTCTATAGATGATTTTGAGATAATAAAACCAATCAGCCGCGGTGCTTTTGGACGGGTTTTCTTGGCTAAAAAGAGAACAACAGGGGATCTTTTTGCAATAAAGGTACCAGAGTTTGTTGTTTGTATGATATCTTATGAATCTTTGAATTTTCCCTCAATCTTTGATACTCATTGCTTCCATTGGAAGTCTTTCACTGGTTGTGGCTTGTTACCGTAGAAGTTGGTTCCTTTTTATGTTTATATTATGT
Organism: Bretschneidera sinensis; assembly: GCA_023935145.1. NCBI lineage: Eukaryota > Viridiplantae > Streptophyta > Magnoliopsida > Brassicales > Akaniaceae > Bretschneidera > Bretschneidera sinensis. Next base: position 108,587,415 of record CM043698.1, read on the forward strand.
GAAAGTCTAAATGCTTAACATTAACTTTGGTACTGGGTGTTTCTTGAAATGCCCCTTCTCTGTATCGTTAAGTTCTATATATATACATCATGCATAATCATTTTCCGATACTGTGCCCATTGTTTGGAAGTTGCAGTTTAGCTGTGATATTACACAAGAGAATTTGGGCCATATACTAATAACAATTCATTTTGGACTTGGATAAATTTTCTACATTCTCTAGGTATTAAAGCACTAAAGAGGAGGCATAATATGAGTGCATGGGATTTGGGAAGTAAACAAGTAATACTTCCAAAGAAACATGAATAGGAAGTACAAGAGAATTAGCTACTAAGATTCTAAACATAAAAAATCCTATAACATCCTGGTATATACGAATATTTTAGACCATGCAACAGTTTTATGTGTCGGCTGTGTGTACCGGAAATGGATATACATAATAATTTTGTAGCTTAAAAAACAAAGTGTTTCAAATCATCCTTGATATTACTTTTGGAATCTATGAATTGTGTCTGTGGCGCCAAGATAAAATAGATAACAAATTACTAAGCTAACAAATGTAAATTAAAGGGCCAAAATATGCAATATTTGGCACTCATCAAATACCCCAAAACTTACAATTTGCTAGTCCCTTAGCAAAACAAAATAAAAGACTCAATGAAAAACAAAGAACATAAAGATAAAGTCATCACTCATGGTATCCAAAAATTTAAGGAGCACACATCACCATGATATTCATTCATAAGCAAGCTTAAAAAGGTAAACCCATCTTCGCAATGAATAGAAATGTTAAAATCTAATTACTTACAAAAGGCAGGATAAGGCATCACAAGCTTGAATCAGTATAAGGTGAATTAGCATATAAAAATGAAGCTTCCAAGTAACTCTAATGTGTAAGGTCTCCATGTCTCAAGATTCACTGAATTTCCCATAAAAAATGAACGAAAAGGCATAGTTTTTGTTTTATTCTTTTTTTTTTTTTTTTTTTTTTTTAATAATGCACGGCTATTGGTTAGTTCCCTTAAGCTTTCTAATTGACCTATGTAGCGAGTGTTAAGTCAATGACTCCCAAACCAGGTGGTTTTAGGGCATTAGGTGTAAAGACACCCCTAAGGACTTACTAACTCGAGTCAAAAAGGTTACGAAATTAAACCGACCTTAATATTACCAAGCAAAATTTCACCTTTTGACGTGAACACTCACTGCTTACTGAGGCAAGAGGTCCAGTTACTCAGCGAAAAGTTTATTGATAAATTTTTTTTTTTTTATATTTTCCTATGCCCAAGAGTTCATCCAACAAGTCATCCAGTTTCAGTTAAGATAAGGAAAAATACACATTAAAATCACGTGTCATACCTCACATAATTTGTGCTAATGCTCGTGTGAGATTAGATCAAACATGTGAATTCTCAAAATGCCTAAAGTAAGTAACTAAATTTTAAAAATTTATCACCAGATCATGTGTTCAAAATGTTAAGCTCACCAATGACATCACATCACAGGAAATGTTTAGATCAACTAAAATTTCACGATAACATGAGCATGCATTTATCTCTATGACGAAAAGACAACAAATTAGGACAAAGTGTGTGATGTGTCTCCCATACCCCCAAACTTAAATTACACATTGACCCCAATGTGTGACTAATATGGAAAGAGCTGACCTGAGATATGGTGAACTATCTGGACTGGTATGGCTCATAGCATACCCCCAAACTTGAACTGAAGTACGCATTGTCCCTGAAAAATAAAAACTGGAAAAAAAATACTGGAAACAAACATTAATCATAAAAATGCGAAATAATAAATAAACAAAAGAAAAGATAAGCTGTGGGGTGCCTCCCATGAGCGCTAAGTTTAACGTCTTCAGCCAGACCCAACATTAGTAAACAGACCCAACTAAGCTCTCCACCATCTGATCAATAAATGGGAATGGAAAATGATCAGGCCTAGTGGCATCATTCAATTTACGGTAGTCTAGACACTTTCTCCATCTTGACTGTACTCGAGTTGGAACCAACTCGTTGTCTTTATTTACTACCATAAATTCAGCACGTTTGGGCACGACTGGAATCTGGCTCACCCATTTGCTATCAGAGATGGGATAAATGATCCCTGCCTCTAACAGCTTAATATCTTCTGCCCTCACAACCTCTTGCAAAGCAGGGTTGAGCCTTCTTTGTGGCTCCCTCGATGGCTTGGCATCCTCCTCTAAATGTATCATGTACGTCACCACCGAGGGGCTGATCCCCTTGACATCCTCAATAGTCCAGCCTATAGCTTCCTTATGCTCTCTTAAGACATCCAATAATTTCTCCTCTAGAGCATCACCCAGATCTGATGGTATAATTACAGGCAAACTATCGGCTGAACCTAGGAACTTATACTTAAGATTATCTGGTAAAGGCTTAAGTTCCTTCTTGGGGGTTTCAGGTGCGGTGGTCTCCTCCATCTTATTGCTCTTTCGAGAAGGAGACTCTAAAATGGCATTCGCTTGCTCAAGTAATTTATCTAAATCCATATCCTCTCCAAATTGAGCAAAGCATGCCTCTAGGGGGTCCTCAGTGCGGGAGTCATCCACAATCTCCTCTGTCTTATTGCTCTCCCGAGGAGGAGACTCCAAAATGGCATTTGCTTGCTCAAGTAATTTATCTAAATCCAAATCCTCTCCAAATTGAGCAAAGCATGCCTCTAGGGGGTCCTCAGTGCTTGATTCATTCACAGTCTCCTCAAGAATCTCCTCTATCAAGCTTACATTTCTCACTTCATCATATTCATGTGGTTGCCTAGTGATATCAAAAATATTTAACTCCACTGTCATATTTCCGAAGGAGATCTTCATCACCCCTGTCCTACAATTTATCAGGGCGTTAGCCGTGGCTAAGAATGGTCGCCCTAGAATAACCGGTATTTGAATCCCTATATTCTGAATCGGCTCTGTGTCAAGCACAATAAAATCCACGGGGAAATAGAACTTATCCACTTTTATCAAAACGTCCTCAACTATTCCCCGTGGTCTTTTCACTGACCTGTCAGCCAATTGAAGCGTAGTGGATGTGGGCTTCAATTCTCCTAACCCCAATTGTAAATAGACTGAGTAGGGTAGAAGATTCACACTTGCCCCTAGATCCAAGAGAGCCCTCTCAATGTGGCTGACTCCTATCGTGCAAGAGATGGTAGGACACCCCGGGTCCTTATACTTGATGGGTAGCTTGCACTGAAGGATTGAGCTGACTTGCTCGGTCAAAAATGCCTTTTTTGGGACATTCGTCCTCCTTTTGATAGTGACCAAGTCCTTTAGAAACTTGGCATATGATGGCATTTGATGGATGGCATCCAAAAATGGGATATTGATTTGGACTTGCTTGAATACCTCCAGAATTTCCTCATACTTCCCTCCTTTCTTGGGCGCCTGTAATCTCTCGGGGTAGGGCGCTCTAGGTATAAACGACCTAGGAGGGTCTTTCTCAGTAGGTGTGGCTATAGATGGCTCAGCATCTCTCTTCTCTGTGTTGCCACTCCTTTGCCCTTGCTGCATAGCAGGGCTCTCTTCCACTCGATTGTCCACTTGTCTCCCAGACCTCAGTGTGACAATCGACTGTACTTGTTCCGCCCCGTGCATAGGAGTTGATGAACTCTCAACCATAAATTGTCCTTTTGGGTTTTGCACGGGCTGACTGGGGAACTTTCCCTTCTCTCTCTCACCCAAGTGACTTGCAATTTGCCCTATTTGACTCTCCAGCTTGGCAATTGCTTGGGTGTTTACCACTGTTGCACTCCTCACATCACTCATATTTTGGCTAGTCTCCTTCATGAACTCCTTAAGGGTGTCCTCTAGTGACTGTGAAACTGGCGCTGGTGTTTGAGTGGGTGCATGGTAAGCAGGTGAAGGTGCTGGATGGGCAGAACGACCATGATTAGGAATTTGTGGGGCAAATCCGGGAGGATATTGATTTTGAGCATGATAAGGGGCTCCTCCCAGATTCATCGGTTGGTTCTGCCTCCATGAAAAATTTGGGTGGTTCCGCCACCCTGGATTGTACGTCTCGGAGTACGATCCATTTGACTGCCTTCGAAAGTCATTGAAAGCATTTACTTGTTCCAGAGGATACTCGGCACAAGCCGGCATTGATGGGCAATTCTGTGCTAGATGCATGGGACTAGCACAGATGGAACAGCTTTCAACATTGAATGTGTTGGCAGCATTGATGGATTGGCTCACAGTGAGAGCGTCAATCTTTTTAGTGAGGGCATCTAACTTTATCCTCAAATCGGCGTCCTCTCTGACCTCATAGATGCCTCCCTTCTTAGGAGCACGAATGGACTTATCTCGACAGCTTGAAAAATCCCACTGCTGCGAGTTGTCGGACAACTTGTCCAACGCCATATATGCTTCGTCTCCTGTCAGACTCAAGAATGCCCCCCCATTCATAGACTCGATCATGCTACGGTTGGGTTGAGTCAACCCTTGGTAGAAGAATTGAACGAGTCTCCACTTCTCATATCCATGTGGAGGGCATCTGATCAGTAACTCTTTAAAGCGCTCCCAACCCTCAGAAAATTTTTCATCCTCATCCTGAGTGAAAGAGCTGATCTCCTTTCGGCACTCATTCACTCTAGACATTGGGAAAAACTTATGATAAAATTTGCTAAGCAGGTTTTCCCAAGATGTAATAGACCCGGGCGTGTTGGAATCCAACCACGCCCTAGCTCTATCGTGAAGAGAAAAAGGGAAGAGTCGAAGATGGACTGACTCTTCAGAGAAGTTCTGGAATTTGAATGTGGCACAAATGTCTTTGAACTTCTTCACATGGCTATAAGGATTTTCAAGATCTAAGCCATAGAATGAGGGTAAGAGTTGGATGACATGTGGCTTCAAGTCAAAGTGGGTGGCATTGGTCGGTGGCAACACTATGCAAGAGGATGAGTTAGTCGCAACGGGTGCGAACAAGTCCCTAAGGGATGTAGTGGAGTCCACGTTCCAAGCTCTAGGTTGCTCTACATGTTCAGGATGATTTGCATTCCTATAATTCTCTGCCATCTCAACTGTCTCTCTCTCAACTAGCGCTCTTTTCTGCCTTCTAAGAGTTCTTTCTAAGTCGGGATCTAAATGTGTCAAATCTAAGTTCAAGGATCTCCGACCAAGCATACATTAACAGAAAAATAATGAGATACTAACCAGTAGAAGCAACAGAATAAAGCAAATACAAAACTCAAAATTTTTTTTTTTTTTTATTTGTTTTTATTTGTTTTTATTTTTTTTTAAATTAAATTAACTAGTAGAAAAATAAAATCAATTCAGACTAAAAATTTTCACAAACAAAACAATTCCCCGGCAACGGCACCAAAAACTTGTTGTGAGTTTTAATTTACTCGCAAGCGCACGAGTCGTTTGCAGTATAGCGTTGTGCAAGTGCGAGGTCGAATCCACAGGGAATTGCGTTGTGAAAATATAATTTTTAATCTAAACTAACTCTATCTTAACCTAGTTCCGAATTTTGAATGATAATTTGTAAAATAAATTAAAACTAAATTAAATTGATTTTAAAACTAATAATAAAAAGCACTAAGGTTTCCGAATCCACCCCACCGAAGTTAAGCATACATGTTCTAAAAATATAGCTTATCAAAACATTCTATGAATCCAACTATAAGACAAAAAACAAAGAATATCCCAACTAAACCAAAAGCACCCGATGTATCGCTCTTAACAAATCACAAAGGGAATCCAATTTAATCGAAAAGCATTCAATGTATCCATCAGATGAAACACAAAGAAAATCCAACAGACAATTTAAACTCAATCAATTATAAGATTAACTCAAATAATTGACAGAACATTTATACTCAAAATTGTCAGATTTGTACAAGCAAATCTGAACTACTACGCCAAACAACGGCGGGGCTTCATCTTCAACCTTAGCTGAAGAGTCTAGCCACTCATAACTATAAAACTATAATAAAAAGTGCTAAACATTTAAACTAAAACAACTGAATATAAAGAAATAAATAAACAACTTTACATGGGAGAAATTCCACTCGCTGCCGGGCGGCGCTTCCCCTCGTGGTAGCAATGCCTTCCGGATCCACCAGAATGCTAGCGGACGTCCACCGGTAAACACCAAAGTGGCTCAGGAATTGTACACTGAATGATGAGGTCAGATGGTGTTTATATAGGGGGAGTCCCGGAGCACAATGGGTTTCAAAATCGGTGTGGGATACTGCCCGAGTGCGATTGATCGCACTCTGGTGCGCTCGAGCACACATTGGCTCACTACAGAGCATTTTTAACCGATGTGGGATGTGCAAGAGCGCATTTGCGATCGATCGCTAGTCTGGTGCGATCGAGCGCACTAGACTTCTTCAGCTTGAACCTTGTTTACTAAAATGGCCATAACTTTCTCTAGAAAAATCGTTTTTGCAAGCCGTAAAATCCCTCAGAAAATAGACTTCCGGATCTTTCCAACCATATATGGCTCATCTCCTGGTTCTTCCGGAATCAATACAGTAAAATCCACAAAAATGACTGATCTGTAAGGCGATTTTGGCAATTTTAGTGAAACTCTTTTCCCAGTGCTTGTAAACCTGAAAAACAATAAAAACAACTCAATGTAACAAATTACTAAGCTAACAAATGTAAATTAAAGGGCCAAAATATGCAATATTTGGCACTCATCAGTTATCTACACTTATAACGCACACATTCCAAGACCCTCCCGTTTTAAAACACTAATTTAGTGATTTGATTCATTATGCTTGCTATGCACACACACGCACCAACAGGTTAGTCATTCTGGACTAATCAATGAATCAATTAAATAACGATTTTCATTTTTTGGGGGGGGGGGTTATGGGGAAAAACAAAGGAAGGGGCCATAGAACATGAAGAATCAACATGTATGAGCTTCACTTAGTGTCATGCTTTTACAGTTAGTTATTGTGAAACTGATTTCCTAGTTTTTTTGGTAAATGGAACTGATTTTCTAAGATGAAATCCAAGTTATTAACTTTCCAAACTAAAAGGCTCCATTCCATTATAATGTCAGTGGAACATTCTCACAGTTGAATAGATTGGATGATAATATATTGATATCATATAACCATTCTCAATAATTGTATTCATTGTGAGAGTTACAATGCATATGATCATGTATAGAGCTTGAGAGTTTTGTGTGACCTAGATTCTTTTGCTCCCAAACCCCCACCCCCTTCCCCTTGGTTGGACGGCATTTCCAATTCTATAAGCTTTATATATTTCTGTGCTATCTCCACTAATCAGACTTTCCAATACAGAAAGAGAAAGAATAATTGCGTACCAGACCTTTAACGTTTTCTGGTTACCATTTAATATCTCTTTTTGAGTGAATATTTGCTCTTTGTGGATTATTGTCTCTTAAAGATTCCACTTTTTGAGGACATTATCAATTTATGACAGTGTCCTCTGTGCACTTGTGACCTTTTCTCAAGTAAGAATATTTCAAGTGACAAAATCTGACATTCATATTTCAAGAAATCCTCTAAGATAATCACCATAGAATGTGCTCAATATATGGGTTTTTATTATATAATTGAAATTTTTTCATTTTTAGGCATTCTATGGATATTCTCATCCAAAATATATTTTGAAACTGTTAACATAAGTATTTTCCAAAGGATCCGGGTTCATGCTAGCTTCTTGATAAACTGCTAACATTCTTACTCATGATCTGGAGAAAACCAAATCTTACTATTACAAATACGAAGAAAAGAGTTTGTAAAAAAATAGAATATTCTGTCATCAACAAGGACTGATAGATTCCATTCAATGACCTCGTTTCTATTTTACCCTTATAATTATGGTGGTGTCTCTGCATCACTTTGCCAGCTTGTTTGGTTAAATTTTATTTAAAACATATTAAACTGAATTGCAGTGGGGTTTCTTTGTATCTTTTGGATCTATGTTGAATGCATCTTGAAACATATTTTGCTGAACTGGTTGAACCACCAGATTTGAAAGAACTATTTTTGGGGTAGAAAATAGCAGAAGTCGTCGTCTTTTTAACTTCATTCTTGCCTTAAATGTTAAAATTAGCAGAGATGTATTCAATTAATGTGAAGATCATGTTTTAAGAACTTGAAGCGTAGTCCAACATTGCATGTCTCAGAAATTCTCTGATGCACTCAAAAGTAAAATGAGGTCCATGAGATAGGATGAAGAGACTGATTTGTAGATTTGTTCTTCAGTTAGGTCTGCCTGGTTTATATTATGGCTGAATATGCTAGTAGTCTGGCAAGTACTGCACTGACAGGTATGATGGTTAAGGCATTTGTTGCTTCATTAAAGAAGCTATCAGAATTAGTAGATGGCCCCATAACATGGTCTTAGAAAGTTCCATCTATGTCACAATAAGATTCATTGAAATTTGATTGGAACTTCTCTTTTTATTTTTCTAATTGAGCCCTGGTATATTTATTGGTGACTAGAATAAGATCGGAAATTCAATTTGAAAAATTGAAAGGTTTTTGCTAAGGTTAGCCAAAATGCTGAAATTGGCCATGTTTGGGTTCTTTTTAAATCTGGATTTAAGCAACTTTGCTTAAATCCAAGAGGAATTGGTTTAAAAAGTGGCCTAAAAGATAAATTTGATTTAAGCAAAGTTGCTTAAGTCCAGGTTAAAAAAGAACCCAAATAGGGCCATTGTGGAGATTTTGGAGCAGCATTACTCTATCCATTGCGTGGTGCTCTTTCGAATACAAAATTTTGCAGGGGATGATTATTTAATTTTTCTTATACTTGAAAGGAAGCAAAATGTTAAGATTGAGGCATAATAGATCCATGGTTCAATTATCATTCTTTGTGCTGTGGAAGTTGAGTAAGCCATTCGATAATTTATCAAAAAAGGAAAAAAGAAAAAAGAAAAAAAGAGTAAGCCATTCAATAAGGCTTTGATCTTCATTATTTTCCTTCCGTTTTCTTGGGTATTTATCTTCATCAATGTTTAGCATCACATCGTTTTTGGCGTATAAGTTGTAGTTGATAGCTGATTTATGGCATTTTTTCTGAGTTATAATGAATCTTCTTAAAGTTGTCTTCGTAGTTATAATATACAAATCATGGATTCTACTTACTGTTTCTTTGTTGCTTTGTCCCTTGATATGCGTTACTGAAGGTCATTTGTATTTTTCCTTAGTTGTATGCTTCGGTAAGGGACATGTTTTTGTAGAGGTCTTCATAGTTAATAAATAAATTTTGATTTCAGGCAATTTCAGCTTTCTTTCATTGTGGTGCTTCTTGTTTTATTTATGTTTACATGCTTTTAGGTTTTCATTGAGCAGTAAAGGGGAATTATTTATGCCATTTGGTACAGGTTCTGAAGAAGGCAGATATGCTCCGCAAGAATGCTGTTGAAAGTATATTAGCAGAACGTGATATTTTGATCTCAGTCCGCAATCCTTTTGTGGTGAGCAGGTCTAGCTTGCAAAGCATTTTACTTTCATTGAGAAATTGCCGTCCCACTCTAACATTAATTTGAACTGTATCAGGTTCGGTTCTTTTATTCATTTACGTGTCGTGAAAACTTGTATCTTGTGATGGAGTACTTGAATGGAGGGGATCTGTATTCACTGTTGAGAAATTTAGGCTGCTTAGATGAAGATGTTGCTCGTGTATATATAGCAGAAGTTGTAAGTTGTGCTTATATATTACCTACAAACACACACATATATATGGCATACATATTTCACTCCTTATGTTGTCGTGGAACAGCTGATTCTGAGTATAATTTTCTTCCCAGGTGCTTGCTTTGGAGTATTTGCATTCATTGCGTGTGGTTCATCGTGATTTGAAGCCGGATAATTTGTTGATTGCACATGATGGTCATATCAAGGTTATTTTCTGTGCCGTCTTCTTTCTGATGGATACCAGTTCCTTAACATTCATATAGTATTTCAGTTAGGAGTATGTGTATTCTTACATTTTTTTAATATCTTAATATCATGTTTCCATATGCAGCCTTAGGCAGTACAGATGCAAGAAATCATTTTTTTATTTTACATTTCTGATAATTTGTTGATTGCACACGATGGTCATATCAAGGTTATTGTCTGTGCCGTATTCTTTCTGATGGATACCAGTTCCTTAACATTCATATAGTATTTCAGTTAGGAGTATGTGTATTCTTACATTTTTTTAATATCTTAATATCATGCAGCCTTAGGCAGTACAGATGCAAGAAATCATTTTTTTTATTTTACATTTCTTTCCTCTTAAGATACAAAGTTTATTTAGGTTAGAAGAGAATAGAGAGATTTCTTTGATGAAGTCTAAATAAGAGAGATACGAGAGATCCAAGTTGGAGTGAGAGGGGCATATTGCTATTTGCCAGTGATTTGTGAAGTACCATGCTGGAGTAATCCTTATTTTAGAAGTAGTCTGTTTAAGATATTGCATGAGTCATCTTCTACCATTATAATTACAAAATTTAGGATTTTTTTTTATTAGCTCCCAAGCAGGAACAGAAGTTTCAACCATAGTTATTGAGGCACGCCTAGGCGCAAGGTGCAGCCCGACCCCAGCCCTAATAGGCTAGACTCAGGTGAGGCGACATGCACCAGGTGTGGGCCTGGGCCCTCAGGCATGTGCCTTTGGGCTAGGCAAATCTGATCATATTTATATAGAACCAAATTATAAATCACATATCTTCTTTGTCTGTCTCCCCTTTCTCGTCTATTCTCTTTTTCCCCTCACTTCCCTTCTTCTTCTTCTTCTTAGAAATGATTTTTCTCCTTCAATGCTCAAAAGATATTTTCTTGAATCTGTACAATCAATATATTCACATAAAATATACATAGTTAAATTTGATTTTATAATTTCTGAACATTTGCCGAAATGAAATTTGTTATATGAGTGACGGCTGGTATTTTCCCTTCAATTTCTTCATTCTCCATTTTCTTCTTCAATGCTCACAAGACATGTTTTTGAATCTTTCCAATCAATATATTCACATAAAATATACGTAGTTCAGTGTGATTTTATAATTACATGAATCTATGCAATCAGTATATTGACATAAAATATAGTTAGTTAAATGCATTTTCTAAATACAAATAAACAATGAATTAACACACTTTTAGTGCAGTACTATTTTGCCTTCCTTGGGCACGTGACTTTCTGCTGCACCTTGCACCTAGGCTCCTTTCACTAAGTTGTTCCTTGTGCTTTTGAGCAAAATATTTAATAATCTGTCAAGTTTAAAAGTTGCTTTCCTCAAGTCCAAAAGTTTAACTATCAAAATTATATTTTCAACTTTTTTTACAATGATATAGAACTTGATTGAAAGTTTTTCAAAAGTGCTTTTAGAAAATTGGCAAAAATGCAATTAGTGGGACTTGTGCTCTTAACAACTATATTTTCATCTTTGCATGATTTCCTTCATGTGATAGTTTTTTGAATTACAACACTTCCTAGATTGTGTATTTTTTTTATTTAAGTAAATTGTATAAAAAACAAAAGCGCATCAAGAGGGCGCAACCCAAGTACAAGGCTATCTATAGGAGAGAAACTCCACAAAATCTACTATATCTACTTCATTTACAAAAGAATTCCTTGCAACTCAAAAAATAAAGGCATTGAACCACCTTTCCCTGATTACAACTAATGGTCTCTCAATGCCATCCAAACTAACCAAAAGATTGAAAATGAATCATATAGTAAGCTTTCTTAAGGTTCTTTGAGGTCCGAAACCCACTCCAAGCCCGAATTCATAGAGCCAGCAAAGACCCAAGACACACCCAAAACCTTATAAACTATCTCCTATAAGTCTCTAATCAAAGAACATTCCAACAAAAGATGAAACATAAACTCTCTGTAACTTTTGCAAATGAAACAAAGGTTCACCAACACCCTCCCCTTCTTTGTAAATTATCTAAAGTAATAATCTTCTTCCAAGCGGCTTCCCACCTAAAGAAACATACTTTCTTCGGGACACTGGAACACCAAATGGAAAATTGGAGGAGCTATCCCAAGAATCCCCATCCACAAGAATCTTATAGAAAGATTTCAGACTGTGCTCAGGTTTAGGGTCATCTTGAACATCCATCCTTGGAATGAGACAAAGGTGGTTGGTTTATTGTTGCCTTAGCATCAATTCGCTTTGATATGCAAACGATTTAGGTAGATGTTATGTCAAGTATTTTAAAAAAAATATATTGCAAGTTTTCAGGAAAAGAGTATGCGCTTGATGTTCTAGCTTTTGATTGTTGTTATGGCGAGGTCTGAGCATAGATGTGCCTTTATGGCTGACCAAAAAATCCTAGAGTTTATCTTAGAAGGAGAATCTGTGGGTTGACAAATTTGAATGGCTTTTGAGATCTTGGCATGAACTTCTTTTTAAGAAGGGTGAGTTTAATTGGTTTCAGAGATGGAGAAATTTAAGTCGATCTTTGGTCCATGGCTTGCATGCGAAAAAGAGTGGTTAGTCATTGTCTAAGATTTACAGCGGAAGCTCCAAGTTTGTCCTTTTTCCTAAAGGTTGCAAAGATGGAGGCTGGCGGAGGGTTTTAGCGGCCCGAGCTGGGTAAAGAGGTGTTGCCGGATTCTGTAAGCTATCGAGGAACGGTGAGCAAATATATAGTGGGTGTGTCGCAGAGTAAGAAGGTTAAGGACATGGTTTTGACCAAATCCTCCGTGCTGGAAACTTCGCAAAAATCAGCTTCTCTTTTGTTGAGGGGGTACTACCCTTGTTGCGGCACAAATTTGTCAGGGTTTGTGGTAATGATGGGGCTAGCTCCGCCGTTTGTTTCTAAGGGTTCTTGGGCACTGACAGTGAAAGGAAGTACTAGAGAAGGTGAAGGGTGTGCTGCGTGCTGGGCTGAGAGTGGGCCAAGGGGTGCAAGGACTACTTTGGGACTACTGCCTAACACTTACCCTTCAGTTTCAAATTTTGAATCTTATTACCCAAATGCGTCGTTTAAGAGCAAGACATGTATTGGGAGATTGGGCTGTAATTTTGGAATGGATCGTGGGAAGGCCTCGATGTAGTCAAGTGTGGACCCAAGCTAGGTAGCTGGCCAGTCTCAGTCAAAATATTAAGGCAAATAAGAGGCTCTTGGGGTTTCTAAGCTTGATTCGAAAAAATGGGCTAGGGTCTGGATTGTTAAAAAAGGCCCAAGAAAGTTAAGACTCTAAGGCCTAGAAAACGTTGGGTAGCTACTAGGTTTGGCCCTCCAGTGTGTAGCGAGTGTCGGGCTCAAGCTGTTGTCCTGTCGACGACTGTGTCAGTCTCGATTCTCTCCGGCGAGCCTCCACCGGCTAGCGATGACCCTCGGTTTCCTGTTCCGGTGGCTCCTTTTCCTTCTCTCCCTTCTACAGCATCAGGTGTTAAACAACCTAGTTTGTGCGGCTTTGGTGGCTAGAGTTTAAGGAGGTAGAAGATCTTCAACTGGTGGCGGAATCATCTATTATTGAGAAAGGGGAAGGTTATTTCCTCCTTAAAGATATCAGGGACAAGCCTTGTCTGAAGCCCCATTGTAGGTGCATCGACTATGGTACCTATCGAGAAGGCCCCAGAGAGTGACTCAGGGTTCTGTGAGAATTTGTTTAGAGAGAATTGCTACGGAGAGGCTTTTATTGAAAAGAATTGTCCGACTCTAGGTGAAGAAAATTTCTTGGATGGCTCTGATAATTCGTTTCTGATTGGGCAATTTGCTACAGCTTTGAGATCTGCTTTGATGTATTTTCTTTTGATAAGCAAACAAATTTTATTAGAAAAGCACCAGCGAAGCCAACGACTAATTACGATGAAGAAAAACTACAAAATCTAGAAATTCCTCATTATTTACAAAGACATTCCCCTGAAACCAAAAGTTGAGGGTGTTAAACAAGCTATTTCTAATAAAATCAATAGGCTTTTCCACACCATCAAAAACCTTCTGGTTCTTTCCTCTCCGTGCAATCCAAAAAATAGAATGTGGAATTAGACACAAAGCTTTCTTGACCTCCTTGGAAGCTCTTAACCCACTCTAAGCTCAAATTTGACCAAAATGCTTGCATATGAAGCACCTATTCATAATCATTTTTCCAAACCTCCACTGCATAGGCCCCCCGAACTTCTTTAGACATCCACCCATCAATCTCTATCCCAAACTTAGCCTCTACCACTTTTCTCCACAAATGGTCTCTCTCAATCAGGAACATCCATAGCCATTTACCAAAAAGAACCTTATTGAATAAAGCTAACTTTTTAATACCAAGCCCGCTTCTTTCCAACGGTTGCTTAACCACACCTCAATTCCTCCATCGAATTGTCCCACAGGAATCTTCTTTGAATACCCTCCAACATGTTAACCACCGAGCTAGGCATAGGGAAGAGAGACATAATAAATGGGAAGACTTCAGAGAATGCTCTTTATAAGAGTAAGTCTACCACTTTTTGAAAGGTAATGATTCTTCCATCCGGATAAATGTTTCTCAAACTTCCCCATAATTGGGTTCCATATACTTTTATCTTTAAACTTAGCTCCCAAAGGATGGCCAAGATAAGAAATAGGAAGAGAGCCCATCTTGCATCCAAACTGGCTAGTAAGGAAACGACCATTATGAACTTCGCCAAGTGAAATTAAGTCGCTTTTGCCAAGATTGACTTTAAGACTCGAAACCACCTCAAAACAAAGGATACATCTAAGGTGTAAAATTTGAGAGATCTCCATCCCACAGAAGACAATAGTGTCATTGGCAAAAAGAATATGAGAAATATTCACACTTCCACCATTACTACTCACTTTGAAGTCACTCAACAAACCCCTCTCCATCGCTTTATCCAACATCTTGCTAAAGCCCTCCATAACCAAAGTGAATAGGAAAGGAGATAAAGGGTCTCCTTGCCTAAGACCTCTTAAAGCATTAAAAAAACCCATGGGATAAAACCACACGATCTTATACCCTAAAGGCTACAGATAATCGAATCATCCACAACCTCCATCTTAGTCTCTTGAAGACACACCACTGTACTCTTCCAATATCTAAGATGGTGTTTAACTATATCCCTTTTTGCTAAGTCATTAACTCCTCTAACATTCCAAAAGATTATTTTCCACTTCATTGGATTATTAATGAACCCCTAGATTCCTCTAACAAATCTGTCACTCTTTTACCAAAATTTCCATTGTTCTTCTCATAGTTCACATCAAATTCTAACCTTTTAAGTTCTCTATTGCCCATCCTAGACTGTTTCCTCCCCATCGACTTGCCACGACAACGGGATTTACATTCTTCAACCCGAATTCTTTCGAACTCTTCAAACAATCTGATAGCTTGATCCTCAACCCCAACCCCAACCCCAACAAGCGAAACCCCCACCATCTTGTGCAATTTTTTGACCTAATTCAGAACCCAAGCCAACACCTTACAATTTACTCCTGCTTTGGTATGTTTGGATCCTCCTCCCCGTAATTCTTAGATTTCTGGTGTTGTTGATAGGGTTGTTAGGGAGGGTGTTTTGTGGGATGCAGGGGAGGGAGCTATTGCGCCTTTTAACATTAGGGACTTTTTGAATTTAGGGGTTTTGGATGATGAAGAATTGGGTACTTAATTGGGTTAAGAAGCTAAATAAATTGGTTGGGGTCTTAATAGTTCGGGTGGAAGACCAAGCTATTAGATGGTTAGCAAAGTGAGAGGATTAGGATGGACAAAAGTAAATCTAGAAGCCATAAAGAGCAGGGGGCTAGAAAGAAATTTGGAGTGGCTAATAAAGAGCTTAAGAGGCTAGTCTTTGATGTCAACTATGATAAGGGAGGTGGTGGCTGTGATAGTGGTTTAGTGGGCTTAGCAGTGGAGGCTAGGGGAGATATTGTTAACCAATGAATTGGAAAATCATTTCCTGGATTGTGATGGGCTTGAATGACTTAGGGAAGAGGGCTACCGTTAAACATTTCCTTAGAGAATGTTAGGGAGACGTGGTTTGCCTTCAGGAGACTAAAATGGAGGTAATTGATGATGCGGTTATCCGTAGTATTTGGGGTTTGAGGTCTTGTGGATGGAAAAATTTGCGAACGATTGGTGCCTCTAGTGGTATTGTTATTATGTGGGATATGAATTCTTTTGATTTGATTGAGTTTCAGGTGGGTTTGTTCTCGGTGTCGTGTGTTTTTAAAGAGCTTTTTGTAAGTAGGGATTGGGTAATGACCAGAGTCTATGAGCCAACTGAGAATGGAGATAGGAGTCTCTTTTGGGAGGAGCTGGCGGAGATCGGGAGGCGTTGGCATCTCCCCTAGGTGGTTGGAGGTGACTTCAATGTTGTTCTCTACCCGCATGAGAGAAACAGAGGTTCTCAAGAGAATAGTTCGATGAGAGAGTTTTTGGAGTTTGTGAGTGGTCATGAACTTATTGACTTGCCGTTATTGGGAGGCTCTTTTACTTGGTCGAGTTTTAAGGAGACACCTTCTCTAACGAAGATTGATCGCTTCCTTGTATTTGATTGTTGGGAATTTCTTTTTCCTTGTATGATCCAGAAGCTTTTGCTTAGACCTACTTCAGACCATTATCCCATCGTTCCTGAATTATGGGGCATGCATGGGGGACCGACTAGGAATGGCAACGATAGGTTACCTGCGAAATTTGATATATTCATCACCGTATCTGTTTAGCTATCTTGTTATCTCAATCCATACCCAAAACTGTTAAAAACCATGAAATACTATCAATAACCGCGAATAACCCATTTATTTCTATCTATACCCGTTTAAATGGGTACGGTTCAAGTTGATTAACCACAAAAAACTCACGAACTCACGAATTGCCATCCCTAGGACCGACTCCATTTCGCTTTGAGAATATGTGGCTTAAAGTGGAGGGTTTTCGGGACCTTGTGAGAGGTTGGTGGGAGGCTTGTAATGCTAGTGGTTTTGCTAGTTTTGTGGTCACTACAAAACTGAAAAGTTTAAATGAGAATTTAAAAAGATGGAATAGAGAGTCTCTTAGAAATATCAATTCAGCTTTAAATGAGTTGATGAGTGAGATTAGTGGGCTTGATCAGGAGAAGGTTTCTGTGGGGCTCTCGGAGGAAGATAAAGTAACTAGGGTGTGGGCTAAAAAAGAGCTCGCAAAGCTTATTTCTATGGAAGAAGTCTCGTGGTGGCAAAAATCTAGAGAAGTGTGGCTTCAAGAGGGTGATTAAAGTACTAGGTTCTTTCATCATATAGCCAATGCTAATAGGAGGCATAACTTTATTAGTTCCATTGAGGTAGGAGATACTTTGTTTGGGGAGGAGGGGAGTATGATAGGGGCGATTTGTGACTTCTATAAGAACCTTTATACAGCGACTTGTGATAGTAGACCGAATTTGGATGGCTTTGTTTTCTCAAGAATCAATGAGACAAAAGCAATTTAGCTTGAGCACCCATTTGAGGAAAATAAGATTTTTGCTGCTTTGTGGGATTGTAATGGTGATAAAGCTTGAGGTCCTGATGGTTTTACTATGACCTTTCTAGTTCATAATTGAGAGGTGCTAAAGGAGCATATTCTTTTTTTTGTTTTTTCTTGAGGAGTTCCATTCTTAAGGATAGTTTGTGGGAAGTCTAAATGATACTTTTATTGTCCTTATTTCGAAGAAGACCGAGGTGTCCAACATCGAAGATTTTCGGCCTATTAGTCTTGTGGGGTGCATTTATAAACTCTTATCGAAGTTTGTTTCTTCTAGGTTGAAGACTGTGTTGCATAAAGTGGTGAGCCCTTATCAAAATGCTTTTGTTGAAGGCAATTAAATCTTGGATGTCGTTTTGATTGCTAATGAAGTAATGGATGGCCATTAAAAAAATGGAGAGAGAGGAGTGATTTATAAGCTTGATATGGAGAAGGTTTATGATCATGTTGGTGTTTTGTTATTTATTTATTGAAAAAAATGGGCTTAAGGGAGAAATGGTGTAATTGGATTTTAAAGTGTATCTTTTCGGTATCCTTCTCCATACTTATTAACGGTTTCCTTTTCGATTTCTTTAGAGCTTCGAGGGGCCTCAAACAAGGGGATCTGTTGTCACCATTTTTATTCACCTTGGTGATGAAAGCTTTTAGCAAGATGTTATTGAAAGCAGTTGAGGGGGAACTTTTGAGTGATTTCAAGGTTTGGAGCAACGGGGGTAGTGTGAATGTGTCTCACCTTCTTTTTGCCAATGAAACTTTGGTTTTTTGTGGGGCAGAAGCTATCTAATTGTTACACCTTCGTTGTGTCCTCCTTTGTTTTGAGGCAGTTTCGAGTCTCAAGGTTAATCTTGGTAAGAGCGATCTTATCCCTCTCGGTGAGAATATCGATGGCACTTTACTTGCAAATTTGTTAGGATGCAAGGTAGGGTTGCTTCCTAGAACTTATCTTAGCCTTCCTCTCGGAGGTAAATTCAAAAATAAAAGTGTTTGAAATCCAATTGTGGAAAAGTTCAAGAAACGTTTGGCCGGACGGAAAAATCATTATTTATCAAAAAGGGGAAAGCTTACTCTTATCAAAAGCACTCTTTCTAGTTTTCCAATTTACTTTTGTCTATTTCCTATTCTGAGCTCATTGGCTAATCGGTTGAGGAGCATTCAAAGAAAGATTCCTTTGGAATAACATGGGAGAAGAATACAAGTATCACTTGGTGAAGTGGGGGGTGGTTAAGCAACCGTTGGAAAAAGGGGGCTTGGTATCAAATCTCTCTCTGTTTTAATAAAGCTCTTCTTGGCAAATGGTTATGGAGATTTCTTGTGGAAAAAGACTATCTTTGGACAAAAGTGGTTGTAGTTAAGTTTGGGATGAATTTTAATGGGTGGATATCTAAAGATTCTAGGAGGGCTTATGGAGTAGGGGTGTGGAAGTGGATTTGGAAAGGGTGGGGGGATTTTGCTCCTTGTGTTTCAGTGAAGGTGGGACATGGAGAGAAAACTTGACTTTGGTTTGATACTTGGGTGGGGAACATTCCTTTGAAAGACCAATTTTTGGATGTGCCTTTTACATAGAATATACATGATTGGGAAGTTGAGATGGTTCAGGGGTTTTTAGGGACCTTATATAGCATTAAGATGGAAAGGAATAGGTAGAACTCAGTTAGGTGGGGTCCTAGCATAGAGAAAGGTTTTGCGGTGAAATCTTTTTATGAGTTTCTTCTTAATGTAGATCATATGGCCGACTCATCCAAGTTCCCTTGTAAAGTAATTTGGGGTCCTCGTGCTCCTAAGAAAGTTAGTTTTTTTGGTTGGGAGGCCTCCTGGGGGAAAATTCTCACGTTAGATAATTTGAAAAGAAGGGGAAAGTTTTGGTCAATAGATGTTTTATTTGCAAGACTTGTACCGAGTTCGTGTTTCATCATTTGGTGGAGTGTTTGTTGGCTAGAAGTTTTGGGAGATGGCTTATAGGATTTTGGGGATTTATTGGGTGGTAGCGGGTTCGGTAAAAGATGAGGTTTGGGCTTGGAGTGGGTTGAGAGCGCCAAAGGAGGTTAAGAAAGTTTATCTCTTGATCCCACACTATTTTTTGGCTAGTGTGGAACGAGAGGAATCGTAGAGTGTTTGAGGGTGTTGAAAGACCTAGTGATGCTATTAGAGATAGTTGGTTCACCATCCTCAATTTTTTGGTTAAAAGAATTTTTTTTTAAACAATTTTGATCTCTAGGATTTTGTGAATTTTCTAACTTGTAATTAGCGTTTGGTTTTGAGTTGCACCCTCTTAGGGCTTTGTTAATACAATTTTATTTATAACAAAAAAAGAAAGATTTCAGCCCAAAACCTTTGTCCTGATTATCACTTCATCTAACCACATTCTCTTTAGACAAATCCATCTTATAGCTGTACAAAGTTTCCAACAAACTTTGCACCTTATCAATCTCTCAATCTTGAACATTACGAATGAAAGGCACATCCCTTGAAATAATACCATTAGACACCAAGATACAAGAAGAAATAAGAGCTTCTTTA
The DNA here is from genome assembly GCA_023935145.1 of Bretschneidera sinensis. NCBI lineage: Eukaryota > Viridiplantae > Streptophyta > Magnoliopsida > Brassicales > Akaniaceae > Bretschneidera > Bretschneidera sinensis. The sequence continues at coordinate 108,607,327 of CM043698.1, forward strand.
TCCCTCACAATTGCGAAAATCTCCAGAAATCGGTCTTTAAAAGGAGTGTTCCCAAACCACGAATCATGCCAAAGTCGGGTTCTCCTTCCATCACATACGGACACAGAGATATAAGGACGCAAGTCTTCCCATCCCCTCCTAATCCATTTTCACACCCCTACACCATTAGCCCCCTCACCTTTTTTGACATCCACCCGTGAGGATCCATCCCAAACTTAGCCTCTACCTTTCTCAAAAAATGATCCCTCTCCACAAGAAATCTCCAAAGCCATTACCCCAAGAGAGCTTTATTGAATAAGGTGAGAGACTTCAAACTAAGTCCCCCTCTTTCCATCGGCTGCTTAACCACTCCCCATCTCACAAAATGGTATTTGTACTCCTCCCCCTAGATTGTGTATTCTTATACCATCAAACCAATTTGGCTTGGGTTCTCCAAAAGGAGACCATTGTCATTACCTTAAAAGAGGGGTGAAACTGAAAATATGTTTGTCTAGAATTAGAGCAATATAATGAAGTGAAGAATTGCACTTAGTGTTGGGATGTTAGGTGGTTAGGTGGGCTAGGCTACTGCTGCTTTATAGGAGAGGTAGGGACGGTAGACGAAAGTGATACATATTTAGAAAATAACTGCCCCTGAAATGTGATTCAAGGCTCCTTCAGTACTTTTTATTTTTAGGGGTGATATTGTTTTTAAGATATCCTTGCTAAACTTACTTTTGTTCTTTCATTTTATCTGAGCAGTTGACGGATTTTGGCCTTTCGAAGGTTGGTCTCATCAACAGCACTGATGATTTATCTGGTCCAGCGGTTAGTGGGACATCACTACTTGGGGATGATGAGCCACAGTTATTAGCATCTGAGCATCAGCGAGAAAGGCGGAAGAAACGTTCTGCTGTGGGTACACCTGACTATTTGGCACCAGAAATACTTTTGGGAACAGGACATGGTTCGTATAGTCTTTTTTCAGATTAAGGTGCTATAATTATCTTTTCATCAGTTCATTCTTCTTGAAAGTTAAACTTAGGTTAAACTTTAGTCATCCTAAAAGGATATTTATGCCTGGAAGCTGAAGAAGATTGGGTATAAATGTTTAATCATGGGTTAAAAGGTTTTATCATTTCAATCCTGGTTAGAACTCAATTCCTACAAACTGTTGTATATTATTTCAATTTCAGACCATAGTACAACTATCAGGCTCTTTTAATTTTTTACCTGATAGGTTGGCATCTTTCTGCTGTAGTTGATCACTTTAGCAAAGTGGTAAGATTTACTATATTTTATAATTTTCCTCAGGTGCAACTGCTGATTGGTGGTCTGTTGGCGTCATTTTATTTGAACTGATTGTTGGCATTCCACCCTTCAACGCGGAGCATCCTCAGGTCAATACCTTACTTCTAGATGTGTTCTGGTTTTTACAAATGTTGCTTGTTCTGTTCTTTTTTACTTGCTCTTTCAATATATTTGTATGTTTATTGGTTTGCCCCTTTTTTAGTCTTTTTTTAATGTGTTGTTTTGTTATGTTTCTTTGCCCTTTATATCGTGTGTTGTTACTGTAAGAATTTTAGTTTTCTTTTTTTGGATTATGCATAATAATATTTAAGAAGATAATAAGTTTCAAGAACTAGTGAAGTTGATAATCCTAGCTTTGTCTGATATTAGTTCTATGGTAACTTATAAGCTACTTTTTCTTTCCTATGTCTGGAAATCATATTCACTTCAAGCGTTTTTAGCTAAAATAAATGAGGGAAAAATACAAATTACACCAATATTTTTAGTGCATTCTTTAATCGCACCCTGAACTATCCCACAATTTCCAATGGAAAAATAAATTAAATAATACTTTGGTAATGTGAGAAAAAGAGAGAAAATTGATTGAACTGAAGACGAAACGAACTGATCTCTCTCTCAATAGGTGCTGTGCTTCACTCTTTTGGGATGCCATGATTGCTTATATGCTTTTCTTTTCGTTGTTTTGTGTATTGAAAGCTAAAACCAAGAGAGACATGATGAAAATTACGTTCAAGTCACTTGTGAGATATGATAATGTCCTGAGCCTGAGCTGTTATGTGTTTGGTATTAGTTTTGATGCATATATTGTATGACTTGATATAGGTTGGTTTAGATTTTGGTTTGTGATCTGGTAAATGAAAATTAGAAGAATGTTGAAGTGTGATTTGGTAATTGAATAAATAAGTAAATGAGATTTAAAGAATAAAAGAATTTATAAAGAATATTTTGTTAGATTTAACCAAGTTAACAGAAGTTACCTATTAGAGATTGTGGGATAGTCCAAGGTGCGATTACATGCAATTGAAAATTTAGGGTGCAAATAGAGACTGCATCGAAAGTACAGGGGTGCAATGTGTTTGCCCTTTATTTAGTTGTCAAAAGAAATTTGGGATTTCTAATTTTGGTGATTTGATGTGTGACTGGTAATAGGGACTTAGGATATGGATCACAATTCCAATGTATAGCGATTCTTGTAACTATAAGGTGTAACCTCCCCCTTGTTGAAGAGGTGGGCTAAGAGAAATTTTCTTATTCTTCTAGGTATGATTCTCTTTCTTCTCACTAGCCTTCTTTCTCTCTCTCCTCCCCTCGCCTCAAGTGAGCAATGGCTCCCTTCTCACTAGCCTTCTTTCTCTATTATTTTCTTTCCCTCTCGTATCTTTCCTTCCTCATCTCTTCTTCCTCTCTTTGGTTGTGTGAGCATATGCGTGGGTGATTTCTTTTAGGATGAGGAGACGTGATTGTCGTTGGTCTTTTATGGTGGAAAAGAATTTTTTGAGTTTGTTATTGAAGGTGTTTCAGAGAATGTGCTAAGGGTTTCAGAATATTCTCAAGGATAGCAAACCTCCCTCGTTGAATATGCAGTAGTTTGATTGGTTGCTAAGAGTCTTTGAGAAGGGTGAGTATCTAGGTTTGTAGAAGAAGAGTTGAATAGATCGCTGATTTTGGGCTTACACTGGCCGTTTTGTCTCGCTTGGATTTGTAGCGAAAGGTCCAAGTTTATCATGTTCCTAGAGGGCTTGATAGTTGGTAGTTGGTGGGAGGTATTCAGGCTTGGCAATGCCTTCAGGCCTAAATCCGATTCCTTTTTAGGGTCGAAGAAGAAAGGGGAGGTGGGTTTGGCTAGGGCGGGGCCGTCAGTGGTTTGCGATCCCCTTTCGCGGATTGGTTGTTGCCCTAGGTGCGACTTTGATCTTTCTTTTAAGGTTGTTCCTCCGCAAAGCTCTTTGTTTGCAAATAAGAAGTCTTGGGCCTTGGTGGTTAAGGACGATGTTGTTGAAGATGCTGATGGGGGCTCCACCCGCGTGGCTGATCATTGAATTTTGGATTTTAGTAAGGGGGAAGGCTAGCTGGACCCAAATGGAGATTTGAATTTCAAATTGCTAAAGAAAGGGTCCCAGGCTGGAGAGGTGGGCTCGGACTTTGGGTTGTTAGTGGACTGTGGTAAAGACCCCTCTTGATGTATCGGGTTTGGGCCGCATAGTTGGGCCTTGAAGTGCTTAAAAGGCTATGGTTGATAATTGCCATGTGGGCCATTTGGGGCGTTCTCGCAGATCTGGGTCCGACGACTCTGGTTCAACCTTGTCCGAGCAGTTCTTGCTGGCTCCGGTGACGCAATCCTCTTCTCCTCCTTGCTCGGAATTGTAGACCTCTCTATAGGTGCCTAGTCTCGTTAGCTTGAGTTGGGCTGATTCGGAGGATGGTGATGGATATCCTGAGGTGCTTGAGTCTTTAATTATTGAAAGAAATGCCAACGTTTGCTTAAATCTGTTGATGATAGTCTCAGTCCTAAGGCGAGAATGGCGGCAGAGGTGGTGGCTTCTATTGCTGTGGGTCTTTCTGTGGTTGGTGGGGGCAAGGGTAAGGTTCCTAATCCTAGGATTGAGCTTCTCTCTGAGATTCAGATTGTGGATGATTAGATTGATGTTGAGTTAGATTCGGCCTTGGTGTGTTCTAATCCTGAGCCCTTATCCTTTGATACTTCTAGGGTTGTGGCGGGATTGAAGGGGTTGTCAATGAGGGTTGTTTGGTGGGTGAGTGCTCACATGTGATTTGTGGGAAGGATAGTAGGGACAACGAGTATAATGAGTTGTGTTTGGCTTTGATTGAGAATGTGGAGCCAATTGATCAGCGGGTGGGTATGGACTAGTTGATGAAGTTGTTGTGAGTTGCAAGGCTTCAGCGTGGGTTCTCAATTGGGTTAAAAAGCTTCATAAATTGGTGGGGGTTTCTTTAGATAGGGTGGAAGATCAAGCAATAGGATTGTTTGAGGAAATTGAGAGAATTTGTGTTGAAGAGCGTAAATATAGTTGTCGAGTGCAGTTGACGGGTAGAAAACAAAATAGGAAAGGTAATAGAGAGCTTAAAAGGCTAGCTTTTGATGTTAATTATGAGAAGAGTAGTGGGGTCGCTTGTAAAGGAAGGGGGCTCATATGAAGGGGATGGGGGATAGGGTTGCAGATATTGATCAATGAAGTGGAAAATCATTTCTTGGAATATGAGAGGGTTAAATGACTTATCAAAGAGGGATATTGTAAAACATTTCCTTTGAGAGCGGAAGGGTGCTGTGGTGTGCCTTCAGGAGACCAAGATGAAATTAATTGATGAGTCGATTATCCGTAGTATTTGGGGTATGAGGTCTTGTGGTTGTAAAGCTCTTCTGGCTATAGGTGCCTCGAGGGGAGTTGTTATCATGTGGAACATGAGAGTTTTGGAATTAATTGATGTTTAGGTGGGTTCTTTTTCAGCATCTTGTGTCTTAAGGGGTTTTTATTGGGCGGAGATTGGGTGATGACGTGTTTATGTGCTTAGTGAGAGTGAGAATAGAGGTCTATTTTGGAAAGAGTTGGCATCTATTAGGAACTGATGGAGGCTTCCTTGGGTGGTGGGGGTGATGTTAATGTTGTTTGGTGGCTCTCATGAGACCAGATCGATGAGGGAGTTTTTGGAGTTTGTGAGGGTTAATGATCTTATCGATTTACCTTTGTCAAATGCAAAATTCACTTGGTCAAACTTTAGGGAATCTCCCTCTTTCTCGAGGATTCACTGTTTCCTTGTCACTGGTTTGGTTAAGAAACTTCTACCTCACCCCATGTTAGACCATCACCCCATTGTTCTTGAAGTGGGGGGTATGCTTTGGGGGCTGGACCCGTTCAGGTTTGAGAATATGTGGCTAAAGGTAAAGGGATTCTGTGATCTTTTCAAAGGTTGGTGGGAAGGTTGCAATGCTAGAGGCTTTGCTAGTTTTGTGGTGACATCAAAATTGAAATGTGTTTAGGGTGAGGTGCAAAGATGGAATAAAGAATCTTTTAGTAATATCAGTTCCTCTATGAATGCATTGTTGGGTGAAATTAGTGGGCTTGATGAGAAGAGGTTTCTGAGGGTCTTTCGAGAGTTGACATGGAAAGGAGGGTAGGAGCTAAAAAGGAACTTGTTAAACTCATTTCCATGGAGGAAATATCTTGAAGGGAAAAATCTAGAAAATTGTGGCTTCGGGAGGGTGACAAAAATACTAAGTTTTTCCATCGTATGGCCAATGCTCATAGGAGATATAACTTTGTTAGCTCCATTGATGTTGATGATATCGTGTTTGAGGAGGAGGAGGGTATAAAAGGGGTGATTTGTGTTTTTTATGAGAATCTTTACAAGGAGACGTGTGATGGTAGGCTGAAGTTGGACGGGTTAGATTTCTGTAGAATTAACGAGGTGGAAGTAAAGGTGGCTTGAGCGCCTCTTTGGTGAAGAAGAAATTTTTACCACGCTTCGTGATTGCGATAGGGATAAATCCCCAGGCCCGGTGGTTTTACCATGGCTTTTCTATTCCATAATTGGGTTCTTTCTTTAGGAGTTTCACTTGTGAGGGGAGTTTGTGAGAAGTCTAAATGTCACTTTCATTGTCCTCTTCCCAAAGAAGGTTGGGGCGACAAACATTAAAGACTTTCAACATATTAGTCTTGTGGGATGCATTTACAAACTCTTATCGAAGGTGTTGACATCTAAATTGATGGAAGTTATGCGGAAAGTAGTGAGCACTTATCAAAATGCCTTTGTAGAGGGAAGGAAAATTTTGGATGCCACTTTAATAGCTAATGAAGTGGACACTCACTTAAAGAATGGAGGGGGAGGGGTGATTTGCAAACTTGATATTGAGAAGGCTTATGACAATGTTTGTTGGAACTTCATTACATATTTATTGAAAAGAGTGGGGTTTGGGGATAAATGGTGTTAGTGGATTTTGAAGTGTATTTCTTCAACGTCCTTTTCCATCCTTGTCAATGGGTGTTATGTAGTTTTTTAGAGCTTCTAGAGGCCTTAGAAAGGAGATCCCTTGTCTCCACCTTTCTTGTTTACTTTGGTGATGGAGGTGTTTGACAAGATGTTGGCGAAAGTGGTTGAAAGGGGCCTTTTGAGTGATTTCAAAGTTGGGAGTAACAGAGGTAGTGTGAATGTGTCCCACCTTCTTGTTGATGACATGATTGTGTTTTGTGGGGCGGATGCTAATCAAATTTTGCACATTCGTTGCATTCTTCTTTGTTTTGAGGCGGTTTCGATGCTTAAGGTCAATCTTGGGAAGAGAAACTGAATCCCTCTTGGTGAGGATATTAACAGTCATTTCCTCCTAGCTTATTGGGGTGCAAGATGGGATCTCTTCCTATTTCTTATCTTCGCTTTCCCCTTAGAGCTAGACTCAAGGACAAAGTGTTTTGAACTCGATTATGGAAAATTTTGAGAAGTGGTTGGCCGGAAGGTAGAATCATTATCTCTATGAAGGGGATAGGCTTATTCTTATTAAGAAGCCTCCCCATATACTTTATGTTACTTTTCCCTATTCCTAGTTCGGTGGCAAACTGGTTGGAAAGTATTCAAAGAAGATTCCTTTGGAGTAACATTGAGGAGGAATACAAGTATCACTTGGTAAAGTGGGGAGTGGTTAAGAACCCAATAGAGAGGGTTGCTTGGCCTAAGTCTTATCTTTTTGCTCAATAAAGCTCTCATTGGCAAATGCCTTTGGAGGTTTCTAGTTGAGAGGGATCTTCTTTGGAGGAAATGATGGAGGCTAAATTTGGTGTCGGTACTAATGGGTGGATGACTAGGGAGGATGGGGGGCTTATGGAGTAGGGGTGTGGAAATGGATTCAGAAAAGATGGGAGTCTTTCTGACCTTATGTTGAGGTGTCGGTTGGTAATGGAGAAAGGACTCGGTTTTTTTATGATACTTGGTGTGATAACACTCCTTTAAAAGACAAATTTCCAGGTATTTTTGATATCGTGAGAGATAAAGAAGCGCTTTTGAGCTCTTGCATCTCCTTGTCTGAAGAAGTTGGGTTGTACCTTTCATCCGTAATGTTCATGATTGGGAAATAGAGGTGGTGGCGCGGTTTTTGGAGACTTATTATAACTCTAGAGTGGATGTGGGTCGAGAGGATTTCATGAGATGGAGGCTTTACCCGGATAAATGTTTCAAGGTGAAAGACTTTTATAGATTCTTTTTCATAAGGTACCTATTGTTGGCTCTCCTAATTTCCCGTGAAAAGCAATTTGGTGCTCCTATGCTTCGAAGGAAGGTTTTTTTTTTTTTTTTTTTGGGTGTGGAAGGCTTGTAGAGGGAAAATTCTAACTCTTAACGATTTACAAAGGAGGGCAAAGTGATCGTTAATAGGTGTTATATTTGTAAAGGTTGCGCCGAGTCAGTATTTCATCTCTTGGTGGAGTGCTCGTTAGCTAGAAGCTTATAGGAGATGACTTTTAGAATTTTGGGGGTCTCTTTAGTTGGTGCGGGCTCCGTGAAAAATGAAGTGTGGGCTTGGAGTGAGGAAGTCAAGAAAGCTTGATTGTTGATCCCGCACTCTTTTTTTTTTTTAGTGTGGAAAGAAAGAAACTGGAGAGCCTTTGATGGAACGGAAAGACTTTTAGATACTATTAGATATAGTTGGTTCAATACCCTCAATTTTTGCGTTAGAGAGAATTTTTTTTATAAATAATGATGATCTTCTTGATTTTATGGATTTCCTTGGTTGTAATTAGCCATTAACTTTGAGTTGCACCCTCTTGGTGCTTTATTAATACAAGTTTACTTATTAAAAAAAAACCTCTCCCTTGAGAGTTTTTGTGAAACATCTAAACAAGGGGATAATTGTAATAGTAGATGTCAAAAACAATAACCGAAAAGAATTCTTGTCTTATTGATTGAATGAAAAGAACACAATTAACCCAATATATAGACTAATGAATACAAAATCTAATAGGAATTGGACACAACAATTGGATAACATAAATATGATCAAAGCCTACTAGGACACTCATTAAGAATCCTATTAGGACTCTCAACACTCCCTCTCAAGTTGGAGCATTGATATCATATGCACCTAAGTTACAAATAAATCGAACTCGAGAACCATCAAATGGTTTAGTGAATAAATCTTCTAACTGATCTGTTCGACTTTACATGTTTGGCACTAATCATATTTTGTAGAAACTTTTCTCGAACAACATGACAATCAACTTCAATATATTTAGTTCTCTCATGAAACATCAGATTATTTACAATATTTATAGTTGCTTGATTGTCACACACCAAGCTCATAGGACTTAACTGGTTAATCTCAAGTTTCGCTAGCAACTGCCTTAGTCAAACCATCTCAAAGGTAGTATGTACCATTGCTCTATATTCGGATTCAGCACTCGACCTAACAACCACAGTTTGCTTCTTACTTTTCCATGATACTAAATTACCTCCAACAAATATACAATACCCAGTAGTGGACTTTCTATCCCAATCTGCATTAGTATAACTCTCAACTTGAGCATGACCATGATTTTGATAAAATAAACCACGACAGGAGCACTCTTAAGATTTCTCAAAATTCGAATAACAATATCTCAATGACTAGTTCGCGGAGCATCGAGAAATTGACTAACCACACTTATTGCAAATGAAATATCAGGCCTAGTAACAGTTAAATAATTCAATTTTTCAACCAAACGCTTACATTGCCCTGAATAATATAATAAATCACCTTGATCAATTGTAAGTTTTGTGTTGGGATTCATAGGACTATCTATAGGCTTACACCTTAACATTCTAGTATCAGTCAACAAATCAAGAACATATTTACGCTTAGATAAAGAAACACTATGATGAGATCTAGCATTCTCAATACCCAAGAAGTATCACAATTGTCTTAAATCTTTTGTCTGAAATTTAGTACTCAAGAATTGTTTCAGTACTATAATACTTTCTTTGTCATCTCTTGTGATCACAATATCATCCACATATATAATCAACAATATCCTACCTGTCTCAATGTGTTTATAAAATACATAATGATCTACACCACATTTGTTGAGGTCAAAATTAATCACTATTTCACTGAACCGACCAAACCACGCTCGAGGAGATTGTTTCAAGCCATATAGAGATTTCTTTAATCGACATACTAACCTGGACTCTCCTGAGCAACAAATCTGGGTGGTTGCTCCATGTATACTTCTTGCAAATCACCATTTATAAACAAATTTTTCACATCAGACTGATGTAGAGGCCAATTAAAAGTAGCTATGAGAGAGAGATCAATACACAAATTGATGTAATCTTTGCCATTGGAGAGAATGTCTTGGCATAGTCAAATACCATTTACCTACCCTTTTGCTACTAGGAAAGCTTTTAATTTGTCAATAGTACCATGAGGATGAACCTTTACTGTATAGACCCAGCAACAACCAACAACAAATTTCCCTCATGGAAGAGTAACCATAGCAGTTTTCTACCCTAATTGAGACAGTTTTTGTAACAGACTTAGGAATAGAGGCAGAACAGATCGAAGCAACAAACGAAGCATATGATGAAGATAAATAATCATAAGACACAAAATTAGCAATCGGATGATCAATACATAAAAGTTTACCTTTGCAAAGAGCAATAGGGCGATCATCCTTAGATGAGGACAGAGGATCGGGATCTGTCAACTAGGGGGAGCAGTAGAGGCGGAAGGTCGTGGACGACGGGTGTATACTTGAAATGGAGTAGCAGACAACGAAGAGACTAATTGAGGAGGATCTGAATGTGTAAGGGGTGTAAAGGGTATGAGAACATGTAATGAACAGGGAAATGAATCAGTCAGATCTGAGATAGAATGATATTCAGTAATACAAAGTGGACTCAAAGAATGTAACATTGGCACAAACAAAGTGTCTTTGTAGTGAGGGACTATAACACCAATAATCTTTCTGTGTACGAGAATAGCTTAAGAAAATACATTTTATAGAGCGGGGATCAAATTTGTCAACCCGTGGACGGAGCTGATGAACAAAACAAATAGATCCAAAAACACGAGGAGGTAAGTGGAAGGTAACATCTTTAGAAAAGAGCACGGAGTGGAGGGTTTGGCCATCAAGAATAAAGGATGGCATAGTGTTGATTAAGTAACATGCAGTCATAACAGCTTCACTCCAAAACAATTTGGGGACGTGCATAAAGGGTATGAGAACATGTAATGGACAAGGAAATGAATCAGTCAGATCTGAGATAGAATGATATTCATAGTAATACAAAGTAGACTCAAAGAATGTAACATTGGCACAAACAAAGTGTCTTTGTAACGAGGGATTATAACACCGATAATCTTTCTGTGTACGAGAATAGCCTAAGAAAATACGTTTTATAGAGCGGGGATCAAGTTTGTCAACCCGTGGACGGAGCTGATGAACAAAACAAATAGATCCAAAAACACGAGAAGGTAAGTGGAAGGTAACATCTTTAGGAAAGAGCACGGAGTGGAGGGTTTGGCCATCAAGAATAGAGGATGGCATAGGGTTGATTAAGTAACATGCAGTCATAATAGCTTCACTCCAAAACAATTTGGGGACATGCATATGAAATAAAAGAGTACGAGCTGTATCCATAAGATAGCGATTTTTTCGCTCTGCAACCCCATTTTGTTGGGATGTATGTGAGCAAGATGGCTGATGAATAATACTAGACTTAGTCATAAAAGTTGTAAAAGGCTCATGAAAATATCTCCGAGCATTGTCACTACAGAGAATCTTAACATATAAGTCAAATTGGGTTTTTAGCTTAGCACAAAAGGCACAAAAGTCTGGAATAATCATCTACAAACGTAACGAAATACCGAAATCCAAGTTTGGAAGTCACACGGCTTAGACCCCAAATATTAGAATGTACTAACATAAAAGGACTAGACACACAATTATTATTTGGGAAGGAAACAATATATGATGATGCTTACCCAATTGACACGACTCACATTCTAAAGACGAAATTGACTCAAAGTAGGAACTAACTTTTTTAGCTTCTCTAAGGACGGATGACCAAAACGACAATGTTCTTGAAATGGAGATAGGATCAAAGTAATAAAGGTCGTCCGATTCATGCCCTCCCCCTATTTTTTTTCTTGTTGTCAGATCCTAAATAAGAACAGAATCAAGAAGAAAGGTAATAGAACAGTTAAGAGATTTTGTAAGCTGATTAGCATATATCAAATTATACTGAGAAAAATGAGCATAAAAGACAGATGATAAAGACATAGAAGAACTAGGGTGCACTGGTAGTGGTTTTAGATCCATTCGCAAGAGTAACATTAGGTAAAGACGAAGAGTGATAAAAGTTGGAGAAAAATCAGTGGTACCTGACAAATTATTAGTAGTTGCAGAGTCAAGGACCCAAGGTCTAGATGAAGAGTTACTAGATGATAGACAAGCTTTTGGTGTACCTTTCTAGGTGGAAAGGGCAGTCGGGGAAGATGTCCATTGGTTGCCATATACCGTAAGAACTCATCATACTCATCTTTGGAAACTATTGGAGAAGTTGAAGGTACGAAATTTGAGGTAAGTCTATACTTAATAGAATCAAAATTCATATCATTAGCATTCATGGAATGACCAACTAACTTCCAACACGTCTCCCAGGTATGCCCAAAATGATGACAATACGTACATTGACGAAGTAAACCTTTACTACGACCAACTAACTTCTAACACGTATCAAAGTATGCCCGAAACGATGGCAGTACATACATTGACAAAATTTCTCTACACGAAATACAAAGTTAAGAGGAAAGATAGATAAACATTTATTTCTTATTATTTCTTTTTGAATTGAAGTGTTTTTTTACTGTCTCTTTTTGTTTTGTACGAATGTATTTATCAAACTTTCTTTGCTACCTGTAAATAGTATCTGAAAATAGTGTCGACGAACAGTATCGATGAACAGTACCCAATAAACAGTGTCGGATGAACAGTACCAACGTTTTTTTTAAGATAAAAAAAATTCTTCAGGATCCTAAGCAAGATCTTGCTCTGATACTATGTTGAAAACAATAACTGAAAAGAATTCTCTGTCTTATTGATTGAATGAAAAAAATACAATTAACTCAATATATAGACTTATGAATACTAAGTCTAATAAGAATAAGACACAACAATTAGATGAGATAAATATGATCAAAGCTTACTAGTACACATTAAGAATCCTATTAGGACTCTCAAGACTCCCCCTGAATAGTAGACAATAATGTATCCTCTGTTTTCCTTTCTACTCTTAGGTGATATTTACTTACATTTCAGTTCTCCTCTTTTTTGAACATCAAAACTAGTGGAAGGTGACCTACCCCTTATCCTTTGCTTTCCTCTCCTTCCTTTTTTCTCTTATACTTCTTTTGTTACTATTCTACATCACAAGGTGTAGGTATTTTCTTCTTTAATATCTATCATTATCTACTTGTAGTCGTATTTTACATCAATTTAGTATGAAACCCTACTTGTGCTACATCAATTGGCATTGAAGCAAAAGTCTATCCGCCATTGTCGTGCTTCCACCGTCACCACTAAACTTCAATCCATCATACAAGTGCTAAATCAAGATCTGATTGGCGCATGTATGATAAAAAATATAATAATCGAAAAAAGAAAAACACAATTACATCAACCACGATTGCCAGCTTTAGATTTGTGCCTTTAAGTGCTCTTCGTCAATCACCCATCGCCTAAGCAACGTGTTGGTTGTGTTGCTTGTGTATTCATGTGTGAATGCACTCTTGAGAGGGACGATATGGTGTTGGCTCTCCACTATCCTGATGACGCGCGTGGACACATCAGTTGTGGCATGTGTGGGCACTAAGTGAGCTACCCAAGGAAACTTGGTGTGCAGGTTGTAGGCCATCTAAATGGGTGACTAGAGTCTCCATGAAGCGGGAAGCTTCATGGATGGTATTGGTGGTGCGTAAAAGGCCAATATTGTGTTCTTGTTCTGTGGCAGAGGGTTCGACTCTAGATTCGCTATCGGGGTCGTTATTGGCTTGTCATTTGGCATTAAATGGGCAAGAAAGTGTGCGTGCTTCATGAGACATTGAGGCACTTTGATGAGCTGTTAGCTTTGATTATGCTAGTGTGCTAGTACGATGATCAGAAGCACAATGAGGGCGACATTGTGCATCGTTAAGCATGTTATGTTACGTATTGTGAGCCTTCGTGTGGGGCATGGTTCGTCTTTTAGAAAGAGAAAGCGTCTCTCATTTGGGGACGAATACTTGGGGGCTAATTTGAGATAGTTAGCACCCTTCTTTGACCTTACGGTGTGGATGATGCATCATATCGGAATATGGTATATGTCCTTGGATAAGAGTCGAATACATTGTGTTTGCTCGACATATGGTGTGGTTGATCAAGAGGGATTCCATATTGGTCGAGTATGAGGCAATTAGTGTGCATACTTGATAGCGAACAAGCAAGCATCGAGTTAAGTTGTTGTCTCATGAGAGCACACAAACTGTTCTTATTAGATGAGAGTCGAGATTCACGAAAGAATTATGCATTCTTTGTGGTCTCACTTTGTTGTTCTTAGCGAGTTCTTGGGGCGAAACACGATTTGAAAATAGGCTAACCTTGACCTAGGGAAGTCTTGGTGCCGTGCGATCCTCCAGATTTGGGGAAAATCTCTAGGGCCATGACAGTCGGCACCTTTTTCTTTAGAACATGCCAATTAAGTCAACGGTGAAGTTTCGTTCAAGGCCACTTGGAAGGTTTTTGCAATCAGTCACTTTCAAATCACCATTCTTTGGTGGCTTTTGGTGTCCATCACAAACTTAGCTGAATTAAGCAGTCGCCGATTCGCCTTATATCAAAATCCGGTCGTCCTTATTGCTGGGAACCCATGCATATGCTGCACTTGCCACATATTGTGTGTGGTCTTCTTTTAAACTGTGCAATTTGGCCTCTTGGTTGAGCCATTTGACTTCCAGTTTCATGCTTCTTCCTTAACAGAGCTGGGCCGTTGACCAAGCTGTTCTTAGCTGATTTCAAACTGTTTTTTATTGTAAAATTCTGGTTGTTTATGATTTAGCGAAAAAGGAAAAAGAAACACAAAAAAAAGTGTGAGCCACTTTGGTTTATAGTATTTCTACTATATCTATGAATACTTAGGAATACATTTAAATTGTGAAAGCTGATTTTTTGGTAGACTATGCGTTTGGATGAGTTATGTAAGGCTAATTGATGGAGAAGAAAAGTGAGAGGAAGAAAGGGGGAGATGAAAGAAAAGTGAGTGAACAACACTTTCTCTCATTTGGTAGGAAAGAAAAATGGGTTGATTGATGTTTTCTTTCCCTATGTACAAATCACAATCCTCCCAAATTGGGATGATTGGGGATTTGAGGCTAAAATAAGATATTTTTTCTTCTTCTTCTTGGATCTGTCGTCTTTGGGTAATGGGTCTTTCTTGGGTGAGCCAGGTACATTCTCGATTAACTTTGGGCTTGGAGTGGTATTCATGCATCCAAAGAAAAGAGAATATTGCTTGCTATGATTCCTCTTTCCATATGTGGTCGGCTTGGTTGGAGAGAAATGAGAGAGCATTTGAGATTGTGGAGAAAGATTGCACCTCTTATAAAGAGAGTTGGCTTAACCTACTTATATTTTGGCTAGACTAATTTTTTTTTTTTGTAAATGATCTTCATCTTATAGAGTTCTTGGAGTCTCTTTCTTGTAATTAGTTTCGTTGTAAATGGGTTGCATCCCTTTAGTGCATTAATATGATACTTTTACTTATCCAAGAAAAAGCTACTCCTTACTTCCTATAATAGATGTCCCCTTTGAAAAAGCTCAAAGATTGGGAGATGGCTTTTAGTTTGGTGTGAATTGAGTAGGTGGCTACCGGTTTAGTCCAAGACGAGGTGAGGGCTTAGTGTGGGGTGCGAGGCTCAAAGCATAGGAGGAAAGCCTATTCTTTGATTCCCCTTTCCATTTTTTTGGATTATTTGGCTTGAACGAAATAGGAGAGCTTTTGATGGCTGGGAAAAATCATTAGCTATAATTAAGGATGTGTGGTTACATGCTTTTGAGTTTTGGTTTAATGAGATTTTTTTGTAAATGATAAAGATATTGTAGATCTCTTTGAGATTCTATCTTGTAGATAAGTTTTTGTATGTGGGTGGTATCCTGTTGGTGCCATTTTTTATAAATGTTTTACTTATAAAAAAAGGAAGTGCATTAATTGCATGCAAATCACTTGATATGGGTATTAAAATACCAATTTTACCACTCAAAAATAAAAAAATGAATTAATTGTATGCAAACCACTTAAATAGTTGGAGTAACGATGAGGGTATTATTGGGAGATTGATAATAAAAGTCTTTAACTTTTGATTGGGGACAACTATTTTGAGAGATCCCAAAATGGAAATGAGGACATCTATTATGGGATAGACAGAGTATTTTTTTCTTTCCTCTTGCTTTTCTATCATCTTTACCAAGCATATAATGGAAAGCATCAATCTTCTTATTTTTCCCTCCTTTCCCTCTTCCTTCCTGCCACTTTTCTTCTCAACTTGTCAAAGCCGAAGGGTTAGGTATGGTCCCTAATCCTTTCACCTTTGACTAAACCACAATCTACATAGCTAAAATTTTGGGTTCGTCATATTAAGTGAAGGCTCGAAGAATTAAAATTGCAGTATGAGTATGATTATGAGTGTGGATATGGATATGAATATGAAAATGATTGTGGTTATGACGAATATAATATAATAAGCATTGCTCGAGTATCATCCAGCTTTAGTAACTATATTTGAAGATGTGTACCTTGATATATTGGAGCTAAAAAAGGGTAAAAGTCTTAATAAAACGTGAAAATTCCATTCAAGAAGAATCAAGACATTAAATGGTCCTAAGTCAACTTGAAGAACAAGAGATTGAGTAATCAAAACCCTTTGACTTTGAGACAAAATGAGTAGATTCCCAAATATGAGCAAGTCCCAAACAAAGATAATCTTGAACTCGTGATGGATTAAGATAATACAGACAGGACATAATTGAACTTCCCATTGATGAAGATGTCCATTGCAAGAATGAACATGTTGAGCAAATCCAAAGTACATATGAACTTGTTATGAACGTTTCAAGTAAGAGTCTTCATGATGATCAATCCTAGGATGAGAGTATGATGGGTGTGCAAAAGTTTTGTTCTATTGACTTTGTTATCAATTTGATGTTTTAAGATACATGGGATAAAGAAATTTTAGTATCATCCTCTTTTCCAATGGAATATTTTGATTTAAACTTAAAAACAAAAAATTGCTTCACAAAAGTTTCTCAACTTTGATGTAAATGTCCAAGGGTCAAGATTATAGATACTTCACCATTTCAAACTTGAGGTAAACTTTTCTCCAAGTAGGGAAGAATGATGAAGTATGCATGGAAGATTAATTGGGGGATATTTAGGAAATTTATTGTTCTAATCTAGGTTAGGGTTTGAGAAAAAAACGAGAAAAGAGATTACGACCTGAATGGTTGGCACTTAAATATATATATATATATATATAGGAAACGAGAAAATACAATAATGTCCTTACACAAATATCATGACACCTTTAAGACTCCCCCCCAAGTTGGATCATATATGTCATATGCACCAAACTTGTTACAAATAGACCTAATACGAGTAGCATCCAAGGGTTTGGTAAACACATCAGCTAACTGTTGCAAATTTAAATGTTTTGTGCTAATCACATTTTGAAGAGTTTCTCTTGAACAACATGATAGTCCAATGTGATTTGTCCTTTCATGAAACAAGAGATTAGTCGCAATGTGAATAGCTGCTTGGTTATCACAAGCTAAACTCATATGACGAGATTGTTTAAATCCAAGTTCTGCTAGAAGCACACAAACTCACGGGCGGTCTGGGCCATGACTTTCTATTCAGATTCTGCACTTGATCTCGCAACCACTATTTGTTTCTTACTCCCAACAAACACACAATATCTCAATAGTGAGTCTCCTATCCGATGGAGATAACCAACCCAATTTGCATCAGTATACCCCTCAATCTGAGTATTGCCATGATTTTGATACAGTAAAGCGTGACCAAGAGCACTTTTAAGATATCTTATAATGCGGATAACATCCCAATGACTAGTATGTGGGGCATCAAAACTGACCAACCACACTAGTTGCAAAGGTGATATATGTCTAATTTTGTTTCCCAAGAGGTAATGCTCGGTTTAGGTGTGGATTAAAAGACAGAGACGTCTCTCAATGGTAAGACCTCTATGTAGAGAAGAGAGGGATATGGAGAAGTCAAAAGGGAAAGAAATGAAGGAAAAAAAAAGGAAAAAGGAAAAAGGAAAAAGTAGGGGCTTGCAAGGAGTTGAACATGGGTCTCCAACGGGAATACCATCTTTGTGGTTACATCTTCTCATTTTGATAGAGGGGCTTCCAAAGCAATTGAAAACAACAATTTCTTGTTTTCCTATTCTTTTTTTTTTTTTTGTTCTTGAACATTTGTTGTTAGAAATCGGATAACAAAACATATCAATAGACATATTTTTAGTGTTGGTTTTAATTTGTTAATTGAAAAAAAAAAGAATACCGAGTAAAAATGTAACTTACTGTTTTCCTTTTTATCTATTTTTTGGTCAATTTTTTTGTTTTGGAATTTGGATAACACAACAACACATTTTTTTTAAAATTAGGAAACAGAAGTGAAAATATAACCAAATGATCCCTTAGTGGGTTTTGTGAGTAGCCTTGGATAAAGAAAAAAAGGCTCAGGAGTCTTGGTTCATTGAGCCTTTGATAAGTATGGTGTTCTTTGAAATTCTATACAAATTTTGAATGGTCATGTGTGCCTGCAGGCATTTGAATCTTTCAAACTTATCAGTTAATTTGAACCTCTAGCTGCTGAAATTCTTAAACCATGTTTCATATGTACAATAATGAATCTCCTTCAAAATGCTTATGCAATTGTTAAATGTTTTTACTTTTAACGTGCATTTCAAGTTTGATTGAGTTCATATTCTATGTTTTTGCATTATTGTTCTTTTGTTTTTGATTTTAGCAAATATTTGATAATATTCTCAACCGTAAGATACCTTGGCCCCGGGTGTCAGAAGAAATGAGCAGTGAAGCACAAGATTTGATTGATGGGTAAGAATATTGCTTGTTGATATCACTTTTTAGAGAATTTAATAAAGTTTTAAGTAAATATCTCTTGTAGTAATATTCGGTACAGTTAGATTTTTGTGATCAAAGTAATGAGAGGGTACTGCTGTATGAACTGATATTTGTCATCGTCTCATGAGATTTGCATGGGACTTCATGAAACTATTGTTGGATAAAATTTTATACATCAAGAATTATCCCCACTCGTTCATTCCTGTTTAGACAATTAAAAAAATTGCAGATATATCTCGCTTCCATTATTATATTGGTTATTAGTCTGACCTGTGTATATTTCAGAGTTGACCTGTGTCTCTATTCTCCATGACTTGATCAACATGTACATCTTTTTTTCTTCCACTGAGATATTATGCATGCTAACATTTTGATATTGCTGCAAAAAAAAAAAAAAAAAAAAAATCTCAAGTGAAACCATTTTAAAAATCAACCATGAACAATGCATGCTTTCACTTAATGGAGGGTTTCTGAAGATCAGCTTTAATGTTTTGAGTAGGTGAGAAATCTGGTGTCATGTCATGTTAATTCTTTCAACAGTCATTATTCTGGACTAATGCTTAGATAACCAAGATAGAGTTAGTTCTAGTGAAGTGATAAAGTTAGTTTTGTAAGTTTGTTGCTCTAATTATTAATTTCCAGATTATTAAAGGAAGATCCTCATCAGAGACTTGGAGCCAGAGGAGCATCGGAGGTGATCTTGATTTTTATATATTTTTTTACTATGCATTCCCACAATTTCCCAATATGTTGAAATAATGGAAAAGAAATATGATCCAGGTTAAAGAACATGCATTCTTCAAAGATATAAACTGGGACACACTTGCGAGACAGAAAGTGTGTACATCTTTTGCCATTGATTTTAGATTTATTGATAGTCTTAGATAGAGTGCACTGTTTTAACTTTATTGCATTTTGCAGGCTGCATTTGTTCCCACTTCAGAAAGTGCCCTTGATACCAGTTACTTCACAAGTCGCTACCCATGGAATCCTTCGGATGACCTTGTATATCCACCCAGTGAACTTGAGGATTCTAGTGATGCTGACAGCTTGAGTGGCAGCAGTAGTTGCTTGAGCAATCGTCTAGATGAAGTGGTAATTTTTCCCTTAAAACCGGTTCAGTTTATTTTAGTTATATATAATTTTTGGGGTTGATTCTTGGACGATAATGATGAACAGGGAGATGAATGTGGTGGTCTGGCTGAATTTGAATCTGGCTCATCTGTCAATTACTCCTTCAGTAATTTCTCCTTTAAGGTATCTCTTGACTAATATGACTCAATAAACATCTCTGTAATTAATTTCTACTTATAATGCTCTAGCTGGTACAGAAATGGGACACAGGCAAAAAGATTTTGTTTGTCAGCCTCCTTTTTTTGTCAACTTTTCCTTTTTTTTTATGTTATTGTTCTAGTTGGTAGCATTAATAACATAACAGTTTGATATGTAAATGTGAATAACTATTTTGAAGCTGCTTGGAATGGTATTTTCTAGACTTTGTGACAGGTTCCTGTTGAAAAAATTTGGTAGTACAATAGTTGCCTGGCTTTTCTTGCTTACGAAAGAGGGTCATCCCTTGGAGTTGTTGATGTTAAATTTAGGTGGCAATGACTTTGTATGGTCTATGCAATGTTTTTTCTTAGTTATAGTTAGCTTTTCAGATGAATAGTGTTTTTAGATGAATTTGTACTTTAGTGTTGATGTATGCTATATTCTTTCATGCCTTTACCTACTCTGTTGTATACTTTGTTTTGGTGCAAAAGAATTTCCATGCAGCCTTACATTTTTTTTCTTTTTGCTTTTGGTTATTAGAATCTTTCTCAGCTTGCTTCAATCAACTATGATTTGCTTTCTAAGGGTTGGAAGGATGATCCCCCAACAAATCCTAGTCCGTAAGGAGGCTTATGGTCTATTCAGAAGCTCTGTGTGTTGTTTGTATACCTTGTACATGTAAGATACAATTTCATAATTTTATTTCATCTTTCATTTATATTGCATTATAAGCAATCTGTTTCATGTTTGCACTTGCAGAGATAGAAGAAAAGTTGAGACTGAAACTGTGTCGGGATGTGCTCTTTCCTCATAGGTAACAGCTCCACACTCTGGGGTTTCAATTTTACTGTTGAGTTATTTTGTTTGAGCTGAGGGCCATGATGTACATTAATTTACAATGCCAGTGTTGGATAATAGTCTTCGGCGAATGGTGTAATGTTTATATATTTTTCTCTACATAGCAATGAGATGCATCCCTTTATTTTCTGTAATGCTAGCAGTGACCCTGCACTATATGTGGGATTTTTACCCTTTCATTTACCATTTCCTTTCGTCTTTGTTTCGCCCTCACAATATATATATATTTGTGAACTTGTGAATGCATTTGCGTATGAAATCCAGAAGAACTCGAATATGAATATTCTGACTTGATTTTAAGGAAAATATGATTCAAATAGATGAACATTTGAAAAATTAGTGTGGCTGTGTCTATAGAGAGAGTTTTGAGGTATAAAACGAAGATGAAAGGCGAAAATGGTTGTGGCCCTCCCTCTTGTTTAACTGGTCACATGGCAGACACGTGATCGAGGGCGTCTGACCTGGTCACCAACTCAACTGGCGCACCCAACCCTGTTTTTGTTTCTCCCACACTTGGTTCCTGCTCTAATGCTATATACGGAATTAACACATGATTTATTCTTGATATGGAAAATAATTTGAAAAGTGAGTTAGAATAGTTTTTGAAGAAAGAAGTTGAACAATTTTAAAGAAAAATAGTTATAAAATTTTCAAAGAAGAGAGTAAAATTTTAAAAATGCAAAAAGGAGGGAAACGGTCGATCGGTGACCTAACCAATCGACCAGTCGATCGGTTGGTGGGGGAGTCGGTCGGCTGATTGATCGGTTGATGGTATGTGGATCGATTGGTAGGTACTCGATTGTTGATTTGAATGATTAGTGGTCGGTTGGTAGGTGAACCAATTGATCGATCGGTCCGTTGGTGAGGGGCTGATCGTTCGATTAGGCGGTCGGTTGGTAACATCGATTGACCAGCCGATTAATTGGTAAGTTTTCGATGTTTTCACTTGTAAAATCCTGAAAGTGCACTAGTAACCAATCGGTCGACTGGGTAGACGATCGGTTAGACAAATTTTTTCATATATAAATGTTTGAGACATTAAAAAATCATTTTCTGCACGTTTCGAATTCAGTTTTCTCTCCGTACAACTCATTCTCTCTTTAGAAAATCTTATACGACATTACAAAACCAAGCATTTTACAATTGTGTTAAAAATTGATTGAATCATGAAAAGATTTGAGAATAAAATTTTGGAAAGGTAAATTTTAAGAATTTTATTCTAAGATTTCAATTTTGAGAAATTCAGTTCTTTTACTTTTCTTAAAAAGAATTTGAGTTGGATTCAAACTAAAAGAAAAGGATTTTCACCGAAACTTTGAATTTGAGTAAGATGAACATGCATACATATTCATGAAATTATCCCGGTACATGGTATAAATTAAGTTATGAGATAGTGAAATCGATGAGAATATTATGGTTCAGGGGTGGTGAGCAATCTGGTGAAGTTGTTGAGAGGAGTGCCAAAGGCAAGAAAATGATCCACAGATAGCGATAGTGTTACGTGGTGAGTTCGATTTACTGCTAGTAAACGAGAATAATAAGAAAAATACATAAAACTTGAAATGAAATATATTATGAGAAAATTTATGTATATGTTATAAACATTATTGATTTAATGTGTTATATCTTATAAGCATAAAATTGATAAATTAAAGAGAAAGATAGCTCTTAATGACAAAATGATTGAAAATATGATAAGTTGATGAAATTGTATCCTTGAAATGATAAGTAAATTTTTACGACAAAGATGAGAATTGATGAAAAGTATATCTTTGAAAAGATAAGTGATAATTGTAGAATGAATTATTATGATGAATTTGATTTATTATGAAAAGAAAATGATTTGAATTATATGATGATATGCTATGATTGCTTGTACATGTTTGTTCATATGCATTGTCCGGCCATTAGTAGAGGCGTGGTATGTGGTCTCGAGGAAGACCAAAACCATGGCTGGTTTGGATGTAAACATGTAAACATGTGGGGAGACATCCCCAAAAGGTGTACCAGAGACTAGTATGGATACCCAAAAAACGGATGAAATTACCCATACTTATGATAGTATGGATGAGATGTGAAAAAAGAAAAGAAATGATGAGATATTGAAGTGAGAAGAAATGATTATGCATTCATGTTTATTTGTTTGCAAATATTGAGACGTTGAAACATCAAGATGATTGTAAATATTGTGATGAAATGAATGTGAACCTCATGATGAGGTACCTGTGATAAAGAGATGATGAAAATTGTAACAGAAATGACATCTATAAATTGATTGAAATATATGAAATTATATCTAAAATGATATTTGTATGATAAGTGAAATATACTAGAAATGAGAATATATGATTGAATTATCTATGCAAACTGTAAGTTAATTATGACTAGAAGTATAAAAATCGAGTAATTATAGTAAATTGAAATTCACTAAGCTTGTGAAGCTCATTCCTCAATATTTAAATAAATTTCAGGTCACGGACAGGACCGGTGGACTCTTGACTTGACTTTCATAATAAGTATCTAGGTAAGTCCTCGTGGTTTGCATCCTCTAATAAGAAAAAAAAAGGAAAAGAAAGAAAGAAAGAACGGAAAAGAAAGAAAAGAAAAGAAAAGAAAAAAAAAGGAAGAAATGAAAAGAGAAAAATATTTGTAGAAAGTGTATCAGTCATATACATGTACATGCATAGTTGTAAATGTTTGTATATTTTTGTAAGTATTGTAAATGAAAGAATTGTATCTCCTCTATAAAAGAGTTGAGGCAAATGTTGTTTTTACTTTAAAATAATTAATGCAATAGTTGTTGCATATATGTCGTGCTTGAATCTAAAAATTGACGATATCATATTGGGTGGGTTCGCTCAGGATGGGTCACTACAATTTTGGTATCAGAGTTATAGGTTTTCTGATTTTGTAGACTACATAAAACAAATTGGTAAAGTAGAAATCTAAAATAAATTATTTTGATGTAGGTCTGAGTGGGTCCGCTCGGGATGGGTCGTTACAATTTTGGCATCAGAGTTATAGACTTTCTGATTTTGTAGACTGCATAAAACAAATTAGTAAAGTGGAAATCTAAAATAAATTATTTTGATATAGGTCTAAGGATGCCGCGTGGACGTGGTAGACCTAAAGATAGGGTTATGGGACAGAGAAGGCGTGGTAACCCCCCTTTGTTTAGAAGAGAAGAGGTGGAGATTGATGTTGAATCTGTGGTTCCTGAGATGAATCATGATAGTGCATCAGCTATAATCTTACTCAGGTTCTTGATAGACTAAATCAGACAGAGGGTAGAGTTGATAATCTATAGCATAGGTTGAGTGAATCGATGTGACCAGATCTAAATATAGTAATAGACCTTGTGAGGATTCCTAAGAGGCATGCGATTCAGAGGGTGATGGTGATTTTGTTAATGAGATGAAAGAAGATTGTTTTGCTAGATTCATAAAGCTGAAACCCCATCATTTAAAGGATCTGAAAACCAAATTAAAGCTTAATTGTGGACTAAACATGTAGAACGTTTATTTGGAATGTTACCTGTGATTGATAGGTAGAAGGTTGCCTTTACATCTTTCCAATTAGAGGGTGAGGCTGCTAATTGGTGGGATGATATTCTCTCTAGACTGAGTATGGATTTAGATCAACCCTTAACTTGGAATAGGTTTAAGGAGATATTCTTTGCTAAATACTTTCTTGCTACTTTCAGATCTCAACAATATATAGACTTTATTCAGTTGAGGTGGAATGCAATGAATGTGGCGTAATATGATGGGAGGTTTGTGGCATTGTCTAGATTTGTACATGCGTTGGTGAATACTGAGGAGAGGAAATGTAAGAGATTTCTAGATGGTTTGAATTTTGAGATATGTTCTAGACTCTCTTATTTGAGGCATACAAATTATATTGCTTTGATGGATATGTCGCTTCAGATAGAGAAGGACATAGTTGAGTTTAGAGGACATAAGGAGTGGCAGAAGAGGAGTAAACCTGATAGTTCTAGAGGCTGTAGTTTGGGGATTAAAGGAGGTTGTACACTTTAGAGGAGTCATTCCTTTTCACAGGGAACCTTTATTCAGAGTCAACAAAGGTAGGGTGGATCTGTGCCCTCAACTTCTCAGAGTTCTATTGGAGGAACCCCTAGGTTTGGGAAACAACCTATGGGAATTGAAGGATTGAGTAGAGGTGGGAGTGAAGAGGAGGTGGTAATATTGTATTTGATAGGGAGAACATAGTATGTTTAAAGTGTAATCAAATAGGACATTTGTCTCGGAATTGTCGTACTTTGATTTGTTTCGTTTGTAGAGAGGGTGGACATAGTGGTGTAGATTGTCCATTGAAGGTTAGACTAGTTGAAGTAGTTTCTACAAAGGGAGTTGGGAGAGATCAAACAAGTAGAGGTAGTGGATCAATTAGTGGATGGGGTGGAGCTCAGGGTAGAGGAGTAGTTGCTGAGAGAGGACGTGCTAGTCAAACTCAGCCCAGGGAAAGCATAGTGTAGGCACTAACCCAACAGGATGCTTAAGCTACACCTGATGTCGTAATAGGTACAATATCTATCATTAATAGATCTACCAGAATATTAATTGATCTTTGTGCAACCCATTCTTTTGCATCCAGTTCTTTTATGAAATCTATAATTACATATGTTAGTCCTTTATTTTATAATATGATTGTTGAGATTCCCACTGGGTATAGTCTTGTAATCATAAATATTTATCGGGGTTGTGTTATTCACATGGGAGTAAAAGAGTTTGAGGTAGATTTATTACCCTTAAACATGGTAGATTTTGATATGGTATTGGGGATGGATTTGTTGTTAGCGTATCATGCTTGGGTTGATTATTTCAGAAAGAATGTGATATTTAGCATACTTTGGTAGGAAGAGTTTAGCTTTCAAGGAGAATGTAAGATACTTTCTAATTGTCTTATTTTTGCCTTGATAGCTAGTAAGTGGTTTGAGAAAAGGATGTGAAGGGTACTTAGCTTACATGGTGGATTCTAATAAAGAGGGTAGAAAGCTAGAAGAAATACTAACGGTGAGAGATTATCTAGAGGCATTTCCCCAGGAATTATCTGGTTTACCTCCTAGCAAGGAGATTGAGTTCTCTATTGATTTGATTTCAGGTTCTACAACTATTTCTATAGCACTCTATAGAATGCAACTCATTGAGTTGAGAGAGTTTAAAGTACAACTTTAAGAATTTTTAAATAAATAATTCATTCATCCTAATGTGCCACTATAGGGAGCCCCAATATTGTTTGTAAAGAAGAAATATGGTACAATGCAATTGTGTAAAGATTACAAATAACTAAATAGTATAACAATTAAAAACAAATACCCTTTACCTAGAATAAATGATTTATTTGAACAATTGCAAGGAGTTAGGGTATTTTCTAAGATAGACTTGAGATCAAGGTATCATTAATTGAGGATAAGAGAGGGAGATGTGCTTAAGACTGCTATTAGGACACATTATGGTCACCATGAGTGCTTAGTGATGCCATTTGGATTGACAAATGCTCCAGCTACATTTATGGATTTGATTAATAGTGTTTAAACCTTTTCAGGATAAATTTATGGTGGTATTTATTGATGATATCCTAGTGTAATCTAATAATGAGGAAGAACATGTGAAACATTTAGAAATTGTGCTAGAAATTATTAAGAATGAGAAATTGTATACAAAATTTTCTAATTGTGAATTATGGTTGAATGAGGTAACTTTCTTGGGGCACGTAGTAATAAGAGATGGTATAGCAATCGATCCACATAAGGTTGAAGCAGTTTGAGTTGGGAAAACCTACAAATGTAATAGAAATTAAAAGTTTCATAGGATTGGCTGGATACTATAGAAGGTTTAATCATAATTTTTCAATAATTGCAACACCTTTAACCAGATTGACTAGAAAAGAGGTGAAATTTGAATGCTGTGGCGAATGTGAGAGGATTTTCCAAATGTTGAAAGAGAAATTAACCATTGCTCATGTGTTAGTGTTTCCTTTTGGAGATGATGGAATTGTAGTGTATAATGATGCTTCATATTAAGGCTTGTGATGTGTATTGATTATGCATGCGAAAGTAGTAGCATATCCCCCTAGGAAATTGAAGAATCATGAGAGAAACTACCCTACCCATGACTTAGAATTGACTGCCATAGTATATGCATTGAAGATGTGGAGACATCATCTATATAGAGCCACTTGTGAAATATACATTGACCATAAGAGTCTTACATATTTACCTATCTAGATTGAGTTGAACTTGAGGCAGCGAAGATGGATGAAATTGATTAGTGATTATGATTGTACAATTCATTACCATCCAGGGAAAGCAAATGTAGTAGCTGATGCTTTAAGTAGAAAATTCACAGGAAGATTAGTTGCTATAGAAGTCCATAAAGTGAATTTAATGGTAGAATTGAGAAGTATGAGGCTGGAGTTTAAAGTAAGGAGGATTATTAGCAAACATGATAGTGCAATCATCCATTGTAGAACGCCTTTTAGAAATTCAAGGGAAAGATGAGGAGACAGAAAAGATTAAGCAAAAAGTACTGAGTGAGAAATTTTCAGAATTCAGAATTCAAGAGGATGGTATGTTGGTATTAGGACATAAGATTTGTGTTCCCAATGATGTTGAGCTGAGAAAGGAGATATTGAGAAAAGCACATGATACAATATACTCAATGCACCCGGATAACAATAAAAAGTACAGGGGATTGAAACGAAACTATTGAAGGTCAGGATTGAAGAGGGATGTAGCTAATTATATTTTAGATGTTTAGTTTCCCAGAAAGTGAAATCAGAGAATAAACATCCAACATGTTTACTACAATTTCTTCTTGTGCTTGAATGGCCATGGAAAATGTGAATATGAATTTTATTACTAGATTTTACAATACTTAGAGAGATCATGATGTTGTGTGGGTAATTGTAGATAGACTATCTAAGTCTTCTCATTTTTTTCCTATTAAAACTACTTGGAGACTAGAGAGGTTGGTTGAACTATATATGGCAGAGATTGTGAAACGTCATGGAGTACCACTGAGCATTGTTTTAGATCAGGATGTTAGATTTATATCTCGATTTTGGATAGGCTTTCAGTAAGCCAAGGGAACTCAGTTACAATTTAGTACTGCATTTCATCTTCAAATAGATGGGCAAACTGAGAGAGTTATTCGAATACTAGAGGACATATTGAGGGCATGTGTGATAAGTTTCTTAAGGATTTGGGATGCTTATTTACCTTTGATAAAATTTTCTTACAATAATCAGTTTCAAGTTAGTATTGGAATGACACCATTTGAAGGTTTGTATGGTAGAAGATGTAGAACTCCTATATATTGGGAAGAAGTGGGAAAAATAAAGATCTTTTGTTCAGAATTGATAGACTTAACAACTGAAAGGATCAAATTGATCAGAGAAAACCTTATAGTAACACAAAATAGACAGAAAAATTATATTGATAACAAAAGGAGACCTTTTAAATTCCAAGTTGGTGATTGGGTTCATTTGAAAATATCTCCCTGGAAATGAGTGTTGAGATTTAGGTATAAAGGAAAGTTGAGTCCAAGGCATATTGGACCATATGAGATCATTGAGAGAGTTGGGCCAGTGGCTTACAGACTGGAGTTACCTGCATAATTAAAACAATTGCATAATGTTTTTCATGTTTTTGTTTTATGAAAATATTTACCTGATGAATCATATAACATTCCATATCAATCTGTAGACCTTTAGGAAGACTTAATTTTTGTGCAAGCTCCAATCAAAATTTTAGACACAAAAGAACAAGTCTTACGCAATAAGGTCATTCCGCTAGTTCAAGTGTTGTGGCGGAATCGATATATTGAGGAAATCATGTGGGAACATGAAGCGAGCATGAGAAAACAATATCCCCAACTTTTTCATGATGTAGGTAAAAAAAAAAAATCAAGGACGAAATTTCAATATGATGGGTAGAATTTTATGACTTGTACCCTTAATGTAAGGATAAAAAAGTATATTTTGTAATTTTTCATGCCTACATGTGTATAAATGATTTGAAACGTGAGTTAGAACCAGTTTTTGAAGAAAGAAGTTGAACAATTTTGAAGAAAAAGAGTTAGAAAATTTTAAAGGAAGAAAGAGTAAAATTTGAAAAATGCAAAAAGGAGGGAAACGATCGACTAGGCGATTGATTGGTGACCCAACAAGTCGACTAGGTGATCGACTGGTGACCTAATCGATCGACCTGTCGGTCGGCTGGTAGTCAATCGATGATCTGAATGATT
Organism: Bretschneidera sinensis; assembly: GCA_023935145.1. NCBI lineage: Eukaryota > Viridiplantae > Streptophyta > Magnoliopsida > Brassicales > Akaniaceae > Bretschneidera > Bretschneidera sinensis. Next base: position 108,636,191 of record CM043698.1, read on the forward strand.
GGTGGTCGGTTGGCAAGTGAACCGATCGATCGGTCATTCGGCAGTTCGGTTGGTAACCCAACTGGTCTACTGGGTAGTCGGTTGGTAACCCAATCGGTCGACCGATCGGTCAGCTAGTAAGGTTTGGATGTTTTCACTTGTAAAATACCAAAAGTGCACTAGTAACCAATCAATCGACTGGGTAGAGAACCAGTTAGACAAAAGTTTTCATATATAAACGTTTGAGACGTTCAAAAATCATTTTTCATACATTTTGAATTTAGTTTTCACTCTCTACAATGTTGGAAATCACCTTGACAAGATGCCCAGATGGTGATCTTCCAAACACCCAAGTCTAGAATGACTTGTAAAGATTTGGAATCGAAAACAGGAATAGAAATCAGAGAAATAAAGAAGACAAGCGATTTGTTATCGAGGTTCGGAAATAGCCTACGTCCCCGTGAGTTCCTCTGAACTCTCTGCACTAAATCAATGGTTCTTTACAATCCAGCAACCTTCTTCAAGAAACCTTAAGTTCTTGAAGAAACCAAGAAGAGAAGAAAGAAGATGATAAGAACTATTACAATGCTCTCTATCAAATCTATACTACTCTCTCTTTACAACCAGCCTCACTACAATGAGTCCCTCTTGTGCTTTGTGTCTTTGCACTCTCACACAATTCTCTCTTATATGTCTGTCACTCTTTACAATTGATCTCCAATTATGTCACAATATTAATGAGAATAAAGCTAGGTGACCTTTTATATAGTGCACCAACTTCTTGTCCAATCTTGAGAGTCAATCTCCACCCTTAGATCTTGATGACCACTCAACCATTGCCCTTGATCAATCCTTAGTGATCCTATGCATTTTGGACATGTCTCCATGCACTTTACAAAGGCTGAATCAAATGGACTATGTGTGCCTTCAAGGTGCGGCCTGAAACAAGGCAACGTGCGGCCTGAAGCAAGGCACAATTGTTGTCCCTCTTGGCGCCGCGGCCTAGACCTCCTCAGCAAATGTCCATTTTCTGGGACGCCACGGCCTGGGGTAGTCTGAGCCGCGGCCTGACCTGATGCTCACCCATTTTTGCTGCTTTGTGCTGAATGGAGGTGTGCACACACACCCAAAGTGATGTGCACACTTGTGTGCACTCCTTTAACATGCTGAAATTTATTCTTCCAACCTTGATTTAAACTTTAACCATGTTTAAACCTTAGACAAATATCAACATACAACTCATTCTCTCTCTAGAAAATCTCTAAAACTTACAAAACTTAAGGATTTCACAATCTTGTGTTAAAAATTGATTGAATCACGAAAGGATTTCAGGAAATCTAAGGATTTCGCTTTGGAAAGGTAAATTTTAAGAATTTTGTTATAAGATTTCAATGTTGAGAAATTCAGCTCTTGTACTTTTCTTAAAAAGAATTTGAGTTGGATTCAAACTAAAAGAACGAAATTTTCACCGACTTTGAATTTGAGTAAGATGAATATGCATACATATTCATGAAATTAACCCGATACAGGGTATAAATTGAGTTATGAGATAGTGAAATTGATGAGAATATTATGGTTAGGCGGTGGTGAGCAATCTGGTGAAAGTGCTGAGAGGAGTGCCAAAGGAAAGGAAGTGATCCACGGATAGTGATAATGTTACGTGGTGAGTTCGATTTACTGTTAGTAAGCGAGAAGAAAAGAAAAATACATAAAACTTGAAATGAAATATATTATGAGAAAATTTATGACTATGTTATAAATATAATTGATTTGTTGTGATATATATATTATAAGCATGAATTTGATAAACTAAAGTGAAAAATAGTTCTTAATGACAAAATTATTGAAATATGAATATATTATAAGTTGATAAAATTGTATACTTGAAAGGATAAGTAAATTCTTATAAAAAAGATGAGAGTTGATGAAAAGTATATCTTTGAAAAGATAAGTGATAATTATATAATGAATTAGATATTTTATGAAAAAGAAAATATAACGACCTATTCCGAGTGGGTTACCTTTCAGCACTAAGCACTTTGACTTAATGTAAAAACATACAAATATACAAATCAAACAACATTCTTATCAAAAATCATGATCTATACAAACAAATGCCTTTACATACATGAAATCTTTCAATACAATAAACCAACTCTTAAGATTTTACAAAGGAGGTACAAGTTAAAATAAACTCCCTCAATACAACTAACTAGAATGTCTTTGCAAAATGTAAACCATGACAAGAAAATCTAGACTCTCAAATGACTCAAGAGATGAGGATAATATGGATGAAGAACTCACTAAATACTCTTTCTGACTTGAATCGTAGCCTTTCGACACTTTCCTGAAAATTTAGTAAAAATGGAGGGTGAGCTAAAAAAACTTAGTGAGTAAACATCATATTAGAAATAATTGTTTTAGAAGTTTTAGTTCTTTATTTCCAAATCTTGTTATATAAATCTCTTTTTATATGTATAGATATCTTTTAATTTACTTTCTTCACTTCTTAGCCCAAAGGAAACAATCATTTCAACAACACTTATATTATTAATTTATTATATAATTTTTATTCTATATTTTATTCCACAGATAACATAAGATCAACCATTCATAATCCACATCCATCCCGATAGTTTTCTATTCACAACAATTGATATTTAATACCCTTCACCAAGTTATTCACCTCACATACCCTTCATGGGTCAAATACAACATGCCCCTCATGGGCCAGTCACAACATATACCCCTCATGGGCCAATCATCACATATGCCTCTCATGAGCCAATCACAATATATGCTTCAATCATTAATGTAATGAATGCAATGCGATGTACATTTCTTTATTCATTTCATTTCATCTCATTGCTCCTCACTGGGCTAATCATATAACAACAGGGATATCTCCACATGTACTAGTACGTCAATCATTATATCACATCAGTATAACTTTGGATCCCTACAATCTTTCTCGGTCGGGGTCCTACACATCCAAGTTCCTTCAGTACCCTTACACCCCTTGTGGGAAGAGACATACACATCCAAGTTCCTTCAGTACCCTTACACCCCTTATGGGAAGGGACCTATTGCAATCTCACCATTCCCCCCCCCCCTCATTTGATGTAGCATTTAATAAAATTCATGTCATATGAAATGCATTCACAATGTAACAAATCTCAAAATCAAGCATCCATCAATCATTCACATCATCACAATTCATCCAAAGATAAATATACATCAAGTTCCACTCACAATTTCCTTCTTATACAATCACTTATACATGTAATTTCCTTAATCATTTACTAAATCATTCATATCTCCACCTTTCCTTAAGATACATCATAGTATATCTAAGCTTGTTTCTTATACCTTCATACCCTTATATATATACACACACACACACACACACACACACACACACACACACACACACATACATATATATAATTTTCATAATATTATTATTAGTGTTTCTATACTCATTCATTTTCATATAATTTTAATATTTATGTTTGTTGTATGATTTACCATTCTTACTAAAAGTAAGGTGAAACTTACCTCGTTACCCGATTTCACAAACTAGTCCCAACTACTACATTCGTCTCTCAAGGGTTCTCCCACTTGCACCTAGGAGTGAGCAGAACTAAATCCCATTACTTTAAACCATTTAAATGTATATCTAGTATCCCCAAAGTGTTTTTTATACTTTAAATATCATGTGCGCATTTTGAGCGTAACTAAAAACAAAGGAACCAAAACATTGTGCTGTTTTTCATTCCCTTTTCAAATCATTTTCTTTGGGTTTAAAAAACATTTAACCGCATGAATACCAGGAATTTCAAAGGTGTTTTAATTATACTTCCAATCCATATAAATACCACTTGGGCATCTTGTCAACGTGATTTCCAACATATTACAATCAATTTGGGAAAATTTCACATTAAAAAACTAAAGGAAAAAGTCAAAGTTTTCAAAAATTAGCATGATGTAGTCAACTGAATGCCTAATTTAGTCAACTGAAAAAGGTCTAGAAAATTCACCTCTTTCATTCATTTGGTTAAGCACTTCATTCAGTTGACTGAATACCTTCATTTAGCTACATTTTGAATTAAAAGCTTCATCCAGTCGATTGGGCACCAATCTAGTCGACTAGGTCCCTATTTTTCAGTAAAAATCTTTTCGAAAATTCATGTTTTTCTCCAAAAAATTTCTTGATTCATATAAATCCTTTTAAATCTTTCAAGATACATGTTTTTAATAGTTTTATAAATAAAAATCAACATTACCCAAATCAAAAATCAAATCTCAAACTTCAAAAACACAACTTGGTTCAAAACCTCATTTTTCTTGAAAAGAAACCTAAAAGTTTCCAAAATCTTCTCAAATGATCTTCATGTCCATCAACTTAAACTCAAATCTTAAGTTTATAAACTTACTTGAATATTTAATAGACAAGAAAGTAGACTTTACCTTGATTTAGAGCTTTTTTGCTAACTTTTTCTCCCTCTCTTTCTCTTCTTCTTCTTCTTTTTCTCCTCCTCTCTTCTTCTCTCTTTCTCTCGATCTATCTAGCGACTTCTGGCCAAAAAAATATCTGATTCCACCTCTATTTATAGTCTCTCTTTTGCCTTATTACAACTTTACCCATTCACTTTTTAATTTTATACATTTAACCACACTACTATTTAAAATTTTAGTTGTTACTTAGTTTTTCTTAAAATCTTTCAAAATTTTTATTGTAATACTCCCTTAACAAGGATTTTTATTATTTTAAATCTTAATTAATTAATTAGTTTATTTTTATGTCCCCAGAATTTTAATATGAATTTATTATAGTTTATTTCTCGAATAAAAATGCTAATTCTTTAAAAACATCTGTCTAAGATGTGGGAAGAATTCATAAATGTAATTTAAAAATCATATAAATATTTGTAATTGGTTTTTGTCTTCGATTTCATCAGAAAATCTGTTGGAAAATTCAATGGATCTATCAATAGGTTTGATAGTTCCTTAAAAAATGTTGTGTCCTAAAAACCTGATTTTTGTCTGGAATAATTTCATTTTTGAAAGATATAAGACTAATCCATTGGTTTTGATAATTTGGAAAACAGTCCTTAGATGTTTGAAATGTTGATCTATTGATTTTGAAAAAAATCAATATATCATCAATGTATACAATATGGAATTTAGAATAATCATTGAAAATATCATTCATGATATTCGGAATTCAGAAGATGCATTTTTTAGTCCAAATGGCATTACATTCCACTCATAATGACCAAAAGGAACATTGAAAATTGTTTTTTTATTTATCTTTTTCTTCAATTTAGATCTGCCAAAATCCAGATTTTAAGTCGAATTTTGAAAATATTGAAGCATCATATAGTCTATTGAGAATGTCTCTTTTATTAGGTATTAGGTACCTTATCCATTGTAAAACCTTGTTAAGGGATTTATAATTTATAACAAGTCGTGGGGCTCCTCTTTCAAGTTCAGCTTGTTTTTTAACATAAAAAGTTGAACAACTCCAAGGAGACTTACTTGGCCGTATTAATTTTTTGTCCAATAAAGTTTTAATTTCTTCTTGACAGTATTTTAACAATTCTTGATTCATCTGTATCGATCTAGATCTGGATGGTATATTTTTTTCATTAAAGTCGGGTTCATAGGGCAAGGAAACATCATGCTTTTTTGTTTCCTAAAAGGCATTGGGAAGATCAGCACAAATTTCTTTTTTGAATAATTCTTCAAGTTCTTTGATTTGAATTTGAATTTGAATTTGGGGCTGTTGGATTTGCTTTTCTATTTTGTGATAATTAATTTCTTCCTTAAGGAAATTAATATGAGCTTGTTTGCTTTGTATCAAATTTATTTGTTTATACAAACTATTAGTTTGTAATAAGTTTAGTTCCTTAGTATCTACTAGTTGTAGAAACTGAAAAAATAATCTTTGTCCCAAAATATTAGTCTCTATTCCTAAATGATTGACGTTAAAGGGGTAAATTTGGGTTAGGAAAGGAGTTCCTAAAATAATATTTTGATGAATATTTTTGACAAAGATAAAGTGTGCCTTAAGACAATATCCTTGACTGGAGGTAAGAATTAGTGATTTTATATTCAACATTGAGTTTTGAACCACTAGCAGTACTTAACCTCTCTGTAATTTTTTCATAATATTTAATTGGTATAAGTCATTCTTTGATACAATTTTAATCAGCTCTATAATCAACTAAGGCTGTTGTATCAAGGTGGTAATCTTTGTTTATTAACACAAAGACTCTAATATACTATTTTTGATAATGCATCCTTTCTATCAAGTTGACAAAACCATTTCTAGTTTCACCATCAATATTGATAAGATTTTGGCTTAAGGTTTCTGCAATTTCATTTTTATCAATAGGAGAAGAAATGGATCCTTTAAGATTGTTGATTTCTATATTGATCATTTTTGCCTTTAAATCAATCGTATCTTTTTGGATTTCCTTGATTTGATTTTTTATGATGCTTATTTCTGTTTGCAGATCTTGGATTGTGGCAATTTTAGGTTTTTGAAAACGATTTTCAAAAATCTTATCAAGGTTATAAGATTCAGGGGTTTTGATTTTATTATCTTCAGAGATAAAATCTCTTAATTTGACTAGATAATCTTTTCTTATAATTTGGTCATCAATTTTGTTAATTATATCTAAAATAAATTATTTTTGAGAATTAATCATATTGATAGATTTGTAGAAACAGAGACCATCTTCACAATCACATTGTGATTCTTCAGATTCTACTAAATCTGTTTCTTCTTGTATTGTATAAATGAGTTCTTCATTATCAGAACTTGAATCTTCATGTTCTGATTGAGAATCATTTATCATTATTTTGGTTAATTGTTTTTTCATAGAATCATCTATGTCTAATTCATTGATTTTTTGTTTTACCTTGCAATTATTGGCCCAATGTCCAAGTCTTCCACACTTGAAACAAACCTTTGAAGGAGTTAGGCTTTTATTTCTTTGGTTTTGATTTCTTTTGTAAGGGGTTTTCTTAGTTTGTGGTTTTGGTAAAAATGAAGCTTTATTGTATTTTTTTTTATACTTTTATCTTTTAAAAAATTTTCTTTTCTTTTCATTTATGGCATATGGAGCACTTAGAGTTTCATAGCCATACTAGCTACAAAATGATCCTAGTTCTTTTCTACTTTGATGTAGTTCATATTTCTTTTTTTATTTATTTTAATTTTAGATCAGTACATATTGCTAAGCCTTCAATGTTCATAAAGTTAATTATATCACTATATGTGAGATAATCATAAGGTATAGAACCAAAATATTGATCTCTAATTCTTCGTCTAACCTTTTCAGCAAATAATTTTGGTAGACCAGAAATAACTCTTTCTTTCCAGTATGAGTTATTACAATCTTTTCTTGTTTAGACTTTGGCAAGGAAAACATCCTTATACCATCTAAAGTCTTGCATTGTTGGGCAAGTCATATTTGAAAGAACTTCTGAAACTCTTTTTTGAAACCTTTCAGGATCTCCAACAAAATGTTTTTTGATGGAGAAAATAAGAGTTTCAACCGCATTTTCTTTTAGTATATTGAATGGTATTTGTTGGTTAGTTTATGGGTCAATCCTCATTTCTTGAATTTGGACCTATGACTCGGTTATATTAAAGCGATCTTGGTCCGATAAATAATTGTCCCATCATCATTTTAATGAACCAGTAAACCCAACTATTAAGAAAGCAACAATCTTTTTATCAGTGTTTTCGGTTTTGGTTTTATAAGAGTGGCTGCCATGGTCATTTCTTGAAGTATGTTTAAGATTTGTTGTTCACTTTAACCATCAATATTCCATTCACTAATAGAGCTATTATCATATTTTGCTAGAGTGTTGTTTGCTCTATCTTCAAATTGAAATCAAACCCAATCTCCCATTGCACCCTACTCATCAGATAATTAACATCAAAGTTAGAACAGTCTTTGAAATCACCCATATTATCTCCTGACCCAAAATGGTGCATTAAGTTTGGAATTTCTATTATGCGTTGAACAAACATGGTTAGGAAGAAATGTTTTTATATAAAATATTTTCTCACTCGTTAACTTAGATGCATGTATTCTAAAACTATAATTGTATTCCTTACAAATTGTTGTTACCCTGAGCATAATTTTTTTTGAACCCATGGTCATATCGTCTCTTCATTGCCTATTCTCTTAGTGACAGTCTATATATGGTTGCATTTCGAAAAAGAAACCTTGCACAAAATGAAGGATCCTTCATGTCAGTCTCTTCATTGAACTTTGGATATTGTGTGTAAAGTGGAAGGCCATCATCCTTCCCTAAGGGCAATTGATCATGTGGAAGCTCAGTTGGTTCATTAAACTCCCTCAAAACCTCTTCTATTAAATCATTGTCTAAGTTCACAGGGTCATCTCCTTTAATAGTAACATGTTCACCTCCCCCACTACCACTTATGTTATTACCTGGAATCCTCTCTTCAAAAAACCTAAATATGTCATCATCACTATCCTCCACCCCATTATTCTTCCAACTAGGACCATCACCATCATCACAACCTTCTCTCAAAGACTCATCTGTTTCATCATTCATTTATCAAATTCATCTGTTTCATCCTCATCTACATCTCCACCACCCTATAACATATCCTCTCCACCCTTAGTTATTTTCTTAGCTTATTCATTTCCACAAGCCTTCACCCCTAAATCATCTCCACTCAAGTCTTTTATCTCTTCATCATGGCCAAATAATCTAATAGATTTTTCCCTGCCTGCAAAATACAGTGTAATTGTTTTCACATTCACATAGAATAACGTCAATATTAATGCATCCTTGCCACTATGAATCTCAATAACCCAACCTCCAAATTAACCCTAGGAACATTATAATACAGAGTATCTTTACCCTTATAATCACCTATATTATAGACTTCTTATACCAAAATATATCATATGTTCCCAACTAAAAGCAAGTTATCTTCACAGTTTCCCCACCAATATAAACAAGGTCTAAGGCATACACAAACTCACCTCCATAGTGTAGCACTAGGTCATATAGCATAGACATCCTAGAGATACAATAACTACCAATTAAAAATTCATTATTGAAAAGAAAACAAATGAAACCAATTTCTCTTATAAAATAGGCAAAGTTTTGCACAATGAAAGTATAATGGATGTTGCAAGATATATAACACTTCTCCCCTTAAACAATGAAACCAATCTCACAGGGGCGCAAATTTTATTTTCCCCTTAAACAAATCCCCACTTGATGTTGACACAAATTAAACAAATCAAATACTTGACATTTAAATTCCAATCTCATTCATCTAAAACCAAACAAATATAAAAGGAACAGAAGGAATGATATAGTAGACAAATGAAATCATGGGTTACAATAAAAATGTTTTGAAAAGGAAGACATATGGATGGTAGACAAAACATATAATTTTCTACAGATTTTTTTATATCAAAAGGAACCTACAAGACAAAAAAGCCCTAACATATAATTCCAAACAGACAAACAAACAAACCCTAACACACAAACAAAACCTAACAGACAAACAATCTCTAACCCTGAAATTGAAGAAAATTTCGAGAACCCCATTACGGACTGTACAGAAAAGGAGCGATATTGTGAGAAAATAAAAATGACGAACATACTTAGAATTGCTCAAAAATCCACCAAATCATGATTATTCCGATTATAAAAATACTTTGAATTTATATCAAAATTATACTGGAATCTTTATTGTTTGAAAATATATCCATACATCCTTACAATTCACGAGATATTAATCAAATGGGAATAAAGTAAATCAATCATAACGAAAATGCACTTACGTGTTGGAATTATTTCTTTACGCCAAAAACACCCTTACAACCTTAATAAATAAATCATTTAACAAAATCCAAAAGAACATTTCCCCCTCTCATATTTTTCTTCCTTTCGCTATCATTTCTTTCCTCCATAGCCATCTGGGTTCATCAAATGCGGGTATTGCATCATATACACAGCGTAAACATGAAGTCAAGTTGTACAGTACTGGAAATCATTCTAGGATTTAGGATGACAAAATTTCTTTGACTTAGAAAAAATTAATACGGTTAAAATATTCTGAAATATCATCATAAACCCAATAGAGAGAAAGAGAAAATGATGAGACTAAAAAGCTTGTAGCCTTATCCTTGCTCAATTACAATTTGTTTTTTTTTTTTTGGGATTTTTAGGCTTTTAGTGAAGGAAGAAAAAGCAAAACCCATTTGGATTTTCTTTGAAATTTTGATCAATCAAAGAGAGAGATAATCAAAGGAAAAAGAAAAGAAAAAGTTAAGAAACATGGAAATTAAAGACACGGGTAGTTGCAAGAATGGCTTCTGCTGCCATAAGTCTTGTGATGTGCTTTGTAATCAAACTGAACAACATATCCTTTTGAGAACTTTTCACCGACCCACTGTTTGCAATTGCTATTCTTTTTCCCAAAATACTTCTTTATATATGTCATAGAGATCTCCCAAGGCATGACATGAGTCATGGTGCAAGCAGCTTGGCTATGGACAAACTTTAACCGTCTTCTACATCTCTGTGTCTCTCTCTCTAATGACTTTAAATTGTCCATCAATTAATTTGACCCAAGACCAGTAACCGCGGGGTAGTTTTGTTAAATTGAGTTTGACTAATAATTAAAGAGTGAGAGGGATATAAGCGTCTATTTTCAAACTAAAAAAATGCAAGCATAATTTTGATATAAACATATTTTTATTAATGACCCAAACTAGATTACAAACGAGACATCAGTTATTCATGTTAGAAAGTATGAAGAAAAAAAAACATAAAAGATGGACAGATAGAGAAGAATGCCCGATGGGAGTCAGCTACAGAATGATAGGCCTTGGCCAGAAACAAAAGCAATACACTTGTATTGTTTATAAAATTCAGTATATTGTATTTCCTAATTAGTTTTTTTTATGGAATATATTTCCTAATTGATTTTAGTGTCTGTAACTTTAACTTTCAAATTTATATTAGGTCTTACATATGTGTAAGTATTGATTTTTTAATTAATTGGTTTTAGTTTCCTGATTAGATGTAACTTCAATTTTCCTATTTCAGCTTCTAAAAAAATTTCCTATTTTATTAGGTCTTATATTTTTTAACACTATATATATAGAGCTAGGTTTGTCTATAATTCACACAACAACAATAAACAAAATTTATTTCTTTCAAATCTCTTTTATTTTAAAACAATATTTAAGATGTCTTCAATGGATCCTTATTGGAGTTTTCCTTCTCTAGAGAATGACGCAAACAGTAGCGATAATTTACTGGAGTCTTCAATGGATCCTTATTGGAGTTCTTGTTCTCTAGAGAATGCCACAAACAGTCGCGATAATTTACTGGAGTCATGCTTTGCGAATGAGTATTGGTCATTTAAGAAAGTTTTCTCACATGATGATTTGTAGAGAAAAAGTGAGATTATTTTGTCTCAAACAGAAGTTCAGAGTTTCATTCCACAATTGAAGAAGAAGGAAATAGAAGACTTAAGTAATGGTAAAGCGATAAAAATTCTCGTATATTATATTGACACAAAAGATTCTTTTAAGTTGAAGCTGAAATTTGAAAGTCCTTTGATGAGTCTTAAATATTACATATTTTAGACCCTTAACTTACATTTGTTATGCTCTTAGTTAGTAGCATTTCACTTTATTTTACGTCTTTTTTTTGTGTTTTGTGTATTTTTACAGGTTTGCGGAGAAAATGAAGCATTTCAGGAGATGTGAAGCTTCTGGAGACATTGCGATCGATCGCATGAGATATGCGATCGAGCGCACCTACCTACGAACGAGCGCATTGTCAACATCCCACATCGAAATATTTGAAGTTCAGTGCATCTGCGATCGATCGTAGCAAACATGCGATCGAGCGCACATGAGATCGTGCGCACAAGACATGCGATCGATCATACCTGCGATCGATCGTACTACACTGCGATCGAGCGCACACGGGCAGTATCCCACATCGAATCTGCAACCCATATTGCTCCGGGTCTTCCCCTATATAAACACCATCTGGCTTCATCATTCAGTGTACAATTCCTGAGCCACTTTGATGTTTACCAGTGGACGTCCGCTAGCATTCTGGTGGATCCCAAAGGCATTGCTACCACGAGGGGAAGCACCGCCTGTCAGCGAGTGGAATTTCTCCCTTGTAAAGTTGTTTATTTATTTCTTTATATTCAGTTGTTTTAGTTTAAATGTTTAGCACTTTTTATTATAGTTTTATAGTTATGAGTGGCTAGACTCTTCAGCTAAGGTTAAAGATGAAGCCCCACCGTTGTTTGGTGTAGTAGTTCAGATTTGCTTGTACAAATCTGACAATTTTTAGTATAAAATGTTCTATCAATTATTTGAGTTAATCTTATAATTGATTGAGTTTAAATTGTCTGTTGGATATTCTTTATGTTTCATCTGATGGATACATTGAATGCTTTTCGATTAAATTGGATTTCCTTTGTGATTTGTTGAGAGGGGATACATTGGATGCTTTTGGTTTAGTTGGGATATTCTTTGTTTTTTGTCTTATAGTTGGATTCATAGAATGTTTTGATAGGCTATATATTTAGAATATATATGCTTAACTTCGGTGGGGCGGATTCGGAAACCTTACTGTTTTTAATTATTAGTTTTTAAATCAATTTAATTTAGTTTTAATTTGTTTTGCAAATTATCATTCAAAATACGGAACTAGGTTAAAATAGAGTTAGTTTAGATTAAATTATATTTTCATAATGCAATTCCCTGTGGATTCGACCTCGCACTTGCACAACACTATACTGCAAATGACTCGTGCACTTGCGAGTAAATTAAAACTCACAACAAGTTTTTGGCGCCGTTGCCGGGGAATTATTTGGTTTGTGAAAATTTTTGGTCTAAAATTATTTTATTTTTCTACTAGTTAGTTATTTTTTTTGTTTTAAAAAAAAATTATGTGGATGAATCCAGCATTGGTTTCACAGTCTTTAGAGGACACCATTAAGGAGTACATGAAAATGACAGGCCCGTCTCTCAATGCTGCCAACACATTCAATGTTGATAGCTGTTCCATCTGTGCTAGTCCCATGCATCTAGCACAGAATTGTCCATCAATGCCGGCTTGTGTCGAGTACCCCATGGAACAAATGAATGCTTTCAATGACTGTTGTTGGGAATCAAATGGATCTTACTCCGAAACATACAATCCAGGGTGGTGGAACCACTCTAATTTTTCATGGGAGTAGAACCAACTGATGAATCAGGGATGAGCCCCTTACAATCAATACCCTCCCGAATTTCCTCCACCAATACCAAGTTATGCCTATCCAGCACCATCACCATCACCCGCTTACCAAGCTCCCATTCAAGCGCCAGCGTCGGTTTCACAGTTATTGGAGGACGCTCTCAATGATTTCATGAAAACGACTAGCCAATCTATGAGTGAAGTGATGAGTGCAACATAGAAAACACCCAAGCGATTGCCGAGCTAGAGAGTCAAATTGATCAAATCGCAAGTTACGTGGGTGAAGGAGAGGAAAGAAAGTTCCCCAGTCAACCTGATCCTAACCCAAAGGAACAGTTTGCGGTGGGAAATTTATCAACTCCTATATAAGGGCAAGACAGTGGCAACAAAGAAAAGAGAGATGCTGAGCCATCTACAGCCACACCTATCATTAAGGATCTCCCTAGGTCGTTTTTACCTAAAGCACCTTACCTTGAGAGATTACAAGCGCCCAAGAAAGGAGAGGAGTTTGAGGATCCCCTAGAGGCATGCTTTGCTCACTTTGGAGAGGACTTGGGCTTAGATAAGTTATTAGAGGAAGTGAATGCCATTTTGGAGTCTGATCCTCAGAAGAGCAGTGAGACGGAGGAGACTATGGATGAATCACGTATTGAGGACCCCCTGGAGGCATGCTTTGCTCAATTTGAAGAGGATTTGGGCTTAGATAAGTTGTTTGAGCAAGCAAATGCTACTTTGGAGTCTGCTTCTTTAAAGATCAGTGAGACGGAGGAAACCACAACACCTGAACCCCCCAAGAAGGAACTTAAGCCTTTACCGGACAATCTTAAGTATAAGTTCCTAGGTCCAGCAGATTCTTTGCCTATAATTATAGCTTTAGATTTGGGTGATGCTCCAGAGGAGAAATTATTGGACGTCTTAAGAGAGCATAAGGAAGCTATAGGCTGGACTATTGAGGATGTCAAGGGAATCAACCCCTCGTTGGTAATACACACGATACAGTTGGAGGAGAATGCCAAGCCATCGAGGGAGCCACAAAGAAGGCTCAACCCTGCTATGCAAGAGGTTGTGAGGGCAGAAGATATTAAGCTGTTAGAGGCAGGGATCATTTATCCTATCTCTGATAGCAAGTGGGTGAGCCTGATTCAAGTCGTGCCCAAACATGCTGAATTAACGGTAGTGAAGAATGAGGACGACGAGTTGGTGTCAACTCGTGTTCAGTCAGGAGGGAGAGTGAGTATAGACTACCGTAAATTGAATGCTGCCACTAGGCCTGATCATTTTTCATTCCCATTTATTGATCAGATGGTGGAGCACTTAGTTGGGCATGTTTACTAATGTTGGGTCTGGCTGAAGACGTTAAACTTAGCGCTCATGGGAGGCACCCCACAGCTTATCTTTTCTTTTGTTTATTTATTATTTTGCATTTTTATGATTAATGTTTGTTTCCAGCATTTTTTGTTTTCCAGTTTTTATTTTTCTGGGACAAAGCGTACCTCAGTTCAAGTTTGGGGGTATGCTATGAGCCATACCAGTCCAGATAGTTCTCCATATCTCAGGTCAGCTCTTTCCATATTAGTCACACATTGGGGTCAATGTGTAATTTAAGTTTGGGGGTATGGGAGACACATCACACACTTTGTCCTAATTTGTTGTCTTTTCGTCATAGAGATAAATGCATGCTCATGTTATCGTGAAATTTTGGTTGATCTAAACATTTTCTGTGATGTGATGTCATTGGTGAGCTTAACATTTTGAACACATGATCTGGTGATAAATTTTAAAATTTAGTTACTTACCTTAGGCATTTGAGAATTCACATGTTTGACATAATCTAACACAAGCACATTAGCACAAATTATGTAAGGTATGACATGTGATTTTAATGTGTATTTTTCCTTATCTTAACTGAAACTGGATGACTTGTTGGATGAACTCTTTGGCATAGGAAAATATTAAAAAAAAAATTATCAATAAACTTTTCGCTGAGTAACTGCACCTCTTGCCTCAGTAGGCAGTGAGTGTTCACGTCAAAAGGTGGAATTTTGCTTGGTAATATTATGGTCGGTTTAATTTCGTAGCCTTTTCGACTCGAGTTAGTAAGTCCTTAGGGGTGTCTTTACACGTAATGCCCTAAAACCACCTGGTTTGGGAGTCATTGACTCAACACTCGCTACATGGGTCAATTAGAAAGCTTAAGAGAACTAAACATAGTCGTGCTTTATTATATATATATATATATATATATATATATATATATATATATATATATATATATATATATATATATATATAAACTATGCCTTTTTCGTTCATTTTGATGGGAAATTCGGTGAATCTTGAGACATGGAGACCTTACACATTGGAGTCACTTGGAAGCTTCATTTCTATATGCTAATTCACTTTACACAGTGTCAGACTTGTGATGCCTTAACCTGCCTTTTGTAAATAATCAGATTTTAACATTTCTATTCATTGCGAAGATGGGTTTATCTTTTTAAGCTTGCTCATGAATGAATATCATGGTGATGTGTGTTCCTTAAATTTTTGGATACCATGAGTGATGACTTTATCTTTATGTTCTTTGTTTTTCATTGAGTCTTTTATTTTGTTTTGCTAAGGGACTAGCAAAATATAAGTTTGGGGGTATTTGATGAGTCTTAAATATTGCATATTTTAGACCCTTAACTTATATTTGTTATGCTCTTAGTTAGTAGCATTTCACTTTATTTTATGTCTTTTTTTTTGTGTTTTGTGTATTTTTACAGGTTTGTGGAGAAAATGAAGCATTTCAAGAGATGTGAAGCTTCTGGAGACATTGCGATCGATCACATGAGATATGCGATCGAGCGCACCTACCTACGAACGAGCGCATTGTCAACATCCCACATCGAAATATTTGAAGTTCAGTGCATCTGCGATCGATCGTAGCAGACATGCGATCGAGCGCACATGAGATCGTGCGCACAAGACATGCGATCGATCGTACCTGCGATCGATCGCACTACACTGCGATCGAGTGCACACGGGCAGTATCCCACATCGAATCTGCAACCCATATTGCTCCGGGTCTTCCCCTATATAAACACCATATGGCTTCATCATTCAATGTACAATTCCTGAGCCACTTTGGTGTTTACCGGTGGACGTCCACTAGCATTCTGGTGAATCCCGAAGGCATTGCTACCACGAGGGGAAGCGCTGCCTGTCAGCGAGTGGAATTTCTCCCATGTAAAGTTGTTTATTTATTTCTTTATATTCAGTTGTTTTAGTTTAAATGTTTAGCACTTTTTATTATAGTTTTATAGTTATGAGTGGCTAGACTCTTCAGCTAAAGTTGAAGATGAAGCCCCGCCGTTGTTTGGCGTAGTAGTTCAGATTTGCTTGTACAAATCTGACAATTTTTAGTATAAAATGTTCTGTCAATTATTTGAGTTAATCTTATAATTGATTGAGTTTAAATTGTCTGTTGGATATTCTTTGTGTTTCATCTGATGGATACATTGAATGCTTTTCGATTAAATTGGATTTCCTTTGTGATTTGTTGAGAGCGGATACATTGGATGCTTTTGGTTTAGTTGGGATATTCTTTGTTTTTTGTCTTATAGTTGGATTCATAGAATGTTTTGATAGGCTATATTTTTAGAATATATATGCTTAACTTCGGTGGGGCGGATTCGGAAACCTTAGTGTTTTTAATTATTAGTTTTTAAATCAATTTAATTTAGTTTTAATTTGTTTTGCAAATTATCATTCAAAATATGGAACTAGGTTAAAATAGAGTTAGTTTAGATTAAATTATATTTTCACAATGCAATTCCCTGTGGATTCGACCTCGCACTTGCACAACACTATACTGCAAATGACTCGTGCGCTTGCGAGTAAATTAAAACTCACAACATCCTTATTATTATCTTTGCAACACAACTGAATTTTATGACAGAAAAGTTTTGGCAGCTGAGCAATTGATTGGATTTAGATATGAAAGTCAATTTGCGATGTTGGCTGTTAAACTTATAAAGAAAAAGATGTAATGGACTAGAGTTTTTTATTTATTTTTCTTTTTTTTGAGGGGATCCTAGTTGAGGAATAGAAACTTAGCAAATATGGGACCTTATATTAGCATAAGCTATTACATGGGAATTATATTTAATAATGTTTTTCATAGTTTATATAATTAAGCTCGTGACTCTCTTTCTATCCTTGTCTAATGATTTATTGCAATTTTCGAATTTATATTATAAGCTTCTTACTCTACTAGATTGATAGCAATGTAGCATGAGATATGATTGCACGACAACAATCCTGGAAATTTATTCTATGCTTTACTCAATGATCAGTTATTTGCAATTTGCATGCACCTGACAATTAAATCTATGTTTATTCTATGTTGAAACCAAGAAGACAAGTCTTAACCAATGTGTCCCAACCCACACAATAATTTCTGCAATTGGGGTTTGAGCAAACCATAAATTTGCATGGCAGTGAGAACCGTGAAATTAAGTATTAGCCTAGAGTCCTGGACTCTAAGCCTCTCTCTCACGTATAGTCTCCCTCATAAAAAAATGATAAAAAAGTGAGAGAATCTACTAGCAAAAGGCTAGTTTTTAAGGATTTAAGCTAATGGGTTAAGCCCGTAAGTTGATTCCTTTTTCACCTTCTATCTCCTTTTCCTCCCCCTATGCATCTTATATTTTGTTTTTTTTTTCTCAAAATAATTTGTTCCTTGAAACTAAAAAACTATAAACACTGCTTTTAGAGTGAAATCGAGTAAAGTTAAGCCTATTTGAGGGTGTTTGTGCTCATTTCATGAGTCAAATAGCTAATTGAGATGAGTTTCAAGTCGAGCTCGAGCTCGACTCAAAAAGAGAATATTGAACTCGGTTTTTAAGCCTAAAATTTAAACTAATTTAATTAATCTTAAAAACATATAGCTTATGAAATCATATTCATAATATTTATATATATATATATATATATCTATTTATTAAAATTAAAATTATTAATTCAATCGAGCTTGCTTACGAACCTACCAAGCTAACTTCGACATAACTCAAGCTCAGTTCGATTGGTTATTCGAATTTTGATTTAATCAAACTTGATTTAATCGAACTTTGAACTGAACTTCTCGAACGATTCGAGATGTTCGACTCACTTTCACCCCTAACTATTGCCACATAAGTCCATCTCAAGCCACTTCATTCAACTTCCTTAGTCCACTGATCAAATGCCCATGCGATGTACGAGTTACAGAGTGAGAATAAATAAGAACTGTTGTGAACATTGTATTTAATTTCATATGCAATGAAAAGTGAAGATCTTGAAATTTAGTTAATGTTTTCAGAGAAAGTACTCTTATATTACACAAAACTTATAGAATTAGCAATATGTACTCTTGACCATGATAGAATACATACATTTCAAAGTCGTACAAATTAAGTAATAGCAGCTTGTATATGTAAGATCTTTTGGAAGCCATGCAGTAGAGAGTCTGTGTACTTGATTGGCTTCTTCAATCAAGCAAATACCCACGAAAGTCTTTTAGTTGTTCCACTATCATGAACAACATTTAGTGAAACCCATTAACCTAACGATTCCAAAAAAATTGCCATCTTTTTTTAGCATTCACTACTTAAGGTGCACTGTACATTAATTTATAACAGCTGATAATAAGCATCACACAAAACAGCTTAGTTAATGGCAATCATTAATCCTCAAATAGAGAAATATAGTAAACCATTGTTTACAACCTTCACAATCAATTTACTGTGTTCTACTTCAATAAGCACACTATTTTGTATATTAGTAAAACTGGGCATTTACATGCAACACCCAATCTGGAGAAAAATTAATGTCTAATCTGAAGAAAAAAAAATCAAATAAGGCCACATAACTGACGATGTTCGTTGTTTTATTGATGAGTGAAGCAACGGCTTGGAAACTGCCACATATCTGTTAAATAAAATTCCTTCTAAGTCTGTTCCTAATACACCATATGAGATGTGGAATGGTAGAAAACTTAGTCTTAAGCATGTAAAGATCTAGGGTTGTCTTGCATATATCAAGAGATTAGTTGTAGACGAGTTAGAAACAAGATCTGATAAATGTGGGATGTCCCAAAAAAGTTTAGGATATTACTTTTATCTCCCTAATGAGCAAAAGGTGTTTGTTTCTAAACATGTTACCTTTCTGGAGAAAAATATTTTAGAAGGGAACAATAAAAGCAAAACTAAACTTGAAGAGGTATCTAAAGAACCACAAATCAATAATGATCAACCTAAGGAGCCTATTATAATAGAGTTTTCTATCACACAACTTCCTCGTAGATCAGGTAAGACACCTAAAGCACTAAAGAGATATAGGTATCTCATCAAGGGTGACATAGAGGTACACCTCATTGGGAATAAGGATTCTATGAATTGCAAGGAAGCAATGTCAGACATCGATTTGGAAAGATGGCTTGAAGCCATGATGTGACATAGGCGTAGAGATTACTCTGTCTACAGCTACAATTTGATTTGTTTATAAGATATCTCTATGAGGATAAATTTCTTCTTCTCTCTTCTTATACTCTATATATCGTTGCATTTGGTGACCAACCCATAAAAGTTGAACTAAAATTATTATAAATGTTGGGAATTGTTATGTATATTTATATATTGAAAGAGTGAAGTTAATATGTGATTAACAAAGTACTTGTAAAATGTTATTGTTAGTGTATTAAATACTTTAAAAGCTAGTAATACGAGCCATGAGATTTTTATTTTGTATATTCTATTGAGTTGATATGTGTATGAATATAATTTTGGTTATACTTTATTATTTAATTATTTATTTTCTTATTATGAATATCTATTATTGGTACTTTAAACTCATATTGGATTTGAAAGATGATTAGTCATTTCATGATGAAATTATCAGGTTTGGAAGAGTTTTAGATGTTCATTTTTCTACTAGGAACGTCTCTTTTTATATAGATGGATAAGTATGGCATCAACTCCTCGGCCTATATTATTTTAGTAAGCAAAATAATAAACATTTGGATGAAGTTAAGTTTTTGTCATTTTATTTGTGGTTGTTTAGAGAAAATTTTTCTGCTCAAGTTGGGATTGTAATTAATTATACATTTTTCTCAAATTTTATTTTGGTGTTTCTAATTTTTTTTAAATGACCTATAAAAATTGAGTGATTTTGACTTAGTAGCGGTCCGAGTCTAGAAGGGTAACCTTATAGATTCGGATCATGACACATGAAATCTAAAATGGAATCCATGTATTCTAACCAAGTTTGGACCTTGGCTGACCCTCCTAAAGGTATTGTACCTATTGGTTGCAAATAGGTCCATAAAAGAAAGATAGGTACTAATAGAAAGGTAGAGACCTTTAAGACAAGGATATTAGCTAAAGGTTACAAGCAAAGACAAGGAGTTGACTTTGATGTAACCTTTCTCTTGTACTCATGCTTAAGTCCATCTGGATCTTGCTTATAATAGATGCATGCTAAGTTTATTAGACATGGCAAATGGATTTTAAAACAACCTTCCTCGATGGGAATAAGGGAAGATATATACATGGAACAACACTAAAGTTTTTAATCCAATGGTAGTGAACAAAACGTGTGCAAGTGTAACGACCCATCCTGGGTTGGCCACCCCCGAGACGGTGTCATCACGTTTTGAAATCCCAGCATGACACATATATGCAACAATACAAAAATTTATCAACTAAAATTAAAAATCACATCCAATCCTCAAATATTTTCAGAGGAGATATATCATCATTCTCTTATCAGAAACAATATATATATACAACAAAATGCATAAAAAGATTTTATTACAAATTTTCTTTCTTCTTTCTTACAATATTTGAGGATTTGACCACAAGACTTACTTAAGGTAATTACTCTGATATCAGCTCTAAACTCTATCTGCCCTGCCTGCTGCCTGAAAATTTTCAACATTAAGGAGTAAGCTTTATAAGCTCAGTGAATTAAATTTACTTGAAGTACTCAATTATATACTTCTTGTCACATCTTATAATTCAATCGTTTCTAATTCACCAATATTAATAATCTATTTCTTCACATATAATAATTCAATCTTTCAAATAATCTTCTAATATTCATTCAACTATTATCTCATATAATTCAATAATAACATTCTATTATCACTACTCATATCATTATTCCAACCATTTATCAATCTCTTCTTAAATTAATCATCAAACATATCAATTTTTCTTCTCATATATTTAATCATCTTGAGGTTATCAATTCAACATCATTATTTACCTCATTATGAGGTTCACAACATATAATCAATCAATTAAATAATTTTTATCATATCATACTTTCATATTTCTTTCTCATCATATCTGTCTTTCTGTGAGACTCATTTGTCTATCAATAATTTCACAATCAAGACTGATACTTTAGTATCTCAATCAATAATAATAAAATAACCAAATACATAAATGCATATGTTTAAATAATCTTTCTTTATTTCTTTCTTTTTCATCATATCATCTCATTATTTCATATAATCATATGGGAATGTCTTCCCACATGTCGACATGTTTCAGCTAGAGTAGTTATCTTCTTGCTCTTCTTAGCCATACCAGCTGTCTTCCGGGTCTTCTTAGCCATACCAGCTGTCTTCCGGGTCTTCTCTTTTATGCATATGAACAATAACATGCAAGCAAGCATACATCAAATGATTCAATTCAACTATCTAGCTTTTTCTCAAAATTATTATTTTTATTATATTTAAATTGTCTCATCATATATCATATAAAATTTTCAATCACATTTTCGGAAATTTCATATAAATTCTCAGCATATTTTTCATTAATCTATTCTTTTTAAAATATAAATTCTTATATAATTAATATTCAACATAATATTAAGTCTTAAATCAATAAATCAATCAATCATCATACTTAACGGAAAACACATCATTAAATCATTATAACTCAACCATTTATTCAGATATCATAAATTCATATTTTTATTGGTTTTGATTACTAAAACTAAATCTAACTCACCATGTAGCACTTAAAGCTACCCTTAGATCACCTCTTTGCCTTTCCTGTTCCTTTCAAAAATTTCACTCGATTGCTGATCGTCAACACCTGACATAATATTTATATTAAAATATCTAATTTATTTTTTAATTCTTCTATAATTCATAACTTTAAATTTCTACTTCAAATTCCAAGCAATTTCATGTATGCATAATTTCAAAAAATAAATTTCACATTAGTACCTTTTTTTTTCTTAAAGTTTCCTTCAAATTTCTTTAAAATTCTCCCGTAAAGTTCTTCAAAATTTCAATCTTTCAACCTTTCAACCTTTCTTTCAGTCCCTAGGTGTTTAAAGAAAGAGAGCAATTTGAGAGAGAGAATATAATTTTGGAGTGAGAAGGAAATTTGTTGTAAACTAAGTTTTAACAAAACTAAACAAAAAAACTTAATTTATACCAAAACTGTTCTCAGCCATTCTTCATGTTTTCTTTTTCCTAAGTGTCTTGCATGCAAGACGCTTTCATTAGCATAATCTACACCTTGACGCTTAGCATCCAGGTGTCTCTTTTTATTTATTTATTATATTAATAGTAAATTTTTCATGTATATATTATTTTAATTCCATATAATATCTATCAAATTACTTTTTTACCCTTACATTAAGAACATGTGTATTACAGTAAGCTACAAAGATTAATTATGGATTAAAGTAAGCTTCCCGAAGCTAGAACATCCGATTTGATGAGGCAATCGAAATGTTTGGTTCTCTAAAAATTGTGGATGAATCGTGTGTGTATAAGAAGAATAGTGGGAACATAGTTACATTTTTTATATTGTATGTTGATGACATACTACTCATTGGGAATGATCTAGGTATGTTACAATTAGGGGTGGATTGAAACCGAGCAGCTCGTGACTAAACTGGTCAAAAGTCGACTCGTAACTCATTAAATTTGAGCTTGAGCCGAACTTGACCTTATTTTTGAAATCGTTTGACAAAACAAGCTGATCTCGAGCCATTTAATATTTGGCTAGATGGCTCGCTCGAATTATTGTTCCTTTAAATATTTTAACTTATTTACATATGTAAAAATATTTAAAATATTTAATAAACTAAGAAATTAATTTTACATTTCTTAACTCATTGAAATAAAAAAAAATAAAAAAAAACACTTGAACAATAAGAGGCATTTCATCAACAATAGGCCTCAACATGTTTTGAAAACATAATAATGTCTTACATTAGCTTTTATAATGAAGCTCAAACTGATTTTGTTGATTTCCTAGCGATGTGGGATTAAGTTTATAGGGCTACAATACTCTAGCATTGCCTTCAATAAGCGAATTGAAATTCAAGCATTGGTTTTTCTTGTTGTCCAGGTAAGAGCTTTTCTTGGCCTAGTGATTTTGGTGGATAAGCCCAAGTTTTAATGGGTTGTCAGTAAAAATATTTTGCATTTAAAGAGTTCAAAATTTATTTTCTCTTGAAATTAGGCTTTTGTCTTGATTGTTAAAGCCCAAGTTTAAAGGATTGAATCAAGAAATTTTTTTACATTTGAAGAGGCACGAATGGCTTGTGAGCCTGGCTCAAACTCGTTAAAAATTGACCGAGTCGATCTCGAGTTTATGTTTTTAAGCTCGAGGTTTGCTTGAATATTTTTTTTTTCACGAGCCAAGTTCGAACAACCCTAAACTCGAGCTTGGCTTAGCTCGAATCCACTCCTAGTTACAATCAGTCAAAGTTTAGCTTTCAAGAAACTTCTCCATGAAAGATTGAGATAAACATCCTATATGTTGGGAATAAAGGTCTATATATCCTTAAAGACACTTGAAGATTGAGATAACATGAGTCAAATCCTCTGTGCATCAGCTATAGGAAGTCTTGTGTATACTATGTTATGTACTAGACCTGATATCAATTATACTATAAGCTTTACCAACGAATACCAATCTAATCTAGAATATTGGGTTGTTGTGAAGAACATTCTTAAGTAATTGAGAAGGACAAAGATTTGTTCATCACATATAGAAGAAATGACTTAAATTTGGAAGGTTATACTGATTTAGGCTTCCAATGATGTGGATGATAGAAATTAAACTTATGGATTTGTGTTTACCTTGAATGGTGGAATAGTGAGCGGGAATAGTTGTAAACAAGATACAATTGTAGATTCCACCATGGAGGCTGAATATATTATTGTGTCTGAAGCTGCAAAAGAGGCCGTTTAGATGAAGAAGTTCATCACTAAGCTTGGAGTGGTTCTTAGCATTAAACTCCCAATACCTCTGTACTGTGACAACAATGGGATGACAGATAAAGCCAAGGAACCAAGGTCTTATAAAAAATCCAAGCACAGTGAGCATCACTTCCACTTAATTAGAGAGATCATGAAAGAGGGGATATGAACATACAAATGTTTGCGTCAGCAGAGAATACAATAAATCCACTAACTAAAGCATTGACACAACAACAGTTTGATCATCATCTTAAAAATATGAATATGATATACATGAGCGATTGACTTTAGAGCAAGTGGAAGATTGTTAGTAGTATGCCCTACAAGCCAATTACATTTGATTTCTAGGAATTTTATTTGTTAAACATTATTATTCAAATTATTATCATAATTAATGGAAAATTTTATTTATTGTGAATACTTATTTAATTAAATTTATCGTTATTAAGTCCGTAGAGTAAAAGCAATAGAGATAGGATTATGATAAGATCATAATTTTGAAACATGATTTTCTTGAAAGTTCTATTTTTACATGTTTATCGTCATAGAATACTAATTCTATGTTAGTAATACAGTTAGATTGGTACTATATGTTTATTCATCTAGTATTGTGATAATCTCAATGTCACTTGCATGGTAGACACTAAAATAAGTATGTGGGTGCTCATTAGAGAATAAGTTCAATGAACATGACTCGACTTAAGAACACCTACATGGAGTTTTACTTGCGTGTCAATAGGTGGCTCTTATGTTATAGTTTTGTATATGATCCTTAGACCCGAGTCACCATGGTTATTATGTATGCGACTTATTATATTTCGATGCTATTTAATGTGGCTCTATTCATGGATCATTAATTAGTAATAATTGGGTATAATAGGTTTCATATGAAGGCATGCGAATGTACAATAAAAGATCTACCATCCTAAGTAAAATGATAGAATTTCCTATGTGATCTGCTAAGATATAATTCGAGAAGTTTCTTGGGCAAGAAGGGTGAGAATTAGAAAGGATTTTTTTTTTTTAATTTCACCTGTATAGTCTTGAGATCTAGACACATATCATTAATGCTAAGGGTTTGACAATAATTTCACACCCTAATTAGCTTAATTAGGACATTGCATAATAGAAGGATTAATTTTAACGGTAACTGATAACGTAAAGGTTCAAGGGTTCACAACTAAAATCACACTATCTAGGTAGTCATAATATGCTGCTAAGGGTTACTCATGATTCTAGAAACCCTAATAATTAATTTAATGGAAAATAAATTAATTCTTACAAAAGAGAGAATCAAAAGGGTTTTTAATTCAAAATAAATAAGAAGGAGTTCTAATTAATTGAAAATGATTATAATTGCAATTATATAAAAGTTATAGCATACAATCATATTAATTAGTTTGAACCTAGGGGGTCACATGAAAAATGGACAATGTGTAATTAAGAAATAGTTGCAGGGGTTTAGTTTAGAATTAATGGTTAGTTACGCCTATCCCTAACATTATAAATAGTTTATTAGTGTGCAGAAGTTTTGCTAGCACAAAAATCTACACACAAGTTTTTCTTAGATTTTTAGTTCTTCTTCCTCCCCAACGAGAGAGCAAATTTATAGAGAAATCCTAATTTGGGATTTACCCTGTGTGGATCAAACTTAGAAATCACATGCATTTGTGATTGTTGTGAATTCAAGAACATGAGAGAATTCTGATTCAAGCATGATGAAGAATTCGGTTACATGAAATTCAAAGAATCAATTATCCTTGTGAATCAAAGGTAATGATTCTAAACCTTGAATGTTTTTATTAAAAGATGTTCTATGAAAACAATAAGGTGATTATGGCTTATAGGAATCAATGATTTTTTTTTTAATTTTCGCTTCGTTTTCTATATTAATTTTCTTAATATCAAACTCATAAAATTTTAAATCAAAAGTTATAATTGAACCACAATTTGTTTGGATCAAAATACCCCTTTACCATGTTAGAAAAATAAGTTTTTTTTCTGGAAAATCTTTTTTTTTATATAAAATTGAAAGAAAAAAAACGTGAAACATTGATTGAAGCAACTCTCAATCGCGTCTCTCAGACACATGAGCCCACTTTCAACGGTGATTTGCTGCCGAATTTTCCAAAATGCTTTGACAGCTTATTTTCGACACAACGACGGCAGTTATTTCAAGCAATAAAAGCTGAAAACATGTAGATCTAATTAAAGTTGGACCTTCCCAAGTCTTACTGGCAATACGTGAGGGTGGTCGCTTATCATAATCCTAGAATGTGAATCTTGTTGAGCTCTTTCCAATAGAAAATACTGAGGTTGAACTTTTCTGATCACCATTTAACCAAATATCATAAAAAATCACCAAAGGTTAAAAAATTAAATTAAAAATTTATTTAATTATCTAAATATCTTTTTGTTCAAGATAAATTTGAAATTTTAAAGTTATTTCGATCATTTCACTATTAATTAGAAATGCTACCAATTAGGAAGGATCTAGATCCTCCACCCATTGCTCCTCCCTTCATTACTTGACAAGTTGTCAAGGATTTTCGTGTTCTCTACATATAAAACAGGGTGTCATTTCTTTAATAAAAATAATTTTAAGGAAGTCTAATAATTTGTTTCGTTTGGTGCAAAATCTTTCATTAGTTATTAATTTATCAAATTTTTTATATTTATATTATTTTCATATATAATTTTGATTTTATTTTAATCAAATCATAATTAGTTAAATATATAAAATGAGAATGGTAATCTAAATTTAAAGTAGAGTTCAAATTATTTTTTTAAAAAAATTGGAGGAAAAAAATGTTGGGCTTGTGGGGTCCAGCCCATATGCAAGTTAAAATAAGAAATAAGAGAAAGCTAAAGGTGTTGGCTGGTGTAGTCCTTATAGGACTTAGAAGCCTATGCCTATTAGAAAAGAATATCTTATAATAAATGGATATATAAAAAGGTTTACTTTCATTCTTTTTTCGATGGTGAGTTATAGAGAGAGTAGCTAAAGAAATAGGCATAACATGAGGAGAAAAATTGAAAGCAATGTTTTGCAGGCAAGAGAGTTACAAATTAAAGGTTTTTCTTTCTGTTTACCGGGAGAGTAAAAGGGAGAAAATGTACAACAATTTGAGATTTTATTTAGGGTATTATTTAGAGTGTTTCTTCATAGATAATCAATCTACTCGAGGTTTGCAATTTCTATCACGGTGTTTGGTTTTGGTAAAGCACATGGACTTCTCAGATTTCAGCAGTTGGTTGTAGAGTAATGACTTTTCCCTAGAGAGGTAATTTTTTAATATTACCAAATTGTTGTGGGTCTCAAGTTTGGGCATAAAGTTGGGACATAAAATTTGTAATTGTTATTTACATAGTGGAGTTATTTTTGCCCTATGGTTTTTCCCTCTACATTAGAGGGTTTTCCATGTAAATTCTTATGTTCTTGGTTTATTGCTTTATTTGGTGCTTGTCACTTTATTTCTGTATTAGGCTTGGATATTATTATATTTGTTCTATGATCTTTGGTTATAATTGTGGTACTTGATTAATTGTTGACGGTAGGTAATTTTCCCAACAAGTGGTATAAGAGCTTTGGTTGTTTGTGTTGGTCAACATTGATGAAAAATCTAGTACTATGATTTTATTGATATCTTCTAATTATTCGGTTTAGAAACTGAAGATGAAAAATTATCTCTATTTCAAAGATCTGTATGATCCTGTTGAGGGTGATAAAGCCAAGCAGGAGGGCAAGACCGATAAAAGGGTGAGAAAGAATGAAAAAGAAGACAATTGGTGCTATCAGACAGTGGGTGGATCTTAGTGTGTTCCATCATGTGGCCAAAGAGACAAATACCAAATCTCTTTGTGCAAAATTAGAGAGACTTTATGAAAGAAAGATAGCTCATAACAAAGCTTTTGTGATAAGAAAGCTTGTGAATTTGAAGTGTGTAAATAAACGTTCCATTGCCGAACACTTGAATGATTTTCAAGATCTTGTGAATAAGTTGTGTACGATGAAAATAGTGTTAGATTATGAGTTACAAGCACTATTTCCTTTGGGTACTTTACGTGATAGCTGGGAGACTTTGGTAATGTCACTTAGTAACTCTGCTCCGAATGGTGTGCTTAGTTTGTCTATGGTGAAAGACAATATGTTCAACGAGGAGACTCATAGAAAAGATTTAGGCACAAATAGTGGTCAAGCTCTTATCATAGAGAGCATGGTTAGAGGTAAGAGTAGAGGTCTTAAAGGTCATGGTAATTCCAAAGACAAGTCAAAGTCCAGAGATAAGGTGAAATGTTATCACTACAGTAAACTACATGTTGTTATTTGCCTAAGTTTCAAACATGTCCAAACATGGTCTAAGTTTGGTTAATGTCCAAACCAATTATGGGATATCAAATTTCTGCAAGTTATAAGGTTGCACACATGTGTGTGCTTCAATTTTGAGCATGGGAAGGTCAGGCACACTGCTGTGGAAGTTTCTGCCCACAGGCAGGAGGTGTGCGCACAGCATCAGGAGGCTGCAGCATCAGGTCACCCCGCAGCACACAGCACCACACCAAAACGCACAACATCACTTGGAGAGTGATGTAGGGCTGAGATTAAAGGAAGAACATGATCAAAGGGTCAAGAATGATTCACAAGATTGTCCAAGAATTAAGAGGCTATAAAAAGGGTTTCCTAGCCTCATTTCAAGTGGTGAAAAAAGTGTGTGAGAGAACCACACAGGTTGTGACATTGTGAGATCATTGTAAACACAAGAGAGAATTGTGTGAGAGACATAAACACAAGAGGGACTCTTATAGTGAGGCTGGTTGTAAAGAAGAGAGGTTAGTAGAGAATTGATAGAAAGCATTGTAATAGGTCTATCACTTTCTCGTTCTCTTCTTGGTTCTTCAAGAACTTGGATTCTTGAAGGGGATTGCTGTAACTTTGTAAGAACCATTGAGATAGTGCAGAGAGTTCGGAGGAACTCCCGGGGACGTAGGCACATTGCCGAACCTCGATAACAAATTACTTATCTTCTTTCTTTCTTTGATTTTCTGTTATTGTGTTCGATTGCTGAAATTCTTTCTACAAGTCATTCAAGACTTGGGTGTTTGGAAGATCACCACCTGGGCATCTTGTCAAGGTGATTTCCAACAGTGGTATCAGAGCTTTGGTCAGTGGTATCAGAGCACAGCAGCTGGTTATCTGAGCAAGAAGTAGAAGGTACGGAGCCAAGACTCCAAGAATCAAAGATCAACTTCTTGGGTGATTCAAGAACGGAGTTAAGATCTGTATCTGATCGTGTTCTTGAGGTAAATCAAGAACGGTGTTAAGATCAATATCTGATCGTGTTCTTGAGGGTGATTCAAGAACGGTGAAAAGGTCAAGATCTGGTTGTGTTCTTGAGAGTGATTCAAGAATGGTTAAGATCCATCTTCGATCTGTGTTATTGAGGTTGAAGAAAGCAGTTGTGGTTAGTGCACAAATCTGGGATCTTGTCTGTAAAGATGGCTTCAAATTTCTCTGTGGAGAAGTTTGATGGAAAGGGGGACTTTACCCTATGGAAGCGGAAGATCAAGGCGGTTCTAATGCAGCAGAAAGTGGACTTAGCTATTGGAGAAGATGATGCTTTTCTAGCAAGTGTCACGGAGGACCAGCGGACCAAGATGAAGAAGATGGCTTACAGCACCATTTTCTTGCACATGTCGGATAATGTCAAAGGGAGTGCGGAGACTCAGAGGATCCAGCTGTCATATGGAAGAAACTAGATGAGTTGTTTCTTACCAAGACTCTCCCGGATAAGAGGTATCTTCGAAAATGAATCTTTGCTTTTAAATTTGATCCTAAGGAAGAGTTGCAAGATAATCTTGATGCCAAGAAAAGGAGTGCATCAAGTGGTAAAGGGCTATTCTTTAAAAGAAGGCCAGCAACTCAGTATGGCAGCAGCCATGGCTACTACTAGGATAAAGGTAGAAGAGAGAGCCATGGGAGAGTGCATAGCAGCATGCATGGCTACTACCGGGACAGAGGTAGAGGAGAGAGCCATGGGAGAGTGCACAGCAGCATGCATGGCTACTACCGAGACAGAGGTAGAGGAGAAAGCCATGGGAGAATGCATTCCAAACTGAGATTTGGAAGGAAGAGCTGCTACTACTGCCATAAGGAGGGTCATGTCAAGAAAGATTGCAAGAAGATGACAAGGGATAGAGGAGGAAGCCATACCAAGAATGGAGAGGCTTCGGTTGCCAAAACAGAACAGCAAGATGATGATGTTCTTGTTGTGTGCTCAAGTGTGAGCAAGGGGCAAGAAGGCAGTGGGAAATGGATCTTGGATACCGGGTGCACTCATCATATGAGCCCTCACAAAGAATGGTTCAAGAATTTCAAGGAGATCAATGAGGGAAGAGTCTTCTTGGGGAATGACAATTCTTGCCAAGTGAGAGGGATTGGAGACATCCAGTTGAGGATGTTTGATGGAGTCACAAGGCTGCTGGAAAATGTGAGGTATGTTCCAGATTTGAAGAGGAACTTGATCTCATTAGGGCAGCTGGACTCCATGGGCTATACATGCAAGATAGAGGGAGGAAAGATCAAGGTGGCCAAGGGATCTTTGGTAGTGATCAAGGCAGCAAGAAACGATGGACTCTATGAGATGATCGGAGAAACAGAAACCAATGATCAAGCAGCAAGCTTGATGGCTGAGCTGGACAAGGTAGCCCTTTGGCACACTCGCTTGGGACACATGAGCGAAAAGGGCCTGCAAGTGCTTAGCAAGGAAGGTCTACTTGGTGGTGACAAAGTAGAAAAACTGGATTTCTGTAAGAGCTGTGTTTTTGGGCAGCAACATCGGGTTAGCTTCAACACCGGAGTGCACAAGTCTAAGGGCATTCTTGACTACATTCATGCGGACCTTTGGGGACCAGCAAGAACACCAACACAGGGAGGTAACATTTACTTTCTGTCTTTAATTGATGATTATTCAAGAAAAGTATGGGTTTATTTGGTTAAGAATAAATTAGATGCCTTGAATAAATTAGTGGTGTGGAAAGGGCTGGTTGAGACTCAAATGGGTAGAGTAGTTAAGGGGATAAGAACCGATAATGGCTTAGAAATTTTTAACCAAGAACTTGATCAATTCTGTAGGTTAAATGGCATTCTAAGACATAGGACGGTTCTAGAAACCCCTCAGCAAAGTGGAGTTGTTGAGTGGATGAATAAGACCCTTAGGGAAAAGGTTAGGTCCATGTTAAATAAATCTGGATTACCCAAATATTTTAGGGGGGAAGCGGTGTCTACAGCTGCATATTTAATTAATAGATCACCCTTTAGGATTGTATACCATAAGACTCCTGAAGAGTTGTGGAGTGGAAAACCCCCTGAGTTTGACAACCTTAGGACTTTTGGGTGTGCTGCGTATGCACTCCAAAAGGAGGATAAGCTTAGCCCAGGATCTAGAAAATATGTGTTTCTAGGATATGGGGAAGGGGCTAAGGGGTACAGGTTTTGGTCCTTAGAAAAAGAAGGATTTAAACTCATAATAAGTAGGGATGTTGTCTTTAATGAATTGTTATTTCCCTACTTGGAGAATACTAACCCTGCAGGGGCTAATGAGCAAACCAATTCAGAAATTGTTGAGCATAGCATCAAGGGAAATTCTGTTCAGGTAGAGCAAAAGAGGCAAGAGGGTTCGGACCAGCTAGAGCCCTCGGATGATTGCCAAACTCAAGAAACTCAAGAAGAGGTTGAACAAGAAGAGGATGCTGCAGCAAGTCAGAAGGACTTTCAGCTCATAAGAGACCGAGAAAGAAGGCTGGTCGGACCACCTTCAAGATGTGGGTTTGTGGATGCTGCGGATGCAGCAGCTCCTTGGACAGAAGGAGAGATGAGTGAACAAGAAACTTACACGGTGGCCATGGAGTGTAAGGATTCGTCAAAGTGGCAGCTAGCTATGGAGGAAGAAATGGATTCTTTGAGGAAGAACAACTTCTGGGGATTGGTGAAAATTCCAGGAAATCAGAAAGTTGTGGAATGTAAGTGCACTTACAAGATCAAATAAGGGTGCCCTCCAAGAGATGAAGTCCGGAACAAGGCTAGGCTGGTGGCAAATGGGTTCACAAGAAGAGGAGACATAGGTTTCACAGAAATTTTCACACCTGGACACAAGGTGGAGAAGATGGTGAGTATCCTCACCTATGTCATTGATGGGCTGTTAGTTTGGAACAACAGGAAGAGAATGGAAAGGTTTACATCTCAACTCAGTGAGGAGTTCGAGAGGAAGGATCTCAGCCTTACAAAAAAGATCCTTGGGATGAGGAGAATCATCCGGGAAAGGAAGAGAAACAGGTCAAGTGTTTCTTGGGCAATGGATGTTTTCTGCAAATGTGTGAGTAATCCCGAAAAAGAGTGTTGTCTTGGGATGAAGTGGTTGCTGAGGTACATGGAAGCTCAGTGACAGCCAGTTGTGGCACTCATAACAACCAGGACAGAATGCATAGTGGCTACGGAAGCCATAAAGGAGGCTATGGGTTGCAAAGGGTTGTTGGATGAGTGGGAGGTCCTAAAAGAGCAGGTGGTGGTATCTTTGGATAGCCAAAGTGCAGAGCACTTATGGAGGAATCTGGTGTTCCATGAGGGGACAGAGCATATGAATGTTTGGTATCATTACATTCTGAAAAATGGTACGAAAGGATGCATTCATGTTGACAAGAAGATCACGGAGAAAAGTCCTGCATATTTAGGCACCAAGGTTCTACCTCTAAGAAGGTCCAAT
Organism: Bretschneidera sinensis; assembly: GCA_023935145.1. NCBI lineage: Eukaryota > Viridiplantae > Streptophyta > Magnoliopsida > Brassicales > Akaniaceae > Bretschneidera > Bretschneidera sinensis. The sequence goes on from CM043698.1 coordinate 108,669,470, forward strand.
CATTGCCTTGGACTTCTTAAGAATGGAGTTGGTTAATTGATAACTCTAGATGAGTTTGGATCCCGAAGCTTTCTGCACAATGGTTCAGGATTTTGAACTCTTAGACAAAGGTAGAGATTGTTGTTATTTGCTTAAGTTTCAAACATGTCCAAACATGGTCTAACGTTGGTTAATGTCCAAACCAATTATGGGATATCAAAGTTCAGCAAGTTATAAGGTTGCACACATGTGTGTGCTTTAATTTTGAGCATGGGAAGGTTAGGCACACTACTATGGAAGTTTTTGCCCACAGGCAGGAGGTGTGCACACAGCATCAGGAGGCTGCAGCATCAAGTCACGCCGCAGCACACAGCACCACACCAAAATGCACAGCATCACTTGGAGAGTGATGTAGGGCTGAGATTAAAGGAAGAACATGATCAAAGGGTCAAGAATGATTCACAAGATTGTCCAAGAATTAAGAGGCTATAAAAAGGGTTTCCTAGCCTCATTTCAAGTGGTGAAAAAAGTGTGTGAGAGAACCACACAGGTTGTGACATTGTGAGATCATTGTAAACACAAGAGAGAATTATGTGAGAGGCATAAACACAAGAGTGACTCTTGTAGTGAGGCTGGTTGTAAAGAAGAGAGGTTAGTAGACAATTGATAGAAAGCATTGTAATAGGTCTATCACTTTCTCGTTCTCTTCTTGGTTCATCAAGAACTTGGATTCTTGAAGGGGACTGCTGTAACTTTGTAAGAACCATTGAGATAGTGCAGAGAGTTTGGAGGAACTCACGGGGACGTAGGCACATTGCCGAACCTCGACAACAAATTACTTGTCTTCTTTCTTTCTTTGATTTTCTGTTCTTGTGTTCGATTGCTGAAATTCTTTCTACAAGTCATTCAAGACTTGGGTGTTTGGAAGATCACCACCTGGGCATCTTGTCAAGGTGATTTCCAACACTAGGTATTATAAAGAGAGATTGTTGGGCCTGGAAACAGGAATAACATAATGGGAAAATCAGAAGAAGACTAATGACAAGAACACAACAGCAGTTGTTTCAGATGACGAAAAAGTTGTGTTACTTACTTGTGATTTTGAGGAGTGAAATCATGTTACAATTATGGTATTGGCAGGGTGGTTGACTTAGCATCTTGTTACCATTGTAGTCCACACCAGGATTTGTTTACAACTTACAAAGTAGAAGAATTTGGTACAGTGAAGATGAGTGACTTGAGTTTTGCTCCGATTATGGGGATTGGTGATGTACACATACAGACAGATGTAGGTAGTGTGCACTATGACTTTGAAGAATATGCGACATGTTCCTGAATTATGTCTTAATCTAATTTTAACTCATGCCCTAGATGAAGAAGGGTATGAGCACTACTTAGGTAATGGAAGGTGAAAACTAATCAGGGGATCATTGGTAGTTGTGAGAGAAAAGATATGTTGCACCTTGTACAAGACACGTGTGAAAGTGTGTGGTAATGAGCTGAATGTAGTTAAAGATTATGCTTCTTCAAACTTGTGGCACAAAAGACTAGCGCATATGAGTGAGAAAGGGTACAGATTTTGGCTAGGAGGTCATTCATTCCTTCTTCCAAAGGTATATCTCTGAACCCATGTGATTATTGTTCATTTGGTAAGCATCATAGAGTTTCTTTTAGTAAGTCATCTAAAAGAAAACAAAAGAAATTAGAATTGGTATATTCTGATGTTTGTGGTCCCATTGAAGTAGACTCTTTAGCTAGCAATAGATATTTTGTTACTTTTATTGATGATACTTAATGGAAGGTTATTTGTTGAAGAACAAAAGCCAAGCATTTCAATATTTTTAGAAGTTTCATACTATAGTAGAGAGAGAGATAGGGGATCAGTTGAAATGTCTCCGTACTAACAATGGTGGAGAGTATACCTCTAATGAGTTTGCAGATTATTGTTCACAGTTTGGCATCAGGCTTGAGATGATAGTTCTTGGTACCCCACAACATAATGGTATAGTTGAGAGGATAAATCGTACCATTATGGAAAGAGTTAGATTCATGCTCAGAATGGATATGTTTCCTAAGCCATTTTCGGGTGAAATAGTTCGTAAAGCTTTCTACCTAATTAATAGATCTCCATCCGTTCTATTGGGTTTTGAAATTCCAGAAAGAGTTTGGGCAGGAAAAGATGTTTCTCGTTCTTACTTAAAGGTGTTTGGTTGAAAGTTTTTGCACACGTTCTCAAGGAGAATAGATCAAAACTTCACGACAAAGCAACTGTTTGTGTATTTTTTGGTTATGGGGATGCTGAGTTTGGTTACAAGTTATGGGATCTAGAAAAGAATGAGATTATCATAAATAGAGAAGTTATCTTCCATGAAAATGAAACTTTGGCTGATATTAAGAAAAATGAGAAGATACAGTATGGTACAGGCAGACTTGAAGACTTTGTACCAGATCTTACTCCTTTAGACAGTGCCACAAATGAAGGAGAGAGACAAGAAGAAGAACATATGGGTAATGAGGAGCCAACGACAGTTGATGATGATGTTATGCATGATACAGAGCATGTTTAGCAAAAGGAACAACTCCTTGCACCGGAGACTGTAGGGCCTCAGTTGAGAAGGTCTAATAGAGAGTATCAACCGTCTACTAGGTACTCTAGTTTTGAGTATGTCTTGCTTACTAATGGAAGGGGGCTAGAGAGCTTCCAAGATGTGCGATCACATGCAAAAAATATTGTTGGATGAAAGCAATGAGGGAAGAGATGGGTTCTTTGGAAAAAATAATACTTCTGAATTGGCTAATCTTCCCAAAGGCAGAAAAATACTGAGAAACAAATGGGTATTCAAGCCGAAGAAAGATGGTGAAAAGCTAGTGAAGTACAAGGCTCGACTAGTGGTGAAAGGTTTCGGTCAGAAGAAAGGAATAGATTTCATTGAAATTTTCTCTCTAGTGGTAAAGATGAGTTCTATCCGAGTTGTGCAGCTAGTTTGAATTTGAGCTTGAGTAGTTAAATGTGAAGACAATGTTTCTTTATGGTGATTTGCATGAGAAAATTTATATGGTTCAACCTGAAGTTTTTGAAGTGAAAATGAAAGAGAATATGGTTTGCAGGCTGAAGAAGAGTTTGTATGGATTAAAACAGGCTCCAAGATAGTGGTACAAGAAGTTTGATTCATTCATGGTGGATCATAGTTACCAGAGGACATCTACAGATCTGTGTGTATATGTCAAGAAATTCCCTGATTGAACTTTATCATCCTTCTCTTGCATGTTGATGATATGTTGATTGTGAGATAAGATTCTAACATGATTGGTAAGTTGACAGTTGAATTTTTTAAGTCCTTTCACACGAAGGACTTAGGACCTGTGAGACGGATTTTGGGAATGCAGATCTATCATATTCAAAGGTAATAAATCAACTTCAACTTCTTTATCACTGATACAAATCACACAACCCTTGTAAACATTTATGATTATTACACTAGTTCTAGTGAGAACTTTAACAATAATATTATACATCAAAGGTTAGACTTCATACGAATACTGGATGCAAAAGAAAGGGTTGCACAAAAATCAACCAACATTGATATGTCCACCTTTTTTACATGTCAATGGAACCTCGAGACTTTGATGGACGTAGGCTTCTTATTAGCCTCTTCTTGGCTCTAGAACTAATCACGACCCACCCATGCTGGCTGTGCTTGCTGATTTGGAAGTGAGCTTTAAAATCGTTTATGTTCATTAGCCCCTTCACCTCTGTGCAAACATAAATGAATGCCATGATCAAATGCAAAAAATTGGGCACCAGTTGACACAATGCTATGTCAAAATATCTCAGCACCGAGCAGAGGAAAGGATGGAGTGGGAATTTAAGTCTGACACTCATGTGCTATTCGTAAACATATATCTCGAATGGTGTTTGGTTCGGGAGGACATCATAGACTCTCTCCCTTACACCAACATTCCTCAGAATACACTCTTCTAGAATCCGGTACACACGCCTATTAACCTCGAGCTCCCCTACTTCCACCTTATTTGGCATATAATTTTCCTGAAATGACCATTATAGCCTCTCTTTTACCCTTATGTCCCCTTTAAGCATGACCAGAATGCTATCCTCCTAATCCTCAGAAGAAGAATCCTCTTCCTCCTCCTCTTCCCCAGCCTCATAGGGAACCGCTACCAATGGTCCCTCCTGGGCACTATCATCTCTTAAGGCCTCACCCTCACTTGAGGCTCGGTCTGTTGGTATTTGTCTAAGGTTTAAACATGGTTTAAGGTTTAAACAAGAGATGAAAGAATGAATTTCAGCATGTTAAAGGAGTGCACACAAGTGTGCGCATCACTTTGGGTGTGCGTGCACACCTCTATTCAGCAAGACAAAGAAGTGCGCACAGCTGTGAGGGGTCGAGCTTCAGTGTGCACTGCAGCCCTCCTTCTCCCAGGTCATAGAGCCTAGCAAAGGAGGTGCTGAAGGAAGGCCAGCACCACACCTTTCCCTCACCAAGGCCGCAGTTCCTAGAAAGTGGTGAAAAGTGTGTTTTGCCTAGCGCCCAGCATGCCCTGTTCAGTGCCTAGGCGCTAGGCACACTGAGGCACACATATTCCACTAGATTCAGCCTCTTGTTAAGTGCATGGGTGCAGGGTTAAAACACACAGAATCACTTAGGATTGATGGAGGGCCATGGTTGATTGGTCATCAAGATCTAAGGCTAGAGAATGACACTCAAGATTGGTCAAGAAGTTGGTGCACTATATAAAGGGTCACCTAGCTTCATTCTCAACAACAATTGTGATAGAATATGTGAGTGAGAGAATTGTATGAGAGTGCAAAGACATAGACACACAAGAGGGACTCATAGGAGAGGCTAGTTGTAAAGAGAGAGATTAGTATAGAAAGGGGATTCAAGGGACTTGTAAGTGGAATTTCCAAGGGGGAAAGTTCCAGGGTATCTTAAGACCTTATCACTTTCTTATTCTCTTATTTTTTTTCTTCAAGAACTTGTGGATTCTTGGAGCGGGATTGCTGTGATTGTAAGAACCATTGATTTAGTGCAGAGAGTTTGGAGGAACTCACGGGGACGTAGGCTATTGCCGAACCTCGATAACAATTGCTTGTCTTCTTTCTTACTTTGGTTGTTGTATCTTTTCTTTACAAGTCATTCTAGACTTGGGTGTTTGGAAGATCACCATCTGGGCATCTTGTCAAGGTGATTTCCAACAGTGGTATTAGAACTAGAGGAGATACCGTAACAGTGGTATCAGAGCTTTGGACAGTGGGATTAGAGCCAAGATTGGCGGGTCTCGAAGCAAGAATAGAAGGTGATGGAGTCAAGACTCTAAAAATCGGAGGTCAACTTCTTGGGTGATTCAAGAACAGAGTTAAGATCTATATCTGATCATGTTCTTGAGGTGAATTAAGGATGGAATTAAGATCAATATCTGATCATGTTCTTGAGGGTGATTCATGAACGGGGTAAAGATCAAGATCTGACAGTATTCTTGAGGTTGATTCAAGAACAGTATTAAGATCAATCTTCGATCTGTGTTCTTGAGGTTTAGAAGAAGTTGGAAAGCATTTGTGGGTACTGCATAAATCAAGGGATCTTCTCCGCAAGATGGGTTCAACTTTCGGTATTAAGAAGTTTGATGGAAAGGGAGATTTTTCCCTTTGGAAGCGGAAGATCAAGGCGGTTCTTGTGCAACAAAAGGTGGACTTGGTGATTAGAGGAGATGACGCTTTTCCAACAAGTACCACGGAGGACCAGCGAAATAAGATGAAGAAGATGGCTTACAGCACTATCTTCTTGCACATGTCGGATAATGTCACAAGGGAGTGCGAAGACTCGGAAGATCTAGCTGCAATATGGAAGAAACTAGATTAGTTGTTTCTTGCCAAGACTCTCCCTAATAAGAGGTATCTTCATAAACGAATCTTTGCTTTTAAATTTGATCCTAAGAAAGAGTTGCAAGATAATCTTGATGCTAAGATGAGGAGTGCATCAAGTGGAAGAGGGTTGTTCATTAGAAGAAGACCAACAACTCGGTATGGCAGCAACATCCATGGCTACTGCTGGGACAGAGGTAAAGGAGAGAGCCATGGGAGATTGCACAGAAACATACATGGCTATTACCAGGATAGAGGTAGAGGAGAAAGCCATGGGAGATTCCACAGCAACATGCATGGCTACTACCAGGACAGAGATAGAGGAGAGAGCCATGGGAGAGTGCACAGCAACATACATGGCTACTACCGGGACAGAGGTAGAGGAGAGAGCCGTGGGAGATGTTTCTACTGCCATAAAGAGGGTCATGTCAAGAAATATTGTAAGGAGAAGATGAGGGATAGAGGAAGAAGCCATACCAAGATTGGAGAGGCTTCAGTTTCCAAAATAGAATAGCAAGATGATGATGTTCTTGTTGTGTGCTCAGATGTGAGCAAGGGGTAAGAAGGCAGCGGGAAACGGATCTTGGATATCGAGTGCACTCATCACATGTGCCCTCACCGAGATTGGTTCAAGAATTTCAAGGAAACCAATGATGAAAGGGTTTTCTTGGGGAATGATATTTCTTACCAAGTGAAAGGATAGGAGACATCCAGTTGAGGATGTTTGATAGAATGGTAAGGCTACTGAGGAATGTGAGGTATCTTTCGGATGTGAGGAGGAATTTGATCTCATTGGGGTAGCTGGATTCCATGGGATACACATGCAAGATAGAGGGAGGAAAGATCAAGGTAGCCAAGGGATCTTTAGTAGTGATCAAAGCAGTAATGAAGGATGGTCTCTATGAGATGATCGGAGACATGGAGATCAAGGATCAAGCAGCAAGCTTGATGGCTAAGATGGATGAGGCAGCCCTTTGGCACACTCACTTGGGACATATAAGCGAAAAGGGCTTACAAGTTCTCAGCAAGGATGGCCTACTTGGTGGAAACAAAGTAGAGGAACTTGATTTCTGCGAGTGTTGTGTTCTTGAGAAGCAACACCGGAGTGCACAAGTCTAAGGGAATTCTTGACTACATTCATACAGACCTTTGGGGACCAGCAATAACACCAACACAAGGAGGTAACTTTTACTTTCTTTCTTTAATTGATGATTATTCAAGAAAGGTTTGGGTTTATTTTGTTAAAAATAAATCAGATGCTCTGAATAAATTAGTGGTGTGGAAAGGGCTGGTAGAGACTCAAATGGGTAGGGTAGTTAAGGGGATAAGAACTGATAATGGCTTAGAAATTTTTAACCAAAACTTGATCAATTCTGTAGGTTAAATGGCATTCTAAGACATAGAACGATTGTGAAAACCCCTCAGCAAATTGGAGTTGCTGAGAGGATGAATAAGACCCTTTATGGAAAAGGTTAAGTGCATGTTAGATGGATCTGGATTACCCAAATGTTTTTAGGGGGAAGCGGTGTCTACTGCTGCATATTTGGTTAATAGATCACCCTCTAGGGTTGTGTACCATAAGACTCCCGAGGAGATGTGGAGTGGAAAAACCATGAGTTAGACAACCTTAGAACTTTTGGGTGTGCTGCGTTTGCACATCAAAAGGGTGATGAACTTAGCCCAGCATCTAGAAAATGTGTGTTTCTAGGATATGGGGAAGGGACTAAGGGGTATAGGTTGTGGTCCTTAGAACAAAAAGGATTGAGACTCATAATAAGTAGGGATGTTATTTTTAATGAATTTTTATTTCCCTACTTGGAGAAAACTAACCCTGCAGGGACTAGTGAGCAAATCAGATCGGTATTTGTGGAGCATAGCATCAAGGAGAATTCGGTTCAGGTAGAGCAAGGAAAGCGAGAGGGTTCAGACCAGGTAGAGCCCATTGATGAATGCCAAGCTCAGGACACTCATGAGGAGGCTGAACTGAAAGAGGATGATGCAGGGAGTCGGCAGGACTATCAGCTTACAAGAGACCGAGAAAGAAGGCTGGTCGGACCACCTTCAAGATATGGTTTTGCGGATGCTGCGGATGCAGCAGCTCTTTGGATAGGAGGAGGGATAAGTGAACAAGAAACTTACATAGATGCTATGGGATGTAAGGATTCGCCAAGATGGAAGCTAGCTATGGAAGAAGAAATGCTTTCTTTGAGGAAGAACAACTTCTGGGAATTGGTGCACATTCCGTGAAAACAGAGAGTTGTGGATTATAAGTGGACTTACAAGATCAAAGAAGGGTACCCTCCAGGAGATGAAGTCCGAAATAGGGCTAGGCTGGTGGCGAAGGGGTTCACACAAAGGAAAGGCATGGATTTCATAGAAACCTTCTCACTTGGACATAAGGTGGATGAAGTGGTGATTATCCTCATCTATGCCAATGATATGCTATTGGTTCAGAATAACAGAGAGAGGATGAAAAGGTTTACATCTCAACTCAGTGAGGAGTTCGAGAGGAAGGATTCAGCCTTGCAAAAAAGATCCTTGAGATAAAAAGAATTCAGGAAAGGGAGAGAAATAGGTTAAAGGTTTCTCGATCTTCTATAGAAGATGGTAAACCAGCAAAGATTCCTCTTGCTAGTCATTTCAAGTTCTCCAACGAACAATGTCTTGGAATGGATGAGGAGAAGAAGGAAATGGTTAAGGTCCCTTACTGTAGTGCGGATGGACCAGTCATGTGCATGATGGTGAGCACTAGACCTGACATTTCTCAAGCAATGGGTGTTCTCAGCAGATGTGTGAGTAAACCTAGAAAAGAGCTTTGGCTTGGGATGAAGTGGTTGCTGAGGTATTGGAAGGCTCGGTGGCAGTCGGTGGTAGCACTCTTAATAACCGGGGCAGAGTACAGAGTGGCTATGGAAGCCATAAAGGAGGCTATGTGGTGCAAAGGGTTATTGGATAAGTAGATGGTCCTAAAAGAGCAGGTGGTGGTGTCTTCGGATATCCAAAGTGTGTGGCACTTGTGGAGGAATTCGGTGTTCCATGAGAGGACAAAGCATATGGATGTTTGATATCATTACATTTCGAAAAATGGTATGAAAGGATGCATTCATAATGACAAGAAGGCTATGGAAGAAGGTCCTACAGATTTAGGTACCAAGGTTCTACCTCTAAGAAGGTTCAATCACTGCCTTGAACTTCTTAGGATTGGAGTCAGTTGATTGATGACTCAATATGAGTTTGGATCTTAAAGTTCTCTGCACAATGGTTCGGGTTTAAATGCTTAGACAAAGGTAGAGATTGCTGGTATTTGTCTAAGGTTTAAACATGGTTTAAGCATGGTTTAATTTTTAAACAAGAGATGGAAGAATGAATTTCAGCATGTTAAATGAGTGCACACAAGTGTGCGCATCACTTTGGGTGTGTGTGCACACCTCTATTCAGCAAGACAAAGAAGTGCGCACAGTTGTGAGGGGTCCAGCTTCAGTGTGCATTGCAGCCCTCCTCCTCCTAGGCTGCAACACCCAGCAAAGGAGGTGCTGGAGGAAGGCCAGTGCTGTACCTCTCCCTCACCAAGGCCACAGCGCCTAGAAAGTGGTGAAAAGAGTGTTTTGCCTAGCGCCGCAGCATGCCCTATTCAGTGCTTAGGCACTAAGCACTCTGAGGCACACATATTCCACTTGATTCAGCCTCTTGTTAAGTGCATGGGTGCAAGGTTAAAATGCACAGAATCACTTAGGATTGAGGGAGGGCCATAGTTGATTGGTCATCAAGATCTGAGGGTGGAGAATGACAGTGAAGATTGGTCAAGAAGTTGGTGCACTATATAAAGGGTCACCTAGCTTCATTCTTAACAACAGTTGTGATAGAACATATGAATGAGAGAATTGTATGAGAGTGCAAAGACAGAAACATACAAGAGGGACTCATTGGAGAGGCTGGTTATAAAGAGAGAGATTAGTATAGAAAGGGGATTCAAGGGACTTGTAAGTGGAATTTCCAAGGGGGAAAGTTCCAGGGTATCTCAAGACCTTATCACTTTCTTGTTCTCTTCTTTGTTTTTCAAGAACTTGTGGATTCTTGGAGAGGGGTTGCTGTGATTATAAGAACCACTGATTTAGTGCAGAGAGTTCGGAAGAACTCACGGGGACGTAGGCTATTGCCGAACCTCGATAACAATTGCTTGTCTTCTTTCTTGCTTTGGTTGCTGTATCTTTTCTTTACAAGTCATTCTAGACTTGGGTGTTTAGAAGATCACCATCCGGGCATCTTGTCAAAGTGATTTCCAACACGGTCCAAACCCATGGCCTTATTCAACTCCCTAGACAATGCCTCACTATCCTCACTACGACTATAACTATCGCTAGATCCATCATAGTAACTACCTACTGAAGACATTATAAGAGTAGAAAAAGGGAAAACTCACCAATAAGGCAAATTGTCATGGTAACTCTAAGCACTTCAAACGCAACTAATGGCACAAAGGTCAATTATACTTTCACAAGCACATAAATATACTTAAGGAAGTGGGGGCCTCTAATGTACTAAATAGTTCACTCTCCAGTAGCCTGATGACACCTTGATAACTCTCCTTCCAATGATTGGATGATACGTGGCTGTGTTAATGATGGAAATGTAGTAGAGCAAATGATGAAGCCGTAATTACTCATAAACTTCTCACACATAAAAATGGAAGCAAGATTTCAGGGACTGTGTTGTCTCTGAACATGTAACAAGACCCTTCGAAAGGAAAGCGAGCTTTCAGGGATCGCGTCATCTTGAGCACGTGATGAACTTGCTCCCTGAACCACTACAAAAAGGTCCAAGGTATGTAGTACACAATTAATTTATTCACGATAAAACACTACTAGAATCCTCTCCATTTTCTCTCTAACAACCTTGCACTAATAAAGGCAACAGAGAGTCCTCAGAGGCACCACCTCTCTTTCCTCTGGCGACCATTTAGATAATTGTTTTCCCCTGTGTAGATTCGACACGTCGACCCTCCGACCCGACAGTAGATAAACGACATCAACAGGTTGTCTGATACATTTCCTTTGAGTTTTTCTTTCGAGCATCAATGTTCAAAGTTGGGACATTAAAAGATAAGAAAGCTACTCTCTCAGACTTTTTCCCTGAGTCTAGATGAATTTATTTGTTGCTTTCTCTCTTCTATTTAGTTATGGGTCTTAGGTCCCTTAAAGGCAGCCAATAGGGAGATGGTTACCCCATTGGTTGTGACACCTTCAAAGGGCCCCTACTGTTCTTGCCGCACACACACATTGCAGACAAGAACATGTTGGTCAGGATGAATAAAATCAATTTTTTTTATCTTTTATCTTTTTTTTGTACTTTTATTTTTAATAAAATGATTTGATTCTTGTTTTCTTAAAGCTACTGTCCAGTGTAGTCTCTGAGAATTCCACCAAAAATATTGGGTTTCCAATTGATTTGGATTGCAAAATTTTAGGTTTGAAACAACAAACAATGAATTTTTTATTTTTCTTGTCCAGAAACTAAATGTTTTGGAAACTCTAAGTTTAGATCCAAAATTATGAAATCTTCCTTATATTTTTTGTTTGCTAAGCTTAGTTGACTTACATAGTAAAAGGAATTGGACCAAGGCCCAACATCCTTTTTTTTTTTTTTCTAAAAAAAATAGATTTTCCTATTAGGCTTTAACTCTTTATGGACTTAATGAGTTTTGGGTTTAAGGCTTGGAAATTTTATTTGGATTTTTTAGGCTCAAACTTATTTGGGTCTCATATGGAATTCGTATTAATTTAGGTTTGTATGAAATTTTAGATTGGTCTTGGAGTCTCTTCGGACTTAATGGTATGTGGATTTTATAACAAGCCCTACCCCTGTGTACCTTATTCTCTAGATTATATACCTTTGCTGGATGACCCAATCCTTATGAACTATTGGATCCAAGTAGTATGAGGAGAGACTGGATTTGTAACTACGCTAGGCCCATATTAATCTTGAGCAATTTATATTCATTTGGTTCAATTTACATTTCTTTAAGCACTTTTCATTTATGCAATTTATATTCAAGCAATATATATTTGAGTCAATTTACTTTGCGCAATTTACTTTATGCATTTTTATTTGTACACTTTAAATTCAAGTGATTTATTTTCAAGACAATTTAATTAAAGCAATTTCAACTTCCTTTATGTAAGTTAAATGAAAAAAGGAACCAATTTGAGAGCTCCCATGGCTAGACCCCTTTGACAAAGTTGGTACAATACTTAGATGTAAATAAATAGTTGATTTTCTTTTTCGAAATAGAAGAAAAGGAAACGAGCAACGATAATGAAATCAAATCAAGAGGACTAATGCCACCCCCTTGGTGGTGTTCAATCCAAAATTTTCTTCTTGATAGACCTTGTCAATCAAAAGTAAAGAAAAGGTAGGGAACTTGGTTTCAAAGGCAGTAAGATAAGGTAAAAAGTACTCAACCGAATTCCCTAAAGTGGATTAGTTATGAAGACCTAGGCGGTTAGTTTAGTATTAAAATAAGAGGTCAATCACATTCCTTTCAAGGTGTTTAGTCAATCTTAGAAGATGATTGCTGGTGATTGATAAGTGTAATTTTTACATGATTTTTATTACTCATTTACTTATTCAAATTGTTAGTTTTGTTTTATTTCTTTTGATTTGATTTAATTTATTTTATTTGCTTGTGTTTGAAGGAATGAGAAGGTTTATTGAAAAAGAAGATTGATATGCCTAGAATATTAAAAACACCTAACGGTTGTACGAATCAGGATGTGTGCCTATTGTGTACAAAACTATAACCGACTCGAAAATCCAATTCAAGAAGCTGCACAAGCTTAAGACGTTGCGCGCAGAACCCACGCGTGATCCAACATCTGGTCCAAGCCCGCGCCACTTCAATTCTTCTCAATCTTGCCAGATTGCGTGCGTGCACATCATCAATTGCTTGTGCCTCACTTTTCACTATTGTGTGTTATATTTTCTTTTAGTTACTTTCCTATTTCATATTTTCCTAGTAGTAGAAGTATTTCCCATTTTAGTATCTTTCCTTTTCCTAAGCTACAAGTTTCCTATTTTGTGTTATATTTCTTTTTAGTTACTTTTCTATTTCATGTTTTCCTAATAGTAGAAGTATTTCCCATTTTAGTATCTTTCTTTTTCCTAGTAGTAGTATTATTGTACTTTCCTTTTCTTTTCTAGGAGTTTGCCTATTAAAAGTCGGCTGCCCTTGCCTTGTAAGCCCTTCAGATTTTACCTAGAAAGTAATAATAAAGAGAGAAAAGAAGTAGGGCAGCTATCAAGTCTCAATGAAGAGAGATCTTTAACAATATTGAATCCTTCATCAACTTATTTCAAGCAAAAGAGTTTTATTCTATTCTTTTTAGTTTTCTTTTGATGCATTCCAATAAGAACATGGTTGATTTCAGATTTGTTATGAACTAATTTTATTTTTCTAGGGCTTTGATGTAGTCTAGCTTTGAACATACAATTTAAATTTCAAGTTATTTTATTTCAAAGTTTTTTATGTTGAGTGTTTATCCTTGATCTTATTGTTTACAATTTTCTAGCCAATCATTATTTGATTTATTGAATCATAATAAAACCGAGAGATAATTTGTGATTAGAAGCTTCTATGATTAAACACCATTAGTTGAGGAAAATATAGAGATACTTTACTGCCATTAGTGTAATTTTAGATTAAGAAAAATTTAAAGAACTTAATGAATCTTCAAATAATTTAATTTACATAGAGATATAATGAATTATTAAGTGGAGATATTTCTAATGTTATTCGAGAGAAAACATTGAATAATTAAAGGATATATTTTTCATCAACTTAAAAAATTAGAATTTTATAACAAGGAATAATAAATTGTGTGGGATTAGCTAGATGAAATCAAAAACTCTATATTTATTTTTATTATCTCTACAACCTTAAGTTTTATTCTTTTTTTTTTAATTTATCTTTGTCAAGCACTTTAGTTTAATTTAGGTGGTAAAGTCTTTAAAATTTCGATTTTATTTCTAAATTGTAAATAATTTGATAAATTTCAATACTCAATAGTATAATTAGTCCTTATGGGTTTGTTATTTTTTTTATTTAAAACTTTACTACTTGTTGCGATTTTGTTCACTTGCAAATATTTTCACACCAAGTTTTTGGCGCCGTTGTCGGGGACTAATTATATGTACTTGATATAGATACTAGCTAGATTGTTACTAATTTGGATTTTTTTATTTGTGATTATATCTCAGTTTTGCTTTTCTTTTATTTTTATTTTAGGATTTAGAAGTGTCTAGCATACGAAGGTCAGCTATACAAGCTAATAATTTGGAGATTAAGCCGGTGATAATTCAAATGATACAGCAAACTGTTCAGTTTGAGGGGCTATCGCAGAAGGATCCTAATGTTCATATCACAAATTTTCTAGAGATTTGTAACACCTTCAAGCACAATGGAGTGACAGATGATGCTATTTGTTTGAGACTTTTCCCTTTTTCACTCAAAGAAAAAGTGAAAGCCTGGTTGAATTCACTACCACCTGGTGTCATTACTACATGGGAGGAGTTAGCACAAAATTTTTTGCAAAGTATTTCCCTCCAACTAAGACAGCAAAGCTAAGGAATGATATTACCACATTCACTTAATTTGAAAATGAATCTTTGTATGAAGAATGAGAGATGTACGAATATTTATTGCGAAAGTGTCCTCATCATGACCTTCTGGCATGGCTTCAAGTCCAAACATTCTACAATGGTTTGGGAGCTACAAACATATCCATGGTTGATGTAGCAGCTGGAGGGGCTTTAATGAGTAAAACTTATAAAGAAAATTATGAACTTTTGGAGGAATTGGCATCCAACAGCTATCAATGTCCTTTAGAGAGAGCAATGCCACGAAAGGCGGCTAGAGTTTTTGAACTTACTTCTATTACCACATTGGCGGTACAAATGGAAACTTTATCTAAACAACTAGGTAAGATGGATGTTAATGCTATTCAAACTAATGTTGTGTGGGATTATTGTGCAGGAAATCACTCAAGTATTGATTGCCAAATGGGGAATCCCTTTGCTCAACCAAATTCTGAACAAGCTAATTACGTGTCCAATTTCTAACGTTAAAACAATCCTTATTCAAACACGTTCAATCTTGGATGGAGAAATCTCCCTAATTTTTCGTGGAGCAACAATCATGGGGTAGATAAACCACTTCAAAATTTTTCACAGTAAGAAAAGAAGCCGACACTCGAGGAGATGTTCACGTAATACATACAAAAGACAGATTTGGCGATCCAAAACAATTTAGCTTCAATTCGTAACCTTGAGGCTCAAATTGGTCAGCTTTCACACATTCTTACAAAGAGAACAACAAGAACTTTGTTGAGTAATACCATTACCAATCCTAAGGAACATGTCAAAGCAATAGCATTAAGAAGTGAGAGGATAATTGAGCAGCCACAAGGAGCAAGTACCTAACAAGATAAGCTAGAAATCTTTTCTATCTCTTCATCTTTACCTTGCATAAAACATTGTATTATGGATAATTGTACAACCATATTCGTTAAACATGATCCTTTATCACTGATATTTAACTCCATTCTTATCTCTTTTAAATCTATCATCAATTTCACATCAGGACTCCCAATAGCAATTAACCTTCTTGTAGACTTTCTACTCAATGCATCAGCTATCACCTTCGCATTTTTCTAAATGATAGTGAATTGTACAATCGTAGTTACTAATCAATTCCATCCACCATCTTTTCCTAAAATTCAACTCTCTCTAAGTAGATAAGTATGTCAAACTCTTATAACCCATGAATATCTCACAAGTGGCTCCATACATATAATGTCCCCAATCTTTAAAGTAAACACTATAGCAGCAAACTCTAAGTCATGAGTCGGGTAATTTCTATCATGAATCCATAATTGCCTAGAAGTATGAGCCATAGCTTTCCTATGTTACACATATCCCAATCATTTATGTGATGCATCACTCTACACGACAAATTCTTCATCACCAGAAGGAAACACCAATACTGAAGCTGTAATCAATTTCTTCTTTAGTAATTAGAAATTTTTCTCACACTTCCCTCACCGTACAAATCTCACCTCTTTCTTGGTCAGTCTATTCAACAGTATTATAATAATAGAAAAATTTTAAAAGAATCTTCTATAATAATCAGCTAATCCCAAGAAGATTTTAATCTCAGTCACATTAGTTGGTCTCTCCCAACTTAACATTGCCTCTACATTTTGTGGATCAACTGTTATGCCATTTTCTGATATTACGTGTTCCAAGAAAGTCATTTCTTTCAGCCGACACTCACACTTAGAGAACATTTCATATAATTTCTCTCTCCTCAGAATCTCCAACACACTGTCTAATTTTTCACATGCTCTTCCTTAGTCTTATAATACACCAAGATGTTATCGATGAACACAACCACAAGATTATCAAGAAATGGTTCTGACATTTTATTCATCAAGCCCATGAATGTTTCTGGAACATTAGTCTATCCAAATGACATCACAAGAAACTTATAACCATAACGTGTCCTAAAAGCAGTTTTAGGCACGTCTTCCTCCTCTATCCTCAATTGGTGATAACCTTATCTCAGTTTTATCTTAGAAAACACTCTCACTTCTTGCACTGCTCAAACAATTTATTTATTTTGGGAAAAATGTATTTATTCTTATTCAACTATTTGTAGTCTATACACAATCTCATCGTTCCATCTTCCTCCTTCATGAACATCACATGGACTCCTCATGATAATACACTAAATCAAATAAGTTGTTTATCTAACAACTCTTGAAGCTACACTTTCAATTCTCTCAACTCAGTGAGTGTCATTCTGTAGAGTGCTATAGATATATGTGATGATCCTGATATCACATCAATAAAGAATTAAATCTCCCTACTGGGAGGAAACGTAGACAATTCATCACGAAACATATTAGAATATTATTTCACCACTATAATTTCTTCTAAATTCTTATTTTCTTTTTTAGAATCCATTATGTATGCCAAATACTTCTCACAACCCTTCTTCAACCATCTCCTAGTGGTTAGACCAAAATAAGATAGTTCGAGAGTATCTTATATTCTCCCTGAAAGTTAAACTCCTCATGTTCATATCTTGAACACTACCTTCTTTCTAGAACAATCAACCCAAGTGCAATATGTTGACAACCAATTTATTTTCAAAATTAAATGAAATTATATCATATTCAAAGATAATAAATCAGCTTCAGATTCTTTATCACTAATACGAATCACACAACCCTTGTAAACATTTATGATTATCACCGCATCTCTGGTGGGAACTTCAACAAAAATATTTTGCATCAAAAGACTAATACATATTTCAATAGACTTCATATGAATACTGGATGCAAAAGAATGGATTGCACCAAGATCAAACAACATTGATTTATCCACTTTTTCTATATACAAAGCACTTCAAATTTTGACAATTCTGGGATAAATATCTTATCTAAATATATCTATAACAAACTTCTGTCTCTCAATCCTACCTCAGATTACCACTTCCCCTTCGTGGCATACTTACTTCCTATGCCATGTCTCCCAGTTTCCATAACCTGTCTCCCAAATCTAAGGGTCCCACCAATATTAATCTGAGCTACATAAGCAATAGATCCTGCTTGCCTTTGACTTCGTACTACAGTTCCCTATGATAAGGAACGCCTCATCTAGGTGGTCTCCCACCCTGCACACTCATACTAATACCGCCTCTGGGTTCCTCAAATCTAGACTTCTTCCGCCAATTCCTCCTTCCTCTAAATTCCATCACATCTTTCTCAAACTGAAGTGCTATATCCACCCATATGACATATTTTATACTCCTTATGTAAGATAGCTTTGATCAAATCTTAAAATATAGTTCATCTATGAACCTCTTGCATTTCTTCTCCTTTAGGTCTACCATTTCTGGTACAAACCATTGATAAGATCATGAATCTGCTAATATGATCCATGCCAAGAACTAAGAAATTGATGGATCAAGAAGACTTCCAAGATTGTCTGGAAGCAGATTTATGTGAGACCGCGACCCGTTGCTTATATTGAAGCAAGAACCTTAGTATAATGAAGACTGAGACCGCGACCCATTGCTTATATTGAAGCAAGAACCTTGGTATAATGAAGATGCCATAATCAATTATGGAAGGATTGATTGATGATGAGGACACGACTAACAAATGGGAGGCAGATCCTATTCAAGTTTCAATTGGTCAAGTTACAAGGGCCCGAGCTAAACGGTTTATTCAAGTTCCAATTGGTCCAGTTATAAGGGCCCGAGCTAAACGGTTCAAGAAACTTCTCAATTGGCTTATTCAACATATTTGGGCTAAGAACCATCTTTGGGTGCCCAAGGATAATGCTATACATGATCCACAAGGATGGGTTTCCATGATCCAAGGGAACTTCCACTTTGGAATTTCGGGAGGACCCGACAACCAGAATTAAAATGATCATATCTTCTTGCTCGCAACTCCAAATGGGCTAAAACTTGTTAGGATGGAAAGATGACGTCTTGAACTTCAATTTTGACCTAATAAAGTTTCAAAAAGGATATCGTTTAGGCCTGGTATGATGGGCCGAAATTCAGTAGGCCGTTGCATCCGAATCTACGTTGGGCTTACACCTTTTCTTAATTGTTTCCTTCTGAATTTAATTGTTGCATTATAAGGCTTGTATGCCAAGTTAGGTACTTTCCTTATTTGAATTTTAGGTTACCAAAATTCTATTTAGGTTTTTTTCCTATTTCGTAGTTTCCTATTCCTACCAGAATTATGTTTAGGTTTATTTCTTATTTTTTTAGTTTTCCTTTTTCTATTTGGTTACGAATTCTCATGTAGTTAAATAGCCATTGGCTTTTGGAATAACACAATTCAGATTTGATTCATACTTTCGGAGAGAAATTTCTCTTTGGTTCTTTTAGAACTTCTGAACTTATCGGAGTTTCCGTGGCGTTCATCTTCGACTTATCAATCAATCCTTCTATAATTGATTGTGGTGTCTTCATTATACCAAGGTTCTTGCTTTGATATAAGCAACGGGTCGCGGTCTCATTCTTCATTATACCAAGGTTCTTGCTTCAATATAAGCAACGGGTCGCGGTCTCACATAAATCTGCTTCTAGACGATCTTGGAGGTCTTCTTGATCCATAAATTTCTTAGTTCTTGGCGTGGATTATATCAGTTGGTATCAGAGCCTTCTAGTTGCAGGTTTGCTAATCTTTTGTTTTGATTCATAAAAAAAAAAAGATGAAAAAAAAAACCAAATTGGAAAAAAAAAGAAGAATAAATTTCCAGTTTAGAAAAAAAAAAACGTGAAAAAAAAGTGTGTAATATTTAGATTCAATCCTTATTTCTGAATTTCTTTGTGAGTTATTGGTGAATTGTTGCTAGAAACTTTGATACTGTTTCGGTTAGTTTGATAAGAACCTATAGAGGATTATTACGAGTGGAAAAAGACAAGAGTGGTGAGCACATAAGAGGGGAAAAGCTAATATGATTTTTTGTGTGAAAACATGAGTGAAATTGAGTGACTCATTCTTTTAGTGAAACACGTGAGGGAGTGTGTGAGATCCTTTTTTTTTCTAACGTTATTTTTACAGCAAACATGTCAGACGACAAGAACAAAAATAATTCCGGAGATACGTCGGGAGATGGTGATCCGAAGTTGCTCATGGGAGCTTTAATGGGTGAGATGAGAAGAGTATTGCGAACGGAGATGGAACAGGTTCATGAGTGGATTGATCGGGTAGAGAATGCACGTGTGGGGTAGCAACAAAACGCTTCTAATGTGCGTAGGAGGGAGAGAGTTCAACCTAGGGGAGAGAGAGTTGAAGATGAAGAGTATTATGGGAATGGATTTGATGAAGAAGATGATCGGAATCAGTTGTTAGCCATAGGAGATTTGGTGGTCGAGGTAGAGAAGCTAGGAATCGGTAAGACAATAACTTGGGTAGTATTAAGATGAAGATTCCATCTTTTCAAGGCAAAAACGATCCTGAAGCTTACCTTGAGTGGGAGAAGAAGATAGAATTAGTGTTTGATTGTCATAATTATTCCGAGCTTAAAAAGGTTAAACTTGTGGCCATTGAATTTTTTTGACTATACGATTGTTTGGTGGGATCAGCTAATGTTAAATAGGAGGATAAATAGAGAGCGTCCAATAGAGACTTGGGAGGAGATGAAAACCTTGATGGGGAAATGGTTTGTTCCAAGCCATTACTACTATGAGTTATACCAAAAATTGCAAAGTCTTACACAAGGTAGTCAGAGTGTGGAGGATTATTATAAAGAGATGGAAGTAGCTATGATTCGAGCAAATGTAGAGGAGGATCGAGAGGCTACTATGGCTAGGTTCTTGGCTGGTTTGAACCTGGAAATTGCTAATTCGGTGGAGTTGCATCATTATGTGGAATTGGAAGATATGGTGCACATGGCTGTCAAAATTGAGAACCAACTCAAGAGGAGGGGCAACAATACACGACAAAACCCTAACTCAGGTTCATCTTGGAGGTCGAATTTTGTGAAGCAAGCCACGGCCAAGCCCAAAGCCGAGCAAAAGCAAGAAAGTACCAGCCATGGAAATCAAGGTAAAACTGACTCTTCCACCACTAGAAATCGTGATATTAAGTGTTTTAAATGCCAAGGCAGGGGTCACATAGCAAGCCAATGTCTGAACAAAAGAGTTATGGTATTGCGAGATAATGGTAAAATTGAAACCGAGGGAGAAGAAGATACCGAATCTATGCCACCATTGGAGGATGCGAGTTATGAGGAATATGCTGCCCAAGGAGAATTGTTGGTTGCAAGGAGAGCTCTAAGGGTGCAAATCAAAGAAGATGATGAAGTGCAGCGAGAAAACATCTTTCATACTAGATGCCACGTGCAAAACAAGGTATGTAGTATGATTATTGATGGAGGTAGTTGTACTAACGTTGCTAGCACTACAATGGTTGAGAAATTAGGGCTGCCAACAATTAAACATCCTCGGCCTTACAAGTTACAATGGCTCAATAATAGTGGTGAACTGAGGGTGAACAAACAGGTGTTAGTTTCCTTTCGTATTGGAAAAATATGAAGATGAAGTTTTGTGTGATGTAGTTCCGATGCAAGCTGGACACTTGTTACTAGGCCGGCCATGGCAATTCGATCGGTGTGTTAAGCATGATGGCTTCACCAACAAATATTCGTTTGTAAGAAATCAAAGAACAATCACTCTAGTTCCTTTGACACCAAAGCAGATTTATGAAGATCAAGTGAGGTTACAAAAAGATAGTGAGCAAACGAAAGAGAGTGAGAAAAAGAGAATGAATGCAAACCAAAAAGAGAAAATGAGAGAGGTTGAAAAAATTGAGATAGAAAATAAGAGAGCTGATTCGGCCATTGAGAGAAAAACAAATTTCTATGCAAGAATGAGTGAAATAAAAAGAGTGATGATTTTAAATCAGCCAATGATTGTACTTTAGTACAAAGAGGCGTTAAACACTAATAAATTTGACTCATCTTTGGCTAGTTCTATTGTTTCTCTTTCACAGGAGTTTGATGATATCTTTCCCGAGGAGATTCCACATGGCTTACCATGGTCAAGTCCCACGAGTGTAGGTCAAGTTCATAGTTTTCATGGACTTGCTAGTTTTTGCAAGAGGTTCCTGAAAGACTTTAGCAGTATTGCCGCACCGCTTAGCGAAGTCATCAAGAAAAATGTTGGATTCAAATAGGGAGACGAGCAAGAGAAGGGGTTCCAATTGATCGAAGAAAAATTAACTAATGCTCCTTTTCAAGTCCTTGAGCACATCAATAACAATGCATACAAATTGGATTTACCAAGTGAGTACAATGTTAATACTACTTTCAATGTTTCTGATTTACGCCCTTTTGATGTAGGTGATGATTTGAGGACAAATCCTTTTCAAGAGGAGGGGAATGATGAGGACACGACTAACAAATGGGAGGCAGATCCTATAAAAGTTCCAATTGGTCAAGTTATAAGGGCCCGAGCTAAACGGTATATTCAAGTTCTAATTGGTCCAGTTATAAGGGCCCGAGCTAAACGGTTCAAAAAACTTCTCAATTGGCTTATTCAACATATTTGGGCTAAGAACCATCTTTGGGGGCCCAAGGATAATGCTATACAAGATCCACAAGGATGGGTTTCCATGATCCAAGGGAACTTCCTCTTTGGAATTTCGGGAGGACCCGACAACCAGAATTAAAATGATCATATCTTCTTGCTCGCAACTCCAAATGGGCTGAAACTTGTTAGGATGGAAAGATGACGTCTTGAACTTCAATTTTGACCTAAGAAAGTTTCAAAAAGGATATTGTTTGGGCCTGGTATGATGGGCCAAAATCCAGTAGGCTGTTGCATCCGAATCTACATTGGGCTTGCACATTTTCTTAATTGTTTCCTTCTGAATTTAATTGTTGCATTATAAGGCTTTCATGCCAAGTTAGGTACTTTCCTTATTTGAATTTTAGGTTACCAAAATTCTATTTAGGTTTAATTCCTATTTCGTAGTTTCCTATTCCTACCAGAATTCTGTTTAGGTTTATTTCCTATTTTTTTAGTTTTCCTTTTTCTATTTGGTTACGAATTCTCATGTATTTAAATAGCCATTGGCTTTTGGAATAATACAATTCAGATTTGATTCATACTTTCGAAGAGAAATTTCTCTTTAGTTCTTTTAGAACTTCTGAATTTATCGGAGTTTTCGTGGCGTTCATCTTCGACTTATCAATTAATACTTCCATAATTGATTGTGGTGTCTTCATTATACCAAGGTTCTTGCTTCGATATAAGCAACGGGTCGCGGTCTCAGTCTTCATTATACCAAGGTTCTTGCTTCAATATAAGCAACGGGTCGCGGTCTCACATAAATCTGCTTCTAAACGATCTTGGAAGTCTTCTTGATCTATAAATTTCTTAGTTCTTGGCGTGGATCATATCAATTGATAAGTCGAAAATGAACGATAAGTCGAAAATGAATGCCACGGAAACTCCGATAAGTTCAAAAGTTCTAAAAGAACCAAAGAGAATTTTCTCTCACAAAGTATGAATCAAATCTGAATTGTCTTATTCCAAAAAGCCAATGACTATTTAAATACATGAGAATTCATAACCAATTAGAAAAAAGGAAACTAAGAAATAGGAAATAAACCTAAATAGAATTCTCGTAGGAATAGGAAACTAATAAATAGGAAATAAACCTTAATAGAATTCTGGTAACCTAAAATCCAAATAAGGAAAGTACCTAACTTGGCATGCAAGCCTTACAATTCAGCAATTAAATTAATTAGGAAACATTTAAGAAAATGTAATAAGAAAATTTGCAGCTAGCCATTTTTCTTGATGAGCCAACTAAAACGAATAAGTCTCCAACTTTTGGAAACGAAAATTTTAATTCACAATCTTGAGTCTCTAGATTATTCCAAAGCTTGAATTATGGAAACTCATCCTTGTGGATCACGTATAGCATCATCCTTGGGCTCCCAAAGATGGTTCTTAGCCCAAATATGTTGAATCAGCCCATTGAGAGTTTCCTTGAACCTTTTAGCTCGAGCCCTTGTAATTGAACCAATTGGAACTTGAATAGGAAGATGCCATTTGTTAGCCGTGTCCTCATCATTCCCCTCCGCTTGAAAAGGATTTGTCCTCAAATCATCACCTACATCAAAAGGTCTTAAATCAAGAACATTGAAAATGGTACTAATATTGTACTCACCTGGCAAACCTAATTTGTATGCATTGTCATTGATGTGGTCAAGGATAGAAAAAGGCCCATCTCCTTTAGGAAGTAACTTTGAACACCTTTGTGCTGAAAATCTTTCTTTCCTCATATGTAACCAAACCCAATATCTGGGTTGAAAAATCAACTATCGGAAACCTTTGATCAATTGGAATGCCTTCTCTTGCTTGTCTCCCCATTTGAATCCAACATTCTTCTTAATGACTTTGGTAAGTGGTGCGACAATACTGCTAAAGTCTTTCACGAACCTCCTGTAAAAACTAGCAAGGCCATGACAACTACGAATTTGACCTACACTCGTGGGACTTGGCCATTCTTTAATCGCACGGATCTTCTCTTCATCAACCTGTATTCCTTGTGCACTCACAACAAAACAAAGAAACACAAGCTTATCTATGCAAAAAGTGCACTTCTTCAAGTTAGCAAACAGCTTCTCTTTTCTAAGCACATCCAAAACTTATTTTAAATGCACAACATGATCATCTAAGTTTATGCTATAAATAAGAATATCATCAAAATAAAGCTCACAAAACATGGTTCATTAATCTCATGAAGGTACTTGGTGCATTTGTTAGTCCAAATGGCATAACTAACCACTCATATAAATCATATTTCATTTTAAAAGCAGTTTTCCATTCATCACCCTCTTTCATTCTTATTTGATGATGTCCACTTTTTAAATCAATCTTAGAAAATACACATGCACCATGCAGTTCATCTAGCATATCATCTAAACGAGGAATAGGATGTCGATACTTTACCATTATATTGTTGACTGCTCGGCAATCAATGTACATTCTCCACATCCCATCCTTTTTAGGAACCAAAATCACCGGAACAGTGCACGGAGTCATGCTTTCTCTTACGTACCCCATTTCTATCAATTCATTAACCTGCCTTTGTAGCTCCTTTATCTCCTCGGGATTGCTTTGATAGGCTGGTCGGTTTGGAATTGTAGCACCGGGCACGAAATCAATTTGATGTTCAATTCCTTGAATAGGAGATAAGCCATGCAGAATCTCCTTGGGAAAGATATTATCAAACTCCTGCAAAAGAGAAACAATAGAACTAGGCAATGATAAGTCAAATTGGTTAGTGTTTAACGCCTCTTTGAACAAAAGTATAATCATTGGTTGATTTAAAACCATCGCACTTTTTATTTCACTCGTTCTTGCATAGAAATTTGTTTTTCTCTCAATGGCCGAATCAGCTCTCTTATTTTCTCTCTCAATTTTTCCAGCCTCTCTCATTTTCTCTTTCTGATTTTCATTTGTCCTCTTTTTCTCACTCTCTTTCATTTGCTACTCTCATTTTGTAAGCTCACTTGATCTTCATAAACCTACTTTGGTGTCAAAGGAACAAGAGTGATTGTCCTTTGATTGCTTACAAACGAATATTTGTTGGTGAAGCCATCATGCTTAACACGCCGATCGAATTGCCATGGTCGGCCTAGTAACAAGTGTCCAGCTTGCATCGGAACTACATCACACAAAACTTCATCTTCATATTTTCTAATTCGGAAGAAAACTAACACCTGTTTGTTCACCCTCACTTCACCACTATTATTGAGCCATTGCAACTTGTAAGGCCGAAGATGTTTAATTGTTGACAACCCTAATTTCTTAACCATTGTAATGCTAGCAACGTTAGTACAACTACCTCCATCAATAATCACACTACATACCTTGTTTAGCATGTGGCATCTAGTATGAAGGATGTTTTATCACTGCACTTCATCATCTTTTTTGATTTGCACACTTAGAGCTCTCCTTGCAACCAACAATTCTCCTTGGGCAGCATATTCCTCATCTTCAACTCTCTCTCCTCTAGGTCGAACTCTCTCCCTCCTACGCATATTAGGAGCATTTTGTTGTTGCCCCACATATGCATTCTCTACCCAGTCTATCCGCTCATGAACCTATTCCATCTCTGTTCTCAATGCTCTCCTCATCTCACCCATTAAAGCCTCCATGAGCAACTTCGGGTCAATCTCTCCCGATGTATCTCCGGAATTATTTTTGTTCTTGTTATCTCACATGTTTGCTGGAAAAACAAAGTTAGAAAAAAAAAAGAACAAAAGGACCTCACACACTCCCTCACGTGTTTCACTCAAAGAATGAGTCACTCAATTTTACTCGTGTTTTTACACAAAAATTAGATTAGCTTTTACCCTCTTATGTGCTCACCACTCTTTCCTTTTTCCACTTGTAATAATCCTATATAGGTTCTTATCAAACTAACTGAACAAGTATCAAAGTTTCCAGCAACAACTCACCAATAACTTACAAAGAAATTCGGATTTAAAGGCTAGAATACAAGGAAACAAAGACGTGAAATTGAAACAAGAATTGAAAGGACTGAATCTAAATATCACACTTTGTTTCACTTTTTTTTTTATGAATCAAAACAAAAGATAAGCAAACCTACAACTAGAAGGCTCTGATACCAACTGATATGATCCACGCCAAGAACTAAGAAATTAATGGATCAAGAAGACTTCCAAGATCGTCTAGAAGCAGATTTATGTGAGACCGCGACCCGTTGCTTATATTGAAGCAAGAACCTTAGTATAATGAAGACTGAGACCGCGACCCATTGCTTATATTGAAGCAAGAACCTTGGTATAATGAAGATGTCATAATCAATTATGGAAGGATTGATTGATAAGTCGAAAATGAACGCCACGGAAACTCCGATAAGTTTAGAAGTTCTAAAAGAACCAAAGAGAATTTTCTCTCACAAAGTATGAATCAAATCTGAATTGTCTTATTCCAAAAAGCCAATGAATATTTAAATACATGAGAATTCATAACCAATTAGAAAAAAAGAAACTAAGAAATAAGAAATAAACCTAAATAGAATTCTAGTAGGAATAGGAAACTAAGAAATAGGTAATAAACCTAAATAGAATTCTAGTAACCTAAAATCCAAATAAGGAAAGTACCTAACTTGGCATGCAAGCCTTACAATTTAGCAATTAAATTAATTAGGAAACATTTAAGAAAATGTAATAAGAAAAATTGCAGCTAGCCATTTTCCTTGATGAGCCAACTAAAATGAGTAAATCTCCAATTTTTGGAAACTAAGATTTTAATTCACAATCTTGAGTCGCTAGATTATTCCAAAGCTTGAATTATGGAAACTCATCCTTGTGGACCACGTACAGCATCATCCTTAGGCCCCCAAAGATGGTTCTTAGCCCAAATGTGTTGAATCAGCCCATTGAGAGTTTCCTTGAACCTTTTAGCTCGAGCCCTTGTAACTGGACCAACTGGAACTTGAATAGGAAGATGTCATTTGTTAACCGTGTCCTCATCATCTGCTATCATACTGAGTCATAGTCCATACATTTACCCCAAATAAATAAAATCTCAATCTTGTTGGGCTCTAAAGGACTAAGAAAAGTATTTATCAAGGAAAACCTCCTTAAGCCTATTCTAGGTTAAGGGTTTATCAATATCTATACTTACCTTGGGAAGAGTATCCTTCCATCCTTCCAAATCTTCTCCCTTTAATTCAAAAGAAACAAAGGCAACCCTTTGCCTGTCAGTTACTGGTAAAATACTAATTAATCTTTCTGCATGTTTTAGCCATAACTCAGGCTTAAAAGGGTTTATAAATTTTTAAGCAACAAAGCATTCAACTTAACAATCTCCTTGCATCTCATGCATAAACTCAATTTTCCCCTTTTTTAAATGTCTACCATTACTGGATTAACAACAACCTCAGGCACTGCCCTAGTCTGTTCATCAAGTCTATGCTATAAGCTATCAACTCTATCATCTGTTACCTTCACTTCTTAAGAGCATGTGCAAGAGCTTATCTTAGCTCATCTCTTTCAACTTCAGATTCTCTCACACCTTTACTAATATCAATTATACTGTCAACACGTTCCTTTTTAGGAACCAAAGATTCAGACTCAACCTTGACTTGTCAAAAATATTAGGGTCCTACCACGCCCTCTCAAATCAAAAACTCTAACTCTAGCTCTAGTGCGACCACGTGTCATCCTTAGACTATTTAAAATATAATTTATTTTAATCTTCAAATTTCTTACTTTTTATGCAGTCTACAGAATCATAAAACTTAATGCTCATATATCAAAATTGTAACGTCGCATCCCAAGTTGGCCACCCCCGAGACGGTGTCATCACATTTTGAAAATCCCAGCACGACACATATATGAAACAATAAAAAAAATAAAACTAATAGAATTTTTATTGTATTCTTCAACCCTCAACAGGGGAGGTACATCAATCTAATATTTATTTAAACATAATATACAACATGAAATATATGAATATTTACAAATACAATTTTTATTTCATTTTCTCATTTGTCTAAGGATGTTGACACGTACGTGGCTTACAGAAATGATTTCGTCTGACTCTTAACCCACCAGACTATTTGTTCTGTCTGCTACCTGAAATCAATGTACAATGAGGGATAAGCTTTACAAGCTCAGTGAATTAAATTTACTAGAAGTATTCAATTGTATAAATGATATTTCAATATTTAATCATTTATATTTCACATAACTTGATGATAGCATTCTCCTATCATTACACATATCAAAAGTCTCATTCTCTATCAATCTCTTCTTCTTATTTATTGGTTCACCTCAAGACCATCGATTATCTCATAATTACCTCGCAATGAGGTTCACATCATAAAGTCTACTATTTAGATGGTTCTTATCATGTCATACTTCAAGGTTTCTTTCTCACCATAACTCTCTCTCTGTGAGACTCATTCATCTATAAATAATTTCACAATAACACAAAATACATCAGCATTTCAATGATGCAATAAATATTTAAAATAGATGCAATGCATGAATTATTATTAGAGAACGTCTTCCCACATTATTATACTCAACTGAACTCTAATTTATCCAAATCCAGTAGGTATCAGTTTACCAAGAGCATTTATTGTAGTCCATCATTATAGTAACAAAAATTATGCACTTTACTGAATTCCGCGACTCTATTATGATTCTCTCTCTACCGATCTATTTCACAATATCTCTTAAGTGTTAGATTAAACCATTTATTCTCATACACAACTAACGAACTTCGTTTATCAAGCCTCTACTCCAAAGTTTTCACCTATAATTACTCATTAGACATAATTCATTTAATTAGTTTTGGTCTCCATTTGAATTTAATAATTTAATGCACATGAAACTTTTCCTTTCTCCTCACTATTTTCCCGAAATTATTCCAATCCTTCATATCTCTAACTCATTTCTTAGAATTATGTACACTACATATCATATCTAATAACTATTTACCATACTTACGCAACTCTCTTAGGAATACCTTAGATAACCTTCCACTTTGAAACAACACATACATCATTTCTACTGTTATCACTTTTTACTTAATTTCCCATCAATTCCCACTTTTTAAGTTAACAATTTCCTTGACCCTAAGCCTTACATTCCTTCATATAGATATCATTTTAAATCATACTTAAGGTTTCCTAAGAATTCGAGCTTATATCTCTCTCCAAACTTATCCTTTTTTATTTTTGCCATTCATTCTCTAAAGTTCTCAACAACCTTACTAAATTCTTAAGCCAATTTATCATTGTTGTCATTGCAATTATTATTACTATTGTGATCATTATCATTACACTGATATTCAGACTAGAAAACGAGTAGATAGTCTCCATCAGGGTATTAATGAAGCACTAATCCATAAGTTCTCATATCTAATTCATGATACCCCAACATTTACTGAATCCAATGTCTTACACCTCCCTAATCCACCATCGAGATCATAACCATAATACTCATTAAGGGTATTCATGATAATTACACCATCTTTGTTGAAATCTAATTATTCCTTTATTCACCAAGACAATAAGGTTACAGCCTAAACTTCTTACTCTTTAATCCTACCATCAATCATTTAGCTCACCGATTTTTATTATTGTCATTTCTTTGTCCACTTCTATTTCTTAACAAGCATCTCAACATTCAACTTACCTTTTTTGGCTTTAACTATACTTTAACACTTTTCTCTTTCCTATTTAACCTCTCAAGTTATTTATTTTCCATTCTCTCTTTCGATTATCACAATACCGCCACTACCAAATTCAAATATGTTGATTTTTTTATTTAATTTACATAACCTTTTCATTTAGGAATCAAATTTTCTTAAATTTTTTTCAAAATATCACTTATACAACTTTTCCAAACACTAGATCTACCTTATGATTTACTCAAAATCTGATAATCTCATTCGATTCAACATAATTAATAGTATCAAATCTAGCATTTAGTACACAAGGCATAAGATCTATACAAATTCTTCATAGTCTCAGCTTTTAATTTGATAATGCTTTAATACTCCCCTCCCAATATTTACAGTTAATGAAATCTTCTTGCATCTCTTTAAAACCTCCCAAACTCTCCTTGATTAATTTGTCAAATTCAAAATCATCATTTCTGACTTCTTTAGGCTGGATTAAATCACCCATTACATAGAGTATTACAAATTGGAGTTTTCTTTGCTTTACTTTAAACCTTACCACATTCATTGCATCAAATCCGATCTAAGAACTAACAGTGGGCATGGGTCAGTTTGGGTCGGGTTTGCATTAAAATCAACGCAACCCAATTATATCGGGTTGAAAAAATCTCAATCTAATGCAACCTATGAACCCATCCAACCCAAACCATTTAAATCTGTTTGGGTCACTGGATTAGTTATTTTTTTCACTTAAAATTAAAACAAACATATTATGTAATAAAAAATATTTTACTATAATTATTCATCATTTATTAGATCCAAAATCAAATTCATACAAGAATTTATTAAATCTTACAAATACTCATTTATAAATTAAGTACTTTAAATTACTTCACACAAAGTTCAAACAACTTTAGTTTAATACAAACCATACAAAAATAAATAAAAGGTAGATTTTAAAGATGTTTGATCAATCCAATTCTTCAAGACTTCAACACTAGTATACATTTGGTCCTAGAATCTCTATAACCATGTTCCTTCATACTAAAAACATAAAGTGAATGAATATATGATAAACAAATCAATTCAATAAGCTTTTGGAAAGCATATTGAAAGTCCAAAAGAAATACTTTCACAAGAACAAATGATCTTTTTAACTAAAGAGTACATGTTCCTCACATATTTAAAGTCTAATTGGCTTTTATTTAATGAAAGGTAGCATTTTTTGTTGGAAGTTTTCCAAGAAGAAAAAAATGAAGAAAGAATATATGCACACACACAAGAAATATATATTGCAATCCAAACTAACTTACCAAAATATAAATGTAGTCCATCAATCCTTAAAGTAAGTATATTTTAAATATATATATATATATATATATATATATATAATATAATTACATAATGAAGGGGTTGTCGATTTGGGTCGTGTTAAAATTTTTTAACTTGTGACCCAACCCACCAGGTTAAACATTTTTTCAACCCAAACCCAACCTAACTTTTGAAAACCCCAATCCAACCCATTACACCGGTTTGGGTTGGGTTCACGGGTCCGCTAGATTCCATGCGTGCCCCTACTAAAAACTCACAATGTTTAATTATTCTTACATTCTCCAACTATCTCCTTTACTAAACTATTTCCCCGTTCTCTCTCTTTATAATATACTTCAAAGTTCCATCAATTCTTAAGCTAATTACCTTCCTCTCAAAATTTATTATATCTACGGACTAATAATTGCCAAATATTTTTCACCAATAAATAGAAAATTTAATATTTAGTTGTGTTGACCTAAACTCTATACTATCAGCTCATACCATGGTTCCTTGCCCAACAACCTTTTGGTCTTGTATCCAAAACCTCTCTCTTCACAATAATCGTTCTAACACTTTTATATCTCACTAAACTCTTGTTCTCCTATATTATACCCCATTGGCATCTTTATTAAAATAGTAACCTCTTTTACTAAGCGCACATCTCATGTTTTCCCTAGTCACAATTCTTTCTCTTTGTCCCAACAACACCAAGATCGAGTCACCCAACAAGCTTTTAGATTTTTAAGCACTTTGTACTATTTCAACTTATTATTACTTATCTTTTTACTAAATCCAAATTAACACTTCCTAATTTACTCTCAAGTAAAATAAAACTTTAAGTTTACTCAACAAACACCAATCATTTATATAATCACATTTAAAATTCGTAGATAAGATTTCTAGGTTCTAGAATAAATCCATTCTCTTCCTTTTTCAAACATCAAATTACACTTCAATTCTAGTCAAGATTTAATATTCCATTTCTCTAACAATTTTCACATAACAATTTCCATCTTCAAATTATTTCAGAGTGTATTTTATAATTGATCCCTGATTACGCCCAAAGTATAACACGGTAGTTGTAGTACAACTTTGGGGTGTCGATTTTTAAGTTCAAAGGAAAACGTGTGAACCTTAAAAGAACGATAAAAGCTAAACTAAATATTTTTTAGAGTTTTGATGGTGAAATAATGTAAGAAAAATTGCGTAATTGTAAATGAAATATAAATGAGAAATAACAAGGTTCCGAGAATCCTCCTTAGGTTCGTTCCCTATTTCCACTCTTGATTCAGTTGATTTTATCTCGATTGCAAGTTTCACATCCCAAACAAACAATCGAAATATATTCAATCAAGCACATTTATAACTCTAATATAATTGCTACAAATTACTCATTGATTTCGGTTCAAGCACACATGACCGATCTTAAAGATTATCAAGAAACGAAAATATATCACAATGACAATATCGCAGTAATGGACAATCAATAAAATAAATCTACCGGAATCAATCACATCCAAACAACCTCAATGGAGGAGAACGATGCAATCACCGGATTAAGAGAATCTAAAAGAAGAAGAATAAAAAGTGCATCTATCACATGAACTCAAATCCTTCTTACTTAATCAATGAATAATTCATAAAATAATATTCAACATTAAATCCGTACAACTGAATCAAGAAGGAAATAAGGAACAATAAATCCCTAAGGATTCATCCTTTTCCCTTGTGTGAAGACTAGTTTGCCATGGAAATCAAGGTGGAAGAACAATAAGGATGTTCTCTCCTTGATTTGGCCATGGAG
Source organism: Bretschneidera sinensis (assembly GCA_023935145.1). Taxonomy (NCBI): domain Eukaryota; kingdom Viridiplantae; phylum Streptophyta; class Magnoliopsida; order Brassicales; family Akaniaceae; genus Bretschneidera; species Bretschneidera sinensis. Next base: position 108,702,215 of record CM043698.1, read on the forward strand.
TTCAAGGTGGAAGAACAATATGGATGCTCTCCCCCCTTGATTTCTAGCCCTCAAGAAACTTAAAAATAAAATGGAAGAATGCTGGATTTGGGATCCAAGATCCTCTCTGTTTTTCTCTCTTCCTTCCTTCCTTGCTTCATTTCTCTCTTGAATTATTTGAATGCCCGGCTGCACACTCCTTAAGGAGGTATTTATAGATTACAAGTAGTAGCTAGGGGTATTTTGGTCTTGGAAAAATGTCACTTGCTCGCCCTAATCAGGTCAAGAGGCGAGTGGGTCGTGCTGTGCGCCTGGGCCTGCTGTGCTGACCTGAACTGTTTCCACTAAAACTATCATAACGTTCTCTAGAAAAATCCTTTTTATGAACCGTAAAATTCTCCAGAAAATAGACTTCTGGATCTTTCTAAGCATATATGGCTCATCTCCTGGTTCTTCCTACATCAATACAGTTTAATCTGCAAAGATGATTGGTCTGTACGGGAAATTCTGGCAATTCAATGAAACTCCTTCAGCTTGTATGCTGAAGTGCACACACTAGTGTGTCTACCCTTATCTTGCTCCAAAGTGATGCACACACTTGTGTGCAGTCTTTTAACTTACTGCACTTTATTATTCCAGCCTTGGTTTAGACTTTAACCATCTTTAAATCATGTTTGGACATATCTAAACCTTGGACAAAAACGAGCACCGACACCCAAGATCTTTTAGCGCTTTAAACATGGATCACTTTATTATCTCTTTTGTACTCAAAGCCCCTGAAAATGCATCGAGTTAAGTCAATGATTTATGAATATCACTTTAGAGTTATCAACATGTAAAAGTGCGATTACGACTGAGATCAACCCTAAAATGTTAACAATTAAGTATTGTTTAGATGCATTTTATGACTCTCATCACAACCCCCAACTAGCTTATTGCTAGTCTCTAGTAATTCAAGCGAAAGGCATGAAATGAATTCTTTATTTAGAAATCAAAACAAAATACAGCAATGCTGGTGTTAACCAAGAGTGATTCAAAAATCTGTCTCAAAAATCATGCATAACATATAGCATATAGAATCATTAAATATCACTCAGGTCCAAGAATAATCTAAATGTCAGCCTTAAAATCGTTATCGACTCTTACCATCCATCTTACCACAATACATTAGTCCAAACACCCGGATGATTTTATGCACAACATAGCATGAATACAAGTCTTGGTCTCTAAAAATATATTAATTTGCGTGACATCAATCACAAATCAAGCTCCATATGCTCACTTTTCAAATCACTCTCCACTATGTAGAAAAATCACACTTCATCGGATCAATAGGTCTTTAATAAGCTTGCAACGTTAGGCTAGGGTAAAGGTCAAGAAAGAACGGGCAAGTTTAAACAAATAAAAGAACTAAGTCTCTTAATTTAAACATAACCACTTTAAGCACAAGATAACCTTACTTCAACACCCAACTCTTTCAACTATTTTTCGAGCATTTCTCGCAATAAATCACCATTTTTTTTTCTTCTTTCTTTGCATAATTCATTTTTCTCTTTTTTTTTATTTTTTATTTTGGCATAAGACCATTCACCTCCTCTTTCATTCTTTTCTTTTCTTTTCCACAAACCCAACTTATCTCTTTTAATGTACTTGGGTTATGGTAGTAATATTTTCTCATATTTTCACCCTTACTCCTTTTAAATGCTTCTCACAACATGTGTATAACTAAGTTCTTTTAAAAGAGAGATAAGGATAAAATATTTTTAGGCTCATAAAGGTAATTAAATGGTTTATCGAAAGAAACAAGGCTCAATTTTTATTTTCAAGAAAAAGGCTCAAATAGGTGACTAGCGATAAATATAACAAGAGTAAGTTTAAAAAGGCTCAAACGGTCCAAAAATGGCCTACATCATATCCTAAGTAGTGTGCATTCTATGATTTTCGCCTCAAGTGATTATCAAATAAGTTCTAAAGCTTGTAGAGACCGCAAAAGTATTCACAAAACAACCGCGCATAAAACTTCTCCAAATGCTTTAGACTAATCATGCAATCTTACCACAAACCAGAGTCTCAAACCAAAGAAAAATTGACACTTAATTTATTCTCAAAGCGAAGTAAGATTTAATTTCTTCTAAATGCTATATACTATCTCGATTAAGCTCATATCATTGACACGTGAATTAACTCCAAGGCTAACACAAAGTATGCTAAAAACAAACAAACATTTTTTTTTTATCCTAACAACGAAAAGAAAGAAAGTGACACCAAGCAGTTCAATGAAAAAAAAAGAAAAGAAATATGTTTCCTCCACCCCCAACCTAAACATTGCATTGACCTCAATGTAAAAGAAAAAGGAAAGGAAACTCCCTGTGTGGCCAAAAATGCACAGAAGCTGAAAATTGCGCACCACCAATTGAACTGCATACCGTTCTTTTCGCTGAAATCAATTAGAAACTAAAAATTAAAATAGACTTAACACAACCAAAATTCTAAGTTAATAAAGACTTAACAACGAAATATTAATATTTTTTTTTTTTGAAATTTGAACTAAACTAAAAACTAACAATTAAGATTGAATGAAAACTAACTAAAAACAGAACAAAAATTAAAAGGAATAACGTACCTTTGTTGTGTGGTCAAGGTGAATAGACTGGATCCATAAGCGGAATGTCTTCCATCTCCGGATCATGTCTATCAATTAAGATCTTAAGTCGTTGACCGTTTACTTTAAAGACCCGGCTATCTCTAGTATCCTCAATTTCTACTGCCCCATTTTCAAAAACATTTTTTACTATAAAAGGGCCAGTCCATCTTGACCGAAGTTTTCCAGGATGCTTATGAAGTCTAGAGTCGTATAAGAATACCCGATCATTGGCTTTAAATGTTTTCCTCAAAATGTTTTTGTCATGGAATACTTTCATCTTAGCCTTATAGATTCTAGAATTTTCATGAGCATCGTTTCTTAATTCTTCTAACTCGGTCAGCTGATATTTTCGAAGTTTACCCGCTTCGCCCATGTCAAAATTAAAAGACTTGATGGCCCAATAAGCTCGATGCTTGAGCTCCACGGGTAAGTGGCAAGGCTTTCCAAAAATAAGCCGATAGGGCGACATACCTAAGGGAGTTTTAAAGGCTGTACGGTAAGCCCAAAGCGCATCAGTTAGTCTCAAAGACCAATCTTTGCGATCGGGGTTAAACTAAATATTTTTTAGAGTTTTGATGGTGAAATAATGTAAGAAAAATTGCGTAATTGTAAATGAAATATAAATGAGAAATAACAAGGTTCCGGGAATCCTCATTAGATTAGTTCCTTATTTCCACTCTTGATTAAATTGATTTTATCTCGATTGCAAGTTTCACATCCCAAACAAACAATCGAAATATATTCAATCAAGCACATTTATAACTCTAATATAATTGCTACAAATTACTCATTGATTTCGGTTCAAGCACACATGACCGATCTTAAAGATTATTAAGAAATGACAATATATCACAATGACAATATCGCAGTAATGGACAATCAATAAAATAAATCTACCGGAATCAATCACATCCAAACAACCTCAATGGAGGAGAAGGATGCAATCACCGGATTAAGAGAATCTAAAAGAAGAAGAATAAAAAGTGCATCTATCACATGAACTCAAATCCTTCTTACTTAATCAATGAATAATTCATAAAACAATATTCAACATTAAATCCGTACAACTTAATCAAGAAGGAAATAAGGAACAATAAATCCCTAAGGATTCATCCTTTTCCCTTCTGTGAAGACTAGTTGGCCATGGAAATCAAGGTGGAAGAACAATAAGGATGCTCTCTCCTTGATTTGGCCATGGAGTTCAAGGTGGAAGAACAATATGGATGCTCTCCCCCCTTGATTACTAGCCCTCAAGAAACTTAAAAATAAAATGGAAGAATGTTGGATTTGGGATCCAAGATTCTCTCTATTTTTCTCTCTTCCTTCCTTCCTTGCTTCCTTTCTCTCTTGAATTATTTGAATGCCCGGCTGCACACTCCTTAAGGAGGTATTTATAGATTACAAGTAGTAGCTAGGGGTATTTTGGTCTTGGAAAAATATCACTTGCTCGCCCTAATCAGGTCAAGAGGCGAGTGGGCCGTGCTGTGCGCCTGGGACTGCTGTGCTGGCCTGAACTGTTTCCACTAAAATTGCCATAACTTTCTCTAGAAAAATCCTTTTTACAAACCGTAAAATTCTCCAGAAAACAGACTTTTGGATCTTTCTAAGCATATATGGCTCATCTCCTGGTTCTTCCTACATCAATACAGTTTAATCTGCAAAGATGATTGGTCTATACGGGAAATTCTGGCAATTCAGTGAAACTCCTTCAGCTTGTATGCAGAAGTGCACACACTAGTGTGCCTACCCTTATCTTGCTCCAAAGTGATGCACACACTTGTGTGCAGTCTTTTAACTTACTGTACTTTATTTTTCCAGCCTTGGTTTAGACTTTAACCATCTTTGAGTCATGTTTGGACACATCTAAACCTTGGACAAAAACGAGCACCGACACCCAAGATCTTTTGACGCTTTAAACATGGATCGCTTTATTATCTCTTTTGTGCTCAAAGCACCTGAAAATGCATCGAATTAAGTCAATGATTTATGAATATCACTTTAGAGTTATCAACATGTAAAAGTGCGATTACGACCGAGATCAACCCTAAAATGTTAACAATTAAGTATTGTTTAGATGCATTTTATGACTCTCATCAATCCCCTACTAAAACTATATGCTCCATTCAACTACATGTGTTGCTCTCATTATGCTGATAAAATTTCAATTTAAGATAGGTGTAAATACTTCTTATATTATCCTTCTTAAAATTCCAAATATCACAAAAAAAAATTCTCGTAATTTATCTAATATAATAACCCCAATTACTCAACTTGTTTCTCTCGATTTACCTTAACCACTCTCAACATTGCCTTATTTACTTCATCAACCATTTATCCCAAAATTTATTTTTCATCCCTTTCCATACTTGTTAATTCATTAAAATTTCGCCAACATATCTTTATTTCTTCTCCAATCTTTGTTTCATATTTTAAGTTCAAGAACCTTATGAATTTCGACAGTACCTCCAATATTTCTTGGACTCTTTCAAATTTCCCAAATAATCAATACCTTCTGCAACTCAAAAACAGCCTCAATCTAATATAATCTCGAACATCATTCAATCATGCTCATCCATCACAAATTCAAATACCATAACCAATTTAAACGTGTGTGTGTGTGTGTGTATATACCTATTTGTTTATGTTTTGATCCAATTTAAAGTTATAGTCTCCTTAATAATTATCATTCAAGCTCAAACATTATGTACTTTATTCTTAGCTTTAGAAGATCATCCATAATGAAATCTCTAAGTTATTTAATTAGCATTTCAATCAATCAATTACTAACGAATCCCAAAATCAATATAAAATCCTCAAGTTAATAAAATCACCTTAGGAAGATCACTCACTCTTATCACCCCACACCTTCACTATACAACTAAACCATATAATAATGCAACTCATATTTATATATATAAATTGAATTTGATATAACATTGAAGTATTTATATTCCTGACTCTCTTTTTCTTTTCAAGAGCACCGCTATGAAAATTTTAGAAACATAATAAGGTCACCACATACAACATACTCATCAAACACTCAAACACAAAAGTTGACTCAACTTTATCTTTAAGATTTCTTACTACAAACTCACTCTAACACTAGTTACGACTTCTAAACAACATCCTCTAACCTTACTCAACTGACTCTTTACAACCACTCCAAACACCATGGTCATGCAAATGAAGTCTAAAGAACCTTAAACCTAAGCTCTAGTACAATAACATAAAAACCCATCCCAAGTGAGCCCTCCACAAGACAAAATTGTCACCTTTAAGCATTGAGCCCTAATCTTAATGCCATGCACACATTTAATCAGAGTACACACCTCAAAATGCATAAAAAAAACTATTATTTCAATGTATAATCAAATTCACACAATTTCAACTAATACATCCCCTTTAAAAAAAAAAAAAACTCTGAAGTTTACGAAAATGTTCTGGTTACATGTTACTAAAAATATAATTTTGAAAAAAATACAGACTTGACACATAGGTTGAGGATATCATTCCTGAACCATCTACGATAATGGTAACCACCAACTCTGATACTAGAACTCATTTCTAGACCTTTAAAACACTTGGGGGAAAAGTAAGTTAAAGGGGGTTGGCTTTAAAAAGGTCAATGAGATTCACATTACTAGAAGTAATCGATTTTTAAATTCATTTACCAACCTTAATATAAATTCAATTATCTTATTTGTTAGTGTTGACCCTTGTTTGATTTTAATAATAACAAAACAATGTTTTAACTGTGCTAAGAGTTTTATCTAAGTGTTTTTAATTAAGCTTAAGCATCCAACTCACGGACAAGACGTAAGTCAAGTACAAAGTGGAAAAGACTGCACTTGAGTGACACTAAAAAATAGATCGAAGACTAAGTTTAGATTCTAAGGTAGTTTACCTTCACATGTAAATCTCTCATTTAGTTTCTTAGCTTGATCTTGGCTCAAAAACTCTTTCTGAAAATGTTTTGGTCAATCGAAAACTCATTTCTATCAAAAACTTACTTAGAGTCTAAGTTTTCTAAAATGAATAGTCGACTGTGAAACTTTCACAGTCGACTGCCCATTTAAATAGTTGACTGTCCAATTCTCTACAGGTTGGCTATTTTGAAAACAAAATGGACAATCGACTATAGATCAAGGACAGTCAATTGTGAAAGAGACAGAGAGCTTCACTATCGACCTCCCATTTAGATAGTCTACTATCCAAATCGTCTTAAGTCTAGAATTTCAAATTTAAGAGAGGACTGTCGACTATCTATTTTCCACAGTCGACTATTTTGTTGAGAAAAACGGTTAGTTTTCAAAATCTAGACGCGATATTTGAGCAGTTAATGCTCCAAACCTATCATATGTGTATCTAACGGCCATATAAGGGCAAGGCTATAAAAAACCCCTCATCAACGAGCATTCAAATAACAAGAAAGCACATTCAATTTCAAAACACGCTCATTAATATTCTTGAAAGCTTTGAAAAATTTCTTTGAGCCATTTATCAAGCTTTGTTCTTAAAAGAGAGATCATCTTCATCTTATAAAGCATTTATTGCTATCTCTCTTCTTTTACTTTCAATATCAATCATTGTAAAGAGAAATAGTTGGTATAACTCTTAAAGTATTTAGGATTAAACATTTCTTTGTAACTTTCTTGTGGAAGAGAGTGCTTGTAATGTTTGTGCAACACCCGTGAAGTTGCTAGACTATAATTAGTAGAATACTTCAAGGAGGTTCTTTAAAGAGAGTGGACGTAGGTTCAGAGAGATTTCGATATTGTCGAACCACTATAAATGGACTTTGCATATTCTCTTCCCTTACTCTTTTAATTTCAAGCATCTTATTTGTTGTGTGCCTTGCTTGATAAAAATGTTAAAAACTTGTGTGTTAATTGCAAAAAGTTTTTAAAACCCAATTCACCCCCCTCTTTGGTTTGTACCTCGGTCTACAATTAGCTTCTCCTCAGTGAATTACCCAAAATGGTGTCAAAGGACGTGGGAACTACACAAGGTCGTTGGTAGATAATCATATCGAGGAATCACCACTTAGTTTTTAAGGACCAAGAAACCTATAGCCACTAGTCAATAGAGAGTCAAGATTCATGAATTTGGAGATTAGGTACTCGTTGAGAAGGTTGCAAGCAAGTACCTCACCAACGCCTAGACCTCGAGTGATCTAGCTCTTACTTTTGCATTTTAAATGGATTCTTTTTATACTTATCAATTTTTTTTCTTTTTTAATTTAAGTGATCCAACAAGCAAGCAATGAATATGAAAGCACAAACGATATGATCATTCACATAAAAATATAATCCATCCATAATAGTTAAGAGTGCAAGAAAGTATATGCGATTACAGGAAAATAACAGAAATGAAAAGTGCCTAACGACGGCTTACATCCCCAAAAATAAATGATAAAGAAATTATAGAAAAATAGCGACAATTTAAAGAGTTCCTAACCACAACTTACATTCCCAAAATTGAAAGAACGTGATAAATAAATGAAAAATAAAATTACCTAACCGCAACATTACAAAACTAAATAGTTTATATGAAAGTGATAAATAAAATAAATCATCTATGAATGCATAAAAGTAAACCATCCATGAGTGTGTAAAATTAAACCATTCATCCAATATAAGTATAAAAAAGCGATAAAGGAACTCTATTCATCCATCAACACATGATAATTAATCAAGGATAACAACTATTCTAAACAATAATGCGTTTAAAGTCGCCCAAAATCATCTATTTAGCCGCTCAAAATCACACATAATCTCAATATGCAAATATAGGCATATCATCAATCAAGATCAAGCATAAATAATCAAGATGTGTGAGAATCAAGAAGAGGGCAGCAACTTTGTCAACAATTATCGATCTAAATTAGTAACTAATCCATAGGAATTTGAAGATACGAAACATGTGTGGGTATTGCAAAGCAACTTGAATATGTAAAGGTAAATATAACATCATATGAGATTATGTGATCACCATTAATCATGTGATAAATCTACTAACCAAATATAAACATGCAAACCATTCAACATAGAAACTTTGGCAATTGAAGTTTATCATTCTATAACATAGGATGGGAGATTGAAGCACATAAAGGCATAAGATCATCAAAGAAAATTTAACTATGCATGTATAGAAATGAATCATGAAAAATGGAAGAAATATAAAAATAAAAAAGACTTTAACTTGATCAGCCTAACCCTAGAAACACCATATGATAACGATTCAAGAATCAATAAAATCAAACAAAGCATGTGAAGGCGTATAATCAATCATAGACTTAAATTTGATTCAAAGACCATGTTTAATGCATGATGAACATTAAATCATGTTTTAATTTGAATTCTAGATGTTATGTGAGTTATAAAACACATTAGAAGTCATGCAAGTATTCAACCAAGTCAAGGAAAACAATTCAGAAACGAAAAAGAACAAAAACAAGGAAAAAAGGGTTTGGCCATCACTTTAAACTGAAGGTCAAACCCATCCACCACTTCAAAGTAGTGGCCAGCAATGAACCACCACTGCCAGCAATGAACCACCACTTCACTTTGAAGTGGAGGCCAGAAGGTGGCTCAAATAATGGTCTTCTAGCTTTAGGGTTTTATTCCAACCCTTAATTTGACGAAAGATAAATTGAAAGAACACTCAAACAAGTTTAAATAATCACATATGAACAATTTTATATCATAAAAACAAGATTAAACACGGATTAAAATAAGTAAAAAGCAATCTAAATCAAACTAGATAGCAAAATATCAAAGTAGAGATATACAATAAAGTTTACTTAAATCTATACTTTGATTGTGCGTAAAAGTCTTGCAAAGACCGTTGAATTGCTTCTTTAGATCTTCCTTAAGTAGATTCGCACGAAAGTGCAAGGAAAAATACTCTTCTCCTTCCTCAAAATTAGGTGGTTGTCTCCTTGAAAGTTCTCAAGACGTCGTTGCATTGCGTATGATCGATGAACAAACTGGCATTGTTTGTCACTTACTGTCATACAAAGATTGATGAAACACAAAAAAAATAATACCATTTTGATGAAGGATATTAGTTGAGTATTGAGTGGGGACTATGTCTTTTATGTTAGATGAGTGTTTATAAGATAGAGTTTGTGTTTCGGTGAGGGTGAACGTTAAAATGCGAAAATTGATTGTTTAGTTGCTAGGATTTGTGTGTAGGCTTGAAAGAGCTGCAAGAGGATCTCTTTAGGGCTATTAAGAAGGATATTTATATGATCTAGGAGGTCGTATTAGCAAATGGCGTGCCTTTGAACAGGCACTCTAGAAACGGGACGTTCGCATGGCAGGAAAAAAAAAATTAAGAAAATGGACCCCCAAGGTTAAATTGGCTTGCTTTGACTCTTGAGTATGTGCACAGTAACGGTCTCCTATGGTGCACATGGGTGCACCAAACGCTAGGAAAAAATTCTGTTTTGGATTCTTTTTATATGCACACCATAACATTATGCCCCACGTTGCACGTAAGCACTTTAAGTCCTATAATTTCATTATAAAACCCACTTTGCTGAGTTTGGTGATGATATCTTAGAATTTATTTGCTTTAGGTGTGAAAAATCTCAAAAATTATGTAGGCAATATGTCTTCATCCAGGGGTTCATCGTCCTCCTCCCAATTCGAACGTAGACACCCCTCTCTCTAGCACCTACGAAATCCGTAGGTATATGCCCAAGCTTGCAAAAGAGCAATCTTTTGAGGTCCTTCTAGATGTGGGGGAGCACTATGCTTGATTCACCAAATTAGGATCGGTAAGACTCTTCTCTTTGGCATTTTCTTTTCTTGTACTTTCTTTGGTTATGGTGCTTCATGAGTTGTTCTTTTTAGTTCATACTTCTCCTTTAATCAAGTGAATGAGGGTCTGAGGATGGTAACTATATGGTATGGGAGGATGAACCAATCCGTCAAGGACAAGATCAGGGCTGGGAGATTTGGTGACTTTGTGGAGTCACTGAGTTCTTGGAAGCATAACAAGGAAATGGCTTCTCCCCTTGCTAAGAGGTGGATGAATATGACTCACAACTTCAACTTTAGTGATAAGATCACTATGACTCCTACCAACTTTTCGGTGATCATCGAGATAACAGTTAGTGGGAAAACACTAATCTTGGACATCGATCTACTCGGAGACACTGGTAGAGTCCAGAAGTTGTTCTGTGACATCTTCGATAACATCGACAACACGGGGAACATCTGACTGCCATGGCTTTCCGCCACCTTCATGCCCATTACAGAGGATGAGAGAGACACTAAACCCTTCAAGCCTATTGATGACCAGATGACCAGAGCTTTCTTTCTTTATACGTGCGAGACGACTCTGTTCGTTGACCTCTCGGGTCATCATGTGAACCTGTACCCATTTTCAGATCTGGAATATTTGGATCAAGTGGAACTTTGATTAAGGAGAGGCAGTGCTGGCTAATCTCAACGAGTACATGGTTTCAGCCTCTCGTGGGAAGAATAAGAATGTGAGAGGTTACTGGCGTGTTTGGGAGGCATACACTTTTTTTTATATTCTGTTTTTCAGTTTTTTTTTTTTTTTTTTTTTTTTTTGGGGTTTTAATTATCTCTTGTATGCAGAATTGGCCCTATGAGTACTTCGGTGCTGTTGTGGGTGCTCTCGCATGCATAGATAAGACCTTCCCACGTCAGGCACGTTGGTTAGCAATCACTTCTAGTGATCAAACTGGGACTCTCTAGGCCTAGAGGTGTGCACTAGATACTATTTCCTAAAGGGAGGTAAGAAAAAGTGTAAATTTGATGGTTTTGGTTTATGATTTTTTTCATGGATAGCTAATAAAACGTTTTTTTGTAGGTAACTTGGCGTCCATGGGAGTGGGTAGAAGATCTACCTGAGTACGCACAACTATCGGATCTTGTTAGTCGGCGCTGGGTATTGCTTTGCGGGTCTGTCTGCTATGCTTGGTACGTCGGGGAGAGGTTTGCTTACAAGACTGAGGTATGTGACAAGCGGGTCCCCCCTCACGAGCCTTTGACCATCATGTTCGAGGACAAGTTTTCACACACGACGACCAAGAAGTTTAGGATGGGGATGAGGCCCAACTGTTGTAAGACGAGGTGGACGACGAAGACGTGAGCGACTACTATAGGGACAGATACTTTGGACCACTCACCACGACACGTCCTTCCCAATTATGAATCGAACTCAAAGACCTCTAAATTAAGGCTATCTATTTTGCTTGTAAGTGACATGTGGCTTTCGTCTTGGACAGACACTGATCCATCCTCAGGCGACTCACACAGGTTCATCTCAAAGGATCAATGGTCCCTCCTCTAGCACTGGTAGTCGTACTAAGGGACCTACTTTTCTGGGTGTTGTCTATGATCTATTAGATCCCTCTCACGTGGTCCTATTCCCTTCGCCGATCGAGAGGATCCAATCCTTTGAGTGCTCGTCGATCATAGTGGGTGACAGCCTCCTTATCAGGAGCGAGGTCTAAGCGGTAAGAATTGATTCTAACTTATCCTTCTCGGGCTTTCAAATCTCCCTCTCTTGTTTGCTCTGTGATCTCAGGAGTTTCCTTTTCAAGTTTCTCATTCGATGACTGAGCAACTCCTCCAAATTCTCATTGGAGTGAAGAAGACGCTGGTGGCGGAGGCTCAGGAGATCATCGCCTCACTGAAGGCATGCATCCAGCAGAAGGATGCCGAGAATGTAAGTGTCACTACCTGCTACCTCCTAAATTCAAATGGTCACTTGCACACACGTTTTTATCTTTGTTTTGACAACCGTATGCTTACTGGTTATCTCGCTTTGAACAGGCTCGCCTCAAAGAGAAAATAAAGGAGGCCCGGGCTCATCTCAACTCACAGGCCATACTCGTGCACTCATCGAGCAGTGAGGATGATGGAGGCCATGGTCATAAGACCCCAAGCATTAGCCATACTGAATCGGAGATAAGGACAAAGAGGGGAAAGGACCCATTAGGAAAGAGGCCACAAAGGTCATGAGCATATGTGACTTTTGGGACTTTTGTTTTATTTTCTCATGCAAAAACAGTTCGTGTACCTATTTTTTTTTTTGGAGTTTTGAGGATGATGGATGAATGGTTGTAAAAAAAAAATTTCTTTTTTTTTGGATGGATGAAAGGAAAGAAATGCTTGGTTTTTGGATGCGAAAATTCTTTATTGAATGTATTTATTTACAAAAACTTTATCATTATGTACATGTTATGATTATACACTTGTATGGATGATTTACAGGTTTTAAAAACAGTAAAAAGGGTGAGAAACCAAAAAATGCAGAAATCTGCAATTTTACAGACACAACCCGATCGGTCCGTTCACCGAGCAGGTAGGTCTGTTGACTAGACCGATCGGATTAGTCTCTAGACTGATTGATTCTGTCTTGCAGACAGAATCTGCAATTTCAATTTTTGTTTATGTTTTAATTTTAAAAGCACAAAACCCTACTCCACTCGACTTCGAACTCTTCCAAACTGTAAACCCCAGTGTCTAAACCCTTTTTCTTCCAAAAAAAAAATTGAAAATGGAGGTCATGACTGCACAATTGAATTGCTGCTTGTTTTGCTCTGTTTAGCCGACTTGTGTTTCCGTCCATTCTACTTGGCTAAAGAGAGGGTGTTGAAAGACATTTGAGGTTCAAGAACCAGTCTCACCCCAGGACCTTCGTTACCGTGCCAAAGGAGTGACAAGACCATGGCTGTGCACGCTTTGTATGAGTTGTGCCGTGCATATATGTCTAGGAAATTATTAGACCTGACTTTATTCCCCAAAAAAAAGGCATTGCTTTTAATTTGGTGCTAGCTTGAGATTTTCACTTACTGAAAATTGCTGCTTGATTTGTTCACTACTCGCCTTGGATATTGGACTCATTTTTCTTGAATTGTTCCCTGATTTGAACTGTGTTTGAGAGTGGGTCGTAGGCTGGGCTAGTGGCTAGGTTGGGCTCCTCTTAGATCTAGAGTTGGCTTCATGGCCCATTATTTGTAAACTCTCATGTACTCTAATCTGCTACTTGAAGCTTTCTAATAAATTGACACACTAAAGTCTTTTGATAAATTCCAGTATTTTGTGGGCCCAAAATCCATCTGGTTGTCGAATAACTCAAAGCCTAGCAATTGTTTTTTTACGTTGTTTTGTATATTAGATAGGCTACAGTATGATAATTCATTTTTAATTGATGAAATCTTAAAACCTCAAGAAGGGGGTGAATATGCTTTTTCTTCTGGCCGATGGCATATATATATATATATTCTCTTAGGTTTGTTTGTATTGAATTGTGGTAGATTTATTGTTTTTTAATCATTTAAATATTGAAAAAAATGTGATTACGCCTCAATTCAAATTTCAAATCTCAATTTTATGCTACCAAATACAACATTAATCCAATTTTAGTAAATAATTTGGTCAAATCGGGTTGGATTGAAAGCCTACGAAGGTACATAATTAGTTTTATATATACTAACATCTCAATTTTATGTGATAAAAGAATGTTTAACAATGATATGCAAAGACCCCAAGAGAATATAAGGAGAGTGGAAAAGTTATGGTTGAAGATAAGAAGATAAGGAGAGTGGAGAATTTAAATCTGAGTGGGATAGTGAGAGAGAGAAACATGAGTTGAAGATAAGAGATAAGGAGAGCAGAAATGTTAAGTCTGAGTGGGATAGTAGGAAAAAAAACATAAACGAAAAAATGTAGAGAGTGAGTTAGAGTCAATTGAGTTACATATATATTTAAGTAAATGTTTATGGGACATTTTGAAAGGTGGATAAAAAATTGGGACTCTGACTTTATTAATAGTATATAGATATATTTAAAGCTTTTACTTTAAAAAGATAAATAGGTGATAGGTAATACTAATGGTTTCAAATGGTTGTTGTGTGCTTCCTGTCCTTATGTGTAATAGGTCTCTCGAGTTCAAAATTAGGTTCACAAAAACTTGTTGATTGTGTTAATATTAATTTGAAAAAATTAATATTAATACACCAATACGCTCAAAAGTGTCCAATCGACCCAAATTGATTGCGGCTTCAATGTTTTCACATACTCCCAATTTTTCTCAAATTCAAAAACAAGAAGTCTTTGAAAATGAATTTCACAAAATACCAAAATTGATTTTCGTTTTCAAAATCTTTTAAACTTATCGTTTTTCTTTTCACCGAGGATCGGGCATCGAAAATTATGAAATTTTGTCTTTTATTAATCAAGATTTCATTATTTAAAATTGAATATATTCTAATTAACACCTATAATACTGTACTAGGGATTTTTTATTAATTAAACACGGAAATATATGAGTAAAAAATAAATTATTATAAAAAAAATGGTATGGACTCTCACATCATCACACAAAAGAGTAGAAAACATTTTTATTTTATAATGATATGATATATCCAATTGAGTTGCAACTCAATCAAAATAAATATAAATACAAAAGCACAATCAAAGGTGAAAATCTATGTGGTGAAATATATTTTTTTTTTGATAAACTTCATTTTTTTATATAAAATTTAAGTTAACTTACTAATTATGTATAATCTTGTAATTTGGATGCTTGCTTTCTATTAGCTTATCGATTAACTATTATTAACTCTTTCGTTATTTAGATGATTTTGTACTTGTTTAACTGCAGCTTTATAGTCACATGGTTGTATAACTGCAGCTTTATAGTCACAAGTAAGCCTTTAATCCTTTATTCATATGCTTGAGATAATCTTTTAGGAATTTTTTATTTTATTAATGTATTATTTTTATCCAAATATAAGGATCAAGGGATGTGAAAGGGTTACTTTTTGTTGTGTCACCAAAATTATTTTTAAAAAAAATATTATTTCATACATTAATTATTAACACTAATGCATTGCATAAAACTAGTTATGAACACTAACATGAAGCACATTTCAACTTGTATACATAGAAGTGACACCGTAAATGTATCAACTAGAATTTAACAAACTAAATTTATAAAGAATTTGCTAATGGGGAAATTTTTGTTAGTCTAAACATGATCCATAGAAATTTCATCAGTAAAAGGTAATTTTTCAAAAAAAAAAAAAACTCTCATGAATGTGAGACAAGCTTTGTCCCAAATATAAAAAAACCGAGGTGACTCGGTCTCAAATGTGCTTCCAAGTATAGAAATGTCAAGTTATATCAAGGATAAGTCCATGATCGTATTCCACAGGGACAAAGGATTTTCAAAACATTTGTGAAATTTCATTGTAAAAAAAACGTATTGACTATGAGAGATAAAACAAATAAAATGGAATGCAATGTGAGGAATCTAAAAGATTAATTTGAAAGAAAAAGTGTGAAAGTAATTTTAGTAAAAATTAAATCAAAGAGGAAATTAAAGTTTATGTTTAAGAGGCAAATTAGCAAACACTTGGGTTGGGTATGAGAATCTCTTTGTTTAGGTTCCTAGATAATTTTGTCATCTACCAGTCCAGTCAAGGCATTGATAAACGGAAGATAAAAAAATGTTACTCTCAGGTTTTTGCAATATTCCCTAAGGGATTCACTATTTTACTAGACAAACGCACATTATAAATCAACTGAAATAAGTTTTGATAATTTTCAAGCGTTTGTTGTGCCTTAAGTCAACAACAAATTAAGAGCAAGAGCTGCAATCTATTTTCAATTCTAATCTGTCTAGCAAAAGAGTGAAATCAACATTTATTAACAAAATATTGCATTAAACTAGAATCCAAAATAAATCAAATCTCATTCCACAACCCAAGCTTAATAGATTAGCTACACATAATATTTCTAATAACAAAAATAAATCTAAGTAGAGCCATTGCCAAATCTGAGAGCAAAAGAAATCAAAATAAAAATAAAACCACACCTGATAAAACGAAATATCCAGAAATAAAAATGAAGAAGGCCAAACGTAAATGAGAGGCCGCTATTCAGCAAGAAAATCTAGGAGAAATGAAAACTAAAACGTTGTCCAGTACACGAAAAGTGAAAACCGAATGAACTGTGCTGTAGAAAAAAGACTAAGAAAATAAAAATAAATCCACCTACCCCTCTGTGAGAGAGACCCCTGGAGGCTTTATATTCATCTGTTCCTTTCCTCTCCCGCTGAACTGCCCTGTATTCTCCTCTGCGTGAACTGCTTGTGAGGCCACTATCCGCGTGAACTGCTTTTCTTCCTTTTTTCAGCCCGTGTGTGATATGCTCTGCCTTTATGCCACAAGTCTAACTGGCGGCTCTTTTCCCAGAATGCTGAAGAGCGATTAGGATTAAGTGTTTACAATGAGAGGGGTAAAACTGAGATATTAATTTTGATGTGGTTTTACAAACTGTATTATAAGTCATTTTAAATACAAAATATCAAAATTTATCAATGAGTCAAATATTAAAAATCATTATACTAAAAATCATTACACAATTAAATACTTAATTTATTTTTGATTAAACAATTTATTCAATTTAACAACCTAACCTAATCATGCAGTTTTTAACTCTATATCACTAGGCAAGTTTAACCGGCTAAAACAATGAAAAATTATTCGTTGTTCCTAAAACAATAATTTGTCCTAAAAAAGTAGACACTAGCTAGGAAACAAATTCTGCAATATCGAGGTAAATGAATGACAAGTCCAAAGGGAAAGAGAGAGAGAGAGCTGCAATATCGAGGTAAATGAATGACAAGCCCAGAGAGAGAGAGAGAGAGAGAGAGAGCATAAGTTTTGCCGTCAATTCCTTGTTAATATGTGGACAAAGTTCTGTGTTTAAGTTTAACCGTCAAGCACCTCGTTAATTCTCTTTTTATACCCTAAACCAAAAGTGAGTTAATGAGTTGGAAATTAAAGTGATTGAAAGAAAATGGAAAAGCTAGGTCGGACAGCCACGAATAGAAGTCTGGAAAGTTTACTGGACATGGACAAAACAGCAGGTGTATTGAAAAACTTGGAGGTGGCAAAGAAGAAGATGATTCCAGGCCATGGCCTTGAGTTTAATAACCTTTCTTACAGTGTGATGAAGAAGCAAAAGAAAGACGGTGTATGGATCACCAAAGAAGCTTATCTTCTGAATGATATTTCAGGTCAGGCTATGAGGGGTGAGATTATGGCAATCATGGGTCCTAGTGGTGCAGGGAAATCCACATTTCTTGATGCATTGGCTGGTCGGATTGCACAAGGGAGTCTTGAAGGATCTGTCAGAATTGAGGGGAAGCCAGTAAGTATATATCTTTTAATTAATATCTTTTTAATTGTAATTAATTTGTAATAAATAAAATTGTTGGCATATACGTACGTGCAGGTGACTACCAGTTACATGAAGATGATTTCATCTTATGTGATGCAAGAAGATCAGCTGTTCCCCATGTTAACTGTTTTCGAAACCTTCCTGTTCGCCGCAGAGGTTAGACTTCCTCCTTCCATTTCAAGGGATGAGAAGAAAAAAAGAGTGTATGAGCTCCTCGACCAACTGGGTTTGCAGAGTGCTACACATACATATATTGGTGACGAGGGGAGGAGAGGAGTGTCTGGAGGAGAACGGCGAAGAGTGTCTATAGGAATTGACATTATCCATAAGCCATCTCTTCTTTTCCTTGATGAACCAACCTCAGGTCTTGATTCTACAAGCGCTTACAGTGTGGTGGAAAAGGTTAAGGACATAGCTCGAGGGGGTAGCATTGTTCTCATGACCATCCACCAACCTTCTTACAGAATTCAAATGCTCTTGGACCGAATCACAATTCTAGCTAGGTATGCTATATATTATATTATATTATATTATATTATATTATATTAATTACAATTGATGCATGCAGGGGTAGGCTGATATACATGGGAAACCCAGCTTCCCTTCCTGCTCATCTCTCTGGATTTGGAAGGCCGATACCTGATGGTGAGAACAGCGTCGAGTATCTTCTGGATGTCATCAAAGAGTATGACGAATCAACTGTGGGACTAGACCCCCTTGTGCTGTACCAACGTGACGGCATCAAACCTGATCAAGTGTCTAGGACTCCAGTACCAAAAACACCGCGAATGAGGACCCCTGGATCTAGGCATGCCATCAGCCTTCGAAGCCAAGCATTCTCCACCACCGGAAATAGGACACCTCGATCAGATTCTGTCCAATTCAATTACAATTACAATGATGATGATGATTATGACAACTCCCTGGAACGGAAAGCCATCCAAACACCAGTGAGCATGCACAGTGCCGCCTATAATCCACGCTTGGCTTCTCAGTTCTACAAAGATTTTTCAGTATGGGTCTACCATGGTGTTATTGGAACTCCTCGTCGACCGCCATCATGGACTCCTGCGAGAACTCCTGGACGAACACCCGGGAAAACACCAATTTATGGAGCAAGAAGCCGATATTCAACACCCCAACAAAATCCTTCCCGCGGCCCAAAAACCCCTGTAGTTTTCAGCCCATCACCAGACCCATATGCTCCTTCTTATGAAGAGTTTGAGATGGAAGAAGAAGAAGAAGTGCTTGATGAGGTAGAGCATGGACAGAAATTTGCAAACCCATGGCTCCGTGAGGTTGTGGTACTTTCATGTCGTACAGCACTGAACGTGATTCGTACTCCAGAGCTATTCCTTTCTCGTGAGATTGTCCTAACAGTCATGGCACTCATTTTATCGTCACTTTTCAAGAACCTAAGTGAGGATAGCTTCAAAACCATTAACAGACTTCTCAATTTCTACATATTTGCGGTCTGCCTAGTTTTCTTTTCCTCAAATGACGCTGTTCCAACTTTCATCCAAGAGAGGTTCATCTTCATCAGAGAAACTTCCCATAACGCTTATCGTGCTTCTTCTTATGTCATCTCCTCCCTCATAGTTTACCTCCCATTCTTTGCCATTCAAGGTTTTACATTTGCTGCCATCACCAAATTCATACTTCATCTTAAAAGCAGTCTCTTTAACTTCTGGATAATTCTTTATGCCTCACTAATAACTACCAATGCTTATGTGATGCTTGTTAGCGCACTCGTCCCTAGTTACATCACAGGCTATGCTGTCGTGATTGCCACAACAGCTCTCTTCTTCTTGACTTGTGGCTTCTTCTTGAAGCGAACTCAAATACCCATTTGGTGGAGGTGGCTCCATTACATTTCTGCAATCAAATACCCCTTCGAGGCATTGTTAACAAATGAGTTCAAAGGCAAAAGTAATTGCTATACTGGAGCCCAGCAGGATCTTTCACCTGGTCCTCTTGGAGAAGTAAGGATCAGCAAATTGCACAACATATCCATGGAACTGCCACCAAGTTGTTTATTGATTGGTGAAGATGTTGTATTCTCGATGGACATTGAGATGGAGAACATTTGGTACAACATCCTAATCTTGTTGGCTTGGGGAGTTCTTTACCGACTCTTCTTCTACATGGTACTCAGATTTTACTCCAAGAATGAGAGGAAATGAAGTTGGCTATGTCTTTGCATTTTGTTTCTTTTCCAATACCGTACTTGTTTCTTAAAATTTCATTATACATGTTATCACATTTGTTTCTTTTCCAATACCATACTTGTTTCTTAAATTTTCATTATATATGTTATCACACTTATTTTTTTTTAGTTACATAGAGATCGAATGATAGTGTGTATTAGTGTCATAACTAGCATAAAACCATGAATAGTTCACAATTTCAGTTGTCAACAGTGTTTTTACCGACAAAGGTGTTGGGTGAAGCGTTTTACCTTTCATGAGCCGAGGCGTGCCTTTCAAGTATTTTTAATTTTTTAAAATAAATATTTAATAAAAAATAATTTTATGCCCCAAGGTGAAAAAGGCGTAAGTCCCGACAAAAAGGCATATGCTCGGAATGCCTCAACAAAAAAGGAATACACCTTTCGGGAATATGAATGAGGTATACGCCTTGTATGCCCATAGAGAAAGGCGTATGCCCTGACCTAAAAGTTGTACGCTCTGAACCAAAAGGCATACGCCTTTCGAGTGTATTGACTTTTTATGCATGCCCAAGGGCAATTTTGGATCGTCTCGCCTTGGGGTGCACCCCAAGACTGCATTTGAAAACATTGGTTGTAAGCTAGCTAGGTATTTGTGATGATCATCTTCTTACGTACATCGATATGTAGTGCAATGGGGAATATATACATCTCAAAGATTGTGCTAATCTTACCAGATGTGGGATTTTTTCTTCCAACACAAAAACAATATTTGTGCCAAGATTATTTGATGTGGGTAAAATTCCACCGTTCAGTCAGATGATGACACATGGCTAGATCGAGGGTAAAACTATAATTTTCCAAGGCTCGACACAAATTTTTTTATTTCGGAAAAAGAATTAGAAAAAACATCTAAAAGTTTTCTAAGGTCTTGTCCAAACCATGGAAGTCGGCATAAGGCATGGGGTTGGCACACTTTTTTGTTTTTTTTTTAAAAATTTAGGAGAAAGCTTAAAACAAATCGAAAAATAAAATTTAAGATCCTATCCAAACTGGGGAGGTCGATAGGAGGGCCTTGCTTAATAGTAGTGTGCCCTATAAGCCAATAGCATTCGATGTTTAGGCATATTACTTGTAATTGATCTAATTCATTTATTGACAACATTATCAATTATGATATTAATAATAATAATAATTATCATGTTTTAATTACAACCATTAAATGTGTTTATATGATAAAACCTATATAATAGAAGCAATAAAAATAAGAATCATGATGATATCATGCTAATGAGATGTATTTCCATAAACTTTATTCTTAAATGGTCCTAATCATAGGATCACAAAAAAAAAAAAAAAATCCAGATAGATTAGTACGTACTATGCTTCCTCAAGCAGTTAAGGGTGATTGATCCTATGATCACTGAAAAATGTTAAATATTCATATTTAAGCCTCTTAATTTATATTTGTTCAGCTCTAAGTTTGTGTTATTTCATCCTATTTTATCTCATTTCTGTGTTTACTATGTTTTTCTCAGGTGTTATATGTTTAGCTTAGGAATTTGTTACTTTAAGTTGTTTTTCGTTGTTTTACAGGTTCACAAGCACTTGGAAAGAAGTTTAACTAAATTGCCAGAATTTCCCGTACAGATCAGTCATTTTTGCAGATTAAACTGTATTGATTCAAGAAGATCTAGGAGATGAGCCATATATGCTTAGAAAGATCCGAATGTCTATTTTCTGGAGAATTTTACGGCACATAAAAATGATTTTTCTAAAGAAAGTTATGGCAGTTTTAGTAGACAAAGGTTAGGCAGTGCACCATGCTACGCTCGAGTGCACAAGATTGTGATCGAGCGCACCCGCGACATCCCACATCGATTCGAAACACTTTGCAGTGCACCTGCACTCGAGTGCACCAGGCTATGGTCAAGCACGCTCGCGCAGTATCCCACATCGGATTAGAAACACATTGCACTCTTGGAGTTGCCCTATAAAAGCCCAACCTCACTTCATCAATTGGTGTGCAATCTCCAAGGCTTTGCTACCAAACAGTGTGTAGTCTGGGGGACTTTGCTACCACTCGGAGCAATCTGGAGGGATTTTGGGAGCAATCTGTGGAATCTCCACTACCAAGGAGGGATGCTCACGAAGAGTTCAAATTTTCCCTTAAGATTTTTGTTGTCTATTATATTTATAGGTAACTAAATTCTCATGTGGTGCTAGGGATGAACTTGCACAGTTGATGGTATTTTTGTTTATTTTTAATTTATTTATTTGATCTTTAATTATTAAAACTCTTTTGTTTTATTATTCACAATTTATTAGTGATGTTTTCTTTTCCGAATAGTCATAGAGTTTATTCAGTTTATGGATTCAGTCATGCTTTTTCTATTGAATGGATTAGCTCTTTGATTATGCTGGGATCAATTATTTAACAATATTAATTTAGTTCTTTGCTGCAATATCGCTTCCTGAGTATATTGTCATCGTTGGATTTTCTCAATAGTGATAATAATTTACGTATTTTAAAAGTGGTGAATGATATTTCAAAGGGTTACATTTGGTTTAATCTTGGTTCATAAATCTACACCTTCCGATTGGGAATTTTGGAATTGAGTTCCCAATTGAGCTATTCAATGAATTAAGAATAATTAAAATACCATATTTTTGCAAGAGATTCCCGACGCTTTACTGTTTCGCTTTACTTTGTTTTAAATTTGCATTTACAATCAATCTTTGTTCTCTATTAATCACTTCATATTTTTCTTTAGCTTCTTTATACCTTTTACTATTCTTTTAATTTGTCTCCCTGTGGAATCGGCACCCCAAAGTTGTGCTACAACTACCGCGTTATTCTAATCCAAAAGAAATGAGTGAACATGGAGATCAACCCACTAGGACCCTTCAAGATTACCTCCACCTTACACGCATAGCCACACCATCATGCATCATATTTTCAGCTAATACTCGCCAACTGGATTTTAAAACAGGGATTATACAGTTACTCCCTACGTTTCATGGCTTGAAAAATGAAAACCCATATGTGCACATTAGGGAGTTTAAGGAAGTAGTTGCGACTTTTCATAGTCAAAATGCAACTGATGACATTGTGAGACTTAAGTTCTTTCCTTTCTCTTTGAAGGATAGAGCTAAGAGTTGGCTATACTCACTGAGACCACGATCTATTGGGTCATAGAATGAGATGACAAAGATTTTCTTTAACAAATACTTTCCCCAACATAAGACCAATGCTTTAAAAAGGCAAATCTCCACCTTTGCACAAAAGGACAGTGAGACTTTGTATCAGTCTTAGGAGAGATTTAAGGAGTTGTTGAGTATGTGCCCTCACCATAGGCATGAGAATTGAAGCTTAGTGAACTATTTTTATGAGGGACTTACATATAGAGAGTGCCAATTTGTGGAGATGATGTGTAATGGTGAGTTCTTACAGAAAGATCCTAATGAGGCCATAGAATACCTCAATGAGCTTGCTGAAAAAGCTCACACTTTGACTGGACCTAGTGCTACTGAAAGCACAAATAGGTCACGACCTGTAGGAAACCCAAATGGTGGTGAAATTTACCATCTTAGGGAAGAGGATAACCTAAAGGCTAAGGTCGTGATGCTCATTAGGGAACTAGATGTGTTAAAGACTAAGGGCTTAAAGCCAACACATGTAGCTAATCATGCGAAGTCTTTTGGACCATATTTTGTGTGTGGTGGGGTAGATCATCTCGTCCAAGAGTGTCCCACATTTGCTGAGATAAGATGGATGTATGAGGAACAATGTAATGCCTTAGGTATGTACAAGAAGCCTTTTTCATCTTTCTCTGACACCTATAATCCGGAGTGGCGTAATCACCCCAATTTTAGCTAGAAGTCTGAAAACCAGTCACCTGCACAACCCCTTAGATCATATCCTGCACCATATCATGCACCTACATCTTATAGGAGTCCTTTAGAAGACACTTTGCATGCTTTTATTGAGGCACAGGGTAAAACTAATCAAAGAAGAGAATCTTTGATTACGCAGGTTATTGAAGAAAATAAAGAGATAAGGAGCCAAGTGTCCAAATTGATGAGCTTCTTGAGTGTGATGAGCGAGGCAAGTTCCTTTCTCAAGCTCAGTCCACACCCCATGGTCAACATATGACGCAAAAGATTTTAAAGGATGTGAATGCTATTATGACACGAAGTGGTAAGTCATTACACATCCCAACAACGAACAAATCAAAAGATGATGACAAGAGCCACCAGGCATACATGATTAACTCACTCATGGAAAAGATCCATCACCTTAATCCATTGGAGTCTACCCTCACCCATGGTTTCACAAGAACAGATATTGAGCTAGAATCTACAGATGTTACTGATAACATCATTGAAGCTGTGCACATTCTTGAGGCCTCTCCAAAGCATACAAGCACCAAATCTGGCAGTGAAGCAGTTGCTGGTGCATTCGACTTATGTTTTTCTAGAAAGGAATAAGATTGTCTGGCTGAAGACATTAAACTTAGCGCTCATGGGAGGCACTCCACAGCATATCCTTTTGTTTTTATTGTTTTTCATATTTCTTGTTACTATTTATTTTTAATATTTTTTTTGTTTTCTAGTATTACTTTAGTATTTCTTTTTTAAGGAAAATGTGTGCATCAGTTCAAGTTTGGGGGTGTGCTATGAGCCATGCCAATCCAGCTAGTTCTCCATCTCCTAGGTCAGCTCTTTCCATATTATTCACACATTAGGGACACTATGTACTTTTTTAGGGGTATGTGAGACACATTCACACACACTTTGTCCCAATTTTTTTTTTATATATATTATTGAAAAGATAAATGCATATTCATGATTGTTTTGAAATTTTGGTTGATCTAAATGAATACTGTGATGTGATGTCATTGGTGAGCTTAAAATCTTGAACACATGATTTGATGATAGAGTTTTAAAATTTTGTTACTTACTTTAGGCATTCGAGAATTCATAAGTTTGATCTAATCTGACACAAGCACATTAGCACAAAATAGTGTGAGGTATGACATGTGATTTTAATGTGTATGTTTCCATGACTTAATTGAAACTGGATGACTTGTTGGATAAACACTTTGGTATAGAAAAGTATAAATAAAAAAAAATTTGCACAAAAAAAGAAAAATGCTCATGATCATTAATAAACTTTCCACTGAGTAACTGGACCTCTTGCTTCAGTAAGCAGTGAGTGTTGATAAGTGCTTAACTATTCATATTTAAACCCCTTAATTTACAGTTGTTAAGCTCTTTATTTATGTATTTTAGTATATTCTACTTCATTTTTGTATTTTCTATGTTTTTTATAGGTTTTTGAAGAAAAGATAACATTTTGGAGCTCTAAGGAAGAAAACTGAAGATCTGGAACCAACTAAGTGCGATCGAGCACAAAATTTCTGTGATCTCACACAAAAGCATTCGTACGCACACCTAGAAGGCTCGAGCGCAAGAGCATGAGATCAAGCGCACATGCACAGAGAGGCGGTAGAGCTAGTTTTGGAAAGATGTCTCCGAGTCTTATTTTGGAAATTATGGTTTCAAGGTGTCCTTAGAACCCTATAAATAGGCCTATAAAACACAGAAACTTCACTTTTTAATCTTCTTGGGAGTTGTAAGCTTTGGAGAGGAATTGACAACTCTTCTCTTGGGTTTATTCTTTCCCCTTTATTTTTACTTTATGAAGATGTTTAGCATCACAGCCATATGTAACTAACTCTTAGTAAGGGCTTGGTTGAAGCCCTAGTTATATTTACTCCAAAATTTAATATTGGCACCTTTGCAATATTTATGTTGTGACGCTTTAATTGATTAATGCCTGTTTTTATTTAAATTCCTCATATGTATTTGTCTGATCAACGTATGCATGTGGTATAGATTAGTTAGTTGAATCAATTTGGATGATCGAGTCCTGGGTTCAACAATAGTAACAAAATAAATCCATGCCGGGTTCTTGGGTTAATCAACATAGGAAACTGGGAGCAAACCAAACCCTAAGTCTCGTGTGATTGTCGATTTCCATAGATCTTATGCTCTCTTAAGGAACAACTCAGTATATACCATGTTGAATCCCTTAAGAAAGAGAAGAGTTAGAGTATACACCATGCCTAACTCGTTGCTTAAGGAAATCAATAGCTTAAAGAGTGGTCCAAATTCTTAGGTTGACAAACATTAGGTATTCATGACATATTTAAAGAATTGGCATATTGTTTTATTGTGATAGCATGATTGGTGGTAGATATCAAGTCCCTACGCTTTTAATCATTATCAATCTAAACTCAATATTTATTTCTATTGTTTTATATTGCGAAACTAATTCTAAATCGAAATTCACAAATCCCTGTGGAGATGATCTCGCATTTGCACACTATGCCACTGTTGACTTTATGCACTTGCAAGTAAAACAAGTTCAATTATTTGCTCATTAATTTAGGTAGATTATCGCACAACAAGTTTTTGGTGTCATTTTCGGGATTGTGCTAAATTTCTTTTTAGGATTATTTTTCATTTATTTTTATGTTTATTATTATTATTTTGTTTCATCAAAACGTAATCAATTATTTTTGTTTTCTTTTCTGATTCAGGTACTGCAGCAGAAGCTCTCAAAGGTACTGCGCTCGAGCGCACTCCTAGCTGCGATCAAGCGCATTTGAGGCAGAGGCTACTCGAGCAGCAGTGCTGAACTGTTGCATTGAAGCGGTTTTTACTGATTTATGCAAGGGCTTCGATCTAGGCATCCCACTTTCTTTCCCCTCGATACAGAGCTTGAGCAGACCATTCGACGAAGGCTTGAGACAACTCTGAAGAGTTAGAAGAAGAATCTTAGGAAGAAGCATCAATGGAAGAACAGCTAGAAAACCAACAACCACCTGAGTGAAGGCCTATGAAGCAATCCTTCATCCCACGGAACCTTGACCAGCCATCTTGCATTGCTTATCAACCAGAAGTGGAAGATAATTACTACATATCTTCGCAGATACTCAGTTCATTGACTCATTTTAGGGGTATACCTAATGATGATCCACACTTGCACCTTCAGGAGTTCTTTGATCTCTACAAGTTCTAATATATCCGAGGCCTAGACCAAGAGGGAAATAGGTTAATTCTTTTCCCTTTTTCATTAAAAGATAATGCTAAACGGTGGTACAATTCATTGCCTACAGTTTTTATCCACACTTGGGAAGAGTTGGCCAGCAAGTTCCGAAGAAAGTTTTTCCCAGCTCAAAAGACAAGACAAATGAGGAAGGAGATTCAATCTTTCCAACAGAAGGATGGAGACCTGTTTTTTAAGGCATGGGGACATTTCAACGAGTTGCTACTCAAATGCCCACATCACAATCTACCTCAGGATGAACTAATATAAGCTTTTTATGAAGGTTTGAGTGATACTAATAGACGTATGGAGGATTCAGGTTGCGGAGGTGTGCTAATGGAGAAAAGCAGTGAAGAAGCCATGGAGTTATTCGAGACATTAAGTGAGCACACCCAACAATTCCCCTCTAGAGGTAGAAAAGGATCCAAGAGCAAAGGTATGTATGAGGTGACTCTAAATGGTGGATCCTCTACCCAAATAGCTGATGTGGAAAGGAAACTAGATCTCCTTGTTAAAGCCATGACTGCTTAGAATGCCTTACCTAATCCACCAGCTACACCACTCCAGGTATGTACTATATGTTCTCATTTTGATCATAATACTAAGATATGCCCTTTATATTCATCTGCAGATCCAGAGCAAGTGAATTATGTGGGACCAAACAACTATCCGCCAAAGAACAACCTATATGCAAACACTTACAATCATGAATGGTGAAACCACCCCAACTTCTCTTGGAGCAATAATCAGAATGCCCTAAACCATCAAGGGTAGCAAATGAACTCTTAACCAGTAGCCCACTCAATTCCCAAATCAAAACAAAGTGACCTAGAGAGTCTTATGAGACAATTGGCAACTAAGCAACAATAGTTGATGACTTCACAAGATCAGTTCATGGTAGATGGAAGGCAATTTTGGACTGAGATAAGACAAACCACTGCAAAACATGAACAAGCCATTCAGAGACTAGAGGTACAAATAGGGCAATTGGCTAAGGAACTGAGTGACAGAAAGCAAGGTGAACTTCTAGCCCAACCATTACCTAATCCAAAAGGACATCAGCAACTGAATGCTGTGACAACTCTAAAAAATGGTAAGATCATAAGAGCTGATGAGCCTGCACAAGTATCTCCAAATAAAGCGTCCACATCAAAGGTAAATGAGATGGAGAAGGTGAATGCACCACCCTTCCCTCAAAGGTTAGTAAAGCTAAAGAAAGACAATAAAATGCTTGATATCTTTGAAACATTGAGAAAAGTAGCAATAAACATTCTTTTATTAGATGCAATTCAACAAATACCTACTTATGCTAAATTTTTGAAAGATTGTTGCACTAACAAAAGGAAGTTTCAGGAACATGAGATAGTGCCTTTGGCTGAAGAGGTAAGTACTGTGTTGTTAAGAAAACTACCACCAAAACTAAAAGGTCCGGGTAGTTTTACCATTCCTTGTAGGATAGGTGATCAGTTTTTTGAGCATGTATTATTGGATCTAAGGACGCGTGTAAATTTGCTGCCATACATTGTGTTCAAGACACTAGGTTTGGGGGAGCTTCAACCAACTTCCATCACCTTGCAACTTGTAGACAGAAGCATCAAACGACCAAGAGGTATTCTTGAGGATGTCTTGATGAAGGTAGGTAAATTTATTTTACCCACTGATTTTATAGTATTAGATATAGAAGAATGTCCTATGCCATTATCTCTGCCCGTAATCTTAGGAAGACCATTTATGATAACTGCTGATACAAATATTTGAGTGAAAAAATGTATTGTCACTATGAAGGTAAATGGTGAGGAGATAGAATTCAAAATATTTGATACATTAAATTTACTCGAAGATAATATGGAATGTTCAAATGTCTGCTTGATGCAAGGTGTTGTTAAGCAAGTTTTTTAGGTCCATTACATTGATCTATTATAGACCACCATCACCCATAGTGTCATAAGTTTGGATATTGAGCCAGAATATAAAGATGCTACTGATGACATCAATAAAGCTATGCACCTCCCTGAGGCCTCTCCAATGCATTCCAGATCGGGTGATAAAAGGCAGTTGCATATGCATGAGCTTATCGAATTGAGGCCTGATAACAATGCAGCAGCACCAAGAGTACTTGAGCCACCTGAGGGGGACTTTAAGTACTCTTTGCCAAAAGACTAGCACTAAGCTACTATAGAGAGTGCTTGAGTAGTTCAGACTTTGATAACTATGTAGCTCAAGCGCCTCTATTAAGGTCAGTGGTACTGAGGCCACTGAAGTACGGTATGGTTGTATCGATGTTAGTTTTTTTATTTTTCATCTTTTTAGTCCTTTTATATTTTATTTGATTATCAGCACTTTCTGCCTTGAGCTTGAGCGCACTACACAGTGTGCTCGAGCGCACTCTAGCCCTACGCTCCATAATGCACGAGCGTACCACACCACACACTTATGCATAAGTATAATCGAGCACACTTCATAATGCACTCCAGTGCACTCAGGGCAGAGAGTCACGTGATGGTTTTAAACACATTTCCCTCACTTTTCCTAATCCTACGCTCAATCGCTCTCTCTCTCTCTCTCTCTCTCTCTCTCTCTCTCTCTCTCTCTCTCTCTATTGCCAGCAGCCACTCACCTCACTCTAGCCTCCAAACATCATTAGCACCGCAGCTCCACCTCCTCCTCTCGCTTTCCACATTAAACCACCCGCCCATCACCATCCTCCTCTCCCCTTTCAAATTACACATTGCACGCATCAATACTCCAAGTATGTCTTTATGTATTATTGAATTCACAACCACACACATTTTCGATTTATCTTGTTAACTAATTACCTATACATGTTTTGTGTTGCTTGTTTGGTTATTTATTCACTTTTAGAGGAGGTCGAAAGCTTTGTGGGGTGTTGCCCATAGCTTTATGTATTTGTTGCCCCCAACTTGTTTGACAGATTGCCTAACCCAGTGCACTCGAGTGTAGTACACCAAGTACGATCAAGCGCACCTCAGTTGTGATCGAGCACAAAGTAGCCATAAGCTAGCCCAAGATGCTTAAACAAGTTGCCTCTACTTCCCGAGCCTCCAACAGCCATACCCAGTCATCCCAGTCCAATTTCGAATAATGAGAAATCTAGTTTGAGAATACTTTTAACATCGATGCCTATTTTAGGAGCTTGGACACCACTCGATGGGCAGTTCAAGAATTCAGACACCGGGGACTAAAGAGGCTGTTGAAGCCTGTTTGTTCAACTGCATACACCTGGTTTATGGTCCAGTTCTACGAGAACTTATCTTACGACTGCAACAGACCGAAGATCCTCTCTTCTTCGGTTCAGGGCAAGTTCATCGAGGTGACCACTTGTAATACCTGTATTCATGAAGTAAAGGTAAAGAAGTAATTTAATAAATAGGACAAAGAGTTAAAATAAAATATAGATATTTTAAGTACAAAAAGTCCAATTGGAATAAAGTTATGCTAAAAAAAAAAAAAATTTCAGGACATGAACGTCATTAAAAGAAAAGAGAAAAAAGAGGTTTAAAAAAAAATAAGGTCTAGACGTCCAAGACGTCCAAGAGAAGGAAAAGAAAAAAAAATAATTAAAAAAATAAAAGTAAATAAAGTAAATAAAAAAAAAAACCAAATCAAAGTAAAAAAAAGTGGCAGCCCCCCCTTACAATTCTTGAACTGCCACAAAAAACCCAAGTGTAAGGCATACAAATGCCTTTCTTTTGCATTCCTTTATTTGGCCGCAGGTGGCAACACCTGCTGCCACTTTTTTTTTACTTTGATTTGGTTTTTTGTATATATATATATATATATATATATATAATGGGTAAATATATGGAGACTGAACGATTTCGTTCAGTTTCTTTCAACTTCTCATTTGTTTTCTCAAAGCAATTGGGGACTCAAAGAAATACTGAAAGAGCAAAATTTTGAAAGGATTTTCTATAGAATTTCATAGAGAATCAAGAATAGCTATCAAAAAAGCATAAGGTAATATCATAGTGGTTATTTTTGAATTTATGATATTTATGAAGTTTCCCTGAATTCAAAGTGGGAATTTTCAAAGTGTGTGGTTTATATCAGATTGAAGAATAAATTAGAAAATTTATATAAATATATTGTCAGGTGTTGATGATCTACAACTGGGAGAATTTTTGAAAGAAACAGGAAATGTAAAGAGGTGATTCACGGGTAGCTTTAAGAGATACGTGGTGAGTTGAATTTACTTTAAATAGTCTAAATAAAAATAAATTATTTTATGATAATATTAAATTTAATTTTTAAAGTATGATTGGGTGATAGATAAATCTTTGGGTGGATAGATATGGTATAAATACCGGAATCGTAGAAAAGTATTATGTAAGAAGGAATATTATTGGAATAATTGGTTAATTTAATAATGATGGTGATAATTAAATTCTTAATGAGTTATATTGATGTTTTGATACAAATTTTGAGCAGATAAATTTTAGTGGATCTTGACAAACTTTGATGGATGATTTGATGTGAATTGGTATGAAATTTAATGGATCTTGACAAGCTTTAATGGATGTTGTGATGTGATTTGGGATGGGATTTTAGTGAAATTTTTATATAATTTGAGAAAAATCATAATTGTCAATTTAGATATTTTGAGGTCATGTTGTTTTTTTTTTTTAAATTTTTATATTACTGTTCAAATGCATATTTCATATCATTGTTCATATGCATATGCATTAAATGAGAAAGAAAAGAACCAGAAGGGGCCGGTCTAATAAAATAACCGTGACAGCCGGTATATGCTGGAAATAAAAGGGACATCGTGCCAGTCGGTATATGCTGAGAAAATTTCGTGGCAACTAGGACAAGTTGCAAAGAAAAGAACCGGGAAGGGACCGGTCTAAGATAATAACAACCTGTCGACAGGTGGGAAGACGTTCCCATCATATGCATTCATTGCATTGCATCTACTTTAATTATTGCTTGCATTTTTGAAATACTGATGTGTGATGTATAAATTATGAATATAATTAAAGATGATTGAGTTTCACAGAAAGAGACAGTTATGGTGATAAGATTTGTGAAATGCTGAGGTGTGGTGTATTATTGTGAATATAATGGTTGAGTCTCACTGAAAGAGACAGTTATGTGATAAGATTATTGAAATGCTGAGGTGTGGTGTATTATTATGAATATAAATATAGATGAATGAGTCTCACAGAGAGACAATTATGGTGATGAGATTATTGAAATGCTGAGGTGTGGTGTGTTATTGTTACAGTGATAAGAACAATCTAAATGGTAGATTTTATGATGTGAACCTCCTTACAAGGAAATCATGAGATAATTGATGGTTTTGAGGTGAACCAATAAATAAGAGGAAGAGATTGACAGAGAATAGATATTACGATATGTGGAGTGATAGTAGAGTGCTAGTATCAAGTGTAGGAAATATAAATTGATTTAAATATTAAAAAACTGTTTATACAAATGAGTACTTTTAGTAAATTTAATTCACTGAGCTTGTGAAGCTCACTCCTCATTGTATAATGATTTTCAGATAGCAGGCTTGGCAAATAGTTTGGTGAGTTGAAGTTCAGAAGAAATCATTTTCTGTACGCCACGTGCGTGTCATCATCCTCAGACTAATGAGATAATAAAAAAAAATTATTAGTAAATATTCATGCATTTTACGTTGTATAGAATGTTTAAATATTAGATTGATGTAAATTTTCTTTTGGTGTTATTTATTTTTATGGTTATATATATGTGTCGTGCTGGGATTCTCAAAATGTGATGACACCGTTTCGGGGGTGGCCAACCCGGGATGGGTCGTTACACCACTGTTGACATCGCTGCTGCCTTTCACTATTATGATGAGTCCCCTTCTTAGGACACCTAGATGGAGGAGCAGTCAGTGTCTTTTCCCCTACCCCACATCATTGAGGATATGTGTGCGGGCCAGTACGCTGATCGGCACAACAACGCGGGAAGCTGGTTAAAGTTACCTCCACAACTCTGGTTCGTGGACTCCATCCTCCAGTAAAATGTGTGCCCATTGGGGCACATGACTTAGAGGAGGGATCAATTCCTATAAGCCCTGTATGCATTTCACTGTGGTCATTGGTATTCTATTCTCGCTGTCATATGGAGCCAGCTCCATAAGTTCTGGGACCACGTGCACGGCCGTCAGATCACCACGGTGAATGCATGGGGGCTCCCCTTCCCATTCCTCATCAGCCATATCTTCAAGACGAAGGGGATCAAGGGCTCCTCCATAGATGGACTGGTGAGTGACCACCCATTCTTTGGGAGGAGCCAGTGGAGCCTGAGTCAGTCCTACATGCCTCAAGGACCTTGTGGGCATGTACTTGTTGATGCACATGTGGAGGATGATCCCATGGACACCAAGCACCCCACATAGAGCCCTATTTGAGAGGATGACCAGCTAGAAATGGGGTCCATCGAGTACCAGCACCTTCTAGAGGAGCTGTCATCTTTCCGATGTGAGCTCTCTAACATCCGCTGAGAGGATAAGGAGGCGACCCTATTGGTACATCAGTAGATAAATGGCTTGGAGGCATGTTTTACGAGGTTAAAATACGATACTCCAAGCCATCCTCGACTGACTACCTCTTGCACCTAATACTTCATCGACTGCACCACCTGGAGACAATAGTGAGAGTGGTACCCCGTTTGGCTGAAAACGTAAAATTTAGTGCTCATGGGAGGCACCCCACAGCATATCCTTTTCTTTTTAGCATTGTCTTTTAATTATTATTAGTATTTACTTTTATATATAACTGTTTATTATTAGTATATCTTGTTTTCCAGTGTTACATTTGTTTCTCTTTTTCAGGGACATAGTGAGTACATCAAATTCAAGTTTGGGGGAGTACTATAAGCCACACCAGCCATCTTGTTCTCCAACTCACAGGTCAGATCTTTCCATGTCACTCACACATTGGGGACAATGTGTACATTAAGTTTTGGGGTATGGGAGACATATTTACATACTCTGTCCTATTTTTTTTATAGTATTTTTGAAACGATAAATGCATGTTCATATTATTTTGAAAATTTTGATTGATTAAAAACAAATATTATGATAAAACTTCATAGTAAGCTTAAAATCTGGAACACTTGATCTAGTAATAAAAGTTTTAAAAGTTTAATTACTTACCACAAGGCACTTAAAAATTCACAAGTTTGATCTAAATTTGACACGAGCACATTAGCAT
Organism: Bretschneidera sinensis; assembly: GCA_023935145.1. Taxonomy (NCBI): domain Eukaryota; kingdom Viridiplantae; phylum Streptophyta; class Magnoliopsida; order Brassicales; family Akaniaceae; genus Bretschneidera; species Bretschneidera sinensis. The sequence continues at coordinate 108,736,566 of CM043698.1, forward strand.
ATAATTGTGTGGGGTATGACATATAATTTTTATGTATATGTTTCCATGACCTAACTGTAATCGGATAACTTGTTAGAAGAACACTTTGGCATAGAAAAATAGAAAAAAATGTTTATTGCACAAAAAGAGAAAAAAAATGCTCCTAATGATCATTAAATCAAGTTTCCACTGAGTAACTGGACCTCTTGCCTCAGTAAACAGTGAGTGTTCACATCAAAAGGTGGGAATTATGCGTACAATGATCATTAAATCAAGTTTTCACTGAGTAACTGGACCTCTTGCCTCAGTAAGCAGTGAATGTTCACGTCAAAAGGTGGGAATTTGGCTTGGCAGCATTAAGACCAATTAGTTTCGTAGCCTTTTTGACTCGAGTTAGTAAGTCCTTAGGCGTGTCTTTACACCTAATGCCCTAAAACCATATGGTTTGGGAGTCATTGGTTAAACACTTGCTACATGGTTACATTAGAAAGCTTAATGGAACTTAACGTGGCAAAAATCTCATGATAAAAGAAAAAAAGGAAAAAAATAAAACTATACCATTATTGTTCATTCTGATAGGGAATGCGATGAATGTATGGACACCAAAACATTATACATTGGAATTATTTGGAAGCTTCATCTTCCAGTTTTGGAAAGATGTCTCCGGGTCTTATTTTGGAAATTAGGGTTTCGATGTGTCCTTAGAACCCTATAAATAGGCCTTTAAAGCACAAAAACTTCATTTTTTGATCTTCTTGGGAGTTGTAAGCTTTGGAGAGGAATTGACGACTCTTCTCTAGGGTTTATTCTTTCCCCTTTATTTTTACTTTATGAAGATGTTTAGCATCACAACCATGTGTAACTAACTCTTAGTAAGGGCTTGGTTGAAGCCCTAATTATATTTACTCCATAATTCAATATTGGTGCCTTTGCAATATTTATGTTGTAATGCTTTGATTGATTAATGCCTGTTTTTATTTAAATTCCTCATATGTATTTGTCTGATCAACATATACATGCGGTATGGATTAGTTAGTTGAATCAATTTGGATGATCAAGTCTTAGATTCAACAATAGTAACAAAAGAAATCTATGCTGGGTTCTTGGGTTAATCAACATGGGAAACCGAGAGCGGACCAAGCCCTAGGTCTCGTGTGGTTGTCGATTTCCATAGATCCTATGCTCTCTTAAGGAACAACTCAGTATACACCATGCTGAATCCCTTAAGAAAGAGAAGAGTTAGAGTATACACCATGCCTAACTCGTTGCTTAGGGAAATCAAAAGCTTAAGGAGTGGACCAAACCCTTAGGTTGACAAACATTAGGTATTCATGACATATTTAAAGCATTGGCATATTGTTTTATTGTGGTAGCATGATTGGTGGTGGATATCAAGTCCCTACACTTTTAATCATTATCAATCTAAACTAAATATTTATTTCTATTGTTTTATATTTCGAAACTAATTCTAAATCGAAATTCACCAATCCCCATGAGATGATCTCGCATTTGCACACTATGCTATTGTTGACCTTGTGCACTTGCAAGTAAAATAAATTCGATTATTTGCTCATTAATTTAGGTAGATTATCGCACAGCAAGTGTTCACGTCAAAAGGTGAGAATTTTATTCTTAATGATCATTGAGAAACTTTCCATTGAGTAACTGGACCTCTTACCTCAGTAAGCAGTGAGTGTTCATGTCAAAATGTGAGAATTTTGCTTGGTAGCATTAAGGCCAGTTTAGTTTCGTAGCCTTTTTTACTCGAGTTAGTAAGTCCTTAGGGGTGTCTTTACACCTAATGCCCTAAAACTATCTGGTTTGGGAGTCATTGACTCAACACTCACTACATGGGTCAATTAGAAAGCTTAAGGGAACTAAACATAGCAGAGTTTTATAATAAAAGAGTGAAGAAAATAAAACTATGTCATCGTTGTTTATTCTGATAAGAAATTCTGTAAATCTTTAGACATGAAAACATTGCATATTGGAGTTACTTGAAAGCCTCGTCTTTATATGCTAATTCACTTTACACTGAGTCAGACTTGTGATGCCTTAGCCTACCTTTTGTAAGTAATTAGTTTTAAAATTCCTATTCATTTCGAAGATGGATTTACATTTTAAGCTTGCTCATGACTGAATATCATGGTTTTGTGTGATGTTTAAATTTTAGGATACCATAAATGATGAATTTATCTTTATGTTCTTTGTTTTTTCATTTAGTTTTTAGTTTTGTATTGTTAAGGGACTAACAATATGTAAGTTTGGGGGTGTGATAAGTGCTTAAATATTCATATTTAAGCCTCTTAATTTATATTTGTTCAGCTCTTAGTTTTTGTTATTTCATCCTATTTTATCTCATTTCTGTGTTTATTGTGTTTTTTTCAGGTGTTATATGTTTAGTTTAGGAATTTGTTACTTTAAGTTGTTTTTTGTTGTTTTACAAGTTCACAAGCACTTGGAAAGAAGTTTCACTAAATTGCCAGAATTGCCTGTATAGATCACTCATTTTTGCAGATTAAACTGTATTGATTCATGAAAAACCAGGAGATGAGCCATATATGCTTAGAAAAATCTAGATGTCTATTTTCTGGAGGATTTTACGGCTCGTAAAAATGATTTTTCTAGAGAAAGTTATGGCAGTTTTAGTAGACAAAGGTCAAGCAGTGCACCATACTGCCAAGCGGGGATGCTCATGAAGAGTTCAAATTTTCTCTTGAGATTTTTGTTGTCCATTATATTTATGGGGAACTAAATTCTCAAGTAGGGCTAGGGATGAACTTGCACAGTACATGGTATTTTTGTTTATTTTTAATTTATGTATTTGATCTTTAATTATTAAAACTCTTTTGTTTTATTATTCACAATTTATTAGTGATGTTTTCTTTTCCGAATAGTCATAGAGTTTATTCAGTTTATGAATTCAGTCATGCTTTTTCTATTGAATGGATTAGCTCTTTGATTATGCTGGGATCAATTATTTATCTATATTGATTTAGTTCTTTGCTGCAATATCGCTTCCTGAGTATATTGTCGTTGTTGGATTTTTCTCAATAGTGATAATAATTTACATATTTTAAAAGTGGTGAATGATATTTCAAAGGGTTACATTCAGTTTAATCTTGGTGCATAAATCTACACCTTCCGATTGGGAATTTTGGAATTGAGTTCCCAATTGAGTTATTTAATGAATTAAGAATAATTAAAATACCAGATTTGTGCAAGGGATTCTCGACACTTTACTGTTTCACTTTATTTTGTTTTAAATTTGCATTTACAATCAATCTTTGTTCTCTATTAATCACTTGATATTTTTCTTTAGTTTTTTTGTACCTTCTACTATTCTTTTAATTTGTCTCTTTGTGGAATCGACACTCCAAAGCTGTGCTACAATTACCACGTTATTCTTTGGGCGTAATCAATCACTAGTGCATGAGATACTAAAACTAGTTATGTAGGTGCTTATTAGAGAACAAATATACCGAACTGACTCGACCTAAAAACACCTCAATGGACATTTTACTGACTGTCAATAGGAGTTCTTATGCTGTAGTTGTGCAAGTGACCCTTAGACTTAAGGTACCATAGACGTCTTGTGTATAAGTCATCATGCTTTGATGCTACTTAAATGTGGTTATAATCATGTGCCACATCAACGTAGAAATTGGGTACGACCAATTATGCATGGAGGTATATTAGTATACAATACATGATCCATTACTTTTAGTAAAAGAGAGAGAATACCCTATGTTATTTGATTAAGTCATAGTTTGAAAATTCTTTGGCCAAGGGAGGGTTGAAATTAGTAATGAGTTTCTAATTTCACCATTTAAGTTATGGACTTGAGATTTAGATATATGTGATTAAATAATTAAGATTTGACAATAATTCCATACCTTAAGTTTAATTAGGGGAATTGCATGATGGAATTATTGAATTCCATGGTAATTGACAATAGAAAAATTCACAATAAATTAACATTGTCAGGGTAATCATGATATACTGCTAGGTATCACTCATGATTGTAGGAAACCATTAGAATTAATTGTAATTAATTAATTCTCATTAAAAGGAGAATTAAAACCAATTTTAATTCGAACTTATTAGAAGGAGTTCTAATTAATTGGATGGGGTCCATTTGACTTACAATAGTTACGACTTACTGCTAGCACAATATTGAATCTAAGGGTCGCACACAATAAGACAATTATAAGAATAGAGAAATTAAGAGATCGATGAAGAGATTTCTAGGAATTAAATTAAACTAAGGGTTTAATTGCAACTCTTGAAATCCTTGACCTTTTAGGAGTAAAAGTTTTATAGAAACCCTAATAGTTATTATTAGAGTTTAAGATGAGTTCTTAAACTCTCTCTAAAAGCCATAACCAAAAACTTCTAGGAGCTAGCACTCTTTTATTTTTAATCACCTTAATTGGATATCTCTAATTCGCATCGCTCGTGTGGATCAACTTAAAGGCCAAATAATTGAATAGATTGTGAACCTGATTCAAAGTTCCAACAAATCTCCATTGATCAAAAGTATAAACCCTAACCTTATATGGTGATTATTATTTTTGTTCTAATATATTCATAGAGATTTTCTTGGTTTTATTTTGTTGGCATAAAAATTTTAAATTCTTGTTGCATTCTAAATCGATAGACTTACAATCTTATTAGAACCACCTCTATGGATTATTTTTTTTTACTCATACATGAAGAACATCATATTTATTAGAATAATAATTACATGAGTCCAAAGTAGTAGCAAGCTATGCTAATTTTTGAGCCAGATAGTACCAGCTCAACTGTCTAGCCATGCATCTAATATCGTTAAAACATGACACAAAAAAGAGCAACTATGTCGCTGAACAAAAGCAGGATCCATCATCTGAACAACATACAACGAATCTATAAAAATAATCTACACCTCTCTAATGTATGAGCAACCAAATAATTGCTGCATGAATAGCCATATTCTCTGTCTGATCCATTGATAATGCGAAAAGAATACCAGCCGCCCAAGCTGTAGTCCCATCCATCCTGAATGCAACAAAACCCATACGCTTATATGATGCCACCAACGCCCCATCAACATAAAAAAACAATTGATTCGTCTGGGGAACAAAATTAACAGCTCCTACCACCGACACCCCTGTACCACATAAATTCCCTAAAATATCTAACAGAACGGACACATGTAGTTTATAATACAAGAATGTATCAAGATCTTGATAGGTTCAAGGTCCTAAACCCGGATTCAAGAGATGGAGAAGAGAAAAGAAGTTTTTGGAGAGAAAAGAGACTGATTTCTTATTGCTTGGATCTTGCAAATGAGTGTTACAAGCTATTTATACTCTAATAGATTACTAGCTTCTTCGCAGTCAGATGACATTTGCAGCTAATACAACTAACAGACAGCTAACATAACTAACTCTGTAACTAATTCTGTTACAAAGTTAACTATCCTCTAACTAACTTTCCCTCTAGAATGCCTTTGCTTGTTCTTCTCCTCTTTGTCTCCTTTTATCTGGTAAAGTCCTTGAGCCATCTAGGTTATTTCTTTGCCTTAGTCATCTTCTAGGTATGATAGCAGTTGTTGTCTTATTCCCCTTGACAGTACTCTTGCTTTCCTTTGCTGCATCAATAGTGTTGAAGGTGAGCTTTGACTTGCTAGGTTGCCCTTTTTCTCATTTTTTTCCCAATATCTGTATCATTACATGGCCCTTCCAAACTGACATTGTCTTCAAGGTCAAACTGGGGATAAGCAGCCTTTCAGGTATTAATGTCTTCCCAAGAGGTATCTTCAGGAATTAGTCCTTTGCATTGATCCAATAGTTCTTGCACTATCTATTCATTTACCCAAGTTTACTTGCTGTCTAAGATTGCTGAAGGAAATAGTAGTGGTTGACTATTGATGCAAACATGTAATTGTAACATCTATTGAGGAGGAGGTCCATGAGACTCCTTTAATAAGGAAACATGGAATACAAGATGAACCTTGCTGGTGGGTAACTCCAGTTTATATGCAACAAACCCAATTCTTTCCAGTATCTTATAGGGACCATAGAGCCTTTTGTTAAGTTTTTTATTTACTTTCAAACCCACTGTCTGTGTACTATAGGGCTGTAATTTGAGTAGTACCCAACTGCCAATGGAAAAAGTTTTGTCAGTCCTTTTGGTATTTGCTAGACACTTCATTCTCCCCTGAGCTTTTAGTATATTAGCCCTCAAGTGTTGCAATAACTTATCCCTGGCTTTCAATTCACAGTCCACAGCTTCCACGAGTGAAGAGCTTAGAATATACCTTTGTAAGACAGGGGTGGTCTACCATACAAGGCTTGATAAGGAGTCATCTATATTGTAGAATTATGAGAAGTGTTGTAACATAGCTCTGCCCAAGGTAGCAAAGTAACCCAAAGAATAGGTCCTTCTTGAGTGAAGGCTTTCAAATATTGTTCTAGGCATCTGTTCAAGACTTCAGTCTGCCCATCTGTTTGAGCATGGTAAGAAGATGATAACTGCAAAGTAGTTCCATTGAATTGAAAAACAAAATGTTTCCAGAACTGACTTAAGAAGACCTTGTCCCTATCTGATACCATGGTCTTAGGGAAACCATGATGTTTTATAACCAGATCCACACAGAGTTTAGCCACACTATGTGTTGTGAAAGTTGAGGGTAGGGCTCCAAAGTGTTCATATTTGCTTAATCTATCTACCACCGCCAAGATAACAAAGAGGCCATAGGAAGTAGAAAGACCAATAATAAAATGGGGAAATATCTTCCCATACATGCAAAAGAACAGGTAGTGGTTGCAATAATCCAACAGGATCAGTGGTGGAATACTTGGTCTGTTGGCAAATTAGACAAGTCTGAACAAACTTTTTGATGCCATCCCTCATCCCAGGTCAAAAAAAAAAAAAAAAAAAGTTGAAATCCTCAAAAAAGTTTTATGAATGCCTTCATGTCCTCCAAAGAGAGAGCTATGAAATTTTATCATATCAATACCTCTCAGTGAAGACTGAGAGCTCAAAACAAATCTACCCTTATAGAATAGTAGATTATCCTTTATTGTATAGTCTGCTGATAGTAGGCCTTCTCTCAACTGAGCATGTAGTCTAGTTAACTCAAGATCAGTAATATTTTCATTTTGTAAATCCTCAAAGATATCAAAGAAGGGCAAGAGTAATGGAGCATCAATTCTCCTACCGAAGTAAGAGTTCTATTAGTATCAGTGTAGCCTTCCTATATCCTGGAAAGAGCATCAGCTAATTTGTTTTCAATACCAGTCTTATACACAATGGTATAAGAGTAACCCAAAAGTTTACTCAAGTAATGTTTGTTGTTATGGGGTTTGTATGACCTGGCTCATCAGATTCTTCAGAGTTCTATCGTCAGTGTGAATGATGAACCTTCTTCCCAACAAGTATTGTCTTTGTTTTTTAATAGCTTGTGTAATAGCATATAAATCCATGACATAAGGAGATGTTGCAACCATTTTTTTAGGACTAATCATCTTGCTATAAAATTCTAGTGGATGCCCTTGTTGCATCAACACGGCTCCTATACCCCAGTTAGGAGCATCAGTCTTTATGAAAAACTCCAATTCAAAATTAGGCAAGGTGAAAATACATACTCTAGTCACTACTTCTTTCAAGGTATCAAAGGATTGCTGAGCCTTCATACTCAATTCAAAAGCATATTTTTTTAAGTAAATTGGTTAAGGGAAAGGAAATGTGAGCATAACCCTTGACAAAATTTCTATAATAGCCTGTAAGTCCAAAGAAACCTCTTAATTGCTTAACTGTTGTAGGCACTGGCCATGCTTGTATGGAACTGATTTTGTGAGGATCAGATTGCACTCCCTTTTCAGTGACAATGTGTCCCAAGTAGTCAATGGTTGTTTTATCAAAGCTGTACTTTTTAAACTTGGCAAACAACTTATAAGATTTCAAGCAATGCAGTACCATTTGTAAATGAAGTAAGTGATCACATAATGTGCTACTATAAACCAAGATATCATAAACAAAAAACTATCACAAACTTCCTGAGGTATGGCTTAAAAATGGAGTTCATTGCATCTTGAAAAATAGAGGGGACATTAGTTAAACCAAAGGGCATGGCCAAAAATTCATAGTAGCCTTCATGTGTTCTGAAAGCAGTTTTTGGAATGTCATCAACATATATTCTAATATGATGATATCCAAATCCGAGATCTAATTTTGAAAACAGTTTTGCACCTTGTAATTCATCTAACAGCTCATCTATAGTAGGGATTGGAAATCTATCTTTGACAGTGATAGAATTCAATGCCCTGTAATCTATGCAAAACCTGCAAGATCCATCTTTCTACTTACTAAAAGTACAAGACATGAAAAAGGGCTATGACTAGCCATAATGACCCCACTGTGTAGCATTTCTTGCACCAGTTGTTCAATCTCTTGTTTTTTAAAATATGGATATCTATAAAGTCTAACATTAACAGGATCAGTACTTGAGAGAAGATGAATCCGGTGATCAAGGTCTCTTATTGGTGGCTACTAGTTTGATTCTTCAAATACTTCCTTGTACTGATCCAGTAGGGATGCAATCTCTTGTGGTATAGCATTTGATCATGGACCGGTAGGAACATTCTGTAGGTGAAAAAACGAGGCAATATTTTTTATTGCACCTAACTCTTGTAAGCTCTTCAAGCTTATAGGTTGAGGACCCCATGAGACTCTCCTTGCAAATGGATATTGGAACCTTGCCATTTGAAATCCATAGTTAACTCGTTGTAATCAGTAAGCACTGGACGAAGCAAATCCAATCACTGGATTCCCAAAACTACATCAAAGCCCTCAATTGGTAGGATAAACAAATTCAAAGAAAAGATATGTTATTGCAGGTACAAGGATACACCCTCACATTTCTTGTTACATTATAATTTCTCTCCATTACCAATCCTAACCTAAAATGCTCTGCAAGGCAAGATAGTATATCCAAGTCTTCTTGTTACTGGAAGTTGAACAAAATTATTAGTGCTGCCACTATCAATCAACACACTCATTTTATGGTTTCCCCCATTTACCAGTGATTCTTATGGTCCAAGGATTCTCTTGACCAGCTAGTGCTTGAAGGTTAATTTCAAGCATTATAGTGTCATCTTCAGACCAGATGACTTCCTCCTAAATTTCTAGCTCAATCATATCTTCTTTGTGCTCATCTGCCAGCATTAAAAAAAATTCCTCTGCATTTATGCCCTGGAACAAATCTTTCATCACAATTGTAACATAACCCTTTGTCTCTTCTGATCTTTAAATCAGCAGCTGACAATTTCTTGATTGGCAACTGAGTGGGTGGTGGAGCAGGTAATTGTTTTTCTTAATTCAGGTTTCAGACTAGAAATGAAGAAGCTAATAAAAAAAGATTAAGGTAAATCAGTTACCTTATTAGACAAGAACTCAAATCTTTCTTGATAGTCTGCTGTAGTGCTTGCTTGTTGTAATTTGGCAAGTGCTCCTTTGTAATCTTCATAGTTCATAGGGCCAAACCTCTCTTTGATGTTAGCAAGAAAATTCCTCCAATTATGAATGTAGCCATTAGAAGTTGCTCACTGATACCAAGCATTAGCAGGATAGTTAAAGAACTACTCTGCTTTGAAGGCCCAACCAATAGGATCAGTGCCATCAAATCTAGGCATATCAAGTTTCATGATCCTAGGGCCTTGAGGTGGTTGAGTTTGTAATATCCTGCAATTCCAGATGGCTTTTAGGTTGTGGAGGTCTGTCTTGAGTTTTGTTCTGAATTCTTTGTTCAATGGATTGAAGAGAAGTCTACAATTGGACCATGAGAAACTCCATATCTATGAGCTTTGCTTCAGTATTCTCTACAGTCTTCTTGATAAAACTTTTTTCCAACGAGCAATTTGCAACTGCTGCATTGATTTGATTTGTTCCTCAATCTTTGCAAAATGAGTACCTTCCGCCATTGTGCAACAATGAAAGAATAATGGAGGTGAAAATTCTGTAAGAAATGGTGGATGATGATGATTAGAAGAAAAAGAATTGTGAGAGAAGAAGCTCAATGAAAGCACCAACTGATACAAGAATGTATCAAGATCTTGATAGGTTCAAGATCCTAAACCTGGATTCAAGAGAAGGAGAAGAAAAAAGAAGTTTTTAGAGAGAAAAGAGACTGATTTCTTATTGCTTAGATCTTGCAAATGAGTCTTACAAGCTATTTATACTCTAACAGATTACTAGCTTCTTCACAATCAGATGACATTTGTAGCTAATACTACTACATTAACTAACTCTGGCAACTAATTCTGTTACAAAGTTAATTATCCTCTAACTTTCCCCCTCAAATGCCTTTGCTTGTTCTTCCCCTCTTTGTCTCCTTTTATCAAAGTCCTTGAGCCATCCAGGTTGCTGTCTTTGCCTTAGTGATCTTCTAGGTATGATATCAGCTGCTGTTTTGTTCCCCTTGACAGTACTCTTGCTTGCCTTTGCTACATCAGTAATGTTGAAGGTGAGCTTTCACTTGCTAGCTTGCCCTTTTTCTGCTTCTTTCCCAATATCTGTATCCGTTTATTGCTTCTATTAATTGATTGTCTTACAACTTGTAATCCACTAAAAGCTTTATAATGCAGCATGGCCCAAGGCAGGTACCTTAATTTCTCTTCCATTAGACTAATACCTGCCTGGATAGCATGAGACATCTTCCCAAAACATATTGCATTCCTATATTTTCAAATGGACCAAATTAGACCCACCAAATACAGAACTAAACATTCATAACATAATGCCTCTTTTTTAAACTTTTCAAGAACCCATAATAACCAATTTTTAAAAGACTCATTGACTAATACCCTCCATTCATCCCCTAATGGAAAAGCAAACCAAAAGCATCTTCATACTCACAGAACACGCGTTGGTTCAACGCCCATACCTTTTTAGATGAAATAAACTTACTAGGTAAAATATTATGCACACATTTCCACAGAAATATATGTATTTTATTTCAAAGCCCAAATACAAGACCGCAAAGAATGTATAGAAACAGGCACTTAAGGCTGACCGTATGCATCCACTACAACTCCATTAGAACAAAGATAATCATGCCTAAGCCTCTGCAAATAACCTGAAAGCACCATGTCCAGATTTAACAGAATAATTCTCATTAATATTATAGTGGCAAAATAAAGTATCCTCACCCCAAAGCGGAGATAAAGGTAAATACAAAATACGATTCACCACAGAATAAATAAATATAGAATTTATTAAACAAGCATTCCAACTGTTAGAAGCAGCATCCATTAAATCTGCCACTTTTGTCAAATTCCTATCCACTACGCCTTTCACCATTGGTGAACCCGGTTTTACACCCGGTATCCATCGATCTGCCCATATGTTAATTGATCTACCATTACCCACCCACCACTGGATACCCTCTAACAATAAATCCCTACCACATAAAATACTTTTCCATTCCCAAGAATCCGAGCCTTTTTTTGATACAAACGAAAAATCCTCCGACCTGCAATATTTAGCCTTCAACACCTTGCTAACTAATAATTCAGGTTTCGTCACCACTCACCACGCTTGTTTAGCTAATAGAGCTTGATTAATTCCTTCCATTCACCTAATACCTAACCCATCCTCCCTCATCGGTCTGGCAAGCTCTCTCTTAAGGCTTCCAATATAGCGCCTTACCTTCGTTTTTATTTTTCCACCAAAATCTCGCTAATTTCTTATTCAAAAACTTACATAATGATTAATGAATTCTTAAAATTGATAATGTATAAATAGGAATAACATATAACACTGATTTTAACAAAATAAGACGGCCAGTAGACGAGAGGAAATTAAACTGCCACCCATGAATTTTAGAAATCACCTTAGTTTCCAGGTAGTCATACGCTTCCTACTTTCACCCAGTTCAATTTAAAGGTAACCCCAAATATAAATTTGGAAATGACACCCTGTCAACTTTAAAAACATATGAAAATAAACTGAGCAAATTGGCGTCCCCAATTTTGGGCTAAGAAAAAATTTAGACTTCTCTGAGCTGATTTTTGACCAGATGCCCGACAATAAGACTCGAGCAACAATTTGAGCTCACCTATCATCTGCAAAAAAAGAGGGGATTAATAGAGGGAGTAGCAGCAGAGAGTTGAATACTCTGGGCCACTCCCCTAATATTCAAACAAGCTAGCACATAAAATAAAAAGATAAGAAGAAAGAGGATCGTCTTGACAAAGATCCCTAGTTGGAGAAAAAGATTGAGATGACACACCATTAATAAGCACTTAGCATGACACAGTGGTACCGAATCCAACGCTCAGGAAAACACAAATGTTTCAGAACACCTCTCAAAAAAACCCCATTCAATTCGATCATATGCTTTTGATATATCAATTTTATTGCAACTAAGAAAGACTGACCCTTCTTCTGATGTTTAATCTTATGAATTAGTCCCTAAGCTAAAATAATATCTCGAGACAAAAGCATTATGAAAAATTAGATATTAAATTCACCATAATCGCCTTCGTTCTGTTCGTCAACACTTCAGCAATAATCCTATACAAAACATTACATAAACTAATGGGTCAATAAGCTGATAATCTCAAGGGATCCAACTTCTTTGGAATAAAGACAATATGAGTGTAATTTAACTCCTTAAGCAAATGTCCAGAATTGAGAAAAGATAGAACCGCCGTGGTAACTAACACCAGCAACATCCTAGTACTTTCTGGAAAAAAAATAGCATGAATCCCATCATATCCTGGATCCTTCAACAGACTAACTACTTGTTTTACCTCCTCCCAACATAAAAGGACGATTTAACCATGCCAACTGCGACCCTGATAACATACACCTGTTGAAGCAGTTGATCCATCACTTGCTCGCAACCATCATCAAGAGAACAAGAAAACAAATTCCCAAAATAAGACCCAATAACTTGCTTCATCTTGCCTGGATCCTCCACAAGATTCCCATTATCCTCCTGTATAGAATACATAAAATTTCTCAACTTTCTCTGTTTAACCGTAGAATGAAAGAATTAACTTTGTATTTTTATCCTCCAACAACATCCATTTATCTTTTGCCCGTTGCACCCACATAAGTTCTTCTCCATTCATCCACTCATCTGATTGATCCTTCACATCAAGATACTCCTGAATAGTACCCTCCGTAATCCTAGTTTGCAAGTCCCCCAAACACACTTGTAATCGCTTAATATGAAACTCCACTTTACCAAAAACATCCCTATTCCACACCATCAGTTTCTTCCTCATCTGTTTAATCCATTATACCACCCGAAATAACGGCGATCCCATTAATTTGTTTCCCAAGCCATTTTGATAACATCTCGACACCCAATATCCCTATACCACATCGCTCAAATCGAAATCTACATCCTTTCCGATGAATACGAGAAGGACTATCTAATAATATTGGACTCTGATCCGAGCCCACCTTTGGCAAAGTATAATGAACTGAATGTTCCCAAATTTGAATCCACTCCAGATTACAAAAAGCTTGATCCAAGCGCTCAAAAACACACTCCCTCCCATTTCCATTATTAGACAATCAACGTTTGACGCTAAAGAACACACTCCCTCCCATTTCCATTTAATTTCATAAAAACCGAGAATGAACCAGCGTTGTGACATTTTAAGTGTTGTACATTGACAACATACAACCCATTGAGAATGATATAAATATGTTGTAGTCAGTCAAGTCAAGGCTTGGTTGTGAGAAAACTTGTGTGATTAATTGATGCTTGACTTTTAAGTATGGAAATACCTTGAAATGTCCATTGCATTAGAAGTTTTGTGTTGTGAATACAATGTCTAAAAATATAAATTCTTGTGATGGTGTGAAATGTGTAGAATGATCTTGTAATGTTAGTACTCCTCCCAACAATGGGTGGGAAGGAGATCCTATTAGTTAAATTATAAGGAATCCACCCGACAAAGAGTAGGAAGAGGTTCCTATTAGTTAAATTATAAGGACTCTACCCGGCAAGGGGTAGGGAGGGGATCCTTATTCTTGAGAAGTGAAGACCTCACTCAGTAAGGGGTAGAGAGAGGATCTAATTTTATTAAATGGGAGATGTCCTGATATTCGTAAATTGCTTGATTGAAAGGGTAAGGAAATGAAGTTGCATTGTATTACATCTGAATAATGGATGATTGGTGTGTAATTGATGACTTGATTGGCCTTGAGAGGGACAAGTGATATATCGACCACGAGAGGCATGTGTTGTGATTTAGTCCAATTAATGATATTGTTGTTTAGCCCATGAGTGGCATGTGATGTGATTTGCCCAATGAAGGGTGTTGAGTGTATTTGGCATAATGAAGGGAAATGTCTATTATTATTATTATTATAGTATGAAAATGTTAGAGATTTTTCATTGCTCTCGAGATTGATATTATGATATATGTGAAGTAATAAGAACTACGTACTTTTTGATTATTAAAGAAGTAAGGAATACTCCTGTAGTAACAAGAAATGAGTAAAGTAAGCTGAAAAGTTTATATTTATAAGTCATATTATTTTCGTACCTAGAAAGAAGTAAAGTTAAAGTTAAGGTTGAATAATGAAAATAAAACTTTTAAAATGATTACCTTTAGTAATGTGTTTTTCACTGAGCTTTTTAGCTCACCTTTTCATTTTTTAACATTTCAGGAAACACCTGAAGCTTGATAGTTAAAGTTGAAGGAAGTCCTAATTAAGGATTTTAGCTACGAGATCCTCGTCTTTTGGGTTTTTGTTAAGAGTTTAAGCTCTTGGCTTTTGTTTAGTCATTGTCAAATCTTTGACTCTCTTGTATTGTAAAATTTTTTGAGTATGTATATTTTTTATATTGAAAAATTGTGAATGTCTTAAAGAACGTTGTTAACCTATACATTTTGTTTGATTGCATCTTGAATCAAGACACTCAATACTAAAAGGTAATGGAGTCATTCCGAGTAGGGCTCACTCGAGATGGGTCGTTACATTGTGGTAATGATGTTATATATAGGTGGGAGTATCGATATAAGTATTTTACGCATTGTAGAACGATGAGTAGTATGGTTGTAAAACCTTCACCTTAGTATTAGTGGTTATTCAGTGATTTCAAAATTTTCATGACATTATCATGATTATCATGCATACATATCACATATATATATCTGAATTATTTAACTTAATTGTTTAAATGATTTGTGATTGAGATATTGAAGATACTTGTCAAGACAACATGTATACTTTTGGTTTTATATGCATATGAAAATCTTTGATATTTTTATGATATGTTTGTTTTTGTTCTTGATTGAGTGTTGATTTTGAGTGTATTGTAGAACGATTGGGTCTGAGGGCTCGGTGTGTTATAGGACTATTGGGTCTGAGGGCTAATTGTATTGTAGGACCATGGCCGGTATGATGGTAGGTGCAAGCCATGGGGAGACATCCCTTTAAAATCCATGTAAATGATTGAGATGATTGAATTGATAAAAAAGAGAATGATGATGAGACAAGTGGAGATGTGGAACGAAAAATGGAGTTGAGATGTGGTTTTCTAAATGTATTTCATTTCATTTCATATCATGATGATTTTTATGAAGTGGTGATTGTGTGTATTGAGATTTATTGTGCTGTGCTGATGATGAGAATGGATTGTGAATGATGTAATGCTTATGATTGAGATTGTGTGGAATTTGTATTGTGCTCTATATCACATGTGGTGATGCCTTTTGATAATATGTGAATGGAAGAGTGAAATTAATAAGTTAAGAAATGTAGCTACATAAAGATGCACATAATTGTAAACCGGTTAAATAGTAAGGATTGGTAAATGAATCCTTAAAAATTGGTTACTTTTAGTAATGAGAATTTCACTGTGGTTTTTGTAAAGCCTAGTAATTTAAATTTAAATAATTTAAATATTAGGATTTCACCTTGACGCGTTTTTGGAGTACTTGTCCAGTTTTAGCTTGACTTAATTCGTTTTGAGACTGGTAAAAACTTAGAAGCAAGTAAATAAGTTAAGGTTTAGTAAATAAAAGGTGTATTAAGGAAATGTCAAGTTTTAAAAGAGTTTTGGGGTAATTAATGAAAGAAAGGAAGAGTAGTGTGTTTAAAAGTGAGAAAATAGAAATATGAAGGGGTAAGTGAGCACTAAATATAGAGTTGGAGTATAAAAGGGGGAAGGAGAACTCAGATTTTTGTGGAAGGCCCTAGAGGAACCGAGAAAGAGAAGAGAGAAAAGGAGAGAAAAGAGAGAAAAAGAAACGAAAGGAAAGGAAGAGAAAGAAAATATAGAAAATGGAAGAAATTGGTGAGGATTTTGGGTAATGACTTGTCTTTCTTTACTTTAATGGTTGAGTAGATTTGTTAATTTAAGGATTTAGTTCTTGGAAATGAGATTTATGAAGAAAAATTTGAGAAAAACTAAGTTGATTTCAAGTTTGTGTGTTGTGCTAGGTTTATTAAATTGAAGTTTTAAGCTTAATATTTTTGCTATTGGTAGTGCGGATTTTTATCTTAAAACTTTAGTGTTGACCCTCACTCGTATTTTAATGATGACAAAATACGACTATTATTATACTAACTAATTGTAGTAAGCGACAAAAGCGTTCAACCAAGGATCAAAGTTCAAGAACTCAAACCGAATCAAATTATCAAGTGAAGACTGAAGAACTAGTATAGGTTTAAGGTTTTAGAACCAATATAAGTCTCATTTATACACTGTAATAGCTTGTTCAATGGCTCGAACAAAAAGATTTTCTAAACCAATCATTTTAAAACAAACATTTTAAATTAAAACAGAAAAACTGGGTTTGAAGACAATCGACTGGTATATGAGACAGTAGGTCTCCAGTCGACTGGGTCATTCATACCAGTCGACTGGTAAAATGGACAGTGAGTCCCCAGTCGACTGGATGAAATATATCAGTCGACTAGATACCCAATAGGTATGAAAACGTGATTTTTTCAAGTTAACCCAGTCGACTGGTATCACGACCCAGTCGACTGGTAGTTCAAAAATATGACCGTTGGACTCCAAATCTGAATGTTTTAAAGCAAATCTTTTTCAAATTAAAGTCTTAACGGCTATATTATTTGATTGCTATATAAACTCATTCAATTGAGCATTCAATAACAAGCTGCATACATTAAAAAAGAGTTGATCTCACACAATCAAGTTTTTATACTCTTGAAACACAAAAAGCTTTGAAATATTCTTATTGAGCCATTCTTCAAGCTTTACTTTGAAAGAGAGACATTATTCAGTTGTATAAGCTTCCATTAGTTGTTTCTCTACTATTTACTTTACATCATCTTTGTAAAGGGATTACTTCTGAGAGGAAGGGGATAGTTTCCGAGATGAAGGGATTGTAAGGTTTGTACAACACCGGGAAAGTTGTACAACTAAATTAGTTAGTGGATTACTTCAAGGAGTTCCTTGAAGAGAGTGGACGTAGGGTCGGAACGAATCCGATATTGCCGAACCACTATAATCTGAGTTTGCATCATCTTCTCTCTAAACTTTTTATTTACCGCACATTACTTGTTTTAATTGTTTGCTGCTTATTCGTTTTTATAAACTTGTATTAATTCGGCAACAAGTTTTAAAAACCCAATTCACCCCCCCTCTTGGGTTGAAACCTCGATCTACAATTGGTATTAGAGCCTTGTTCTCATTTTTAGGCTTAAAATCCTTGAGTTGATCCAATGGCAGCAAATAACTACTCTGAGGGACACTCTTATACTAGATCACCTTTGTTCAATGGCTCTAATTATAACTATTGGATGTCGAAGGACAAGATTACAATCTATGGAGAATCATTGAAGAAGGACCTAGAATTCCTTCAAAAGAAATAGTTATTGGAGAGACTCTTCATACAATGACTAAAATCAAAACTGAGTACACTGACAAGGATTGTAAAAGGATGTCTCTCAATAGCAGAGCAACAAGTATGTTACATTGTGCATTAGATATTTCTGAATATAATAAAATATCTGCATGCGTTTCTACTAAAGAGATATGGGACAAATTACAAGTCACATATGAAGGAACTACTGAAGTAAAAAAGTCAAAAATTTACATGCTAATTTATGAGTATGAATCCTTTAAAATATCTCCTGACGAAACTATTTCTGAAATGCACTCACGGTTCACCACTATTATAAATGGTTTAAAACTGCTTGGTAAGAATATTGAGGAGGTTGGACTAACCAAAAAAATCTTGAGATCTCTGCCACCAGAATGGAAACCAAAGAGGACAGTCATACAGGAGGCCAAAAATCTTGACAAACTGGACGTTGAGACACTACTTGGATCATTATTGACGTATGAGATGGAAGAAATGACTCATATCGTCAATAATGATGAGAAGAGGAAAAATTATATTGCTCTCAAGGCTTCTACGAGCAGCAAAGAAATGGAATTAGAAAAAGAAGCTAAGAGCAGCGAGGAAGATGGTGAAATGGCATTGATCACCAAACGATTTCACAGGTTCTTGAAGAAAAGAAAGAAACCTTACATAAAAGATCCCACTCCGAAAAGGGAATCGCTTATGTTCTATGGCTGCAAGAAGCCCGGTCACATTAGAGCTGATTGTCTAGTTTCAAACAAACCATACAAGGGTTTTAAAAAGAAAGCCATGATAGCAACTACCTGGAGCGATGACGAAGAAGATGAGTCATCAGACAAAGAAATCGGATACGAGGAAATTGCCAACCTTTGTTTGATGGAAATCGATGATGAAAGTGAGGTAACATCTTCTCTTTCTTCTAAAAATAATATTGTGGGTAGTAGTGAAGAATTGCTAGAAGTAATAAATGAAATGCATGAGGAATTGAAGAAATTTGATTCTAGAAATTCTGTTCTCAAGAAAGAGGTATCATCTCTCTCTAAAGAGATGATAAGTCTTAGAGAAGAAAAAGAAAAATTATCATCTTTACTGTATGATTCTTCTCAAGATTTTTTCAAAGATGAAAATGAGAATTTGAAAAATAAAATTTCTGAATTGAATAGCACTATATCAAGACTTATGCTTGGTAAAGAAAAACTTTATGAAGTGCTTTCTTCCCAAAGATTAAGTGGAGGAAAATCTGGTGTAGGATACTCTCCTTTGGGAAAGCAAAAATCAAAAGAGAGCTTATTCATGAAAGCCTCATGTGTAAGTGAAGCCTCTACTTCAAGAAACCCTAGCAAGATTAAAATCACTCCCTAATTAAATGCTAGGAATTCAAATGTTCATACAAAAATGAAGCAACCTAGAAATACACATGCTTATATGTATGCTTACTCTAGAAATGCTTATACACATCCTAAAAATAACCAACATGTACATAATCAACATATGAACTCTGCACATGCTCATCCTAGGAATTACCATCATAGTTATCCTAGAAATAATTTGCATACATATGCTAGCATGTATCTTAGAATGCATCATCATTCATTTTTTGGAAATGACATGCATTTTCATACTCCTTACCATAGAAACATGTATCATAGGAACTATTATCCTAAGGATTATAGGAATGCACATGTAAAATATCCTAGAAATTTTAACTACTGTCATCCTAGGATTGTGCATCGTCAATATGTCCATAGATCACCATATACTGTTAAGAAAGTTTGGGTTCCAAAAGGAACCGTGCTTTCTAGGACTAACCCCGAAGGACCCAAGAAATTTTGAGTACCTAAAAGTGCTATCGTATATCCTTGTGTGATGAAGATTTGCCTCCACACCAAGGAGAAAGATAACTATTGGTACCTTGATAGTGGATGCTCAAAGCACATGACCGGTGATAAAAGCGTATTCAAGGAGCTAACTCTAAGAGCTGGTGGACTTGTGACCCTTGGAGACAATACTAAAATAAAGATCATCGGGCATGGAAAAGTCGGTAATGATTTCTCAACCTTAGATAATGTATTGCTAGTACGAGGCCGTAAGCCAAATTTACTTAGCATTAGTCAGTTATGTGACAAAGGATACAAAGTTACATTTGAGACCTCTCATTGTCTAGTTATAGACATCAAGAGCAACAAGATCAAATTCATTGGCCATAGACATGAAAATGTCTACATAGTTGATTTGAAATCCTTGCATTCTAAAAATGAAAAATGTTTTCCTGCTTTTAGTGAAAATCCATGGCTATGGCATAGAAGACTTGGTCATGTAAACATGAACTTGCTAAAAATCGTTTCAAGAAAAGATTTAGTTATTGGACTTCCTAAAATCAATTTTGAAAAAGACAAAGTATGCAATGCTTGTCAAATGGGAAAACAAGCTAGGATTTCTTTTAAAGCAAAAAAATGTAGTCTCAACTACTAGACCTTTGGAACTTTTGCATATGGACTTATTTGGTCCAATTAGTACCATTAGTCTAGGTAGCCATCAATATGCTCTTGTTATTGTTGATAACTATTCAAGATATACCTTTGTTATTTTTATTGCTTACAAGGATGAAGCTTTCAAAGGATTTGAAAAGTTTTGCAAAAAGGTGCAAAATGAAAAAGGAATTTGTATTTCAAGCATAAGAAGTGATCATGGCAAAGAATTTGAAAATCAAAGCTTTTCAAAATTTTGTGATGAAAATGGAATTAATCACAACTTTTCAGCTCCTAGAACTCCTCAACAAAATGGAGTTGTTGAGAGGAAAAATAGAGTTCTAGAAGAATTTTCAAGAACTATGCTTTGTGAAAATAGTTTACCAAAATACTTTTAGGCTGAAGCCGTGAATACTTCTTGCTATATCTTAAATAGAATTTTGATAAGGCCTATACTTGATAAAATTCCATATGAACTATGGAAAGGGAGAAAGCCCAATATTTCATATTTTTGTGCTTTTGGTAGTAAATGCTTCATCTTAAATAACAATAAAAGTAACTTGGGTAAATTTGATTCTAAGACCGATGAAGGAATATTTTTAGGATATTCAACTTCTAGTAAGGCTTATAGAGTTTCAATAAGAGAACTCTAGTGGTAGAAGAATCTGTACATGTAACTATTGATGAATCTAACCCAATGAGTAGTAGAGAAGTTTTCTTTAAAGATGATGCAGATTTTATTCCAAGAATGGAAACTTCTACTCCCATTGTTGACCCAAAAGAGAGTTCATCTCAAGCAAATGAAGAGATGAAAACTCCCAATTTGGACCAACCATCCTCAAGTCAACAAGAGGAAAGTCTACTCAAAGATTGAAGGTATGTAAATTATCATCCAATTGATCAAGTGATTGGTTCGCTCTTCTATTAGAAATATTTGCAATTTTGTAGCTTATTTGTCTCAAGTAGAACCTAAGACATTTATAGAAGCTGAAAAAGATAATGATTGGATAATTGCAATGCAGGAAGAGATAAATCAATTTGAGAGAAACAATGTTTGGAAACTAGTTCCAAGACCTAAAGATCATTCAATAATTGGAACTAAATGGGTATATAGAAATAAAATAGATGAAAATGGTATAGTAACTAGAAATAAAGATAGACTAGTTGCTAAGGGATATAATCAAGAAGAAGGAATAGACTTTGATGAAACCTATGCTCTCGTAGCTAGATTAGAAGCTATTCGAATGTTATTAGCCTTTGCATGCTTTAATAAATTCAAACTATTTCAAATGGATGTGAAAAATGCCTTTTTAAATGGCTTTATAGAAGAAGAGGTTTATGTTGAACAACCTCTTGGATTTGAAAATCCTAGTCTTCCAAATCATGCCTACAAGCTTTCTAAAGCTCTATATGGGTTAAAGTAAGCTCCAAGAGCATGGTATGAAAGACTAAGTAAATTTTTGATTGACAATGATTTTGTAAGAGGTAGAATAGACACAACTCTCTTCACAAAAACTCATAAAAATGACACTTTGATAGTTCAAATATATGTTGATGATATTATATTTGGTGCTACTAATGAGTCTACGTGTCAAGAGTTTGCAAAGTGCATGTAAGGTGAATTTGAAATGAGCATGATGGGAGAACTTACCTACTTCCTTGGACTTCAAATCAAGCAACTAAAAGGAGGCATCTTCATCAATCAACAGAAGTACATTAAGGACCTACTAAAGAGGTTCGGGATGGAAAGCTCAAAGCCACTTGGAACACCTATGAGCACAATTACTAAACTTGATCTTGATGAAGGAGGTAAAACTGTAGATTCTAAATATTATAGAAGTATGATAGGTGCTTTACTTTATTTGACTGCAAGTAGACCTGATATAATGTTCAGTGTATGCATGTGTGCTAGATTTCAGGCTAATCCTAAGGAATCACATGTAGTTGTAGTAACAGGAATCCTTAGATATCTACAAGGAAACCAAACCATAGGATTATGGTATTCTAGAGATTCATCTTTTGAGCTTGTAGGTTATTCAAATGCTGATTTTACTGGATGTAGGTTAGATAGAAAAAGCACAAGTGGTATATGCCAATTCTTAGGAGCTATGTTAACCTCTTGGTTTTCCAAGAAACAAAATTTCGTTACACTATCAACCGCCGAGGCGAAATACGTTGCAGCCGGAAGTTGTTGTGCCCAAGTATTATGGATGAAACAACAACTAAAAGACTATGGCATGAACCTAAAAAACATTCCGATATTTTGTGATAATACTAGTGCTATCAACCTAACCAAGAACCCTATTCAGCACTCTAGAACAAAGCACATAGAAATAAGACATCATTTCTTAAGAGACCATGCTCAAAAAGGTGACATAAGACTAGAATTCATACCTTCAGAAGATCAAATAGCTGACACTCTTACAAAACCTCTAGGTGAAGCTAGTTTCTGTAAGATAAGAATGTTAATGGGATTGCTGGATTATGATAAACTGAATATCTGATTGCTTCATAATTCATCATTTGCATGTTTGACATCTAGTGAAAGAGTATTAATTCTTGTTTAAATATCTCCCTCACTCAATATGTCATAGATAAACAAATTTCGTGCTATATTACAAGACTGAAAATTTTCATAAGGGTCCAGTCGATTGGTGAATCTATACCAGACGACTGGTAAGTCACTGCCCTTTCATCCAGTCGACTGGTAAGTTTGACCCAGTCGACTAATAAGTCTCTGTCTCTTATTCCAGACGACTGGTAAATCCTGTCCAGAAGTCTGGTATATGTAGACCTCGTTTAGAGCCATTTTTTTTGAAAATCAGTTGTCATTCAGTCGACTGGCCAATTCAATCCAGTCGACTGATATCTTACTGTCAGTTCACCCAGTCGACTATAAACCCAGTCGACTGGTATGAAAACTGTTCGTTTTTCCAAAGCTACCCAGTCGACTGGTATCGCGATTCTATATAAGGGACTGTTCATTTTTCTGATTTTTTACGCCATTTTCGAGCGCCCCTATTTTCTCTCTCTAGAAAAATTCACCCTTTTGATCCAAAAACCATCCAAACTTCATCTAAACACACCGATATACTCATCCACAAAGAGATTTATAACTTTCTACGGTTAGAATCTCTTATTTTCACCAAAATCCTTTTTACCCAAAAACTCTTTTTTTTTCTTCAAAATGAGCGATGAGATCCGTGTAAAATTCACAACAAGTGGACCTAATTCGCCTAAAAAGATAAGGTCTTCAAAATCTTCGGCATCGGAGTCGCGAGGAAAGGGAGCAACGGGCTCATCTAGCAGAATGCACAGAACAGAGTTGGAGGAAACTCTGTTTTCCAGTCCGACGGCTCTTACGAGGTATAATTCCATTATCCGTCATAAGAAGATCACGACGGGTAGAGTTGTTAATTTCGGCTCTATTCGTCATGGAAATTTTGATATTCTACCAGCCTTTGAGGCAATAAATCTGACCCCATAAGTCAGAATACATGAAAAATATTACCCGCGACTGATTCACCAATTCTACGCGAACTTGGTGAAACCTAGTCCTCTAGCTCTAAGATTCAGAACCAGAGTCAGTGGTGTGGAGTTTGAGGTCAACACTGACATCTTGATGAGCATATTGAGAATCCTTGTAAGGGGGATTTAGTGGAGTCTGGATGGATGGCCAGACAGCTTTAAGGTCGAGGTAGCCTGTCAGATAGTCAGGCGAGACCCTAACTATGTGTACAGACCCACTACATTTCACACGTGTAGTGACATGCCCCTCGACTCAAAGATGTTTCAGCTGATTGTAAGTTAGACCATCCACCCTAGACTCGGGAGTCGAGGGTATCTATCTAAGATAGATACGGTATTGATTTGGTGCCTTAAATCTGGGCACCACTTCAATATTTATCCTCTACTGCTCGCCAACATGATAAATGGCAAAGTAAGCGACTCTGGGTGTCTTCCTTACGGGATGCTCATTATGCTCATACTCCAGCACTTCCGGGTGCCTCTGTCAGCCTCCGAGGCTCAGGATGTTAGACCGACGGACATCATCAATGTCTCATCACTGAAGAAGATGGGATGTGCGGTTCGAGACGGTTTTCTCCATCCAAAATCTGGGAAGCGCTTACGGATACGAGGAGATGAGAGTGATGATGATGAAGAGGAGGAGACTACTGTCTATGCTGATATGGTTACTGACACCCGAGCATCTCTGATTGGTGACTCGAGTACTGGTCAGGCTGGATATGGAGACATACTTCAGGCTATCTCGAGCCTTTAGATGACAATGGAGTCCGATTTCTAGTCCATGCAATCCGAGTACCAGAGGTTGAGCTCCTCCATCGACCACCTATGGGACGACTTCGAGTTACATCGAGAGCACACCGAGGGTTCCCTAGCTGAGATTAAGGAACTTCTTCATGATGGCTTGGACTCTCCTGCTCCTTGAGTTTTTGTTTTCCTTCTTATGTACTTAGGGTTTTCTAGCTTTTACCACATAGCACAGACATATTTTATATTATTTTGTCTTAGTTATGTCTCTATGAAGCCCGTTCTTGTATTGAATTTTTATATATGATGTTATGTTTTTATTAGCCATATTTCATATATCTATTTACATCATTTGTGATATGTTTGCGTAGTTTCAAACTGCTTTTATTCACGAAAATGCTATGAAACTGATAATGCTTGTATGAAAACTTTCGGTTCTTTTCGGGAAAGCTTTTGAAATCCGAATGAAGCCAAAATTTTGCATATAGGTTTGTTTAATCATTCTCTAGATGACTGTAGTGGATAAGTAGCTCATTTTTTGATTTCTAGCCCCTTTGGTTGCTGTTGTCAAAACGGGAGAGAAAAATGAGAAAAACCGATAAAAACTAAGTAAAAGAAACCAATGCATAGATTTAGGGGGAGCACTGCTTCAAAACTTATTCTTTGATTGGTTGAGTTAATTATGGTTGATTGAAATATATATATGAACTGCGTTTGCCTGTTTACAGGGTGGTTTTATTCAAAAAACAGAGGAGATTCTGTCCGATTTTTCGTAAAAATCAAACACTTCGCCTTTTTATCTGTTTTCTCATAATCAGTTTTGTCATCATCAAAAAGGGGGAGATTGTTGACCCTCACCCATATTTTAATGATGACAAAACACAACTGTTATTATACTAACTAAGTGTAGTAAGCGACAAAAGTGTTCAACCAAGGATCAAAGTTCAAGAACTCAAACTGAATCAAATTATCAAGTGAAGACTGAAGAACTAGTATAGGTTTAAGGTTTTAGAACCAATGTAAGTCTCACTTATACACTGTAATAGCTTGTTCAATGGCTCGAACAAAAAGGTTTTCTAAACCGATTGTTTTAAAACAAACATTTTAAATTAAAACAGAAAAACTGGGTTGGAAGACAACCCAGTCGACTGGGTACATATACCAGTCGACTGGTATATGAGATAGTAGGTCTCCAGTCGACTGGGTCATTCATACCAGTCGACTGGATAAAATATACCAGTCGACTAGATACCCAGAAGGTCTGAAAACATGATTTTTTCAAGTTAACCCAGTCGACTGGTAGTTCAAAAATATGACCGTTGGACTCCAAATCTGAACGTTTTAAAGCAAATTTTTTTCAAATTAAAGTCCTAACGGCCATATTATTTGATTGCTATATAAACTCATTCAATTGAGCATTCAATAACAGGCTGCATACATTCCAAAAGAGTTGATCTCACACAATCAAGTTTTTATACTCTTAAAACACAAAAAGCTTTGAAATATTCTTATTGAGCCATTCTTCAAGCTTTACTTTTAAAGGGAGACATTATTCAGTTGTATAAGCTTCCATTAGCTGTTTTTCTACTATTTACTTTACATCATCTTTGTAAAGGGATTACTTCCGAAAGGAAGGGGATAGCTTCCGAGAGGAAGGGATTGTAAGGTTTGTACAACACCGAAAAAGTGGACGTAGGGTCGGAGCGAATCCGATATTGCCGAACCACTATAATATGAGTTTGCATCCTCTTCTCTCTAAACTCTTTATTTACAACATAGTACTTGTTTTAATTGTTTACTGCTTATTCGTTTTTATAAACTTGTATTAATTCCGAAAAAAGTTTTAAAAACCCAATTCACCCCTCCTCTTGGGTTGAAACCTCGATCTACATTTAGGAAAACCTTGTGTTTCAAAATATTTGAAAGTTTCTTAAGGATTCAAAGTGATTTTTGAGGGAAACAGATTATTTTCGTAGAGGAATTTTGCTGAAACTCGGGTTACCAATTGGCTGGGGGCTTCCTCTAGTCGACTCGTATTCCCAGTCAACTGGTTAAAGTGATAGAAGCTTTTGGAAGTGTTCTAGTCGGCTGGATCAAGTACCCAATCGACTAGGTCAAGTTGATTTTCCAAAAATGTGATTTTCTCTTCAGTTTTTGAATGCGAAAGTTTTCCCAAATTGATTTTAATGTTTGTATAATTTGAAAATATGATTAAAACACCTTTAAACAATTAGTATTCATAAAAATTATAGTGTTTTTGAGGTTCAAAGTATTGAAAAAGGGCCAAAATCCATGATTTCTTTGATTTTGGTTTTGTGCTAAGTGCGTTCGCGATATTTAAGGTGTGTAAATACCTTGGGTTCCTAATATTTTTTTATTTAAAGATATTAATGGGGGTTAGATGTTGTTTCGCTTCTAGGTGCAGGTGGTGGTTATCGTTAAAGATCAATAGAGTAGTTTGAGATTAGTTATGGAGCATGTACGAAGTGAGTAAATCTTACTTTTAGTAAGCGTATTAGTTTATTAGAGTAAAAATTAAAAAAAGAAATATATGATGACATGATTAATCATGGGACTCACAATAGTAGAACTATAAGAGCTGTGAGCATAAGAGATTTTAGTGCGCAAATCGTAAAGAATAATGTTATGAAGATTATACAAAAATGTGTTGAGTTACAATTGTGCAAAGATTGGTTATAAAATTGATTTGATATAGTCGTTCTTGAGAAATTTTGATACGTGTCACTATAATGAAAGTGATTGATTGTGTT
Source organism: Bretschneidera sinensis (assembly GCA_023935145.1). NCBI lineage: Eukaryota > Viridiplantae > Streptophyta > Magnoliopsida > Brassicales > Akaniaceae > Bretschneidera > Bretschneidera sinensis. Next base: position 108,763,908 of record CM043698.1, read on the forward strand.
GTAATGAGATTGTGATGTAATCGATTGATGGATGCTATTTACATATTCATTGCTTCATGAATGCATTTCACGCTATATATATATAGTTAGAGTATTATAAGAGGAGGGAGTGGTGAGATTGCGGTAGGTTCATTCCCATAAGGGTTGTAAGGGTACCGAATGTTATTGGACTACAAGACTTCTGAAGAGGGATCCATTGTGATTTGATATGATGATTTCACGTACTGGTATGTAAGGAGATGTTCCCATAATGATGAGATTAGACCAGTGAGGGAAAATGATATGATTGTGTATTTTATTGCATTGCAATTCATGGATGCATTGTGATGATTGGCTCATGAGGGGTGTGTGTTATAATTGGGCCATGAGGGGCGTGTGTTATGATTGGCCCATGAGGGGCATATGTTGTGATTGGCCCATGAGGGGTGTGTATTGTGATTGGCTCATGAAGGGCAGGTGATATGTTGAGGATGATGAGGGGCATAAATGTTGTTTGTGGTAATAGAAAGGTGTTAAGATAGAAACTCTCCATATATTTGTTGAGCCTATGTTGTATATAATGTGTTAAGAATCATATGTTCAAAATTAAACGAAGAAAAGAAAATTTGGTGAACTCTTGTCTAAATGATAGCTTTGGTCATGTAAATGAGAAAGTAATTAGAGGAAACTTAAGGGCTATATTACATGTAGTTAGGAATTAAATAATTTCTACGTTGAAGCTTATAATTAAAATGATAATTCTTCTATTACGATTACTTTTAGTAATGTGTTTCTCACTATGCTTTTTAGCGCACCCTTTTGTGTTTACTAACATTTCAGGTAGTACTGGAAAACTTATGGTCAAAGTTGAAGAGAACTCTTAAAGACTCTTGACTACGGTATCCTCATCCTTTGGGTTTTTTTTTTCAGAGTTTAAAAATCTTTTTTTTAATATGGCATAGGTTCTGTAAAAGAAAATATAAGAGACTTGTAAAGGGGTAGTTTTCTTTTATTTGCGTTTAGATAAAGTTTGACATTTTGTAAAGATTATTTGGATATAAATTTGTGATCGTGTAAACTTGTGATGCTTAAAAGAATGTTTTTATTCTTGGTGAGTTTTGTATGTTCGCATCTAGGTCTGAGTTCTCGAAGCTAAAAGGTGATTATACCTGATCGGGTAGAGCCCACCCGGGGATGGGTCATTACATTTTTGGTATCAGACCTTTAGGTTTAAGGTATTGTAAACTAGTTGCATGGTGCATGGGATCATTGTAGAAAGTCGATTACATAGTGATGAGAGTCATAAAATGCATCTTAACAGTACTTAATTGTTGGCATTTTAGGGTTGATCTAGATTTTAATTACACTTTTATATGTTAACAACTCAAAGTATCATTCTTGGATCATTGATCTATTTCGGTGCATTTTTAGTTACTTTAAGTTCAAAAGAGGAGGAAAAGTTATCGTTGCTTGAAGCACAAAGACTTGAGGCATACCGGAGTGAAGGCATGGTTGTGGAAGGACAAATGAAGAAAAATCAAGTCTTGAATGTGTGCATTGCGGCCTGAAAATATCCAAGCCTCGACCTCCAGAACCAAGCAAAAAGAGCAAGAAAGAAGCTTTAGTGAGAGGTGCAGTGCCCACTGATGAGAGGTGCGGCCTCCAAAAGCAAGAAGAAAGCCCACTGATGAGAGGTGCGGTGCCCACACGATCCCTTTCTCCGAGTTATGACCTAATTAGGACTTTAATGATTGTTTAAACCCTAAAACACCCTTGGACCTTTTGTATTATAAATAGACCACTTAAGGTTTAAGAGAAGGACAATCATTAGAGGCCGGAGGCCGGGGAAAACATCATGAAGGCTGCCACATTCTCCCCCATGGTCAACTAATCACCAAGTAAGGCGAAGAGATGAATCCCTAGGTGTAGTCGTTCTTATCTTCCATTATTGATTCAGTTGTAATTTGGATTTATTATCAAAACATTGTATGAGTTACTCTTCAATTTAATTAGAAGATTTATCTCTTAATCCGGTAATTGTATCTTTCTGCTCCATATAAGTCTAGTCATGCTTTTCTTATGTGATGTTGTTTGGGCATGATTGAGTCCAGTAGATTTATCTTTTAGGTTTGTCCATTACTGCAATAATATCATTAAAAATATATTGTCGTTTCTTGATAAATCTATAGGATAGGTCATGTGTGCTTAACTCGAAAGTAAAGAGTAATTCATATCAATTACATTAGGGTTTATATATGTGCTTGATTGAATATTTGCCGATTGCTTGTTTGGGAGTTGAAACTTGCAATTGAGATAAAAACAATTGAATTGAAATTAGAATAAGGCAACGAACCTAGGGAGGATTCCCAGAACCTTGTTGCTTCCATTATATTTTTCATTACAATTACAAAAATTTCTCACATTACTCAAATTCTCTCGTTTAACTTTTATCGTTCGTTTTAAGGTTTGCACTTTCTCTTGTAGATCGTTTGTCTCCCTGTGGAATCGACACCCCAAAACTGTGCTACAACTACCGCGTTATACTTTAGGCATAATCACATAGGGTTAAAAAGGATGCCTTTTAGGAGTTATAACCAAAAATGGTTTAGGTGGGGGTAAAATGTCATGAGAATTAATTATAGTCGATTTATGTATGAGTGTTGTATAAATTTGGTATTGTTTTGAATGACCTTGTGATGTTGTGAATTGCAATAGTGATGCCTTAAAATGAGAATTATGGATGTGAATATTTTGATGTAATTAAATGTTTGATTGTTGTGGTATTCATGTGTGGTTTAGATTTTATTATGTGGTTTAGTTGTTGGTAGAGATGTTGAAAAGTGAGGAGTGAGAAGGAGATTTCCTCTTAAAGTAGTTTTATATGAAACTGTATGAACTTTAGCATTTATTAAAAGAACTATGTTGAGTTATATGTGAACATTTATTTGATATTTTTCTTTTCATATTGTGTATGTTAAAGATCTAGTAAATAATAATGGTGCAAATACCTTGTAATGTGTGGCCTAAGCAGTGACTATTGTTTATACTGTAAGTCGAAATAGATGAATTTATCAATGAGAAGTTAATGTGTTTATACTTGGGTGTTAAGTATGAGAAAAGGAAGTCATTGAATATCAGAATTTGGGGTACTTTGAAAGTTTGGGTTGTGTTATCTATTAGAAAACATGGGGAAGTTCGAGAGTTAGGAAGTAGTACCGATTCATAGAAGTTGTAAGTAGATAGTTAGGATGTGGGACTTAAAAAGGGTGATTAAAGTATAGGTAAGTGTTGGGAAACCACCTCTTAAGAATGCCGAGGTGATGATCTTCCAAACACCCAAGTCTAGAATGACTTGTACAAACAAATACAACAACCAAAGCAAGAAAGAAAGAACACAGCAATTGTTATCGAGGTTCGGCAATAGCCTACGTCCTTGTGAGTTCCTCTGAACTCTCTACACTAAATCAATGAGTTCTTACAAGTTACAGCAACTCCACTCCAAGAAACCCAAGTTCTTTAAGAACCAAGAAGAGAAGAAAGAAAGTGACATAACTATTACAAAAACACTCTACCCACAATCTATACTACTTCTCTTTTTACAACCAACCTTTCTTTTGAGATCTATTCTAGTGCCTCTCCTGTGTTTTGTGTCTTTGCACTCTCACACTTGCACTGTAACTCTCTTGTATGATGATCACTTATATGTCACAACGTGTTGAGATTGAAGGTAAGTGACCCTTTATATAGTGCACCAACTTCTTGACCATTCTTGAAGGTCAATATCCACCCTTAGATCTTAAGGACTAATCATCTATAGCCCTTCATCAATCCTTAGTGATCTTGTGCATTTTGAACATGCATCCACTCACTTAACAAAGGCTGAACCAATGTGCATCAGTGTGCCTTTAGGCCATGGCCTAGAACAGGGCATGCCGCAGCCTGGAGTGTGCTGAAACTTCACAATGTTGCATCCATTCTGGGCGCCGTGGCCTTGGGGAGGCTGAGCGGCAGTGCACACCTCCTCCAAGTCTTCTCCTTTGCTAGGTACCCCACCTTAGAAGAGCTGAGCCGTGGCGCACACTGGTGTGCACATTTTCTGGAGTTGCTGCAAGGTGAGGCGCCACACATATGTGCTGAAGCGCCAAGACTTGAGGCTGAACCTCTTCAAACCATGTTTAAACCTTAGACAAACACAAAAAATCTCTACCTTTGTCTAAGCGATTAAACCCAAACCCACTGTGTAGAGAACTCAATATCCAAACTCATCTTGAGTCATCATATCAACCAACTCCAATCCTAAGTAGTCCAAGGCAATGATTGAACTTAGAGGTAGAACCTTGGTACCTAAATCTGCAGGATTTTCCTCCGTGGATAGCTTGTCCTCATGAATGCATCATTCTGTAACATTTTCCTGAATGAAATGATACCAAACATCCATGTGCTTTGTCCTCTCATGGAACACCAGATTCTTACACAAGTGCAACGCACTTTGACTATTCGAATACATCACCACCTGCTCTTTCAGGACCTTCAACTCTTCCAACAACCCTTTGCACCACATAGCCTCCTTAATGGCTTCTGTTGCTGCTATATACTCAGCCTCAGTTGTTGAGAGTGCTACCACAGGCTGCAGCTCAGCCTTCCAACTTATACAACATCCGTTTAAGTTGAATAAGTAGGAGGTAATCGATCTTCTTTTATCTTGGTCTGCTCTATAGTTTGAATTTGCATAACCCTCAAGACAGATAGACCTACCCCTCTTCTCATAAATCAGCCCTACTTCTGGGCTTCCCTTCAGGTACCTCAACAACCACTTCATCCCAAGCCAATGCTCCTTTCCGGGATTACTTATAAACCTGCTGAGAACACTTATTGCATGAGCAATATCAGGTCTAGTGCTTACCATGGTGAACATAACTGAACCAACCGCACTAGAGTAAGGGACCTTTTCCATTTACTTCTTCTCTGCCTCCGATCTCAGAAATTGATCCCTAGAGAACTTGAAATAACCAGCAAAGGGAACCTTCACTTGTTTGCTATCTTCCATAGAGAACTTAGATATCATCTTCTCTATATAGGAAGTTTGAGAGATCTTCAACCTGTTTCTCTCCCTTTCCCAGATTATATTCATCCCAAGGATCTTCTGTGCATGGCCAAGATCCTTCATCTCAAACTCCACATTGAGTTAAGATTTCAATTCTTTTATCCTCTCCATGCTGCTCCCAACCAGCAACATATCATCAATATAGATGAGGATGATCACCATTTCCTCCACCTTGTGCCCCTTGCAATACAAGCACGAATCATAATAGCTCCTCATGAAACCCATGCTTGTTACAAAGGAATCAAACCTTTTATTCCATTACTGAGGTGATTGCTTCAGGCCAGAGAGAGATTTCTTCAATTTGCACACCAACTCTCCCTGCCTTCCTTCCTCATAGCCTTTGGGTTGCCTCATGTAGATGGTCTCATCACGTCCTCTATGTAAGAGCGATGTCTTCACATCAATTTGCTCGATTTCCCATATCGTCTTGTACTTCACAACCGGTGAGAATATTTTGTTGAAATCTATGCCTTCTTTTTGTGTGAACCCCTTTGCCACTAGCCTAGCTTTATGCCGGACTTCATTCCCTGGAGTGTTCCTTTCTTTGATCTTGTAGATCCATCTACAATCCACAACTCTCTATTTTTTTTGGTTTGGGCACCAATTCCTAAGAGTTGTTCTTCCTCCATAGCTAGCTATCACTTTGACGAATCCTTACATTCCATGGCTTCCCTGTAAGTTTATGGTTCAACCATTCCTCCTTCTGTCTAAGGAGCTGTTACATTAGCATTCGCAAACCCATATCTCAAAGGTGGTTTAACCACCCTCCTTTCCCGGTCCTTGTGAGCTAGTAGTCATTCTGACTTGCTACATTATCTCCTTCTAGTTCAGCCTCCTCTTGACTATCCTGATCATAGCCTTTTTTAATGGGCTTTACTTGGTCCGAACCCTCTTACCTTCCTTGCTCTACCTGAACTGAATTTTCCTTGATGCTATGCTTCACAAATTCCGGACTGGTTAGCTCATTATCCCCTGCAGGGTTAGTTTTCTCCAAGTAGGGAAATAACAATTCATTAAAAATAACATCCCTACTTATTATGAGTTTCATTCCTTTTGGTTCTAAGGACCACAACCTATACCCCTTAACCTCATCACCATACCCTAGAAATACACATTTTCTAAACCTTGGGTTAAGTTTATCATCCTTTTGATGTGCAAATGCAGCACACCTAAAAGTCATAAGGTTGCCCAACTCAAGGGGTTTCCCACTCCATATTTCCATAGGAGTCTTGAGCTCTAAAACTCCAGAGGGTGATCTATTTACCAAGTATGCAACAGTAGACAAAGCTTCCCCCCAAAAATATTTTGGTAATCCGGATCCTATTAACATGCCTAACCTTTTCCATAAGGGTTCTATTCATAATTTCAGCAACTCCATTTTGCTGAGTTGTTTTTACAACCGTTCTATGTCTTAGAATGCCATTTAATTCACAGAATTTATCAAAATCCTTATTACAAAATTCTAAGCCATTATCAGTTCGTAAAGCCTTAACTACTCTACCCATTTGAGTCTCCAATAACTTTTTCCACACAACAAATTTATTCAAAGTATCTGATTTATTTTTAAGCAAATAAACTCAAACCTTTCTTGAATAATCATCAATTAAAGATTGAAAGTAAAAATTACCTCCCCATGGTGGTGTTCTTGTTAGTCCCCAAAGGTCCGAATGAATGTAGTCAAGAATCCCCTTAGACTTGTACACTCCGGTGTTGAAGCTGACCTGGTGTTGCTTCCCAAGAATGCAACACTCGCAGAAATCAAGTTTCTCTACTTTGTCTCTTCCAAGTAGACCATCCTTGCTAAGAACTTGCAGGCCCTTTTCGCTAATATGTCCCAAGCAAGTGTGCCAAAGGGCTGCCTTATCCATCCCAACCATCAAGCTTGTTGCTTGATCCTTGATTTCTATCTCTTTGATCATCTTATAGAGTCCATCCTTTCTTGCTACTTTGATCACTACCAAAGATCCATTGGTCACCTTGATCTTTCCTCCCTCTGCTTTGTATGAATACCTGATGAGAGTCATAAAATGCTTCTCAACGGTGGTTAATTGTTAGCATTTTAGGATTGATCTCGGTATTTATTGCGCTTTTATGTGTTAATAACTCTAAAGTAATATTATTGGACCACTGACTTATTTCAGTGCAATTTTCAGGTACTTTGAGTTTAAAAGAGAAAAAGAAGCGATCGCTGCTCAAAAGGCCAAGATCCTATACTTTTAGAAGGATAAGATGGACTGCTACCTGTAATGCGATCGAGTGCACAAGCACCAAAAAGTACTCTGCAGTACAACTGCGATCGAGTGCACAAGCAGTGCGATCGAGCGCACATCCCATATCGACAAAGAAGTACTCTGTAGCGCAACTGCGATCGAGCACACCAATCTGTGATCGAGTGCACATGCGATCGAGCACACTAAGGCTACGATCGAGCACACTCGGGCAATATCCCACATCAGTTAGAAAACACATATCACTCTGGGAGTTTGCCTATATAAGACCCACTCCACTTCAGCTTTAGGGATCAATCGAAGAATCTGAGATCATCATAAAGTGAATCCAGAGGGCCTTTAGGAGTAATCCAGATGGGTCCTTAGGAGGAATCCGAAGTACTTTTGGAGGGCAAGCTGAGGAATCGTCGAAGCTTTCGCTACCAAGGGGGAGATGATCGTTGAGAGGTCGGAGGCAACACGAGGATGCATGAGCCCCATGGCCGGCTAGTCTCCAAATAAGGTGAAGGGATGAATCCCTAGGTGTAGTTGTTCTTATTTTCCTTTATTTGATTCAGTTGTAGTTTGGTATTATTTTCATTAAACATTTTTATGTTTTATTCTTTAATTTAATTAGTAGATTTCTTATTAGTTCGATGATTGCATGCTTTTTTTTCTTCTTCATATAAGTCTAGTCATGCTCTTCTTATGTGTAATTATTTGGGCGTGATTGAGTCCGGTAGATCTCTTTTATAGATTTTTCCATTGCCGTGGTATTGTCATTTAGATATATCGTCGTCTCTTGATAATTTATAAGTTAGGTCATGTGTGCTTGAAAGTAAAGAATAATTCATATCAATTACATTAGGGTTTATACATGCACTTTGATTGAATATTTTCTGATTGTCTGTTTGGGATGTGAAACTTGCAATCGAGACAAAAACAATTGAATCAAGTTAGGATTAGGGCAACGAACCTAGGAAGGATTTTCGGAGCCTTGTTGTTTCTTTATTATATCCATCAAATCTATTTACACAATTATATTTTTCTCACAATTCGGATTCTGGTATTTGATCTTTATCGTTTTTTGTTGAGGTTCACACCTTCTTTTGTAGTTATCTTGTTTCCCTGTGGAATTGACACCCCAAAGTTGTACTACAATTACCGCGTTATACTTTGGGTGTAATCAATACCCTATGGAATCCAACTGCCCCAATGAGATCAAATTCCTCTTCAAATCTAGAAGATACCTCACATTCCTCATCAGCCTTGTGACTCCATCAAACATCCTCAACTGGAGGTCTCCTATCCCCCTCACTTGGCAAGAAGTATCATTCTCTAAGAAAACCTTTCCATAATTGGTTTATTGGAAATTCTTGAACCATTCCTTGTGAGGGCACATGTGATAACTGCACCCGAAATCTAGGATCCATTTCTCGTTGCGTTGCCTCCTGCTCACATTTGAGCACACAACAAGAACATCATCTTGTTGTTCTCCTTTGGCAACCAAAGCCTCTCCATTGTTGGTATGGCTTCCTCCTCTCTCATCCCATATCTTCTTCTTGCAATATTTCCTGAAGTGACCCTTTTTGTTGCAGTAGAAGCATCTCTTTCCTCCAAATCTTGTTTTGGAATGAGATCTCTCATGGCTCTGCGCTCTACCTCTTAATTTCTCCCAGTAGTTTCCATGAATGCTACTGCCATTTCGAGTTGCTGGCCTTCCTCTAATGAACAACCCTTCTTTACTTGATGCTTCCCTCATCTTGGCTTTGAAATCATGAGCCCTTATGGCATTGATCACAATTTCCTTGGTTAAAGTATCTCTTTCATACTCAATAGCATTAATCAAATTATCAAAACAATTAGGAGGAGAATTCAACAAAATAACAACCAATTGTTCATCCAGGAATGTAATGCTACAATTATTCAAATCTTGAACTAGCTTATTAAACACATCAAGATTATCTTGCAACTCCTTACGAGGATCCATTTTAAAAGAAAAGATTCATTTAAGAAGATAAATCTTATTAGGGAGAGTTTTGGTAAGAAACAACTCATCTAGTTTCTTCCATATGACAGTAGGATCTTCTGAGTCTTCGCACTCCCTTGTGACACTATCCGACATGTGTAAGAAAATGGTGCTGTATGCCATCTTCTTCATCTCAATCCACTGGACTTCCATGATACTTGCTGGAAAAGTGTCATCTTCTCTAATCACCAAGTCCACTTTCTGTTGCATAAGAACAACCTTGATCTTCCACTTCCAAAGGGCAAAGTCTCACTTTCCATCAAACTTCTCAACATAGAAATTTGAAGCCATCTTGCGGAGAAAATCCCAGATTTATGCAGCACCCACAATTGCTTTCTAACTTCTTCTAAACTTCAAGAACATGATCGAAGAAGGATCTCAATACCGTTCTTGAATCACCCTCAAGAACACGATTTGATCTTGATCTTTATTTCATTCTTGAATCACCCAAGAAGTTGATTTTTGATTCTTGGAGTCTTGACTCCGATACCTTCTGTTATTGCTTCGATACCCGCTCTTCAAAGCTCCTCTGGCTCTGATACCACTGTTGGGAAACCACCTCTTAAGAATGCCCAGGTGGTGATCTTTCAAACACCCTAGTCTAGAATGACTTGTATAAACAAATACAACAACCAAAGCAAGAAAGAAAGAACACAACAATTATTATCGAGGTTCGGCAATAGCCTACATCCCTGTGAGTTCCTCTAAACTCGCTGCACTAAATCAATGAGTTCTTACAAGTTATAACAACGTCACTCCAAGAAACTCAAGTTCTTGAAGAACCAAGAAGAGAAGAAATAAAGTGGTAGAATTATTACAAAAGCACTCTACCCACAATCTATACTACTTCTCTCTTTACCCAGCCTTTCTTTTGAGATCTATTATAGTGCATCTCCTGTGTTTTGTGTCTTTGCACTCTCACACTTGCACTTTAACTCTCTTGTATGATGATCACTTATATGTCACAATGTGTTGAGATTGAAGCTAGGTGACCCTTTATATAGTGCACCAACTTTTTGACCATTCTTGAAGGTCAATATCCACCCTTAGATCTTGAAGACTAATCATCCATAGCCCTTCATCAATCCTTAGTGATCCTGTGCGTTTTGAACATGCATCCACACACTTAACAAAGGCTGAACCAATGTGTATCAGTGTGCCTTCAGGCCGCAGCCTAGAACAGGGCATGCTGCAGTCTAAAGTGTGTTGAAACTTCACCATGTTGCATCCATTCTGGTGCCGCAGCCTGCGGGAGGCTGAGCCGTGGCGCACACCTCCTCTAGGTTTTCTCCTTTGCTGGGCACCATACCTTGGAAGAGCTGAGCCGCGGCGCACACTAGTGTGCACAATTTCTGGAGTTGCTGCAAGGTGAGGCACCACACACTTGTGCTGAGGCGCCAAGACTTGAGGCTGAACCTCTTCAAACCATGTTTAAACCTTAGATAAACACCGACAGTAAGAGTATAAATGGATTTACGAGAATAAAAAAGTAGAAGTAAGTTGTTGGATAAGTGGTTAGCGTAAATAATAAGCTGTAGTAGGGAGTGAGCAAGTTAAAAATGAGAGGTACAAGTTAGGTAGAAGAATGATGGCGTTGGGTAAATTATAAGTGAAAATTTGGTGGTGTTTTGGGACTTTAAAAAAGATAATAAAGGAAGTATTTTGGAAAGTATGAATTATTATGAGAGAAGTAGTAAATGAGAAAGAGTATTAGAAAGAATGGTGATTAGTGAAAGTACGATATATATTCTTATTGAAGGAAACTGCTATTTAATTGATGTACCAATGAATTATAGTATAGGAGACCAAGAGTTCAGTAAGATATAATAGTATTAGAACGATTATAGTAAGAGAGAAATAGGTATGGAATTCAAGGCCAAAGGATTATTGGATGTAGGATTATAGTACAGTTATATAATGAACGGTTTGATATTGAGGCACTTAGTTAATAATAAGGACTTGAAAACTATCAGTAATACTAAAAAAGAGTGAGGTTTGCAAGAGGAAAGTTATTAATTTAAGATCAATGAAGTTTAGAGTACACTAGAAAAGAATAACATTGGGAGAGATGGCTGTTAAAGGAGATAGTTAAAGAGATTAAGGATTACTAAACGTTGTGAATTTGTGTGGGAGCTAAATTTCAAGTGAAAGAAAGATTTTAAATATGTCAAAGAGTTATCGGGAAGCATTTAGGAGTTGAAAGTAGAATTTTACTAAGTAGATAAAGGAAAACTGTGTAGATAAGATATTAAGTGGTTTTTTTCTAGAAATTTTGATTTCTTAACGGACTAGAAGGAGAAACAAGAAAAGAAAAAGAAGTTGAAAGTATGATTGAGTGGAGAGAAACATTTTGAATGTGTAAAGATTTGTTAGAAAGATAGAAATTGAATAAAGAAATGAAGATAGTATAGTTTGGTGAGTTAATAAAGAGAGTTGAGTGAGAAGTAAGGAATTTGTGCTACTACCCCAACTACTACAAGAAGAGGAGGATAAGTGAATCTGAGAAAAGTGATAGGTTTTGTTGTTAGGATGAAAGGGGGATGGAGTAACGTAATAAGAATAATAATAAATAGAGAGTATATTAAATTAGATATGAGGACTTGAGAATTTGTGTTTGAATTATGTTCAATTAAAGATTTTTATGAAGTTAATTTAGAAAATTTTGAAGCCATCAATAATTTTGGAGATGGACTGATTGAAAAGAAAAAAAAGGAGTACAAATATAAGGAGTTGGGTTGGGGATGAGATAAAAGTTCAAGTTTTAGAAGAAGAGACTAAAAGTAATTTAAGATGTTATGTGTATGAATGAGTAAGGAGATTGGAAATTTGGAAGATTGTTTGTTCAAGAAATAAAAGTGTGAATTAATTAATGCAAAGGCTATAGTTACAAGGTTGATCTTGGAGTAGAAAAATTGTCTAAAATGTATCTTTAAGAATCTTTTAAGTCAGAGAAATATTGATTTGACTTGAGGTATAGAGTATATAACATTAGGAATGAGTAAAAGATTTGATCTATGAAGATAAATAAAAGAATGGAAAGGTTCTAAGTGGGTGGTAAATTAAAGTGTGATAAATAAAAAAAAAGTTATGTAAGTAAAATTATTGGGAGTAAAAGTCAAAGACTTATTAAACAAGTTATATTTTAGGGCAAGTAAGTGATAAAGTTGGAGAAGAAATTGTAAAATGGAATTGTTAGCTATAAATGGTTTATCATTGTATAAGCGATGTTATGAAATGGATTATGACGTATCATTGGTTGTTAGAGAAAAACTAATTAATTGGAGTTGTAGTAGAGAGTAAATGTGTTTAACTATTATTACCTTCATGAGTCATATATAAGTTATCTGCTAGCATAAACTAGTAAAGAAAATGGGTGAATTAAAGTTTGGTGGAAAAATTTAATGAGGAAATCTAAGATAGAACTAAAATATCCGTTGAGAAAAGAAAGTAAGTTACCAAATGGATCATTCTTGTTAGATAAATACTAGAAAATTTGTGAGTGATTATGGAGGGTGGTTTGTAAATGGCTTAATGGCTATTTCATTTCTATAGGTGAAGTTCAAATTGTGAAGTAAAGGGATTGAGGATTTGAGCAAAGGACTAAGTTGTATTAAATACAAAGTTTTTATAACATTGTTGATAGATCCTAAGTATATGGAACAATTAGGGAGGAAGTTGTAGGATGATAAGAGAAAATGGTTAGTCGGTAAGTCGCCGTGTAAAGAGATATCTTTGGAGAAAATGAAACTTTTAAGTCATAGCATATTTGAGAACCCTAAAGCATGAATTTGAGATAGAAATTGAAAGGATTTGGAGAAGATATGAGATGGTAGAGATTTTGTTTTGAAGTCAAAAGTGAAAAGAAAGATGTATGAAAGGTTATAGTAAAATAAGACGTAGTTTATTAACATAATACATTAGGTTTCTAATGATAAATTTGTTAATCGACAACGATTTTGAGAATTCAAGTTGATGGACGATAGAAGCCTAACCATGTCTTGGCAATATTGAAGAAAGTAAAGAGTTTGAAAGCGTATTTGAGATTTTAGGATAGATCAGGAAAGTGTTAATCCTGATGTTTGGTGAACCCTGGTCAAGGAATATTTCGAAGACGAAATTTTTATTAGTGAGGGAGAATTGTAGAGCATGATACTTTAAATTTAAATAATTTAAATCTTGGGATTTCACCTTGACGCATTTTTGGAGTACTTGTCTAGTTTGAGCTTGACTTAATTCGTTTTGAGACTAGTAAAAACTTATAAGCAAGTAAATAAGTTAAGGTTTAGTAAATAAAAGGCGTATTGGGGAAATGTTAAGTTTTTAAAAAGTTTTGGTGTAATTAATGAAAGAAAGGAAGAGTGGTATGGTGAAAAGTGAGAAAATAGAAATGAAGAGGGGTAAATGAGCAATAAAGCTAGAGTTGGAGTATAAAAGGGGAGGGAGAACTTAGATTTTGTGCATGGCGCTAAAGGAAGCGAGAAAGAGAAGACAGAAAAAGAGAAAATGAGAGGAAAGAGAGAGGAAAGAAAGGAAGAGAAAGAAAATGAAGAAGATTGAAGAAATTGGAAAGGATTTTGGGTAAGGACTTGTCTTTCTTTATTTTAATGGTTGAGTAAATTCATTAATTTAAGGATTTAGTCCATGGAAATGAGATTTTTGAAGAAAATTTTGAGAAAAACCTAAGTTGGTTTCAAGTTTGTGTCTCGTGCTAAGTTTATTAATTTGAAGATTTTAACTTGAGATTATTGCTATGGGTAATGCAGAGTTTTATCTTAAAACTTTAGGAAAACCTTGTATTTCAAAAGATTTGAAACTTTCTTTTGGATTCAAAGTGATTTTTGAGGGAAAAAGATTATTTTCGTAGAGGAATTTTGCTGAAACTCGGGTTACCAGGGCTTCGTCCAGTCGACTGGATGTTGTATCAAGGGGTACCAATTGACTAGTATAAGTACCAAATCGACTAAGTAAAGTGGCAGAAGCTTCTGGAGGTGTTTCAAATGACTAGATCAAGTACCTAATCAATTACGTCAAGTTGATTTTCCAAAAATGTGATTTTCTTTTCAGTTTTTGAATGCGAAATTTCCCATATTTATTTTAATGTTTGTATACTTTGAAAGTATGATTAAAAAACCTTTAAAAAATTTAGCATTCATAAAAATTAAAATGTTTTTGAGGTTCAAAGTAAATAAGAAAGTAATTGGAGGAAAATTAAGGACTGTATTACACGTAGTTATTAATTAAATAATTTCTATGTTGAAGCTTATAATTAAAATGATAATTCTTCTACTACAATTACTTATAGTAATGTGTTTCTCATCATGCTTTTCAGCTCACTTTTTGTGTTTACTAACATTTCAAGTAGTACCAGTAAACTTATGGTCAAAGTTGAAGGGAGTTCTTAAAGACTCTTGACTACGGCATCCTTGCCTTTTGGGTTTTTTTAGAGTTTAAAAATCTTTTTTTATTATAGTCTAGTGTCTGTAAAGAAAATATTCGAGACTTGTATAAGGAGTTTTCTATTATTTGCGTTTAGATAAAGTTTAACGTGTTGTAACAATTATCTGGATATAAATTTATGATCAGATAAACTTGTGATGCTTGAAAGAATGTTTTCATTCTTGGTGAGTTTTTTATGTTCGAATATAAGTCTGAGTGCTCGAAGCTGAAAGGTGAAGATACCTCAGTGGGTAGGGCCCACCCTGAGATGGGTCATTATACTTTTACCCTCACCCCACTCCTATTTTATTTGTCCCCTAGATGTGAGTTACAGGTTTTGAAAGGATCCTTATGAGAGATGGCGAGATGACTTCATTGTAGGTAGTCAAAAAAAGACATCCTCAACATTGTTTTGTGTCTGAAGTTGTAAATTTTCCTAAAGACACATGCATAAAGTCAGTCTTCTAATTGAATTTGTATAATCTTGAATGTATGTTGTATTAATCGAACTTTAGTTATGATAAATTGTATTTGGGACATGTCCAGTTTGTGCTCGGTGCTTAAAGGTGATGATTCGGTCTCGGGTAGGGCCCACCTAGGATGATTCTTTATATTTTTGGTATCAAAGCTTTAGGTTTAAGGTTTTGTAGACTCTAGTTTTATGAGTATGGTGCATGGGGAGTTTGTAAAGAGTTGCTTGTTTAGGGTTAGAGAGATATCATTTAGGAAGTGTAGCTAGTATTGGAAGGAGTTTTTGTTATGGAATCTCAATGATGAAGTTAGGTTAATTTCATGTTGTGTTGGATGAGTTTATATTGCTTGTGATGACCTTGTTATGCTTGAAAATTTTATGGTAATACCCTTAACTCATAGATATAAATAATTTATCTTGATGGTGGATTGTTAAGCTTATACATACATGTATAAGGGCTGTGCTATTATGTGGTCTAGTTACAAAGTGAAGGTGTAGGAATGTGATAAAGGTGGATGATTTTTCTCAAGTGATTTTATTAATTTGGTAATTTTACATTGATTAAAAGTTTCGTTGGTAAATTATTGGTTAAATGCTAGTTAGATAATTTCGAGATAATGTTATGGTTGATATTCTAAACTTAAGACTAAATTGTATAATGTTTTACATAAGTTGTAGTTATTAAGGAGATTGTAAACTTGAATTGAATTTAACCATGAACAAATGCGTAAGTGTGTATATATGCTAGGGTGATTGCGATATTTATGTAGAGCCCGATACTTAATTTTAAATATTTTAATCACATTAACCCTTGTTTAGTGCTTTAATGTGGTTATTCAGTTTCTAATTTTATTTAATATGTGTTTGGACTTGTGGAACTTAGGAATAAGTAATTAAAGTAGAATTGGTAGTAAAAATCAAATCTTTTGGGGAAATGTCAAGTTTTAAAGAGCTTTGGGGTAGTTAATGGGGAAAGGAAAAGTTGAGGGACGAGTGAGCAATTAAGAGAGAGTTCTTATTATAAATAATAAGAGGGAGGGAGAGAACCCAACATTTTTGCTGGATTTCTCTAGAATTTTAGATAGAAATGAGAGAAAAGGGGGAAAAGGAAAAAAAAGAGAGAGAGAGAGGAAGAAGGAGAGGAAAAAGGAAAGAAATGGGAGTTTCATGCAACTTTTCGAGGTAAAAGCTTGTGTTCTTTCATTTTAATTCAAGTATATTTATTAAACTAAAGATTTGTGAACTTGGAGTTTGGATCCAAAGACTTTCTTTGAGAAAAAGTTTGCAGAAATGGGTTGTTTATAAAAAAAAAAAGGTTTTAAGCCAAAATTGTGATTTTGAGTTTTGGATGCAAATTTTGGGTGTGGGTATGATTGATTTTTGTTAATATAACTACTAGAAACTTATATCTTTGAAGATTTGGAAAGATCCTAGGAAATCAAGAAGATTTGTTTGGAGAAAAGATGAATTTTTAGGAAGAAAATTTGTTGGAATCAGTGACCTAGTCGATTGGGTCTGACACCGAATCTACTAGAAGGGGTTCTGGGGTTGTTCTGGAAGGAATCAGTCAACTGGGTCGGACACCCAACCGACTGGATTATCAGGCAGAACCTTCTGGACATTTTCCCAGTCGACTAGATTGGATACCCAGTTGATTGGATCATGTTGATTTTTTCAAAAATTGACTTTTCTCCTTACTTTTTGAACATGAAACCTTTCCAAACCAATTATAATGTTTATATACATTTGATGTATGAATAAAACACCTTTAAAAGGGTTGGTATTCACAAAAATTAAAATGTTTTTGAGATTCAAAATAGATGATTTGAAAAAGGGCTTAAAGCCTTGATTTTTTTACTTTTGGTTTCGCGCGAAGTGTGCTCTTGAGATATAAAGTGTGTAAAACACCTTGAGGTTGCTAGGGATTCTTTGAAATGAATTAAAATAATGAGATTAAGTGTTGTTCATTACTAGGTATTAATGGGAAATCCTGAAAAGGCAAGGAAGTATTAAGATCGCGTAGTGAGGTGAGTACGCCTTACCTTTAGTAAGCATGTGAATATATATATATAGTAATAAGGAATAAAAATTTGATCTACTTTGACAAGTGTAAACTCTGGAAATCTTATGAAGAATAATTATGAGTTTTGCTATGAAAATAGTATGAATTAGTGTTATGGAAAAACTGATATAGGTGGAGAATTAATTATGTAAGATATGAGCATTGAAATGGTTCAAAGTAGTTGTGTTGAGGATTTGTAATGTGTAGAATTATAATGGAAGTGCTTGGTTGAATTGGTATGAAATGCAATGTGAATGATTCATGATTTCTTGTATTCATATCACTTCATTCATTTTGCATTATAACCTTGTTTGATGGTATGTTATTGAGGGGCGAGTGGCGTGAGATCTATAGGTCCCTTACCACAAGGGGTATAAGGGTACCGAATGAATATTGGATGAGTAGGACCCAGCCTGGATCAAAAGGGTTTTGAATATTTGATATGATGATTTGACGTACCGGTACGTGAGGAGACATCCCTGTGATGATGATATAGCTTAGTTAGGGGTAGTGATTGATTTTGCGTTTAATGCTTTGCATCATACAACATGGCATTACATTTCCTGGACATATTGAGATGATTGGCCCATAAGGGGCATATGATATGATTTGCCTATGAAGGATGTGTGATACGATTGGTCTATGAGGGGTATTTGATATGATTGGCCCATGTGGAGCATGTGATGATGTGATATGCTTGGCCCGAAAAAAGGGCATGATTGTGATTGTGGGAATGTAAGAGTGTTAAGATGAAAATCTACTCTATTTGCTTTGGCATTATGTTGTATGATTATACTAAAAGTGTTTTTAGTATGTGAATTACGAAAATTTATGAACCCTAGCATAAAGAGATATATGATGGTATAAAATACAAAGAAAATCCCTAGAGGAAACTTGAAGGATTTAATCGGAGGATAATTAAGAAAAATATCACTTGTACCTATAAGCCATAATAAATGTTGTCCTATAAAGTACAAATAAAAAAATAATTCCTCCAATACGACTACTTCTTGTAAAGTGTGTCACACTGAGCTTTTTAGCTCATCTTTTTTTGGTTGCTAACCTTTCAAGCATTACTGTAGACTTTCTAGTCAAGTTGAAGAAGCCTAAGTTAAGGCTTTCATCGGCGACATCCTCACCTTTGAGAGTCTTTGTTTAGAGTTTAAGTTGGGATTGGGATTAGTCATTGTAAAAGGACATTTGTTGTAACGACCCATCTCGGGTTGGCCACCCTTGAGACAATGTCATCACATTTTGAAAATCCCAGCATGACACATATATGCAACAATAAAAATAACACCAATAGAAATTTTTACATCAATCCTCAACCCTCAACAGGGGAGATACATTATTTTGAATATTTATAAATAAATTTTTGTTTTATTTTCTCATTAGTATGAGGATGTGGACATGTACGTGGCTTACAGATAATGATTTCGTCTGAACCTCAACTGACCAAACTATTTGTCCTACCTGCTACCTGAAATCATTGTACAATACGGGATGTGAATTAAATTTACTAGAAGTATTCAATTTGTATAAATGGTCTTTTAATATTTAATCATTTATATCTCATACAACTTGATAATAGCATTCTACTATCATTATACATACCATAAGTCCCATTCTCTATCAATCTCTTCTTCTTATATATTGGTTCACCTCAAGACCATCAATTATCTCATAATTACCTTGTTATGAGGTTCATAGCATAAAATCTACCATTTAGATGGTTCTTATCATATTATACTTCTATGTTTCTTTCTCACCATAACTGTCTCTCAATGAGACTCATTCATCTATAAATAAATTTACAATAACAAACAACACTTCAGCATTTCAGTAATGAAATCAATATTTAAAACAGATGCAATGCATGAATTATTATTAGGGAACATCTTCCCACATGTCAACATTTTTTTATCTTAGACCAGCCTCCTCCTAGCTCTTTTATTTCCAGCATATACCGGCTGCCATGGTTTTTCAATAACACCATCCCCTTCCTGGTTCTTTTATTTCATGCATATGCATATGAACAATGATATGAAATATGCATATGAACAATAACATAAAAACAAATATGAATTCAAATATTTAAATTAGCTATCCTGATTATTCTCAAATTATTATTTGAAAAAATTTCACTAAATTTCTCTCCTAATAAATCGCATCAAATCATCAATCATAGCTTGTCAAGATCCACTAAATTTCATCTCCTCATAAATCGTATCAAAACACCAACCATAGCTCATCAAGAATTTCACTTATCACTTTTATTATTAAATCAACTCATTATTCCAAAAATATTATTTCTCATAAAATAATTCTCTACACATCCACTATTCCTATCACACCTATCAACCAATATGCATCTATCACCAAAGCATAAGTTAATAATTTATTCTAATATTATCACTAGATATTTCATATTTATCTTGATTACTTAAAGTAAATCTAACTCACCACGTAGCACTTAGGGCTACCCGTGGTTCACCTCTTTGCCTTTCCTCCTTTTCTCAACAATTTCTCCCGGTTGTTGATTGTTAGCACCTGACATAATATTTATATTAAAATTTCAAATTTTTTCTTCAATTCTTCCATAATTCATACCCTTTGAAAATTTCCACTTTGAATTCCAGGAAATTCATGTATGCTAACTTTCAAAAATAAACTTCACATTATTACTTTCTGTTTTTCTTTGAGCTCCCCACAGTTCTCTATAAAATTCTCCCGTAAACCTCTTCAAAATTTTTCTCTTTCAACCTTTCTTTCGGTGCCCAAGTGTTTAGAGAAAATTAGTTTGAATTGTAAAAGGAAGAAACCAAACAGGATTTGGTAAGAAATAAATAAAAGAAAAACTAAACTATTTATATTAAAAAAACTCAGCAGCCCCCCCCCCCCCCAACTCTCATGCTGCCACAAAAATTGTATTTGTCCTACATGTAAACCTTGTTTTTTCCCTTGGCACCAGGCCTTTTTTTGTGGTTTATTTTATTTTATTTTATTTTTTTCAAAGTTAATCAAAACTTTTTTTTTTGTTTTTAATTTTATTTGTAACTACGTCCCCACGCTTCCATTTTTTTTCAAAAGAATTATTTTATTCAATACTAAATCCTTTACGTATATATATTATTTTAATTTCATGTCATATTTATTAAATTACTTCTTTGCCATTATTTTACAAATACGGGTATTACATTTTTAGTGAGGGAGTTTTTCTGTCATTTATGTCTAGTTAAAATTGTTACGTTGTTAAGAATATTAGTTATGAAATTGTAATCATAAGATTTGAAATGATTTGATTGAACACTTGTTTTCATGATGAGTTATGTGTGATTGCATGTAGGTTGGGGTGCTCGGGGATGAAACGTAATGATACCTTCTCGGGTAGGGCCCAGCTAGGGATGGATCGTTAAGATTTTAGTATCAGAGCATTTTGTGTAAGGTCTTGTAGACTTAGTTGCATGATGCATGCGTATAGAGTGGTTATAGAAGGTCGGTTGTGTTGAATTAGAGAGGATGTCGCTTAGGAGTTGAAACTAGTAATGGTTTAAGTGGGAATAATATATTTTGATATCTAATTTGAGTTGGCTTGTGTGCGATTTGGATTATGGAATTGATGTTCCTTGGAATGAATTTTGTATTGTGAAATTTTGGTAATGATGCCTTTAATGAGAGTGTTTGATGAAATGTTTTGTCGATATGTGTTTGTTGTGTAATTGTGGAAAGTGTGGTATATGGTTGGTGATTTATTAGTAGTATAAAAAATAGATGAAAGTTGAGGAAGGATCCTGATGAGAGTCATAAAATGCCTCTTAGCAGTGGTTAATTGTTAGCATTTTAGGATTGATCTCGGTCTTTATTGTGCTTTTATATGTTAATAACTCTAAAGTAATATTATTGGACCACTGACTAATTTCAGTGTAATTTACAGGTACTTTAAGTTTAAAAGAGAAAAAGAAGCGATCGTTGCATAAAAGACCAAGATCCCATGCTTCTGGAAGGACAAGATGGACTGCTGCCTGAATTACGATCGAGTGCACAAGCAGTGCGATCGAGCGCACATCCCACATCGAGCAAGGTACTCTACAGCGTATATGCGATCGAGCGCACAAGCCGTGATCGAGTGCATGTGCGATCGATCGCACTCGGGCTGCAATCGAGCGCACCCAAACAGTATCCCACATCGGCTAGATAACACATAGCATTCCGGGAGTTTGCCTATATAAAGACCTACTCTGCTCAGCTGAAATCATCAACCAATCGGAGTTCTTCTAAGATCATCTTATGAGATCATTAGAGAGTAACTTTAGAGGGCCTTTAGGAGTAAATCCAGAGGGGCTTTAAGAGGAGTCCGAAGTATAAAATTTGGAGGGCAAGCTGAGGATGATCGTTGAAAGGCCAGAGGCAACTCAAGGAGGCATGAGCTCTATTGCCAGCTAATCTCCAAGCAAGGCGAAGGGATGAATCCCTAGGTGTAGTTGTTCTTATTTTCCTTTATTTGGTTCAGTTGTAGTTGGTATTATTTTTATCAAACATTGTTATGTTTTATTCTTTAATTTAATTTAGTAGATTATTAGTCCGGTGATTGCATGCTTCCTTTCCATATAAGTTCAGTCATGCTTTTCTTATGTGTATCTGTTTGGATGTGATTGAGTTCGGTAGACCTCTTTTATAGATTTGTCCATTGCTGCGGTATTGTCGTTAGATATATCGTCGTCTTTTGATAATTTATAAGTTGGGTCATGTGTGCTTAAAAGTAGAGAATAATTCATAACAATTACATTAGGATTTATAATTGTGCTTTAATTGAATATATGCCGATTGCTTGTTTGGGATGTGAAATTAGCAATCGAGATAAAAACAACTGAATCAAGTTAGGATTAAAGCAATGAGCCTAAGGAAGATTTTTGGAACCTTGTCATTCTTAATTATATTTCCAACTCTATTTACACAATTACCCTTTTTTTCAAACAAACTCAGATTCATTTGATCTTTTATCGTTTGTGTTAAGATTCACATCTTCCTTTATAATTAACTTGTTTCCCTGTGGAATCGACACCCCAAAACTATACTACAACTACCGCGTTATGTTTTGGGCGTAATCAAATTTTGGCGCCGTTGCCGGGGAAACGCGCTTTAGTACAAGGAAGTTTGTCAACTTTTGACATAACACTAGAAGAATTGTAAATAATTTCTTTCAGCATTTTATTTGATATTTTGTGAACTTGCATGCCCAGATATAGGGACACTTTGGGTAGATTTGCTTGTAGGCCTGTGTTAGAGTCAGAAGGCAACTTTTTAAACCCTTTGTTTGATAGTCCATGTAGTCCTGAGGAAATGAGTGAACACGAGGATCAACCTAATAGGACCCTTCAGGATTACCTCCACCCTACACGCACAACCACACCATCTTGCATCCTATTTCCAGCCAACATTCCCCAACTAGATCTTAGGACAGGGATGATACAGTTACTCCCTACATTTTATGGCATAGAAAATGAAAACCCGTATGTGCACATTAGGGAGTTTGAGGAAGTAGTCGCAACTTTCCATGATCAAGGCGCAACTGCTGATATTGTGCGACTTAAGTTCTTTCCTTTTGCTTTGAAGGATAAAGTCAAGAGTTGGCTATACTCACTTAGATCACGATCTATTGGGTCATGGACTGAAATGACTCGAGCCTTCTTTAACAAGTACTTCCCTTAACATAAGACTAATGCGTTGAAAAGACAAATCTCTACCTTTGCGCAAAAGGAAAATGAGACTTTGTACCAGTCTTGGGAGAAGTTTAAAGAGCTGTTAAGTATGTACCCGCACCATAGGTATGAAAATTGGCGTTTAGTAAGCTATTTCTATGAGGGTCTTACCTATAGAGAACGCCAATTTGTAGAGATGATGTGCAATGGGGGATTTCTGCAAAAAAGACCCCGATGAGGCTATGGAATACCTCAATGAGCTTGCTGAAAAAGCTCATACATGGACTAGACCTAGTGCTACTAAAAGTACGAATAGGTCACGACCTGTAGAAAACCCTAGTGGAGGAGGAATATACCATCTTAGGGAAGAGGACAGCTTGAAAGCTAAAGTCGAAATGCTCACTAGAGAGTTTGATGCATTTAAAACTAAGGGCTCAAAGCAAACACATATGGCTAATCATACCGAGTCTTTAGAGCCGTGCTTTGTGTGTGGCGGGGTAGATCATCTTGTCAAAGAGTGTCCCACATTTTTTGATATGAGAGGGGCGTATGAGGAACAATGTAATGCCTTAGGCATGTACAAGAAGCCTCCTGCACCTTTCTCTAACACTTATAACCCGGGGTGGCGAAATCACCCCAACTTCAGCTAGAAATCTGAAAACCAGCATATGAAGCCCCCTAGATCATCCCTTGCACCTTATCATGCACCCTCATCCTCTAGGAACTCCTTAGAAGACACCTTACAGGCCTTTATAGAGGCACAAGGTAAGAGGCACAAGGTAAGACAAACCAAAGGTTTTAGGCATTATTTACACAGGTGATGGAAGAGAATAGAGAAACTAGGGGCCAAGTGTCTAAGTTAATAAGCTCCTCAAGTGTGACTAAGCGAGGTAAGTTCCCTACCCAAGCTCAGTCCATACCTCAGGGCCAACATATGGTACAAGAAAATCTGAAAGATGTAAATGCCATTGTGACCCGAAGTGGTAAGTCACTACACATCCCACCAATGAATGTATCTGAGGATGTGGAAAAAGGGTCAAACTAGTAGTGATACTGAACTGACCAAAGACCCTGAAGTGACCCAAAGTCCTATTAAGGCACCATACCATCAAGCCTTAAGGTCAAACAAGAAAAATCTGGACTTAAACAATGAAATCTTAGAGAACTTAAGGCAAGTGAAACTTAATCTTCCCCTTTTGCATGTGATTAAACAAATTCCTACCTATGCAAAAGTTCTCAAAGATTTATGCACAATTAAGAGGAGACACCATGTCAAGAAAACTGCATTCCTAACTGAGCAAGTTAGTGCTTTAATTGAGGAAAGAATTCTGCCAAAATACAAGGATCCAGGTTGTCCTACCATTGCTTGTAGCATTGGAAATCATGAGGTTGGACAAACCTTACTAGATCTAGGAGCTAGTGTGAACCTAATGCCATTTTCCATTTATGTACAGCTAGGTTTAGGGGAAATCAAACCAATCGGTGTAGTGTTACAGTTGGCTGACCGTTCAGTCAAAGTACCCCGGGGTGTGGTAGAGGATGTGTTGATTCAGATTGATAAATTTTACTATCCTGTTGATTTCCTAATCCTTGATACAACTTCTGCTGTTGACAATAACTCATAAATTCCTTTGATTTTGGGTAGACCTTTCCTTGCTACTGCAAATGCTCTGATTAATTGCAGGAATGGACTCATGAAGCTGTCTTTTGGAAATATGACCCTAGAAGTGAACATTTTCAATGTTGCAAAACAGCCCGAAGATGAGGATGAAAACCACCAGCTATATATGCTCGAGTCACTCATTGATGAGGGAGTTTCCATGGCTCATGATTTTGATCCTCTTAAGAATTTTCTTGTTAATTCTGAGATTGATTTATTTGATGATCAAACTAATGTAATTGATGTTTGCGTTGTTTTTGACAAATCTCAGGATTATGACACCCGCCCATGGCAACCAAGGTTCGAAGAGTTGCCTGAAAGAAGTGAAAAACAAACCCCCTCAAGAGTGGCAGCACCTAAAGTCGACTTGAAGCCACTACCTAAGGGTTTAAAGCATGCATTTATCGGTCCAGGTGATACCTTTCCTGTTATTATTTCATCTGAATTATCTGAGACCCAACATGAGAAACTGATTCAGACCTTAATTGCACATAAATCAGCCTTAGGATGGAGCATGGCTGATTTGAAGGGAATTAGTCCCCTGATCTGCTCCCATAAAATAAATTTGGATGAAGGAACTAGTCCTCGTAGAGACCCTCAACGTAGACTTAACCCTACTATGAAAGAAGTAGTGAAGAATGAAGTACTAAAACTGTTAGATGTGGGTATTATATACCCCATAGCTGATAGTAAATGGGTAAGTCCTACGCAAGTCGTTCCCAAAAAGTCTGGAGTCACTGTGGTAATGAATGACCTAGGAGAGTTAGTCCCTACTAAACTTGTGACTGGGTGGCGTATGTGCATTGATTACAGAAAATTAAATACTGCCACCTGGAAAGACCATTTCCCACTTCCTTTTATTGATCAAATTCTTGAGCGTGTAGCTAGTCATCATTTTTACTGTTTCTTAGATGGTTATTCTGGTTATTATCAAATTGAAATTGCATTAGAAGACCAGGATAAAACCACTTTCACTTGTCCTTTTGGCACTTATGCTTTTTGTAGAATGCCATTTGGATTGTGTAATGCCCCTGCCATTTTTCAACGTTGTATGATGAGCGTTTTTAGTGACATGATTGAAAATTGCATGGAGGTTTTTATGGATGACCTGACTGTTTTTGGATCTTCATTTGATACATGCTTGATGAATTTGAAAAAAATGTTAATTCGTTGTGAGGAAAAAGAATTGGTCTTAAACTGGGAAAAATGCCATTTCATGGTACCATCTGGCATTGTCTTAGGATATATTGTCTCTTCTAGAGGAATAGAGGTTGATCAATCTAAGATTGAATTAATCTCTAAATTACCTACACCTAAGACAATAAAGGATGTGAGATCTTTCCTTGGTCATGCTAGTTTTTATAGGAGGTTTATACAAAATTTTTCCAACATATCTAGACCACTATGTGCCCTCATAATTAAAGAAGCCCCATTTGAGTGGACTCAAGCTTGTCAAGAGGCCTTTAAAATGCTGATTGGCAAGCTTACTTCAGCACCTATAATGCAGTCACCTGATTGGAATTTACCCTTTGAAATCATATGTGATGCTAGTGACTATGTTGTAGGTGCTGTTCTTGGACAGCGAAGTGAGGGAAAACCTTTTGTCATTTACTATGCTAGTAAGACTTTGAATAGTGCTCAGATGAATTACTCCACAACTGAAAAAGAATTGCTAGCTGTAGTATTTGCTTTAGATAAATTTCGTGCATATTTAATTGGTTCTCCTATCCTCATTTTTACAGATCATGCGACTCTCAAGTACCTTCTTACAAAGAAGGATGCTAAGGCGTGCTTAATACGATGGATCCTACTCCTACAAGAATTTGACATTACTATCAAGGACAAGAAGGGAGTAGAGAACGTAGTAGCTGACCATCTCTCAAGGCTCACATTTGAGGACACTTGCGATGACACGCCAATTAAGGATGACTTTCCTGATGAGCATTTACTCTCTGTTAATTCTTTACCATGGTTTGCTCACATTGTAAATTATTTGGCCACGGGTGCGATACCTATGGATTGGAGCGCTTAAGACAAGAAGAAATTTTTGTATGATGTACGTAATTTTTATTGGGATGACCCCTATCTTTTCATGTACTACTCTGACCAAATTTTGAGGCGTTGCATCTCTAATGAAGAGATTGCCAGCATCTTAGAATTTTGTCACTCCCACGCTTGTGGAGGCCACTTTTCAATGAAAAAAACCGTTGCAAAAATTTTGCAGTGTGGATTTTATTGGCCTACCTTGTTTAAAGATGCAAACACCTATTGTCGTTCATGTGAAAGGTGTCAAAAGTTAAGAGTTGTGTCTCATCGAAATATGATGCCCTTAAACCCTATTTTGGTAATTGAAATCTTTGATTGTTGGGGCATCGATTTTATGGGACCTTTTCCTCCTTCCTTCGGATACCTTTATATCATCGTGGCCATAGACTATGTATCTAAATGGGTAGAGGCAGTAGCTTGCCGAAGCAATGATAATAGAACGGTAATTAAATTTCTTAAAGAAAATGTGTTATCTCGATTTGGTACGCCACATGCTATAATTAGTGATCGAGGTACACATTTTTGCAACCGTTCTTTTGAATCTTTGATGAGAAAGTATGGGGTGTTACATAAAATTTCGACTGCCTATCATCCTCAGACGAGTGGGCAAGTAGAGCTCACTAATAGGGAGATTAAACAAATTCTAGAAAAAACGGTTAATCTGGATCACAAGGATTGGTCTTTGAGACTAGTTGATGCGCTTTGGGCTTACCGTACAGCTTTTAAAACTCCCTTAGGTATGTCACCTTATCGGCTTGTCTTTGGAAAGCCTTGCCACTTACCTGTAGAGCTCGAGCATCGAGCATATTGGGCAATCAAATCTTTTAACTTTGACATAGGAGAAGCAGGTAAGCTTCGAAAATATCAATTGACCGAGTTAGAGGAGTTAAGAAATGATGCTTATGAGAGCTCTAGGATCTATAAGTCTAAAATGAAAATATTCCATGATAAAAATATTTTGAGGAAAACATCTAAACCTAATGATCGGGTGTTCTTATATGAATCTAGGCTCCATAAGCATCCTGGAAAACTTCGGTCGAGGTAGATTGGCCCTTTTGTAGTGAAAACTGTTTTTGAAAATGGGGCGGTAGAAATTGAAGATACTAGGGATGGTCGAATTTTCAAAGTCAATGGTCAACGACTTAAGATCTTAGTCGATAGATCAGATTCGGAAGTGGAAGACATTCCGCTTATAGATCCGGTCTACGCATCCTGACCACACAACACAGGTACGTAGTTACTTTTATTTTTCTTTCTTTTGTTTTGTAGTTTTGTATTATTTTTTTTACTTTTTTTAGTCCATTTTAATGATTAATTTTTAGTGTGCTAACACCCGTGGTACACCGCAGTTGCCTTCTTTTTATGTGTTCTATGTTGTAGATCGGATCTTCAACAAGAAGTTGAGCATGCGGTTCAATTGGTCGTGCACGATTTTTTTTTTTTTTTGCTCCACTCACCTTTGGTTAAACAGGAAGTTTCCTTAATTTTTGTTTTTACATTGAGGACAATGCTTATTTTCAGTTGGGGGTGGAGGAGGAGGAAACATATATTTTTATAACTATTGAACAGTTTTGAACCGTTGAACTGCTTGGTGTCATCTTTGTGTGTGTCTAGAATGCTTCGTGTTAGCTTTAGAGTCAATTTACATGTCAATGATATAAACTTAATTGAGATAGCATATAGCATTTAGAAGAAGTTAAATCTTGCTTCAGTTTGAAATTAATTTAAGAATCAATCTTCATTTGGTTAGAGACTCTAGTTTGTGGTAAGATTGTATGATTAGTCTATAACATCTAGAGAAATTTTATGTGTGATTATTTTTTGAATATTTTTATGGTCTTAACAAGCTCTAGAACTTACTTGATAATCACTTGAGGCGAATTCCTAGAATGCACACTACTTAGGATATGATATAGGCCATTTTTGAACCGTTTGAGCCTTTCAAACCTACCATTGCTATATTTATCACTAGTCACCTATTTAAGCCTTTTTCTTGAAAAATAAAATTGAGCCTTGTTTCTTTGGATAAACCATTTACTTACCTTTATGAGCCTAAAAATATTTTTATCCTTACCTTTCTTTTAAAAGAACTTAGTTATACACATGTTGTGAGAAGCACTTAAAAGGAGTAAGGGTGGAAATATGAAAAAAATATCACTACCGCAACCCAAGTACATTAAAGGAGATAAGTTGGGGGTTATGGAAACGAAAAGGAAAAAAAAATGAAAAAGAAGGTGAATGGTTATATGCCAAAATAAAAAAAATGAATTATGGCAAAGAAAGAAGAAAGAAAGAAAAAGAAAAAAAAATGGTGATTTGTTGAAAGAAATGCTCGAAAAGTGGCTGAAAGAGTTGGGTGTGGAAGTAAAGGTTATTAAGTGCTTAAAGTGATTGTGTTTAAAGCTAAGAGATTGAGTTTTTTTACTTGGGAATCTTTCCCATTCTTCTTTAGCCTTTACCTTAGCCTAACGTTACAAGCTTATTAAAGACCTTTTGATCCAATATAGTGTGATTTTTCTACAATAGTGGAGAGTGGTTTGAAATGTAAGCATATGGAGCTTGTTTTTGTGATTGATGTCACGAAATTTATCATATTTTAGAGGCCAAGACTTGTATTCACGAATCTTATGCATAAAATCATTCGGGTGTTTGGATTAATGGATTGTGGTAAGATGGATATTAAGAGTCAATAACGATTTTATGGTTGATGTTTGAATTATTTTTGGATTTGAGTAAAATTTAATGATTCTATATGTTGTGTGTTATGTGCAATTTTTGAGACAAATTGTGAATTACTCTTGGTTAACACTAATATTGCTTTTCATTTACTTTGATTCCCAGCATAGAATTCATCTCTTCTTTTCGCTTGAATTGCTAGGGACTAGCAATAAGCTAGTTGGGAGTTGTGATAAGAGTCATAAAATTCACCTCAACAGTGGTTAATTGTTAGCATTTTATGATTGATCTCGGTCTTTATTGTGCTTTTACATATTAATAACTCTAAAGTGATATTATTGGACCACTGACTTATTTCAGTGTATTTTCAGGTACTTTGAGTTCAAGAAAAAGCAATCGTTGTTTAAAGCACCAAGAGCCCACACTCCCGGAGATACAAGATGGACTGTTGCCTGCAGTGCGATCGATCGCACATCCCACATCGATTAAACTACTCTGCAAGCAGTGCGATCGAGTGCAATAGAAGGACGATCGAGCGCACGTCCCACATCGACAAAGATTCGCTTCAGCGTGCATGCGATCGAGCACACTAACCTGCGATCGAGCGTAAGTGTGATCGAGTGCACTAAAGCTGCGATCAAGCGCACTTGGACAGTATCCCACATCGGATGGTTAACACACAGCACTCCGGGTGTTTGCCTATATAAGACCTCCTCTGCTTCAGCTTTAAGGATTCAATCGGAGCTCATCTGAATACATCAGAGAGTGAATCCAGAGGGCCTTTAGGAGTAATCCAGAGGGCCTTTAGGACGAATTCGAAAGTATAATTTGGAAGGCAAGCTGAGGAATTGCCGAAGCTTTCGCTACCGAGGAGGAGATGATCGTTGAGAGGCCGGAGGTAACTCAAGGAAGCATGAGCTCCATGAGCAGCTAGTCTTCAAGCAAGGCGAAGGGATGAATCCCTAGGTGTAGTTGTTCTTATTTCCTTTATTTGATTCAGTTGTAGTTTGGTATTATTTTCATTAAATATTGTTACGTCTTATTCTTTAATTTAATTAGTAGATTTTTATTAGTCCGGTGATTGCATGCTTCTTTTCCATATAAGTTCAGTCATGCTTTTCTTATGTGTATCTGTTTGGGTGTGATTGAGTCCGGTAGATCTCTTTTATAGATTTGTTCATTGCTGCGGTATCGTTGTTAGATATATCGTCGTCTTTTGATAATTTATAAGTTGGGTCATGTGTGCATGAAAGTAGAGAATAATTCATAACAATTACATTAGGATTTATAGTTGCACTTTAATTGAATATTTTTCGATTGCCTGTTTGGGATGTGAAACTCGCAATAGAGACAAAAACAACTTAATCAAGTTAGGATTAGAGCAATGAGCCTAGGGAGGATTCCCGGAACCTTGTCATTCTTAATTATATTTCAAACCTATTTACACAATTACCCTTTTGCATAATCAAAAACTCAGATTCATTTAATATTTTATCATTTGTGTTAAGGTTAACACCTTCTTTTGTAATTAACTTGTTTCCTTATGGAATCGACACCCCAAAACTATACTACAATAACCGTGTTATATTTTGGGCGCAATCAGTCACCTTATCGGCTTGTTTATGGAAAGCCTTACCACTTACCTATAGAGCTCGAGCATCGAGCATATTGGGCAATCAAATCTTTTAATTTTGACATAGGAGAAGCAGGTAAGCTTCAGAAATATCAATTGACCGAGTTGGAGGAATTAAGAAACGATGCTTATGAGAGCGCTAGAATCTATAAGTCTAAAATGAATATATTCCATGATAAAAATATTTTGAGAAAAATGTTTAAACCTAATGATCGGGTGTTCTTATACGAATCTAGACTCCATAAGCATCCTGGAAAACTTCGGTCGAGGTGGACTGGCCCTTTTGTAGTGAAAATTGTTTTTGAAAATGGGGCGGTAGAAATTGAAGATACTAGGGATGGTCGAATTTTCAAAGTCAATGGTCAACGACTTAAGATCTTAGTCGATAGACAAGATTAAGAAGTGGAAGACATTCCGCTTATGGATCCGGTCTACGCATCTTGACCACACAACACAGGTACGTATTTACTTTTATTTTTCTTTCTTTTCTTTCTTTTGTTTTGTTTGTTTCGTTTTTATTTTATTTTATTATTGAGTCCATTTTAAATTTTTAGTGTGCTAACACACGGTGGTACACCGCAGTTGCTTTCTTGTTTTGTTCTATGTTGTAGATCGGACTATCAACAAGAAGTTGAGCATGAGGTTCAATTGGTCGTGCATGATTTTCAGCTCCACACACCTTTGGTTAAAAAGGGAGTTTCCTTAATTTTTGCTTTTACATTGAGGACAATGTTTATCTTCAGTTGGGGGTGGAGGAAACACATTTCTTATTGCATACCATACCATTGAACTGTTGAACTGCTTGGTGTCATCTTGGTGTGTGTTTAGCATGTTTTGTGTTAGCTTTAGAGTCAATTTACATGTCAATGATATAAAACTTAATTGAGATAGCATATAGCATTCAGAAGTAGTTAAATCTTGCTTCGGTTTGAAATTAATTTAAGTATCAATCTTGATCTGGTTAAAGACTCTAGCTTGTGGTAAGATTGTATGATTAATCGAAAGCATTTAGAAAAATTTTATGTGTGATTATTTTGTGAATATTTTTGTGGCCTCGACAAGCTCTAGAACTTACTTGATAATCACTTGAGGCGAATTCCTAGAATGCACATTACTTAGGATATGATATAGGCCATTTTTGAACCGTTTGAGCCTTTCAAACCTACCATTGCTATATTTATCACTAGTCACCTATTTGAGCCTTTTTCTTGAAAAAGAATTTGAGCCTTGTTTCTCTCAATAGCTAATTTACTTACTTTTATGAGCCTAAAAATATTTTATCCTTACTTTTCTTTTAAAAGAACTTAGTTATACACATGTTGTGAGAAGCACTTAAAAGGAGTAAAGAGTGGAAATATGAAAAAATATCACTACTGCAACCCAAGTACATTAAAGGAGATAAGTTGGGGGTTGTGGAAAAGAAAAGAAAAATAAAAGAAAAAGAAAAAAAAGAAAAGTGGTGATTTATTGAGAGATATACTCTTATAAAAAATGTTGAAAGAGTTGGGTGTTGAAGTAAAGTTATCCAGTGCTTAAAGAGTTGTGTTCAAAACTAAGAGATTAAGTTCTTTTACTTGTTGAATCCTTCCCATTCCTTCTTAACCTTTACCTTAGCTTAACATTACAAAATTATTAAAGACCTATTGATCCAATGTAGTGTGACTTTTCTACAATAGTGGAGAGTGGTTTGAAATGTAAGCATATTGAGCTTGTTTTTGTGATTGATGTCACGCAATTTATTATGTTTTTAGAGGCCAAGACTTGTATTCATAAATTTTATGCATAAAATCATCCGGGTGTTTGGAATAATGGATTGTGGTAAGATGGATGTTAAGAGTCAATAACAATTTTAAGATTGATTTTTGAATTACTTTTTGATTTGGGTGAAATTTAATGATTCTTTGTGCAGTGTGTTATGTGCAATTTTTGAGACAAAATGTGAATTACTCTTGGTTAACACTAATATTGCTTTTCATTTACTTTGATTTTCGCCATAGAATTCATCTCTTAATTTCGCTTGAATTGCTGGGGACTAGCAATAAGCTAGTTGGGGGTTATGATGAGAGTCATTAAATGCCTCTCAGCAGTGGTTAATTGTTAGTATTTTAGGATTGATCTCGGTCTTTATTGTGCTTTTATATGTTAATAACTCTAGAGTAATATTATTGGACCACTGACTAATTTCAGTGTAATTTACAGGTACTTTAAGTTTAAAAGAGAAAAAGAAGTGATCATTGCTTAAAAGACCAAGATCCCATGCTTCTAGAAGGACAAGATGGACTGCTGCCTGAATTTCGATCAAGCGCACAAGCAGTGCGATCGAGCGCATGTGCGATCGATCGCACTCGGGCTACGATCGAGCGCACCCGGACAGTATCCCACATCGACTAGATAACACATAGCATTCCGGGAGTTTGCCTATATAAAGACCTACTCTGCTCAGCTGATATCATCAACCAATCGGAGCTCTTCTAAGATCATCTTCTGAGATCATTAGAGAGTGACTCTAGAGGGACTTTAGGAGTAAATCCATAGGGCCTTTAAGAGGAGTCCGAAGTATAAAATTTGGAGGGCAAGCTGAGGATGATCGTTGAGAGGCTAAAGGCAACTCAAGGAGGCATGAGCTCTATGGCCAGCTAATCTCCAAGCAAGGCGAAGGGATGAATCCCTAGGTATAGTTGTTCTTATTTTCCTTTATTTGGTTCAGTTGTAGTTGGTATTATTTTTATCAAACATTGTTATGTTTATTCTTTAATTTAATTTAGTAGATTATTAGTCCGGTGATTGCATGCTTCCTTTTCATATAAGTTCAGTCATGCTTTTCTTATGTGTATCTGTTTGGATGTGATTGAGTCCGGTAGACCTCTTTTATAGATTTGTCCATTGCTGCAGCATTGTCATTAGATGTATCGTCGTCTTTTGATAATTTATAAGTTGGGTCATGTGTGCTTAAAAGTAGAGAATAATTCATAACAATTACATTAGGATTTATAATTGCACTTTAATTGAATATATGCCGATTGCCTGTTTGGGATGTGAAACTAGCAATCGAGATAAAAACAATTGAATCAAGTTAGGATTAGAGCAACGAACCTAGGGAGGATTTCCGGAACCTTGTCATTCTTAATTATATTTCCAACTCTATTTAAACAATTACCCTTTTTCTCAAACAAACTCAGATTCATTTGATCTTTTATCGTTTGTGTTAAGATTCACATCTTCCTTTATAATTAACTTGTTTCCCTGTGGAATCGACACCCCAAAACTATACTACAACTACCGCGTTATGTTTTGGGCGTAATCAGATCCTTTGAAGAGGTTAACAACTTGAAAAGTCTTGCCTCGAGATATTCAATCATTGATAATTGTTGATGGACTATTAGTTAAATGAGACTTGGAATAATTATGAGATTGTTGAATTATACTAAGTCAGTTTATTATGTTGGATTATGTATAAATGCTTAATAGATAATTTTCCTTCTCTTGACATATTTATAGATTATAATAATTATAATTGATGATTGTGATATGGTGTTGTAGTGTTAGTTTGAGGAACAACTAGTATAGAATTTGTGAATTTAAAGTGGATAAAGTTTAACGTAGAGAGCATATATGTGTGTATGTTTGAGGTTTGAGCAGAGGTAGAAACTAGTCGATGGAGTATCATATTGTAGTTTTTTTAAAGTCCAGAGTGAGTTATCAATTAGAAAATGTGGGAAATTCGAGAGTTGGGAAGTAGAACCGATTCATGGATAGCGTAAGTGTTTTGTTAAGAAGTGAGAATTTAAAAAGGGGTGATTAGATTTATAGACAAGAGTATAGATGGGGTAGCGAGTATATATATATAAAGGAATATGAATAAAGTTATTGGACAAGTGGTTAGTGTGGGGATTAAATTACTGTAAGAGATGAATGAAGTATAATAAGGGAGATAAATTGAGTAAGGAATGATGGTGTAAGGTGAATTATAAGCAGAATTTTGGTGATGTTCTGCGGCTTTAAGAAAGATAGTGAGTGAAGTATTTTGAAAGGTAGGAATTGTTATGTGAGATTTCGTAAAGGAGAAAAGTATAGTGAATTTTGATTTGATCTTAAGGTTAAGTGAAGCTTGATACAAAGAGATGGTAGGTTTATCCAAGGCCTAGGAAGTCTCAAGTTTAGAATAAATAACGAATAAGTAAATGGTTAGTGCTTGTTAAAAGAGCTTGAGAGTTTTTATTTTTATTTTTTATTGGGGGATATAGATTTGAAGAATGTTTTGGATACTTAGTGAGAAGTAAGTCATGATGTGTTAAGGTTTTTGAAGTACTTGAAGAGTTAAAGATTAATGGATGACTCGTTTTGGATGTGGTTGAGGTACTAGAAAGGATGACGATTAGAAAAAGTATAATATATATGCTTAACAAAGAAGATTACTATGTAATTGGAGTTGTTAAGAATGGGTGTTATAGGAGGCTAAGAGTTCAGTGAGGTATGAGGGTATTAGAACGATTATGGTAAAAAAAAAAAAAAGAAAAAGTAACGACTATAGAGTTAAAAACCAAGGTTGATCGAGTAGATGGTTGAAGTAATAATATTAATGAAGAGTTAGAAAGTTAGAAAATTAGTTATGATCCCATCCATAGTTAGTAATAAGGACTTATAGGTAGTTAGAAAATTTTTAAAAAGGGAGAGATTTCAATAGGAAAGTTTTTGACTTAAGAGCTTATGAAGTTTGGGGTAATAGTAATAGAAGAGATGTTTATGGACGGTGGTAGTTAAAGAGATTCAAATTTTTTTTAGACGATATAATTTTGATAGGATTCGACGAAAGGTGAAGGGAAGATTCTAGACAAATCAAGAGCTACTAGGAAGTATTAAAGGAAATTGAAAATAGATTTTTATTTAAATGGATGAAGAAGTTTTAAAATTCATAATGAAATTAAGTGGTGCTTCAAGAGTTTGTGTAAATTAAAAGTGATCATGAATTAGCTTATTCAAGGATTTCTAGTGGTAGGGAGTTAAAATAGGGTTGTTGGAATTCACTGTACTTGATGTGACTAAACATAAGATTCGATAAGGAAAAGAATAGAGATAAAATGTTAAATGGTCTTTTAGAAGTTTAATCCCTAAATGGACCAGAAGAGGAAATAGGTAAAGAAAATGAGATATAAGTGTAGTTAGGTCAAGAAAGTAGTTCGAGTGTGTAAAGGTCTAAGAGAAAGGTGGGAGTATAATAAAAAAATGAAGATATTATACTTCAATGAGATGACGAAAAGAATTGAGTAAGAAGTAAGAAATCAGTATTACTACCAAGTTCTGGTAAATAAGAGATATTTGAGCTTGAGATAGGTGAAGGAAATCATTGAATATTGGTATTGAGATTTATTACTATTTTTAAAAGGAGAATGAAGTATTTCAATGAGATTAATGATTGTATTGACAAATCAAGAGAATAAAAGTATGAGACTTGAATTAAGAACTTATGATTGGTGTTTAGCTGATAATTAATTGTAATCTTTTACAGGGTATAAATTATAATTTGGAAACTATTGATAGTCGTGGGAGAAATTAGTTTAAAGGGAAGAGTGATTAGGGATGTAAGGGGGTGAGCTGATATTACAGTTATGAATAAAATTCTAAGTATGATTTAGGAGGCTATGTATATAACTAATGGAAAGTTGAGATTTAGATGGGACTGTTCATTAGGAGAATTTGGTTTGAGGGATAAGAAATTTTAGATCTTTAAAAACTATAAGAAAGTATGTGGTAACGTTTTTGATAATTTTGAAGGTTATGAGTTATTGAGCTTCTAGGTAATGGAATATTGATCTAACGAGAATTGTAGAGTAAAGATAGACATCGAGAATAAATAAGAGAGCTCATTTAAGGAGTTATACAAAGAAATGAAAGGATCCAGGAAGGACAATTAGTTGGGAAGTTCAAGTAGAAACCACAAAGCAAATCTTACTAAGTTGATTGTAAAGACAACTAAGTATTAGATGTTAAAGGAAGGAGATATAAAATGAAGAATGTATCAGTAAATGGAAACAATTGAATTGTTATTATACGGTGACATTATGGATCAGATTTAAGTATAATGGTATCATCAAAGGAAGATTAGTCGATTTGGTTTTGTAATGGAGAATAAGGTGCTTATCAGTTACTGCGAAGATAGTTTATATATAAATCTTCAGTAAGTATGTTCCAATTGGTGATAGATGGATTAAAATTCAAACGAAAGAGTTAAGCGAGAAACTTGGGTTGAGCTAGGTAATGTTTTGGATAGAAGGGGTACTAAAAACCCTTTTAAAACTATTGAAAGGTCGATTTGCGAATAAATTACTTTGTTGAGAATAAGTGGAAATCATGGAGTAAGGGAGTCAAAAACTTGAGTAAGAGACTAAGTTAAATTGATAAAGAGATGGGTGTAGTGACGTTAATAAAGCTAAGTGTCTTTTAGTTCTCCAAGAGGAAGGAATAAATGAAGGACTGGAGAAAGCGAGAGGTTGGAAAGTGATTATGTGAAGAGATGGCATGAGAGAGAGACACACAACTTAAAGGTAGTACTACCTTTGAGGCCCTTGAAGTATAAGGTGAAGGTAGAAATTTAAGAATCCTAGAGTGGAGAATGAAATGGTAAGAATTTTGTCTTTGAAGCACAAGAGTAATGGAAGATGTAAGAATTAATTGAAGGGTGAATTTCTTAGCAAAGGAAAGAATTTTATAGTAAGATCAGGTGATACGTTTAGATTATTCTAGTGATTTAATAGTCGGTTGTCAGCGATTCAGAGGAAACACAATATGATGGTAAAATAGAATTTAGTTTTCAAATTGTAAATTGCATAAAGATTAAAGGAATGAGGAGGACTTTCAAGAATGTGAAATGGATATAGGAAAGAGATATTCTTGTCATGTTGTGAACCATACTTAAGGAAATTTTGGGGACGAAATTTTTATAATTGGGGGAGAATTATATAACACAATACTTAATTTTAAATATTTTAATCACAAAAACCATTGTTGATGTGCTTTAATGTGGTTGTTCAGTTTCTAATTTTATTTATTACGTTTTGGACTTATGGAACTTAAGAATAAGTAATTAAAGTATAATTGGTAGTAAAAATCAAATCTTTGGGGGAAATGTCGAGTTTTAAAGAGCTTTGAGGTAGTTAGTGGGTAAAGGAAGATTGGAGGGACGAGTTGAAAATTAAGGGAGAGTTCTTAGTATAAGTAAGAGGAGAGAGGGAGAGGATCCAACATTTTTGTTGGATTTCTCTAGAATTTTTGGGAGAAATGATAGAAATGGGAGAAAAAGATAAAAAAAAGGAGAAGAGAGGAAGAAGGAAAGGAGAAAAAAAGAAAGAAATGGGAATTGTTTGCAACTTTTCAAGGTAAAAGCTTGTGTTCTTTATTTTTAATTCAAGTATATTTATTAAACTAAATATTTGTGAACTTGAAGTTTGGATTCATATACTTTCTTTAAGAAAAAAGGGTTGTTTGAAAAAAAAAATGAGTTTTTAAGCCAAAGTTGTAATTTTGAGTTTTGGATGCAAATTTTAGGTATGGGTATGATTGATTTTTGTTAATATAACTAGTAGAAACTTGTATCTTTGAAATTTTGGAAAGATCTTTGGAAATCAAGAAGATTTTTTTAGAGAAAATATGAATTTTCACGAAGAAAAATTGATCGAATCAGTGACCCAGTTGACTATAAGGGGTTTGGGGTTGTTCAAGAAGGACCCAATCGAATGGTTCATTAGGCAGAACCTTCTGGATGTTTTCCCAATCGACTGGATTTGGCACCTAGTCATCTAGATCATGCTTATTTTTCAAAAAAATTACTTTTCTCCTTAGTTTTTGAACATGGAACCTTTCAAAAACAATTATAGTGTTTATATACATTTGAAGTATGACCAAAACACCTTTAAAAGGGTTGGTATTCACAAAACTTAAAGTGTTTTTGATATTCAATATAGATGATTTGAAAAAGGGCTTAAAGCCACGATTTCTTTGCCTTTTGGTTTCATGCGAAGTGTGCTCTTGAGATTTAAAGATTGTAAAACACCTTGAGGTTTCTAGAGATTATTTTAAATGAATTAAGTGCTGTTCATTCCCATGTATTAATGGGAAATCCTTGAGAGGAGGGGAAGTAGTAAGATTACGTAGCGAGGTGAGTACGCCTTACCTTTAGTAAGCAATATATATATATATATATATATATATATATATATATATATATATATATATATATATTAAGTAACAAAGAATACAAATTTGATCTATTTTGATAAGTGTAAACTCTGGAAATCTTATGAAGAATAACTATGAGCTTTGGTATGAAAATAGTAAGAATTAGTGTTATGGAAAAACTGATATGGATGGAGATCTAATTGTGTAAGATATGAGCATTGAAATGATTCAAAGTAGTTGTGTTGAGGATTTGTAATGTGTGGAATTATAATGAATGTGCTTGGTTAAATTGGTATGAAATGCGATGTGAATGATTAATGAATTGGTAAGAATAACTATGAGCTTTGGTATGAAAATAGTAAGAATTAGTGTTATGGAAAAACTGATATGGATGGAAAATTAATTTTTTAGGATATGAGCATTGAAATGATTCAAAGTAGTTGTGTTAAGGATTTGTAATGTGTGGAATTATAATGGATGTGCTTGGTTGAATTGGTATGAAATGTGATGTGAATGATTGATGAATTGATAAGAATAATTATGAGCTTTAGTATGAAAATAGTAAGAATTAGTGTTATGGAAAAACTTATATGGATGGAGAATTAATTGTGTAAGATATGAGCATTGAAATGATTCAAAGTAGTTGTATTGAGGATTTGTAATGTATGGAATTATAATGGCTGTGCTTGGTTGAATTGGTATGAAA
Source organism: Bretschneidera sinensis (assembly GCA_023935145.1). Taxonomy (NCBI): domain Eukaryota; kingdom Viridiplantae; phylum Streptophyta; class Magnoliopsida; order Brassicales; family Akaniaceae; genus Bretschneidera; species Bretschneidera sinensis. The sequence continues at coordinate 108,803,789 of CM043698.1, forward strand.
TGCGATGTGAATGATTGATGATTTCTTGTATTCATATCACTTTATGCATTTTGCATTATAGCCTTATTTGACGGTATGTTATTGAGGGGTGAGTGGAGTGAGACTGATAGGTCTCTTCCACAAAGGGTGTAAGGGTACCTAATGAATAGTGGACAAGTAGGACCTAGCCTAGATCAAGGAGGTTCTGAATATTTAATTTGATGATTAGACATACTAATACGTGGGAAGACATCCATGTGATGATGATATAGCCCAGTGAGGGGCAATGATTGATTGTGCATTTACTACATTGCATCATACAACATGACATTACATTTCATGGACATATTGAGATGATTGGCCCATGAGGGGCATGTGATATGATTTTCCTATGAAGGATGTATGAAACGATTGGCCCATGAGGGGCATTTGATATCATTGGCCTATGTGGGGCATGTGATGATGTGATATGCTTGGCTCGAAAAAAAAAAAGGCATGATTGTGGGAATGTAACAGTGTTAAGATGAAAATCTACTCTGTCTGCTTTGGCATTGTGTTGTACGATTATACAAAGAGTGTTTTTAGTATGTGAATTAAGAAAATTTATGAATGCTAGCATAAAGAGATATATGGTAGTATAAAATACAAAGAAAATCACTATAGGAAACTTGAAGGATTTAATCGAAGGATAATTAAGAAAAATATTGCTTGTACCTATAAGCCATAATACATGTTGTGCTATAAGTTACCAATAAAAAGATAATTCCTCCAATATGACTACTTCTTGTAAAGCGTGTCTCCCCGAGATTTTTAGCTTATCCTTTTTTGTTGCTAACCTTTCGGGCATTACTAGAGACTTACTAGTCACGTTGAAGACGCCCAAGTTAAGGCTTTCATCGGCGGCATCCTCATCTTTGAGAGTCTTTGTTAAGAGTATATGTTGAGGTTGGATTAGTCATTGTAAAAGGACAATTGTAATGGGGAGTTTTTCGGTTATTTTTGTCTAGTTAAAAATTGTTGCATTATAAAGATTGTTAGTTACGAAATTGTTATCGTATGATTTGATTGAAATCTTGTATTCTTGGTGAGTTATGTGTAATTGGGTGTAGGTCGGGGTGCTTGGGACTGAAAGTTAGTGATACCTTCTCAAGTAAGACCCACCCAGGGATGTGTCGTACAATTTGGGCTCTTGACAGATGGGTACAATGGAATGGAAATTGAAAGGATATTGGATTTGGAATGCTCTTGAAATTTTACGTTGTGTTTGCCTCTAAGAAATGTGGGAAAGTCCAAGAAATTGGGGAGGTTTTGTAGAAATTTTGTAAAATTGATAAGGATTCTTGATCTTAAAATATAAAACAAAGATCAGAGAATGATGAAAATATATTGGTAAGTTTTAATGGAATAGCAATCATAGAATGGGATAAAAAACAAATTATTGGGATAAATGGCTGACGTGGTAAACAAGGCAATGTTGAGAGAGATTAAGGTAAAACGAGAGAAACAATTTGAATAAAGGAAATGATAATTTAAGATTAGTTATGAAAAATTGGGTGATATTTTTGAGCTTTGAGAAAGATAATAAAAGAAACATATATTTCTTTCTTAAATAGAAATTTCATGGATACAACTTGAGTAACTTAAGTTGATTGGAAGTATGTGTTCTTAATAGAGAATTGATTATAAAAATTTCAATCGAAAATGGTTGGAGGATGAAAATTATTATATGGAAATTGTAAAAAGAATGGTGTATTGAATTTTTTTTTTTTATAAAAAAATTATAGCATGACAAAAGGCTAATCAATGGGATGAGAGGCTAATCAAAGTAAGATGGTGGATTCCTTTTAGAATATAGAATTTTCATTCAAGAATTTAGAGGTGAGTAAGTAAATAACTAATACGTTTTGGTTGACTTTAAAGTTTTATTCTTCTTGGAGTAGCCTAGAAGGTACCTACTAGAGCTATTAAAATGCGAAAAATAGTGAGTAGATATGATGCAAAGTGTGAGAAATCTAAATGTTGGTTGAATGACTCGATTTTGAGTGGTTGGAAAAAATAGGAAGAAATAGACTAGAAAAGACTTGAAATATATGCTTAATTAAAGAGATTATAAATTTAAACTTGAGAAAATAGAGTTTAGTGAGATACCATAATGTTTGAGGAGTTGTCGTGAGGATAGATATGTATTGGATACGAGACTTGAAGGTTGTTTAGGTGAAGATCATGATATGTGTTGCTAATATAGAGTTTAGATAGAGGTAACTAGATTACGATTATTATCATTTACTAGTGACAAGTTTTGGCACTAGTCCTTGTATTAATAAAATAGATGAGAGGAAAGTAATTAACTTGAGAATTGGATGGAAATTTTGAAGTATGTTAAAGAGAAATGGGAGGTGGGGGGTAACAAATTAGTAAAGATGACAATTGATAAGAATTGTGTTTAATGCATAAGTTAATATGATCTTAAGACTTTAGGAAGTGGTGATTTTGGAATTTAAATCTAATTAAGAGGAAATTAGAAATTAAGTAATCTATTAAATGATGTCGAACGGGATATATTAAATGAAAGATCTTATATAAAAGATTTTGAATATACTTTGAAATTAAATATTCTAATAATAATTATGGTCTTATAATTTAATGTTGTGTTGTCTTAACGGAAGATTGAAGTAAAAAATTTGACTTGATGGTTTAGTCTAAACTTGGATGGTTAATGAGATTACTTATATAACAACCCATCATCGCGTAAGCCCTACCCGAGACGATATCGTCACCTTTTAGCTCTAAGCCCTAACCTGAATTCTATGCATACATCTTTTCATACAATACAATTTATAATTCATCATGATCAATCAAATTATTTCATGTACAATCATATTCATACAACACAACTAATGCATTACCTTTTAGTTTCATTTACCAAATTCATATTATACATTAAGTTAATTAGCATAAGACTCTAAGTAATTTCCATAACTTTTGAATTTTTAATCATTATATTTCTTACATATTTTCAATTCGAAGAAGACAACCCATCACGTAATGGTATTATACGCCATATTATAATCACAATGAATTTATAATACATTCTTACACTCATCACACAATCCAATCTCACAATTTCCACATCATAAAAAATCAACTAACAAACACAACATCATCACGTCACACAAATAAACATCATATGCCCTTCACTGGGCCAATCACATCATGTACCTCTCATTGAGCCAATCACATCAATCACCATATGAAATGCAATGCAATGCATGATCACATCTCAATTCATTTCATCTCTTTCATTTCATTTTGTTTCATTTCCCCTCACTAGGCTAATCATATCACAAGAACTTTCACTGGGCTAATCATATCACAAGACCTTTCACTAGTCTAATTATATCACAATAGGGACATCTCTACATGTATCAATATATTTCTCATCATGTATCCTTGGATCCTCTTCACCCATTCCGGGTGAGGTCCTACCATTTCCAACATTATACTTGGTAACCCTACACTCCTTCAGGATGGGCCCTACTATTCTAATATTATCCTCGGTTCCCTTTCACCTCTTCTAGGAAGAGTCTATCCTCACACGGACACTCGACTCATTAAAAATATTCATAATGAGAGCACAATTTTCACACATCAAATTCATAACAATTTCAAACAATCCATTCTCATCACACAAAAGGCAATCATTTCCATCCCATAACTAAATAAAATTTCACACATAAAACCACAATACAAACTTCACATTCACAACCATTCACAATATTTCAATCACAATCTATTTAAACAATCACATAACATAATATAAAGAGAAGATATTTTAGGTTAACTCTATATCATTTTATATGCATATACAAAATTACATAATAAATTCAATATATAATCATACTTATATTCCCATCATATTCCCTTATATTTTGTTAAATTTTAGGTGTTTAACTTCCTTCTAGCTTACTAAAAGTAAGGCGAACTCAACTTGTTACGCGATTCGTAAACTAGTCTCCAACTACCTCAATTATCATTCAAAGTTTTTCATCACTTGAGCCTAGAGGTGAAATAACACTTAACCCCATTATGTTCAATCACTATTGAATATTATGTAACTTCAAAAGTATTTTTATACTTTAAATATCATGTGCACACTTCGCACACAACCAAAAATTGAAAAATCAAAGTGTTATCCCTTTTTCCTTCCCTTTTTAAATCATTGACTTTGGGTTTCAAAAACACTTTAATCTTATGAATATTAATCATTTCAAAAGTTGTTTAATCATGTTTCCAATGTATTTGAAGATTAAAATCACTTTGGAAAGGTTGGGAACTCAAAAAGATAGGTAAAGAAGTGAAATTTTAGCAAAAATGTGAAGTTGTAGTTGACTACACTGAGCTGTAGTCGACTACAACAAGTCTAGGTGCTTGTTTTAGCCGACTACACACCTGATTCTTCACAAAATTTGGTCCAAAGAACTCCTATAGTTGACTACAATTCATTGTAGTCGACTATGACTTCTTTTTCCAGCAAAAACCTTACGAAAAAACTCATTTTTCCTTTAAAATTCTCTTGATTTTTCCATGGGAATTCTCAAATCTGTCAAGACACAAGTTCCTTAAGGTTTTATATAAAAAATGCATATTATCCACAACAAAATTAGAACTTTAAGCTTTAAAATCATGAACTTTCGTTTAAAAACTCATTTTCTTAAAAAAATGACCTAAATCTCCCCAAACTTTTCTCAAACAACTACATATCCATAAATTCAAACTCAAATTCTAAGTTTATAAATATACTTGATGATTAAAACTAGAGAAAGGTAGATTTTTACCTTAACTTCGAGCTTTTCCTCCATCTCTTTATCTTCTTCTTCTCTTCTCTTCTCTTCCTCTATTTCTCTCTTTTTCTTGGTCTCTTTAGAGACTTCCAGTACAAAAATATTTGATGTATCATCTCTTATATGGCCTTACTTTTTCCTTATTACAAGATTACCCTTCAACTTCTCATTTTCTACATTTCACCACCTCACTCTTTAAAATTTCAGTTTTTACTTAGTTTTTCTTACCATTCTTCAAAAAATTTGTAATCCTCCATTGACATGCATTTTTATTGTTTAATTCTTAGTTTATTTATTTATTTCAAAGTCTCACTTATCTCAATATGAATTAATTGTAATTAATTTTCGAATAAACATACCTATTCATATATAAAATACTCTCTCGTGATTTAAAGTAGTTTAATTAAACACAGGAGTTTACAATTCTCCCTCACTAATAAAATTTTGTCCTCGAAATTTCTTATACTCTGGATCCGCAAAAGAATGAGATTTTTTGTTTCTTTATATCTATCTCATTACCTGCTACATTCTTTAACTCTCTCATCTTTCCCAAGTATCCTTATCTAAAGGTAAAACTTTGTCTCAATCAAAATTTTGATTTGCTTCTAATTTATTTCCAACTTGTTGTCATATTATCTCAATTTATTTATACTAGCACAAAATTTGCACATCATTTTAAACAATTATACTTGATTTAGCAAAAAATCCTAACTTATACGTCAAATAATATTCACATCTTTTGTACTCACCCTCTTTTAACTTTTATTAACTTCTTGTGATATATTCTATAAATTTCTCTTAGAGTAACACATCATCTGCTAGAAATTTCAAATTCATTTTTTACATCATCCAATACTGTCTCCATCTCTAACTCTTTTGTTGGGATTTGTCTAAGAACTAAAGAGAGAAAAATTTAGCTTCAGATACAGGTGTGCGCCGTGGCCCAGGAGGTGTACGTCGCGGCCTCCAGCAAAGAAGCAAAGGAGAAGGGTCTTCCCTCAAGTGTGCGCGATGACACAGGGTGGTGGGCGTCACGGTGCCCAGCAACTGGAGGTGGTGTGCTTTGTTGTGCGCCGCGACCAGCCCTGTTTTGGGCCACGACACCAAGAACACCTGATGCTTCCTGATCAGCACTTTGGATTGGTGTGTGGGACTTGGTTAAAATGCACAGGATCATTTAGACTTATTGAAGGGCTATGATTGATTAGTCCTCAAGATTTTAGGGTTGAGATTAACTTCAAGATTGGTTCAAGAAGTGATTCAAGAATGGTGCTGGGATCAAGATCTGATCAGGTTCTTAAGGTTCAAGAATGGTGTTGTGATCAAGATCATGTTCTTGAGATTTAGAAGTTGAAAAGCAATTGTGGGTGCTGTATAAATCTGGAATTTTCTCCGCAAGATGGGTTCAAACTTCATTGTTGATAGAAAGGGAGACTTTGCCATTTGGAAGCGGAAAATCAAAGCGGTTCTTATCCAATAAAAGGTGGACTTGGCGATTGGAGAAGATGACGATTTTCTAGCAAGTATCGCGGAACTCCAACAGAATGAGATGAAGAAGATGGCGTACAACACCATCTATCTGCACATGTCGGATAGTGTGACCAGGGAGTGTGGAGAATCAGAAGATCCAACTGTCATTTGGAAGAAACTAGATGAGTTGTTTCTTACCAAGACTCTCCCTAATAAGATATATCTTCTTAAACGAATCTTTGCTTTCAAAATGGATCCTAATAAAGAGTTGCAAGATAATCTTGATATGTTTAATAAACTAGTTCAAGATTTGGCTAGTTGTAGTATAACATTCCCGGATGAACAATTAGCTGTTATGTTATTGAATTCTCTTCCTGATTATTTTGAAAGTTCGATTAATGCTATTGAATATGGAAGAGATACACTAACCAAAGAAATTGTGATTAATGCTATAAGGGCTCATGATTTCAAAACCAAGATGAGAGAAACATCAAATGAAGAAGGGTTGTTCATTAGAGGAAGGCCAGCAACTCGGTATGGCAGCAACATACATGGCTACTACCGGGACAAACCACAGGGTAGAGGACAAAGCCATAGGAGAGTGCACTCTAAACCAAGATTTGGAGGAAAGAGATGCCACTACTACCATAAGAAGGGTCATTTCAAGAAAGATTGCAGGAAGATAATGAGGGATGAGAGAGGAAGAAGCCATACCAATGATGGAGAGGCTTCGGTTGCCAAGGGAGAACAGCAAGATGATGATGTTCTTGTTGTGTGCTCAAATGTGAGCAAAGGGTAAGAGGGCAGTGATTACACCCAAAACATACGCGGTAGTGTAGCACAGCTTTGGGGTGTCGATTCCACAGGGAAATAAGTTAACTACAAAAGAAGGTGTGAACCTTAACACAAACGATAAAAGATTAAATGGAAGAATCTGAGTTGTGAGCAAATTGTGTAAATAGTTTGATGAATATAATAAAGAAAACAACAAGGGTCTGGGAATCCTCCCTAGGTTCGTTGCCTTATTCTATTATTGATTCAGCTATTTTTATCTCAATTGCAAGTTTCTCATCCTAAACAGGCAATCGGAAAATATTCAATTAAGCTCAAACAAACCCTAATGTAATTGATATGAATTGCTCTTTCGAATTAAGCACACATAACCTATCCTATATGTTTATCAAGAAATGACAATATATCTTTAATTACAATATTGCAGTAATGGACAAACCTAAAAGAGAAGTCTATCAGACTCAATCACATCCAAACAGATTGACATAAGAAGAGCACGACTAGACTTATATCTAGGAGAAGCATGCAATCATCGGATTAAGAGGAAATCTTCTAATTAGATTAAAGAATAAATCATAATAATGTTTAATGATAATAAATCCAAACTAAAATGAATCAAGACTAGAAAATAAGAACAACTACACCTAGGGATTCATCCCTTCACCTTGCTTGGAGAATAGCTGGCCATGGGGGAGAGTGTGGCAGCCTTCATGATGTTTTCCCCAGCCTCCAGCCTCTAATCAATCTTTTTGAATAATCATCATATCAAATCCTAAGTGTCCTATTTATAGTACAAGAGTCCAAGGGTGTTTTTGGGTTTATTCTAATGTTTAAAAACCCTAATTAAAGTCTAACTCGGAGATGCAAATCCGTGTGCGCGTTGCGGTGCTGCTGGGGAGCACCGCGGTGCTAGGCATGTTCTAGATTGGTCGAGCTTCTGGGCACCGCGGTGTTGTTAAGGAGCACCACAGTGCTAGCTGGTGGTTCAAAATGTGGAGGTTCTGGGCGCTGCGGTGCTGGCCGCGGTGCTGGCTGGTGCTGTTCTAGACTGACCTTTGTCTACTAAAACTGCTATAAATTTCTCTAGAAAAATCATTTTGATGAGCCATTAAATTCTCCCGAAAATAGACTTCCGGATCTTTCTAATCATATATGGCTCATCTCTTGGTTCTTCTTACATCAATACAGTTTAATTTGCAAAGATGATTGATCTGTACGGGCAATTCTGGTAATTTAGTGAAACTCCTTTCCAAGTCGTAGCACACACACTTTCTTCCCTTCATTTTGTCCTGCCAAAAGCACTCCTTCACTCTAATATGCATAGGATCTTTGTACTTTATTCAATGGTAGCATTTCCCTCTCTTTTAGACTCCAAACACCTGAAAATGCATCAAAACAAATCAATGATCCAAGAATGACACTTTAGAATTGTTAAAGAATAAAAGTGCAATTCAAACCTAGATCAACCCTAAAATGCTAACAATTAAGTACTCTAAAGATGCATTTTATGACTTTCATCAAGCAGTGAGAGATGGATCTTGGATTCCGGGTGCACTTATCATATGTGTCCTCACCGGGATTGGTTCAAGAATTTCAAGGAAACCGATGGGGGAAAGGTTTTCCTGTGGAATGATACTTCTTGCCAAGTGAGGGGCACATGAGACATCCAGTTGAGGATGTTTGATGGAGTTACTAGGTTGCTGAGGAATATGAGATATCTTTCAGAGTTGAGAAGAAATTTGATCTCATTGGGGTAGCTAGATTCCATAGGGTACACATACAAGGCAGAGAGAGGAAAGATCAAGGTAACCAAGGGATCTTTGATAGTGATCAAAGCAGCAATGAAGGATGGTCTCTATGAGATGACCGGAGACACGAACATCAAGGATTAAGCAGCAAGCTTGATGGTTGAGATGGATAAGGCAGCTCTTTGGCACAATCGCTTGGGACACTGATCTAAAAGGGCCTGTAAGTTCTCAGCAAGAATGGTTTACTTGATGGTGACAAGGTAGAAAAACTTGATTTCTATAAGAGTTACATTCTTCGGAAGCAACATCGGTTAGCTTCAACACCAGAGTGCACAAATCAAAGGGCATTCTTGACTACATTCATGCCAATCTTTGGGGGCCAGCAAGAACACCAACACAAGGAGGTTGTTGGAAATCACCTTGACAAGATGCCCAGGTGGTGATCTTCCAAACACCCAAGTCTTGAATGACTTGTAGAAAGAAAAATAGCAATCGAACACAAGAACAGAAAATCAAAGAAAGAAAAGAAGACAAGCAATTGTTATCGAGGTTCGGCAATGTGCCTACGTCCCCGTGAGTTCCTCCAAACTCTCTGCACTATCTCAATGGTTCTTACAAAGTTACAACAATCCTCTTCAAGAATCCAAGTTCTTGAAGAAACAAGAAGAGAACTGGAAAGTGATAGTCCTATTACAAAGTTTTCTATCAATTCTATACTATCTTCTCTTCTTTACAACCATCCTAACAAAGAGTCCCTCTTGTGTTTGTCACTCTACATAATCTTCTCTAAGTGTTTACAATGATCTCACAATGTCACAAATCTCTCTTGTATGTGTGTTGTATATCTTGTGAAATGAGGCATTGAGAACCCCTTTTCTAGCCTCTCAATTCTTAGACATTATTGAGATTCATTCCTCACCCTTTAATCTTGATCATTGCTCAATCTTGGCCCTTCATTACTTTCCTAAGTGGTGCTGTGCATTTTGGACTTGCACACACACTTTTGGAGAGCCTTGAAGCTTGCTGCCTATGTGTGCAGCAGTGTGCTGGGTGGTGTGGCACTAAACATGGGCGGTGTAGTGCTGGGGCTGTCCTTGATGGCGTGCATGCTATGAGGCATGGCGCTGGGCGTGCGCGGCGTGCCCTAACCTGATGCTGCTGCCTTCTGATGTTGTGTGCACATGCTTCTATTGCTGTGCAGAAGTTTGCACAGTAGTGTGCATGACCTTCCCATGCTCAAAACTTGAGCACACACATGTGTGCAGCCATTAGACTTGCTGAACTTTGATACTCCATATTTAGTTTAGAGTTTAACCAAACTTAGACCATGTTTGGACATTTTTGAAACTTAGACAAATAACAACAATCTATACCTTTGTCTAAGTGTTCAAAAAACCTGAACCATTTGTGCAGAAAGCTTTGGGATCCAAACTCATCTTGAGTTACCAATTAACCAACTCTAATCCTAAGTAATTCAAGGCAATGATTGAACTTACTTAGAGGTAGAACCTTAGTGCCTAAATCTGCAAGACTTTTCTTCGTGGTCTTCTTGTCAATATGAATGCATCCTTTCATACCATTTTCCAGAACGTAATGATACTGAACATCCATATGCTTCATCCCCTCATGGAACACTGGATTCCTCCACAAGTGCCCCACACTTTGGTTATCCAAAGATACCACCACCTGCTCTTTTAGGACCTCCCACTTGTCCAACAACCCTTTGCACTCCATAGCCTCCTTTATGGCTTCCGTAGCCGCTATGCATTCTGCCCTGGTTATTATGAGTACTACCACTGGCTGCCACTGAGCCTTCAAACACCTCAGTAACCTCTTCATCCCAAGCCAATGCTCTTTTTCAGGATTACTCACACATTTGCTGAAAACACCAATTGCCTGAGAAACACTAAACCTGTTTTTTTCCTTTTCCCTGATGATTCTCATCCCAAGGATCTTTCATGTAAGGCTGAGATCCTTCCTCTTGAACTCCTCACTGAGTTGAGATGTAAAACTTTCCATCCTCTTCTTGCTGTTCTAACCCAACAGCCCATCAATGACATAGGTGAGGATACTCACCATCTTCTCCACCTTGTGTCCAAGTGAGAAAGTTTCTGTGAAACCTATGTCTTCTTTTCTTGTGAACCCATTCGCCACCAGCCCAGCCTTGTTCCGGACTTCATCTCTTGGAGGGTACCCTTCTTTGATCTTGTAAGTGCACTTACATTCCATAACTTTCTGCTTTCCTGGAATTTTCACCAATTCCCAGAAGTTGTTCTCCTTCAAAGAATCCATTTCTTCCTCCATAGCCAGCTGCCACTTTGACTAATCCTAACACTCCATGGCATCCGTGTAAGTTTATTGTTCACTCATTCCTCCTTCTATCTAAGGAGCTGCTGCATCTGCAGCATTTGCAAACCCATATCTCAAGGGTGGTCTAACCACTCTCCTTCCCCGGTCTCTTGTGAGCTGGTAGTTATTTACTGCATCAACCTCTTCTTGTTCAGCCTCTTCTTGAGTTTCTTGAGCTTCTTGAGCTTCTTGGCCTTCATCCAAGGGCTCTACCTAGTTTGAACCCTCTTGCCTCCTATGCTCTACCTGAACCTAGTTCTCCTTGATGCTATGCTCCACAACTTCTGGTTTGGTTTGCTCACTAGCCCCTGCAGGGTTAGTTTTCTCCAAGTAAGGTAATAACAATTCATTAAAAAAAACATCACTACTTATAATTAGTTTCATGCCCTTCTTTTCTAAGGACCACAACCTATATCCCTTAACCCCATCACCATATCCTAGAAATACACATTTTCTAGACCTAAGGCCAAGTTTATCCTCCTTTTGATGTGCATATGCTGCACACCCAAAAGTCTTAAGGTTGTTTAATTCAAGGGGTTTTCCACTCCACATCTCCATGGGAGTCTTGAGCTCTATTGCTCTAGAGGGTGATCTATTCACCAAGTATGCAGCTATTGCTACAGCTTCTCCCCAGAAATATTTTGGTAACCCGGATCCATCTAACATGCACCTAACCTTTTCCATAAGGGTCTTATTCATCAACTCAGTAACTCCATTTTGCTGAGGAGTTTCCACAACCATCCTATGTCTTAGAATGCCATTTAACCTACAGAATTGATCAAGTTCTTGGTTAAAAATTTCTAAGCCATTATCGGTTCTTATCCCCTTAACTATTTTACCCATTTGAGTCTCAACCAGCCCTTTCCACACCACTAATTTATTCAAGGCATCTAATTTATTCTTAACCAAATAAACCCATACTTTTCTTGAATAATCATCAATTAAAGACAGAAAGTAAAAGTTACCTCCCTGTGTTGGTGTTCTTGCTGGTCCCCAAAGGTCCGAATGAATGTAATCAAGGATTCCCTTAGAGTTATGCACTCCGGTGTTGAAGATGACCCGGTGTTTCTTCCCAAGAACACAGCTCTCACAGAAATCTAGTTTTTCTACTTTGTCACCACCAAGTAGACCTTCCTTGCTAAGCACTTTCAAACTCTTTTCCCTCATGTGTCCCAAACGAGTGTGCCAAAGGGCTGCCTTGTCCAGCTCAGCCATCAAGCTTGCTACTTGATCATTGGTTTCTATTTCTCCGATCATCTCATAGAGTCCATCATTTCTTACTGCCTTGATCCCTACCAAAGATCCCTTGGCCACCTTGATCTTTCCTCCCTCTAATTTGCATGTGTACCCCATGGAATCCAACTGCCCCAATTAGATCAAGTTCCTCTTCAAATCTGGAAGATATCTTACATTTTTTAGCAGCTTTGTGACTCTATCAAACATCCTCAATTGGATGTCTCCAATCCCTCTCAGTTGGCAAGAATTGTCATTCCCCATGAAAACCCTTCCATCATTGATCTCCTTGAAATTCTTGAACCATTCTTTGTGAGGGCACATATGGTAGGTGCACCCGGAATCAAGAATCCATTTTCCACTGCCTTGTCTCCTGCTCACATTTGAGCACACAACAAGCACATCATCTTGCTATTCTCCTTTGGCAACCAAAGCCTCTCCACTGTTGGTATGGCTTCTCCTCTCATCCCATAACCTCTTCTTGCAGTCTTTCTTGAAATGGCCCTCCTTGTTGTAGTAGAAGAATCTCCTTCCTCCTCCATATCTTATCTTGGAGTGGGATCTCCCATGGCTCTGCCCTTTACCTCTTGATTTCTCCCGGTAGCTGCCATGAGTGCTACTGCCATTCTGAGCTGCAGGCCTTCCTTTTACGAACAGCCCATCACCACTTGATGTCTCCTTCATCTTAGTTTTGAAATCTGTGCCCTTATGGCATTGATCACAATCTCCTTTGAAAAAGAATCTCTCCCATACTCAATTGCATTAATCAAATTGTCAAAGAAATCTGGAAGTGAATTTAATAAAATGATAGCGAATTGTTCATCCGGAAAAGTAATGCTACAGCTATTCAAATCTTGAACTAGCTTGTTAAAGACATCAAGATTATCTTGCAACTCCTTACTAGGGTCCATTTTAAAAGCAAAGATTCTTTTAAGAAGATAAATTTTGTTAGGGAGAGTTTTGGTAAGAAACAACTCATCTAGTTTCTTCCATATGACAGCCGGATCCTCTGAGTCTTGGCACTCCCTTATGACACTATCCGACATGTGCAAGAAAATGGTGCTATAAGCCATCTTCTTCATCTTGGTCCACTGGTCGTCCGTGACACTTGCTGAAAAAGCATCATCTTCTCCAATAGCAAAGTCCACTTTCTGATGCATGAGAACCACCTTGATCTTCCGCTTCCATAGGGCAAAGTCCCCCTTTCCATCAAACTTCTCCACATAGAAATTTGAAGCCATATTTGCGGAAAAGATCTCAGATTTGTGCACTAACCACAACTACTTTCTTTAACCTCAAGAACACAGATTGAAGATGGATCTTTAACACCGTTCTTGAATCAACTTTCAAGAACATGACCGGATCTTGATCTTTACACCGTTCTTGATTCACCCAAGAAGTTTGATCTTTGATTCTTGGAGTCTTGGCTCCATACCTTCTACTTCTTGTTCCGATAACTAGCTACTGAGCTCTGATACCACTGTTGGAAATCACCTTGACAAGATGCCCAGGTGGTGATCTTCCAAACACCCAAGTCTTGAATGGCTTGTACAAAGAAAAATAGCAATCGAACACAAGAACAGAAAATCAAAGAAAGAAAAGAAGACAAGCAATTGTTATCGAGGTTCGGCAATGTGCCTACGTCCCCGTGAGTTCCTCCGAACTCTCTGCACTATCTCAATGGTTCTTACAAAGTTATAGCAATCCTCTTCAAGAATCCAAGTTCTTGAATAAACAAGAAGAGAACTAGAAAGTGATAGTCCTATTACAAAGTTTTCTATCAATTCTTTACTATCCTCTCTTCTTTACAACTAGCCTAACAAAGAGTCCCTCTTGTGTTTGTCACTCTACACAATTCTCTCTAAGTGTTTACAATGATCTCACAATGTCACAATATCTCTTGTATGTGAGTTGTATATCTTGTGAAATAAGGCCTTGAGAACCCCTTTTATAGCCTCTCAATTCTTGGACATTCTTGAGATTCATTCCTCACCCTTTGATCTTGATCATTGCTCAATCTTGGTCCTTCATTACTTTCCTAAGTGGTACTGTGCATTTTGGACTTGCGCACACACTTTTTGAGAGCCTTGAAGCTTGCTGCCTATGTGTGCATCAGTGTGCTAGGCGGTGCGGCACTAGGCATGGGCAGTGTGGCACTGGGGCTATCCCTGATGGCGTGCATGCTATGAGGCACGGCGCTAGTCATGCACAGCGTGCCCTAACCTGATGCTGCTGCCTTCTGATGATGTGCGCACATGCTTCTGCTGTTGTGTAGAAGTTTGCACAACAGTGTGCATAACCTTCCCATGCTCAAAACTTGAGCACACACATGTGTGCAACCATTAGACTTGCTGAAATTTGATACTCCATATTTAGTTTGGAGTTTAACCAACCTTAGACCATGTTTGGACATATTTTAAACTTAGACAAATAACAACAGAGGTAATCTTTACTTTCTGTCATTGATGATTATTCTAGAAAGGTTTGAGTTTATTTGCTTAAAAATAAATCATATGCTTTGAATAAATTTGTAGTGTGGAAAAAGCTGGAAAACACTCAAATGGGCAGGGTAGTTAAGGTGTTAAGAACCAATAATGGCTTAGAATTTTTTAACAAGGAACTTGATCAATTCTGTAAGTTAAATAGGATTCTAAGACATAGAACGGTTTTGAAAACCCCTCAACAAAATGGAGTTGCTGAGAGGATGAATAAGATCCTTATGGAAAAGGTTAAGTGCATGATTATAGGATCTAGATTACCCAAATATTTTTGCGGGGAAGCGGTGTCTACTGCTACATATTTGGTTAATAGATCACCCTCTAGGGTTGTGGACCTTAAGACTCCTGAGGAGAAGTGGAGTGGAAAACTCCCTGAGTTAGGCAATTGTAGGACTTTTAGGTGTGCTGCGTATGCACATCAAAATGATGATAAACTTAGCCCAAAGTCTAGAAAGTGTGTGTTTCTAGGATATAGTGAAGGGGTTAAGGGGTATAGGTTGTGGTCCTTAGAGAAAAAAGGAACTAAACTTATAATAAATAGGGATGTTATTTTTAATGAGCATTTATTTTCCTATTTGGAGAAAACTAACCCTACAGGGGATAGTGAGCAAACCAGTTCAGTATTTGTGTAGCATAGCATCAAAGAAAATTCAGTTTAGGTAAAGTAAGGAAGGCAAGAGGGTTCAGACCAAGTAGAGCCCATTGATGAATGCCAAGCTCAGGACACTTAAGAGGAGGCTGAACTAGAAGAGGATGATGTAGCAAGTCAGAATGACTATCAGCTCACAAGGAATCGGGAAAGAAGGCTGGTCAGACCACCTTTGAGATATGGTTTCGCGGATGCTAATGTAGCAGCTCCTTATTTAGAAGGAGGGATAAGTGAATCAGAAACTTACATTGATGCCATGGGATGTAAGGATTCGTCAAGATGGAAGCTAGCTATGGAGGAGGAAATGCATTCTTTGAGGAAGAACAACTCTTGGGAATTAGTGCACATTCCAGGAAAACAGAGAGTTGTGGATTATAAGTGTATTTACAAGATCAAATAAGGAACCCTTTAGGGGATGAAGTTCGGTATAAGGCTAGGCTGGTGGCGAAGGGGATCACGCAAAGAGAAGGCATAGATTTCACAAAAACTTTCTCACCTAGACACAAGGTGGAGGAAATGGTGATTATCCTCATCTATGTTGATGATATGCTGTTGGTTGGTAACAGCAGGGAGATGATAGAAAGATTGAAGTCTCAATTCAGTTTGAAGTTCAAGAGGAAGGATCTTGGCCTTACACAAAAGATTCTTAGGATAAGTATAATTCGGGAAAGGGAGAGAAACAAGTTGAAGGAGTCTTAGTCTTTCTACATAGAAAAGGTGTTGTCTAAGTTTTCTATGGAAGATGGTAAACCAGTGAAGATTCCTTTTGTTGGTCATTTCAAGTTCTCCAGCGAACAATGTCCTGGAACGGATGAGGAGAATAACGAAATGGAAAAGGTCCTTTACTGTAGTACGATTGGATCAGTCATGTTCATGATGGTAAGCACTAGACCCGACATTTCTCAGGCAATTAGTGTTCTCAGCAGATTTGTGAGTAATCCCGGAAAAGAGCTGTTGGAAATCACCTTGACACGATGCCCAGGTGGTGATCTTCCAAACACCCAAGTCTAGAATGATTTGTAAAGATTAGGAATCGAAAACAGAAACAGAAATGAAAGAAAGAAAGAAAGAAAGAAGACAAGCGATTTGTTATCGAGGTTCAGCAATAGCCTATGTCCCCGTGAGTTTACCTGAACTCTCTACACTAATCAATGGTTCTTTTACTATTGATATTTGTCTAAGGTTTAAACATGGTTAAAGTTTAAACCAAGGTTGGAAGAATAAATTTCAGCATGTTAAAGAAGTGCACACAAGTGTGCGCGGCACCTTGGAGCAAGGCAAAGGTAGGCACACTAGTGTGTGCACCTAAGCACACAAGCTAGAAAGTATGTGCATCAGGTTAGGCCATGGCCCAGATTTGTCCAGGTCATAGCACATAACATGGAGGAATGCTAGAAGAAGGCTAGGCCATGGTGCACCCTACCCCAGGCCGCGACGCACAGAGTGGCAGCAAGTGTGCCCTGTTTCAGGCCGCACCTTGCCCTGTTTCAGGCCGCACTTTGAAGGCACACATAGTCTATTTGATTTAGCCTTTGTTAAGTATGTGGAGACATGTCCAAAATGCATAGCATCACTTATGATTGATCAAGGGCCATGGTTGAGTGGTCATCAAGATTGGACAAGAAGTTGGTGCACTATATAAAAGGTCACCTAGCTTCATTCTCAACATAACATTGTGACATAATTTGAGATCAATTGTAAAGAGTGACAAAACACAATACAAGAGAGAATTGTGTGAGAGTGCAAAGACACAAAACATAATAGGGACTCATATTAGTGAGGCTGGTTGTAAAGAGAGAGTAGTATAGATTTGATAGAGAGCATTGTAATAGTTTTTATCATCTTCTTTCTTCTCTTCTTGTTTCTTCAAGAACTTGAGGTTTCTTAAAGAGGGTTGCTGGATTGTAAAGAACCATTGATTTAGTGCAGAGAGTTCAGAGGAACTCACAGGGACATAGACTATTTCCAAACCTCGATAACCGTTGCTTGTCTTCTTTTCTTTCTTGCTTTGGTTGCTGTATCTTTTCTTTACAAGTCATTTTAGACTTGGGTGTTTAGAAGATCAGCACCTGGGCATCTTGTTAAGGTGATTTCCAACAGTGGTATCAGATCTA
Organism: Bretschneidera sinensis; assembly: GCA_023935145.1. Taxonomy (NCBI): domain Eukaryota; kingdom Viridiplantae; phylum Streptophyta; class Magnoliopsida; order Brassicales; family Akaniaceae; genus Bretschneidera; species Bretschneidera sinensis. Next base: position 108,821,462 of record CM043698.1, read on the forward strand.
GTACAGCTGGGTATCGGAGTAAGAACAAGAAGGTGATTGAGCCAAGACTCCAAGAATCAAAGATCAACTTCTTGGGTGATTCAAGAACGGAGTAATGATCAAGATCAGATCGTGTTCTTGAGAGTGATTCAAGAACGGTGTTAAGCTGCATCTTCGATCATGTTCTTGAGGTTGAAGAAAGCATTTGTGGGTATTGCATAAATCTGGGATCTTGTCTGCAAAGATGGCTTCAAATTTTGTTGTTGAGAAGTTTGATGGAAAGGGAGATTTTTCCCTATGGAAGCAGAAGATCAAGGCGGTTTTAATGTAATAGAAAGTGGACTTGGCTATTGGAGAAGATGATGTTTTCCAACAAGTATCACGGAGGACCAGCGGGTTGAGATGAAGAAGATAGCTTACAGCACCATTTTCTTGCACATGTCGAATAATGTCACAAGGGAGTGCGGAGACTCGGAAGATCTGGCAGTCATATGGAAGAAACTAGATGAGTTGTTTCTTACTAAAACTCTCCCTAACAAGATTTATCTTCTTAAAAAAAATTTTGTTTTTAAAATGGATCCTAATAAAGAGTTACAAGATAATCTTGATGTCTTTAATAAACTAGTTCAAGATTTGGCTAGTTGTAGTATTAAATTCCCGGATGAACAATTGGTTGTTATTTTGTTAAACTCTCTTCCTGATTGCTTTGATAATATGATTAATGCTATTGAGTATGGAAGTGATACTTTAACCAAGGAGATTATGATCAATGCCATAAGGGCTTATGATTTCAAAGCCAAGATGAGGGAGGCATCAACTGGAGAAGAGCTGTTCATAAGAGGGAAGCCAGCAACTCGGAATGGTAGTAGCACTCATGGCAACTACCAAGAGAAATCAAGAGGTAGAGGGTAGAACCATGGGAGATCTCATTCCAAGACAAGACTTGGAGGAGGAAAGAGATGCTTCTACTGCAACAAAGAGGGCCATTTCAGAAAAGATTGCAAGAAGAATATGTGGGATGAGAGAAGAAGCCATACCAATAGTGGAGATGCTTCGGTTGCTAAAGGAGAACAGCAAGATGATGTGCTTGTTGTGTGCTCAAATGTGAGCAGGAGACAAGGTAGCGAGAAGTGGATTCTAGATTCCGGGTGCACTTATCACATGTGCCCTCACAAGGAATGGCTCAAGAATTTCAAGGAGATCAATGATTGAAGGGTCTTCTTGGGGAATGAAAATTCTTGCCAAGTGAGAGGGATTAGAGACATCCAATTGAGGATGTTTGATGGAGTCACAAGGTTGCTACGAAATGTTAGGTATCTTCCAGATTTGAAGAGGAATTTGATCTCATTGGGGCAGCTGGATTCTTTAGGGTATACATGCAAAGTAGAGGGAGGAAAAATCAAGTTGGCCAAGGGATCTTTGGTAGTGATGAAGGCAGTAAGAAATGATGGACTCTATGAGATGATCAGAGAGACAGAAATCAATGATCAAGCAACAAGCTTGATGGCTGAGATGGATAAGGCAGCCCTTTGGCACACTCGCTTGGGATGCATAAGCGAAAAGGGCCTGTAAGTTCTTTGCAAAGATGGTCTACTTGGAGGAGACAAAGTACAGAAACTGGATTTCTGTGAAAGTTACATTCTTGGGAAGCAACACCGGGTCAGCTTCAACACCAGAGTGCACAAGTGTAAGGGGACTCTTGACTACATTCATTCGGACCTTTAGGGACCAGCAAGAACACCAACACAGGGAGGTAACTTTTACTTTCTGTCTTTAATTGATGATTATTCAAGAAAAGTGTGGGTTTATTTACTTAGAAATAAATCAGATGCCTTGTGTTGTTATTTGTCTAAGTTTCAAACATGTCTAAACATGGTCTAAGGTTGATTAAACTCCAAACTAAATGTGGAGTATCAAATTTTAGCAAGTCTAATGGCTGCACACATGTGTGTGCTCAAGTTTTGAGCATGGAAAGGTTATGCACACTGCTGTGCAAACTTCTGCACATAGGCAGGAAGTGTGCGCACTGCAGCAGAAGGCAACAGCATCAGGTCTGGGCGTGCCGCGCACGCCCAGCGCCTCACCTCATAGTATGCATGCCATCAGGGACAGCCCCAGTGCCGCACCGCCCATGCCCAGCGCCGCACCGCCCAGCACACTGCTTCACACTGCTGCACATATAGGCAATAAGCTTTAAGGCTCTCCAAAAGTTCACAAGTCCAAAATGCACAGCACCACTTAGGAAAGTAATGAAGGGCCAAGACTGAGCAATGATCAAGATCAAAGGGAGGAGAATGAATCTCAAGAATGTCTAAGAATTGAGAGGCTATAAAAGGGGTTCTCAAGACCTCATTTCACAAGATATACAACACACATACAAGAGAGATTTGTGACATTGTGAGATCATTGTAAACACTTAGAGAGAATTGTGTAGAGTGGCAAACACAAGAGGGACTCTTTGTTAGGCTGGTTGTAAAGAAGAGAGGATAGTATAGAATTGATAGAAAACTTTATAATTGGACTATCACTTTCTAGTTCTCTTCTTGTTTCTTCAAGAACTTGGATTCTTGAAGAGGATTGCTGTAACTTTGTAAGAACCATTGAGATAGTGCAAAGAGTTCGGAGGAACTCACGGGGACGTAGGCACATTGTCGAACCTCGATAACAATTGCTTGTCTTCTTTTCTTTCTTTGATTTTTTGTTCTTGTGTTCGATTGCTATTTTTCTTTCGACAAGTCATTCAAGACTTAGGTGTTTGGAAGATCACCACCTGGGCATCTTGTCAAGGTGATTTCCAACAGTGGTATCAGAGCTCAGCAGCTGGTTATCGGAACAAGAAGTAGAAGGTACGGAGCCAAGACTCTAAGAATCAAAGATCAAACTTCTTGGGTGATTCAAGAACGGTGTAAAGATCGAGATCCGGTCGTGTTCTTGAAGGTTGATTCAAGAACGGTGTTAAAGATCCATTGTCGATTTGTGTTCTTGAGGTTGAAGAAAGCAGTTGTGGTTAGCGCACCAATCTGGGATCTTTTTCGCAAATATGGCTTCAAATTTCTGTGTGGAGAACTTTGATGGAAAGGGGGACTTTGCCCTATGGAAGCGAAAGATCAAGGCGGTTCTCATGCAGCAGAAAGTGGACTTGGCTATTGGAGAAGATAATGCTTTTCCAGCAAGTGTCACAGAGGACCAGCGGACCGAGATGAAGAAGATGGCTTACAGCACCATTTTCTTGCACATGTCGGATAGTGTCACAAGGGAGTGCGGAGACTCGGAGGATCCGACTGTTATATGGAAGAAACTAGATGAGTTGTTTCTTACCAAAACTCTTCCTAACAAAATTTATCTTCTTAAAAGAATCTTTGCTTTTAAAATGGACCATAGTAAAGAGTTGTAAGATAATCTTGATGTCTTTGATAAGCTAGTTCAAGATTTGAATAGCTGTAGCATTTCTTTTTTGGATGAACAATTGGCTGTTATTTTACTAAATTCACTTCCAGATTGCTTTGATAATTTGATTAATGCAATTGAGTATGGAAGGGATTCTTTGACAAAGGAGATTGCGATCAATGCCATAAGGGCACATGATTTCAAAGCAAATATGAAGGAGACATCAAGTGGTGTTCGTAAGAGGAAGGCCAGCAGCTCGAAATGGCAGTAGCACTCATGGCAGCTACCGGGAGAAATCAAGAGGTAGAGGGTAGAGCCATAGGAGATCCCACTCCAAGACAAGATATGGAGGAGGAAGGAGATGCTTCTACTGCAACAAGGAGGGCCATTTCAGGAAAGATTACAAGAAAAGGATGTGGGATGAGAGGAAAAGCCATACCAATAATGGAGAGGCTTCGGTTGCCAAGGGAGAACAGCAAGATGATGTGCTTGTTGTGTGCTCAAATGTGAGCAGGAGGCAAGGCAGCAGAAAGTGGATTCTTGATTCCGGGTGCACATACCATATGTGCCCTCACAAAGAATGGTTCGAGAATTTCAAGGAGATCAATGAGGGAAGAGTCTTCTTGGGGAATGACAATTCTTGCCAAGTGAGAGGGATTGGAGACATCCAATTGAGGATGTTTGATGGAGTCACAAGGCTGCTGCGAAATGTAAGATATCTTCCAGATTTGAAGAGAAACTTGATCTCATTGCGGCAGCTGGATTCCATGGGGTACACATGCAAATTAAAGGGATGAAAGATCAAGGTGGCCAAGGGATCTTTGGTAGTGATCAAGGCAGCAAGAAATGATGGACTCTGTGAGATGATTGGAGAAATAGAAACCAATAATCAAGTAGCAAGCTTGATGGCTAAGCTGGATAAGGCAGCCCTTTGGCACACTCGCTTAGGACACAGAGCGAAAAGGCCTTGCAAGTGCTTCACAAGGAAGGTCTACTTGGTGGTGACAAAGTAGAAAAACTGGATTTCTGTGAGAGCTGTGTTCTTGGGAAGCAACACCAGGTCAGCTTCAACACCGGAGTGCACAAGTCTAAAGGGATCCTTGATTACATTCATTCGGACCTTTGGGGACCAGCAAGAACACCAACACAGGGAGGTAACGTTTACTTTCTGTCTTTAATTGATGATATTCAAGAAGAGTGTGGGTTTATTTGCTTAGGAATAAATCTGATGCCTTGAATAAATTTGTTGCGTGGAAGAAATTGTTGGAAACCCAAACTGGTAGGGTAGTTAAAGCTTTATGAACCGATAATGGCTTAGAATTTTGCAACAAGGATTTTGATAAATTCTGTGAATTAAATGGCATTCTAAGACATAAGACGATTGTAAAAACACCCTAGCAAAATGGAGTTGCTGAAAGAATGAATCGAACCCTTATGGAAAAAGTTAGGTGCATGCTAATAGGATCCGGGTTACCAAAATATTTTTGGGGAGAAGCTGTAGCAACAACTGCATACTTGGTGAATAGATCACCCTCTAGAGCAATAGAGCTCAAGACTCCCATGGAGATGTGGAGTGGAAAACCCCCTGAATTAAACAACCTTAAGACTTTTGGGTGTGCAGCATATGCACATCAAAAGGAGGATAAACTTGGCCCTAGGTCTAGAAAATGTGTATTTCTAGGATATGGTGATGGGGTTAAGGGATATAGGTTGTAGTCCTTAGAAAAGAAGGGCATGAAACTAATTATAAGTAGGGATGTTATTTTTAATGAATTGTTATTTCCCTACTTGGAGAAAACTAACCCTGCAGGGGCTAGTGAGCAAACCAAACTAGAAGTTATGGAGCATCGCATCAAGGAGAACTCGGTTCAGGTAGAGCATAGGAGGCAAGAGGGTTCAGACCAAGTAGAGCCCTTGGATGAAGGCCAAGAAGCTTAAGAAACTCAAGAAGAGGCTGAACAAGAAGAGGTTGATGCAGTAAATAACTACCAGCTCACAAGAGACCGGGGAAGGAGAGTGGTTAGACCACCCTTGAGATATAGGTTTGCAAATGCTGTAGATGCAACAGCTCCTTAGATAGAAGGAGGGATGAGTGAACAAGAAACTTACACGGATGCCATGGAGTGTTAGGATTCGTCAAAGTGGCAGCTGGCTATGGATGAAGAAATGGATTCTTTGAAGGAGAACAACTTTTGGGAATTGGTGAAAATTCTAGGAAAACAGAAAGTTATGGAATGTAAGTGCACTTACAAGATCAAAGAAGGGTACCCTCCAAGAGATGAAGTCCGGAACAAGGCTAGGCTGGTGGCGAATGGGTTCGCAAGAAGAGAAGACATAGGTTTCACAGAAACTTTCTCACCTGGACACAAGGTGGAGAAGATGGTGAGTATCCTCACCTATGTCATTGATGGGCTGTTGGGTTAGAATAGCAGGAAGAGGATGGAAAGGTTTACATCTCAACTCTATGAGGAGTTTGAGAGGAAGGATCTCAGCCTTACACAAAAGATCCTTGGGATGAGAATCATCCGGGAAAAGGAAAGAAACAGGTTTAGTATTTCTCGGGCAATTGGTGTTTTCAGCAAATGTGTGAGTAATCCCGAAAAAGAGTATTGGCTTGGGATGAAGAGGTTGCTGAGGTGTTTGAAGGCTCAGTGGCAGCCAGTGGTAGTACTCATAACAACCGGGGCAGAACGCATAGCGGTTACGAAAGCCATAAAGGAGACTATGGGGTGCAAAGGGTTGTTGGACGAGTGGGAGGTCCTAAAAGAGCAGGTGGTGGTATCTTCGGATAACCAAAGTGTGGGGCACTTGTGGAGGAATCTGGTGTTCCATGAGGGGATGAAGCATATGGATGTTCGGTATCATTACATTCTGGAAAATGGTACGAAAGGATGCATTCATATTGATAAGAAGACCACGGAGAAAAGTCTTATAGATGTAGGCACTAAGGTTCTACCTCTAAGTAAGTTCAATCATTGACTTGAATTACTTAGGATTGGAGTTGGTTAATTGGTAACTCAAGATGAGTTTGGATCCCGAAGCTTTCTGCACAATGGTTCAGGTTTTTGAACACTTAGACAAAGGTAGAGATTGTTGTTATTTATCTAAGTTTCAAACATGTCCAAACATGGTCTAAGTTTGGTTAAACTCAAAATTAAATGTGGTGTATCAAATTTCAGCAAGTCTAATGGCTGCACACATGTGTGTGCTCAATTTTTGAGCATGGGAAGGTCATGCACACTTCTGTGCAAACTTCTGCACACAGGCAGGAAGTGTGCGCACTGCAGCAGAAGGCAGCAGCATCAGGTCTGGGCGCGCCGCGCACGCCCAGCGCCGTGCTTCACAGCATACACGCCATCAAGGACAACTCCAGTGCCGCACCATCCATGCCCAGCGTCGCACCGCCCAGCACACTGCTGCACACATAGGCAGTAAGCTTCAAGGCTCTCCAAAAGTGTGTGTGCAAGTCCAAAACGCACAGCACCACTTAGGAAAGTAATGAAGGGCCAAGATTGAGCAATGATCAAGATTAAAGGGAGGAGAATGAATCTCAAGAATGTCCAAGAATTGAGAGGCTATAAAAGGGGTTCTCAAGACCTCATTTCATAAGATATACAACACATATACAAGAGAGATTTGTGACATTGTGAGATCATTGTAAACACTTAGAGAGAATTGTGTAGAGTGACAAACAAAAGATGGACTCTTTGTTAGGCTGGTTGTAAAGAAGAGAGGATAGTATATAATTGATAGAAAACTTTGTAATAGGACTATCACTTTCTAGTTCTCTTCTTGTTTCTTCAAGAACTTGGATTCTTAAAGAGGATTGCTGTAACTTTGTAAGAACCATTGAGATAGTGCAGAGAGTTTGGAGGAACTCAAGGGGACGTAAGCACATTGCCGAAACTCGATAACAATTGCTTGTTTTCTTTTCTTTCTTTGATTTTCTGTTCTTGTGTTCGATTGCTATTTTTCTTTCTATAAGTCATTCAAGACTTGGGTGTTTGGAAGATCACCACCTGGGCATCTTGTCAAGGTGATTTTCAACACCTTGAATAAATTTTTTGTGTGGAAAAAGTTGTTGGAGACTTAAACGGGTAGGGTAGTTAAGGCTTTAGGAATCGATAATGGCTTAGAATTTTTCAATAAGGATTTTGATAAATTCTATGAATTAAATGGAATTCTAAGGTATAGAATGGTTGTAAAAACATCTCAGCAAAATGGAGTTGCTGAGAGGATGAATAGAACTCTTATGGAAAAGGTTACGTGCATGTTAATAGGATTCGGTTTACCAAAATATTTTTGGGGAGAAGCTGTGGCTACTGCTGCATACTTGGTAAATAGATCACCCTCTAGAGCTTTAGAGCTCAAGACTCCCATGGAGATGTGGAGTGGGAAACCCCCTGAATTAAGCAACCTTAGGACTTTTGGGTGTTGATGAGAGCCATAAAATGCATCTTGATCGTACTTATTTGTTAGCACTTTAGGGTTGATTTAGGTTTTAATTGCATTTTTTATTCGTTAACAACTCTAAAGTGGTATTCTTGGAGCATTAACTTATTTCAGTGTATTTTCAGGTATCTTGAGTTAAAACAGATGGAAAAGCTATCATTATTTTAAACATGAAGCTTCAATGAATACTTGAGTGAGAGAATGGTCGCGGAAGAGCCAAGATGAAGAGAAACTAAGAAAGGAGTATTCACTAAGTTGCCAGAATTGCCAAACAAATCAATTATCTTTGTAAATTAAACTGTATTGATGTAGGAAGAACCAGGAGATGAGCCATATATTCTTAGAAAGATCTGGAAGTCTATTTTTTGAATGATTTCACGGTTCGTAAAAATGATTTTTCTAGAGAAAGTTATGGCAGTTTTAGTAGACAGAGGTCAGATCTCCTGAACAAGCATCAAGCCAAGATGCACCTTGGATCAGCTGAGGTGCACCCTTCAGAAAGAAGACCAAAAGAAGCTTAAAGAGCCCTCAGGCTAAGGCGCACCTTGGATTAGTTAAGGCGCACTTTAAAGGGTTGAGGCACACCCTAGAGAAGCTGAGGTGCACCTCACCGCACACACAAGAAACTTGACAAAAGCCAAGGTGAAGTGCGCCCAAGTCAAGGTGCAGCACGCGCACAGGCTTTGCTCTCCGAGTTAGACCCTAATTAGGTCTTTAATGATCTGTTCAAACCCTAAAACACCCTTAGGCCTTGTAAACGATAAATAGACCACTTAGGGTTTGTAATTAGACATTCAAAAACCTAGAAAACTCAAGGAAGCAGCAACTTTTCCTCCATCAAAGTGTGCAACCATGAGCCCCATGGCTAACTAATCTCCAAGCAAGGCGAAGGGATGAATACCTAGGTATAATTGTTTCTATTTCCCTTACTTGATTCAGTTGTAATAGAGCTTTAATGTTCAAACATTGTTATGGTTTACTTTTTCCTTGATATAAATTCAGCCATGTTTTCTTTATATCAAGATTATTTGGGTATGATTGAGTCTGGTAGATCTAGCCTTTAGGTTTGTCCATTACTGCAATATTGTCATCAAAAGATATATTGTCGTTTCTTGATAAACTTATAGGATAGATCATTTGTGCATGAATTGAAAATAGAAAGTATTTCATAACAATCAAATTAGGGTTTATACACGATTTAATTGAATATTTGTCGATTGCCTGTTTGGGATGTGAAACTTGCAATCGAGATAAAAACAACTGAATCAAGTTAGGATTAGGACAACGAACCTAGGGAGGATTCCCGAATCCTTGTTGTTCCCCTATTATACTTCACAATCTACTTTACACAATTGTTTAACTATCAATTTCAGATTCTCTTACTCATTTGGATTTATCGTTTTAGATTAAAGTTTAGACCCTCCTTTGTAGTTAACTTGTTTCCCTGTGGAATCGACACCCCAAAGCTGTTCTACAAAAACCGCGTTATACTTTGGGCATAATCAAATTTTGGCGCCGTTGCCGGGGAAACGCACTTACTCATAAGGAAGTTTGTCAACTCTAAGACAAGACGGTACTAACTTTCCTTTATATTCTGATTTTGTTTTCTTTATTTTGTTCTGTTCTACTTATTACTTTTAAACTCAGTTGGTATATGCTTAGACCGAGAGACTTGCGAGGGAGATTCATTAAAGGACCCGAAATAGAGATACCCCTTCCTTCTTCATCCGTTAATGAAACCTCGCCTAAATCAGATCTTAGTATACACCCAACTGAAAATTTAGAAAACTTTGTCAACATGGCGGAAAACCCTTCTCCGGCAACGGCGCCAAAATTTGGATTATGCCCAAAGAGTACTATGCAGTAGTAGCAGAATAGAATGGGGTGTCGATCCCACGAAAAGAACATTCTACAGTCAAAGTCTTAGGCAAAAAATAATGGAAACAAAATTAAAAATTAATATTAAGAAAATGTTGAGGATTAAATGAAGCAATTGAATTAAGTGAAAGAAAATCAATAATGAGAAACACAATGGTCCAAGAATCCCTCCTAGATTTCACAGCTTCAACTTGTATCAATTCAGTAATTATAACTCAACTACACATTTCAAATCCCAAATGTGTAATCAAAAAATAATAGTGAAAGCACCAAAAATATTCTTTTGTAAATTATTATGAGAAATCCCCTTCTTGTTTTTATAAGAAATGCAACAGTCGATCATATATGATATCCTAAATCGACGATATATCCAGAGACAATAACGTAGTAAATGACAATCATATATAATTAATCTACTGAAATCAATTGCATCCTAAATTCCACACATAAGAGAAACATAACTAAATTTATATGGAGAAAAAGAACAATAATCATCGGAGTTAAATAAAATCTATGGAAGAAGAAAATATAATTTTCTGTCACACAAAAACATCAACTTCAATATTAAATAAAGGAAACATCTCAAAACAATTATTCAACGTTAAAAACACAAATAACTTAATCAAATGCAGGCCAAACCTGCTATGTCTAGGAGTTCATCTCTTCGCCTTAGTTGAAACTTAGCCTAGGCAACAATACATAAGCACTAAAGCTCTATGAAAAATTCAATGTGTATCTCTTCAGCCCCATGGTTTCTGAGTCTAAAGTCATATATATAAAAATATATATGGAGATAGCTTTAAAATCGCACTAGGGTTTCTGTTTAGAAGCTCGAGTCGTGACCTCTTTCTGTCCAGGCTCGGTCTCATTCTGTCCAAGTTGCAGCTCCTTTCTATTCAGGCCATGATCTCCCTCTATCCAGGCTACGATTCCCTGTTTTCCAGGCCTGGTTTCCCTGCTGTCCAGACCGCGCTTCTGTTCTGTCCAGGCCTATGTTTCTGTTATCCAGGCCATGCTTCTGTTCTGCCCAGGCTCGGTTTCCTTGTTGTCCAGGTCGCGCTTATGTTGTGTCGAATATGTGCGTAGGCTTGCCTTGGACTACTCGAAACTTGTCCAGATGTTGTGGATTCTTTTGAACATATTTTATATATTTTTTTGTTTAAGGCTTCTTTGTTTTTTTTAATATCTGTGATCACACTAAAACACAAAATTATCCAAAGGACCACACTTGTCAAGAAATTCAATGAATAATAAAAAATAATCTCAATAAATGCATATAATTAACTCTATCTGAAGTGCATTTCATGCCCTGATTAATGCCTCATCAGGTAGGGCCCATCCAGGGATGGGTCGTTACATTTTTTATATCAGAGCCTTAGGTTTAAGGTTTTGTAGACTTTAGTTGCATGATGCATGTTGCATAGAGTGGTGATAGAAAGTCAGTTGTGTAGAGATAGAGAGGATGGTGTTTAAGAGTTGTAACCAGAAATGGTTTAAGTGGGGGCAAGATGTTTTGAGTTTTTTGTTGAGTCGATGTGTGTTTGGATGCTGTGCGAAATTGGGTGTTGTTCAAAGTGACTTATTGTGGTTATTGAAAGGTTATTATATGTTGGTTGATGAAATTATTGAAGGGTGAAGAATGATAAAGGATCTTTTAAAAGAATGTCAATTACTTAAAAAATTTACTTTGAATTCTATGATAGTGGATAATTATTGATGAGTTGTTATTTATTGTTGAGAATATACCTCTAAAAGTATGAATTGAATTAAGTTTTGCATGAACTTTTTCTTAGATGATTCCTTTTCATACTGTATGTGCTAAAGTAGAATTTTGAGTGTTGAATTGAATTACCTTGGAAGTTTGGATTATGTTATCAATTAGAAATGTGGAGAAATTCGAGAGTTTGGGAATATTATCGATTAGTAGAAATTTTAATTATATCATTAGGAAGGGAGAAATTAGAAGGATAATTATCTTGTTAATAAGAAAGTAGATGGAGTAAGGAGTATAAATTGGAATGGGAACATCTTGTTGGATAAGCAATTAGAGTAAGAAATAGGGGATAGTAGGAAGTTACTGAGGCAAGACAAGAGAAAAGAATAAAGTATAGAAATGGTAGTGTTAGAAAAATCATAAGTGAAGTTCTGTAGTAGTTTGGGATTTTAAGAAAGATAATAAATGAGGTATTTTGAAAAGTAAAAATTGTTATGTGGGAAATTATGAAGGAGAAATGAAATAATAAATTTTGACTTTAATCTTAGTTGATAAGTGAAGTTCGATGTAAGAAGATGGTGAATCTAAATTATAGTATAAAGAATGAATAATTAAGTGGTTGATGCTAGTTGAAGGAGCTTAAGAGTTTTGCTTTATTGAGAGTTATAAATTTGAAGAATGTTTTTGATATCTAGTGAAAGGTAAAGATAATGAAACAACGTATTTGAAGTACTTGAAAAGCCAAAGACTTGTGGACAACTTGTTTTGGCAGTGATTGAGGTTATTAGAAAAGGATGATTAGTGAAAGTAAAAGATTTATGGATTACTTGTGAAGGAAAATGTTAAGAATATGTTTGATAAGAAGACTAAGAGTTAGTAAGGTATGAGAGGTTAGGATGATGATGATAAAAGAGAATCGGGTACATAATGAAAGGCCTAGTGGATAAGGAAATGGAAAAGAGAAGAAGAGATTCAAAGGGGAAAGTTACTAATTTTGAGAATCAATGAAGTTCAGAGTACTCTCAAGAAGGATATAGTGAAGAGAGTTGATTAGAGAAAGAGATTCTTAGAAAGAATAGGGATACTAAACGTTGAGAAATCTTGATAAAGCATGATGTAAAGTGAGGAAGAGATCTCAAACAAACCGAGGAATTATCAGGAAGCACTAAATTGTTGAAAATGGACTTTTACTAAGTAAATGAAGGAAATTGTCAATCATGATTGGATTTTTGAAGTATCTTTGGAGAAATGATATAAAATATATGATGCGAATATGAAGTACTATATTTGAGAATTTTTAGTTATAAAAAGTTAAAGAAGATTGTCAAATTTAAACGTACATCGTGTAACTAGACATATGTTTTGGTAAGGAATGGTGTGGAGATAAGATATTAAATGATTTTTTGGAAATTTTGATTTCCTAAATGAACCAAAAAGAGTCAAGAGAAGTGTTTTGAATGTCTAAATATTTGTTAGAAGGATAGAAGTTGGATAAGGAGATGAAGATAATATAGTTCAAATGAGTTAACAAAAAGAGTTGAGTGAGAAGTAAGAAATCTGTACTATCACCTAACTGTTACAAAAAGAGGGGGATAAATGAGTTTGAGAAAGATAATGATTTTTGGTTGCTAGGTTTAAAGGGAGATGGAGTAATTCGGTAAAACTAACGAATAAGGTGACAAGACAAGAAGATGAGAGTTTAGTAAAGTTGATATGAGAACTGACAGATTAGTGTTAATAAAAATTAGTTAAAAACTTTTATAAAGTTTAATCTTAAGAATTTTGAGACTAAGGATAATGTTTAGAGATACTCTTAGAAATTTTTGGGGTGGAGAATTTTCTAAAGTGTATTTTGAGAGTCTTCTAAGTAAGAAAAAAAATTTAGTTGAATGCAAAGTATAGAATATGTGTTTTTTACGTGGGAAATGAGTAAAAGATTTTATATGAGGGGATATGTAAAGGAATAGAATAATTCAAAGAAAATTGTAAAATTTGGATTTCGATTAGCACCAAAGGAAAAATTTTATGTGGGCAAAATCATTGAGGAGTTCAAGTAAGAGTGAAGATAAGTTAAATAAGTTATTATCATAGACAATTAAGTGAAGTTAGAGGAGAGATCTGTAGAATGGAGTACATAGCTATAAATTAAAATAATTGATTCAAATAATGCTAAAATGATACTACGAAGTTGTTATGGTGAAATTATTATTGTTAAAAAAATGACTAGTCAAAGTGGAGTAGTAATGAAGAGTAAGGTGTTTAACTGCTACTACTATAGTGAATTATATTAAAGTTTATTTGGTAGACATACCCCGATTGGCTATGAACAAGTTAAGGTTTGGATAGAATCAATAAGTAAGAAAGTTGATTTGAACTAAGAGATGCGTTGAAGAAAGAGAATAAATTACTAAATGAAACTTTTTATTTGAGAGATACTAGAAATTTATTAAATTATTATATTGTATAAGATAAATTTTTTCCCATGAATGAAATTTTGGAAACTGTGAGGTAAAGGGATTGAGGATTTTAGCAAAGGACAAAGTCGAAGTAAATACAAAGTTTTGATAATATTGTTGATAGATCCTAAGTATAGCGAATAGTTAGGGAGGAAGTTATAAAACGATAAGAGAAAATGATTAATCGGTAAGTAATCTTGTGAAGAGGTATCTTCAAAGAAATGCATGTTGTAAGTCATAACATATTTGATACCTTTAAAGTATGACATTGGGACAAAAGTTAGGGATTTAAAAGGATTAAAATACAGCATGATTAATCGGTAAGTTGGAAGATTAAAATACAGCATGTTAAAGGAGTGCACACATGTGTGTGCATCCATTTGGGTGTGTGTGCACACCCCTAAACAACAAAGCAAAGTAGTGCGCATTGTTGTGTGAAGGGCAGCATCAGTATACGCCTCATTGCCCCTTCACCAGTGCCTCACCGCCCCTTCACCAGCACCTCACCACCTAGCAAGGAAGCAGCTTGGAGAAGGGTAGTGCCGCACCATCCAGAATGTGGTGCAAAGGGGCTTTGCCTAGCGCCTCACCACCCCCTGTTCAGCCCCTAGGCGCTAGGCACACTGATGCACACATGGATAGCTTGTTTAAACCTCCTCTTAGCTGCATGGATGCAAGGTTAAAATGCACAGCACCACTTAGGATTGATGGAGGGCCATGGTTAAGTGGTCATCAAGATCTAAGGGTGGAGATTGACTCTCAAGATTGGACAAGAAGTTGGTGCACTATATAAGGGGTTACCTAGCTTCATTTTCAACATGATAACATTGTGATATAATTTGAGATCAATTGTAAAGAGTGACAAGACACAATGCAAGAGAGAATTGTGTGAGAGTGCAAAGACACAAAAAACACAAGAGGGACTCATTGTAGAGAGGCTGGTTGTAAAGAGGAGAGAGTAGTATAGATAGAGAGCATTGTAATAGTTCTTATCATCTTCTTTCTTCTCTTCTTGGTTTCTTCAAGAACTTGAGCTTCTTGAAGAGGGTTGCTATAATTTTAAAAAACCATTGATTTAGTGCAGAGAGTTTAGAGGAACTCACGGGGACGTAGGCTATTGCCGAACCTCGATAACAAATCGCTTGTCTTCTTTTCTTTCTTGCTTTTGATTGCTGTGTTTCTTTCTACAAGTCATTCTAGACTTAGGTTTTTGGAAGATCACCACCTAGGCATCTTGTCAAGGTGATTTACAACATGCTTAAAATAAATAGGTGATTTATTACGACTTAAATTGAAAATTTAAGGATTTCAATTCTTATACGACTACTTATAGTAAGTCGATTTCTCACTGAGCTTTATAGGTCACCCCCCTTATTTTACTAATGTTTTAGGTTAAATTCTAGGAGACTTGTGGTCAAATTTTTAAAAAGGTGTCATTGTCCATCACATCTTGGCCTCTCAAATCTTTTAGAAGTCTAAGTTTAGTTTAGGTTTAAACTTTGATGGGAGTTTTCCTCGTATTTTGTACCTTGTAAAATTTTGTAAGGTTTGTATTGTTATATCAAAAACGTTTTGTATATGAATACATGTGTTAGTATTTAATTGTGATCTTGGAAAAGTTTGTCATTTGCATTGTAATTTATCTGTGTGCATATAGGTCGGGTGCTCAAAACTGGTAGGGCCCATCTTAGGGGTGGGTTGTTACATTTGAGGATGTCGCTTCCAAATCACTCGTACAATCTTTAACTAACAGCTCTCACCAAAGCTTGCTTCCATAATCGGCTGCCACCTAGGGGGAAATAAAACATAAAAAAGGGGGTGAGCTTCAAAAAAAGCTCAACGAGTAACACATTACTCAAAGTATTCGATTTTTAGTTTCATTTACCAAATTCATATTATACATTAAGGTAATTAGCATAAGACTCTAAGTCATTTCCATATCTTTTTGAATTTTTAATCATTATATTTCTTACATATCTTTAATTCAAAGAAGAGTGTCCATTACGTAATGGCATTATACACCATATTATAATCACAATGAATTTATAGTACATTCTTACACTCATCACACAATCCAGTCTCATAATTTCCACATCACAAATAATCAACCAATTAGTACAACATCATCACGTCACACAAATCAACATCATATTCCCTTCATTAGGCCAATCACATCAATCATCATATGAAATGCAATAAAATACATGATCACATCTCAGTTCATTTCATTACCCCTCACTAGGCTAATCATATTACAATGCCCCTCATTAGGCTAATCATATCACAATGGGGATGTCTCTCCACCTACCGGTATGTTTCTCATGATATATCCTAGGATCCCCTTTACGCATTCTAGGTGGGGTCCTACCATTTCTAATATTTTCTTCGGTAACCGTACACCCATTCTAAGAGAGCTCTACTATTCCAACATTATCCTCGGTAAACCTTCACCCTTTCTGGGAGGGACCTACTATTTTAATATTATCTTTGGTCCCTTTTCACCCCTTTTTGGCATAGCCTACCCTCACAGGTACACTCGAATCCATCAACATGTTCATAATGAGAGTACAGTTTTCACACATCAAATTCATAGCAATTTCAAACAATTCATTGTCATCACACAAAAAGGCAATCATTTCCATCCCACAATTAAATAAAATTTCTCACACATAAAACCACAATACACACTTCATATTCACAACCATTCACTATATTTCAATCACAATCTATTTAAACAACCACATCACATAATGTAAAGAGAAAATATTTTAGCTTAAAAGTATATCATTTCATATGCATACACAGAATTATGTAATACATTCAATATATAACCATATTTATATTCACATCATATTCCTTTATATTTTGTTAAATTTTAGGTTCTTAGTTTCCTTCTCGCTTACTAAAAGTAAGACGAAATCACCTCACTATGCGATCTACAAATTAGTCTCCAACTACCTTAATTATCCTTTAAAGTTGCTCATCACTTGAGCCTAGAAGTGAAATAAAACTTAACCCCATCATTTTTAATAATTATTTAATATCAAGCAACTCTAAAGGTGTTTGTATACTTTAAATATCATACGCGCACTTCACTCGTAACCAAAAATCAAAAAATCAAATTGTTATGCCATTTTTCCTTTGCTTTTTTAAATCATTGAATTTGAGTTTCAAAAACAATTTAATCTCATTAATACTAATCATTTCAAAGGTTTTTTAATCATGTTTTCAATGTATTTGAAGATTAAAATTACTTTGGAAAGGTTTAGAACTCAAAAAGATAGGCAATGAAGTGAAATTTTAGCAAAAATGTGAAGTAATAATCGACTACAACAGGTCCAGGTGCTTGTTTAGTTGACTATAGCTCCTTTTACTCAACCACACACCTGAATATTCACAAAATTTGGTCTAGAGAACTACTATAGTCGACTACAATGAGTTATAGTCGACAGTGGCTTCATTTTCAACCAAAAACCTTATGAAAAATCTAATTTTCCTTCAAAATTCTCTTTACTTTTCCTTGGGGATTCTCAAATCTTTCAAGACACAAGTTCCTTAAGGTTTTAAATCAAAAAATTTACATTACCCACTACAAAATTGGAACTTTAAGCTTTAAAATCATGAACTTTGGATTGAAAACCCATTTTCTTCCAAAATAACCTAAATCTCCCCAAAAAAATTTCAAACAACTACAAACACATAAATCCAAACTCAAATCCTAAGTTTATAAACATACTTGATGATTAAAACTAGCGAAAGGTATATTTTTATCTTTATTTTGAGCTTTCCTCCCATCTATTTCCTCTTCTCTTTCTCTTCTTCTTCTTCTTCTCTTTTTCTCTTCATCTCTCTCTAGAGACTTTCAACACAAAAATATATGATGTCTCATTGTAATACCCATGTTCTTAAAGTAAGGGTAAAGAATTAATTTGATAGATATTACATGGAATTAAATAATAAATATACATAAAGATTTACTATTGAATGAAATAATTCTTTTGGAAAAAAAAAATAGAAGACACCTGGACGTTTGCGTCCACGTGTAGCATGGTTACAAAGAAGAAAAAAAAAGGGGGGAGGGGTGGAGGTGGGTGGGGGGAGGGGGGAGGGAGGGCAAACACCTAGACGTCTAGGTGTTGCCCACCCAACATACAAAGTAGGCATGTTGGACACTAAGCAACCAAACATGAAGTATGGTGGTAGTGTTGACGGTTTTAATTTAAAATTTTAGTTTTTTTTTTTGTATTTCTTACCAAATCCTATTTGGTTTTCTTCTTTCTTCAATTCAAATTTCTTAGCAAAAAGTTATAAAGAAAAATTCTCCAATATTAGAGATAGTACAATAATTCAATTACAATAACAATACTTCATCATATTTGAGGTAAATTTTCAACAAGACTCATAACTAAATAATTATATTGTTTGAATTAAGTTATGAGTTAGTAACACTTGTGAAAGTTTGTGATTAGGTATTGGTAATCAGCAATCTCAAGAAATTACTGAAAGGAGCAAAAAAGGCAAGGAGGTGATCCACGGGTCGCTTTAAGTGCTATGTGGTGAGTTAGATTTACTTTTAGTAAACGAGACCAATAAAAATATGAATTTATGATATTGGAATAAATTGTTGAATTATAATGAATTAATGATGTATTTTCTATTATATATGATAATTGATTTATTTATTTATTTATTAGGGATTAAATAGTATGTTGAATATTAATTATATAAGAATTTATATTTTAAAAAGGATGGATTAATGAAAAATATGCTGAGAAGTTATATGAAATTTCTAAAAATATGAATAAAATATTTATACGGTATATGAGGAAACAATTTAATAAATATGATAAAAATAATAATTTTGAGAAAGAGCTAGACAGTTGAATTGAATGCTTTGATGTATGTTTGCTTGAATATTATTGCTCATATGCATAAAAGAAAAGACTAGGAAGGCAGTTGGTCTAGCTGAAAAGACCAGGAAGGCAGTTGGCCTGGCTGAGAAGACTAGGAAGGCGGTTAGCCTGGTTGAGAAGACTAGGAAGGCAGCTGGTCTAGCTGAAACATGTCGACATGTGGGAAGACGTTCCCAGATGATAATATGAAATAATGAAATGATGTAATGAAAAGGAAAGAAAGATGATTTAAACACATGCATTTATTTATTTAATTATTTAATTATTATTGATTGAGATGCTAAAGTATCAGTCTTGATTGTGAAATTATTGATAGACAAATGAGTCTCACAAAAAAACATATATGATGAGAAAGAAATATGAAAGCATGATATGATAAAAATTATTTGATTGATTGATTATATGTTATGAACCTCATAAGGAGGTAAATAATGATTTTGAATTGATAATCTCGAGATGATTAAATATATGAGAAGAAAAATTGATATGTTTGATGATTAATTTAAGAAGAGATTGATAAATGGTTTGAATTATAATAGGAGTAGTGATAATAGAATGTTATTATTGAATTATATGAGATAATGGATGAATGAATATTGGAAGATTATTTGAAAAATTGAATTATTATATGTGAAGAAATAGATGATTAATATTGGTGAATTAGAAACGATTGAATTATAAGATGTGACTGGAAGTATACAAATCGAGTACTTCTAGTAAATTTAATTCACTGAACTCGTGAAGCTCACTCCTCATTGCTTAAAATTTTTAGGCAGCGGGTAGGGCAGATAGAGTTTAGAGTTGATATCAAAGTAATTACCTTAAGTAAGTCCCATGGTCAAGTATTCAGACATTGTAAGAAAGAAGAAAAAAAATTTGTAATAAAATCTTTTCATGCATTTTGTAGTATTTATATATTGTTTCTGATAGGAGAATGATGATGTATCTCCTTTAAAAGGAGTTGAGGATTGGAAGTAATTTTTAATTTCATTTAATGTATTTTTATATTGTTGCATATATGTGTCATGCTGGAATTTCAAAATGTGATGACACCGTCTCGGGGGTGACCAACGCGGGATGGGTTGTTATACTCATCCCTTATATAGCCTCATTTTTTCCTTTTTACAAGATTACCCTTTCACTTCTCATTTTTCTACATTTCACCCCACCACTCTTTAAAATTTCAGTTTTTACTTTTTTCTTACTATTATTCAAAATTTTTGTAATCCTCCCTTGACATATGTTTTTATTATTTGATTCTTAGTTTATTTATTTATTTCCAAATCTCACTAATCCTAATATGAATTAATTATAATTTATTTTTGAATAAACACGGTCATTCATGTATAAAATATTCTCCAATGATTTAAAATTGTTTAATTAAATATTGGACTCTACAATTTAAGACAATAAGAATAAGTAGAATGTTCTAAGGAGTTATCAACTAAAATTTTTTCATGTGAGTATCTATTTGGAGGAAAGTGTTAAGGCAAAATTTAGTAAAAGTTATAATTACAAGTTGGTATAAATAACATACTCTATGGACTAAACATTGGAATCGAAATTACTACTTTATGGTTAAAGATCAGTAAATCTAATTAGGATTGTTGGGTTATGAGAATGAATGTGGGTTGTATAGTGTTTGGTATAGAAAGACGTGACGTCAAATTTTTAGTGGTTTCAAGAAGACTTTAATCTTAACAAATAAGATTATGCAAGTTAAATTATTAAAGATCGGTCTATAATTATTGTAATAGCAGTAACGTGATAAGCTAAAAGGAGAGTTAGGTCAATAAATTAGAGGTGTGAAGGATTGAAGTTTTGATGTATTGTAAAAGCTAAGAGAGAATTTTGAATGTTTCAATGTTTGCTAAGAAACAGAAATAGGTGAGAGAACGACTGAAGTACGACCTGGTGAACTTAATGATGAAGAGTTGGGTTATGGAGTAATAGTTTATACTATAACTTATGAGTCTTGATTAATAAATGGATATTTGGGTTATAAAGAGGATATACTTAGAGTAGATACACATTTGGTTAATATAGTTATAAGATCAAAGGTGGA
The DNA here is from genome assembly GCA_023935145.1 of Bretschneidera sinensis. NCBI lineage: Eukaryota > Viridiplantae > Streptophyta > Magnoliopsida > Brassicales > Akaniaceae > Bretschneidera > Bretschneidera sinensis. The sequence continues at coordinate 108,842,306 of CM043698.1, forward strand.
TTAATGTGGTATATGATAATGGAGGCTGTAGCAAGATCAATGACAGTTATCATGAAATTCATATGAGAGTTTTATGAATTAATGCTTTGTTAATGCTCTTATAGTGGTCATTTATGTTGTGATCTTGAGTATTAGTGTAAGGGCACTTGGTGCGCAAACTAAGTTAAATCTTGAGAATGTTGAAAGGATGTTCTGGGGCCCTGACATTGTTTTAGGTCGTAGGATAATCCAATGTAGGCTTATCAAGGTTATTTAAGGGAGATAATGGTAATTACTCATGACATGTAGTATCCACACATTTTAAAGAGTAATTTGAACATTTAATTATGCAAATATGGAAAGGGTTAGAGTTTTAGAAAAAGAGAAAGAAATGTGTCCTTGAGGTATGATCATAGATAAAATGAAAAGTTTCATGTGAATTAAACTATTAAGAAGTCTGAGTGGGAACTAAAGGTAAATTAAATGAAGTATTTGTAAATATTAACTATAGGAAAAGAAATTGGAGATGTGACTTATTGAATGAAGTTTGTTAATTGTATTTGAGCACAAATGGCTAAACTTAACACATAAGAGATAGTGTGAGATGGAAGAGTAAATGTTTCCGTAACTAAAAGAACAAACTAATCAAGGTGAAGTAGTGGAGTTCGATAGAGTGTATAGTTGTTTTGACTATAATTGTGGACTATTTTTATTCCCCTGATAAACAGACATACTGAAGTTGGAATTGCTAATATTCAGTTTTGATGCAATAACATAGAAATTATATTAGAACTAAGAGATTCTCAAATCAGAAAAGATAAACAATAAAATAGACCAAATTGATTAGAAGATGCGAGAAATCATTTAAGTTGAGATGTATTAATTGGCTTACCACCTTAACTAGAATAAAGGTGTGAAAATAATTATTAGGGTATTGATTAGTGAACTAAGACAAAAGGAGTAGAGTTTAAAGACTTAGGAAGCAGTGTTGAAAGATATTGAGAATTTTATCATCTTGGAGAGAAATATGTACTTAGAACTATTGAATGATGAAAATAGGTGAATCTTTAGTGAATAAATTTTTTTAGTGAGATTAAATTGAGAGAGAAATGCGAGCAAAGTTGTACAGTGAGTCGAGGCCTTAACTAGTAAGTGATTGGGATGTAGAGGATTCAGAGGGCAAGGTGGGATAATGTGATTTTGGGTTTTATAAACATTACTCACAAGAAGTTAATGGGAGACTAGAAGAGTGCATTGATTGAAATATTAAGTATAGGTGGTTTGAGAGGTTTGTTTGGTGATTAGATAATTGAATTGAGAAAAAGTAACAAACTAGGTTGTAAGAGGAAACCTTGGGATTTTTTGTGAATGTTGATTTAAGAGACATAATGCAATCCCAATTTAAGGAAGAGCTTTGTTCTTGATTCAATTTATTATCATACCTATGCTATTATGACTTATGAATTTTTTTTAAAGAGGATAGAATGTAATACCCGAATATTTTTCTTAAGGGCAAATAGGTAAATCTATGTATCATGACTAAATATAAAATTATGTGGGATAAATTTTTCGTGAATTAAATATTATTTTATTTTAATTTGGAATAGTATAAACACCAATAATAAGGGTGCAATGGTATGATTACAGAAATTAAAGAAAAAATTTAGACCTCACCTTAATAGTTAGGGTAAATTAGTAATTTTGTGAAGGAACTAATAAAGTACACTTTACCATGGGTGGTGGAACTTAAGAAAAAATTGAGGAATAAAATATTATAAGGTGGATGACCCATTAAAAATATGTGTAAGAACTATTAATTATCTTAGAGCTATAAAAGTTAAACAATAGTTTTGATGAAATTACTAGAAAGGGAAAAGTGGTAAAAATCCTCTCCAAGGCTCTATATAAAGTGAGACCAACCCCAAAACTCAGCAAAATCTCTCTTTATCTATTTAGAAAATTCAAATAACTCTTTATCTCTTCCTTTTCTCCATAAACCTATTTTTTTTTCTTTCTTTCTCTAGCTCACCCTCAACACTTCCACTCGCCCTGAGACTTTGCAATAAGGTGGTTGGTAGCCAGAGAAAGCCGTCAATGGAGGTGGTGTCGTCAGACGAGCAGGCTAGGGTGGCGTGTGTAGCCCACGTGCTCGACAAAGAATTCTTCCCCTCTTCTGTTTTTCAACCTTTTTTTCTTAGTTTTTGAAGTTAAATACCCTTATCTCTTCTTTTACCTTCAAAATAGGTTTAAAAACTTAAACTTAGAGCTTTTTTGGTTTGATTTGGATTTAATTTGAGAAAAATTGAGTTATTGGAAGTTAGGTCGAGTTGTTGGAAGTTATATTGAGTTTTTGGGGAAATTATTGGGTTTTTCTTAAGATTTAGGATACATAAGCATGAATTGAGTTGTGGGTACTGTAAAATATGAAATTTGATACCTAAGAGAGTATGGATATAGTTGAATTTAATTTAATTTCATAAATTGGAGAGTTTCCTTGAGATAGGCTATAAATTTTCCTGGAAATTTTCATAAGTTAGGATAAAAAAATTTGGAGGAAAGTTTTTGAGAAAATTATTATTGTTTACCTTTAATTTTAAAAACATTAATTTTTCCATGATTTAGCTCTTGAAATATCCTATAAAATAAGGCATTTATATTTAGGCACAAACTTTAAATTTGGGGAAAATGGAGAGAAATTAATAAGAAGTGAGCATATTTTGTGATTGTAGAACTTGTTATCTCTAATTGATTTTAGCTGAGTTTATTTAGTGAATCCACATTTAGTTCTCTTGATTTTGAAATCTAGTTTACATCTATGGTGTGATTCTTGAAAGGTTTTAGCAAAATAAAGCCTTTGTATGTAGACATAAATTTGAAAATTTTCAAGGAGAAAGGAAGGAAAGCAAGGGAAAGTGAGCTCATTTTAAAATTTTGAAAATTGTTATCCTTAATTGATTTTTGATAAGTTATCAACTAATTATTTAGTAAGAAATTAAGGATAATGGACATAATTTGAGATTTAAATTTGCCAACTCTAAATAATTTTTTTTTAAATAAAACTTAATCCTTAAGTAATTAAAATAAATGGTTATACACATCATATGCCTAAATATTTCATTTCATGGTAGTGTACGGGTACATTGTACTATAAGAATATTACATGACTACGTGTGCTTGACATTCAAAAATAAACTAGAATCACATAAGATAGATAGCATGAGCAATTATGAGTTTCTTAGTAAATTGCATAATAGGAAGAAGTTCATTTCTATGCATGGTTGGGATTTAAAGAAAGGCTAAGTGTTATATATATATATATATATATATATATATATAGGTGCTATTGGAGATAACACCAATGGCAAAGAGGTTGTGCAAGGATAGTTATAGGAAGATATCATAAAATAAGTTCATATTACTTCTAGTACTCGAGAATGAAGTAGGAACTCTAAAACTTGAATAAATTAATGAATATGAAAGGTTGAGAACATGGAGATAATTATAGATTGAATGTGTTGGGTGATTGTGTGTATATGTATCTATGTTAAAGTTATATATCTTAATTATTTAATTTTGTTGTTTTAATGATGTGTGATTAAGATGTTGACGATAGTTGCAAAAGTGACATGTATACTTTTGGGTTGATATGCATATGAAAATATTTGAGATTGTTGTGATATATTTGTCTTTCTTCTTGATTGTGAGTGTATTATAGGACTATTGGGTCCGAGAGCTGGGTGTATTATAGGATCATTGTATCCGAGGTTTGAGTGTATTGTAAGACCATTGGGTTCAAGGGTTAGGTGTATTGTATGACCATTGGGTCCAAGGACTGAGTGTATTGTAGGACCATTGGGTCTAAAGGCTGAGTGTATTATAGGACCATTGGGTCCGAGGGCTAAGTGTATCGTAGGACCATGGCTGGTCCGAGTGCAGGTGTTGGCACATGGGAAAACATCCCCTTAAAATCCATGTAAATGATTGAGATGAATGAATTGATGAAAATTAGAGTGGAGATGTGAGACGGAAGATGGAGTTGAGATGTGGCTTTGCAATTACATTTTGTTTCATATCATGGTAATTGTTGTGATGTGGTGATGATGATAATGGTTTGTGAATGATGTAATGCTTGTGATTGAGATTGTGTGAAGTTTCTATTGTACTTTATATCACGTGTGGTGATGCATTTTGATAATATGTGAATGGAAAAGTGAAATGAATAAGTTAAGAAATATAGTTATATAGAGATGCACATTTTTGTAAATCAATTAAATATTAAAGCTTGGTAAATGAATCCCAAAAAATCAGTTACTTTTAGTCATGTGAAGTTCACTAAGCTTTTAAGCTCACCCCAACCTACTTTATTTTTCTCCAGATGCGAGTTGCAGGTTTTGAAAGAATCCTTATAAGAAATGGCGAGATAACTTCATCGTTTACCATTGTTTCAAGTATGAAGTTGTAAATTTTCCTAAAAACGCATGAATAAAATCAGTCTTGTAATTGAATTTGTATAATCTTGGATGTATGTTGTATTAATTGAACTTGAGTTATGATAAATTGTGATTGTGGCATGTCTAGCTTGTGCTCAGTGCTTAAAGGTGACGATTTCGTCTCGGGTAGGACCAACCTAAGATGGGTCGTTACAAGTATGACCATAGAAGGGGAGTGTGGTTTGATAGTTAGTAGGACCTTCAGTTCCGAGAGAAAGTTAGACCACAAGAAGGGAGTATGGTCCGAGAGTGGATATGACCATGACTATTGCTAGTCCGAGAGCAGGTGCTACCACACGGGGAGACGTCCCTTTAAAATAATGAAATTTATGATTGAGATGATGAAAATGATGGAAATGTTTATGATGATGAGATGGATGGAGAAATTAGAAGGAAGGATGGTGTGGAGGTAGTTTTGTACTCGTTCATCATTATGTGATTTTTGTTCTTGAATGTGTTGTGATAAAATGATTAGAAATTGTGTTGTGGTATGAACATGTGTGTGGTTGGTTTGAATTTTGATGATTTTATGTGAATTGAAAGTTTCTCTTTTTCCTTGATTATGTGTGCAGAAGTTAAGTTTTATTGTACTATCAATATATATATATAGACACACACACACATACACACACACACACACACACACACACACATTGAGAATTAAAAATCAAGTACTCTTGGTAATTGAATGCCATCGAGCTTTATACCTCACCCCCTCTTTTCCTAAATTTTTCCCAAGTGGTTAGCAAGGATTATATATATATATACACATCGACAATGGAAATAAAAACTTAAAAATGGGATATATACACACACACACACACATTGAGAATTAAAAATCAAGTACTCTTAGTAATTGAATGCCATCGAGCTTTATACCTCACCCCCTCTTTTCCTAAATTTTTCCCAAGTGGTTAGCAAGGATTAGAGTAAGCTCTACTAGAGAGCTTGCAGATTGGAATTCTTTAGGTGGGCTCATGAACGACATCTTCAGCTATTGTCTTGAGTCTACATTTAGTACGTTATTTTCTGAAAAATAAGTATATATTGGAAACTTCTTTGTAAAGTTCAAAAATTAAAAGAGAAATGATATCTTGCCTTGTATAAGTTTTTGCTATACATTGTAATGAATTGATTTGGATTCATAAATGGTGAATTGTGTCTTCTGGTGAAATGTGAGCATGACATTTCAAGTTAAGGCTCGGTGCTTAAAAGTAATGATTTCATCTAGGTAGAACCCGCCTTTGATGGAATGTTACATTTTTTGTATCAGAGCTTAGGTTTAAGGTTTTGTAGGCTCCACTTGCATGAGCACTGTGCATTGGGTGTGGGTAAGGAGTTAGTTATGTAGGATTAGAAGACGGCATTTAGGAGTCATAACTAGTATCAAAGTGAGTTTGGTTGAGGTTGGGTTGGTTTTTGTGTTTAAATTTTGAATGGGTTTCTATTATTCTTGATGGCTTGTTTATGCTTGTAAATTTTTATGGCAATGCCTTTAATAGGAATTATAAATATAAATACTTTGATTTTTTCTATAGAGCAGACTATACATTTTTATGTGGTTTAGTTATGTTGTTAGAGTGTGTAAATGTGGTAAGAGTGAATGAATTTTTCCCTAGATAGTTTTATTAAATTGGGAACAGTATGTTGATTTTGATTTTTATTATTGAATTATTGGATAAAATGTAGGTTAAAAGACTCAGAGATTTTATTATGGATAATCACCTGGAGTAAAGAATTAATTACATAATGTTTGGTCTTAAGTAATGGTTATCAAGAAAACTACAAACTTGAATTGGATTAAATCATGAACAAATTAGTAAATATGTGTATATGTTTGGTTGGTTATGATATTTACGTTCTCTATGAATGAGTATGAATGAATGGCATTTGAGAGGACATTTGATTTGGACTGTTCTTTTATTGGCAAGTTGTGTTGGCTATTAGAAAATTTGAGAAAGTCTGAAAAACAGAAAAGATTTTGCCAAAATTTCTGTAGAATTCTTAGGGTTCTTGATGTTAAAATATGAAATAAAAATTTAGAAAGAATTAAGGATATGTTGGTGTAGTTTTAATGGATTAATAAGTGTTAAAAGGGATAGGAGAAAATTTTGGGGATAAATAATTGATTAAGTGAATGAGGCATTGTTGAGAGTAATTAAGGAAAAATGGAGAACAATTTTAGTAAATGGCATGATTACATTAATTTAGTTAAGAGATAATCTTTCATGATATTTGGAGTTGTAAGAAGGACAATAAGAAGACATATGGATGTCTTTCCTTAATTAAACTATTACTAGTATGAATAAAGTAGCATATGTGGTTGAATGGGGTATGTGATCTTAGCGGGGTATCAATTAAAAAAAAAAACCTAGAAGTATTTTAAGGATAAAATTGTCATGGGGAATTTGTTAGAGAAATAGTATCTTGTAACATAACTAAAATTCAAGTTTGATTTGAGGTTAATCAAGGAAAATGTGGTCTTTTAGAATCTAGAAATTGTATTTAAGAAATAAGAAGTGAATAAATAAATGATTAGTTCTTGTTGAGTGAGCTTAAATTTTTATTCTACTTGGAGAATAATCTAGGAAGTACCTACTTGGAGCTATTAAAAGAAGGGTAATGATGAGTTGATATGATATAAAGTATATGAAATCTAAAATTTAGTTGGGTGACTTGATCTTGGAGTGGTTAGGACAAAGGGAAAGAATGGAGACTAGTGAAGATATGAAATGCACGCTTAATTATAAAGGAGATAGTTGGAGAAAACAAAAATTATTAAATATAGTGAGTTCATAAATAGGACTCAAAGCATTGGATGAGGTGAGGTTTAAAGTAGAGAAAAATAAATTCCAATTTGCGAGACTATATGTAATGGATGAGTTAATTCGATCTAGAGAAGCCAGGAAATGGTGATTTTGAATTTGACAATTACCCGAGAGGAAATTGGGGAGGTTATTAACTTATTAGTATTATATTATTCAAACTATTGTGAACGGAATATATTGTATATTGGCTTTTATGTAGAAAATTATGAATATACATTGGAGTTAAGCATTTGAACAACAACTCTGAAGTTATAATTTAATATTAAGAGGTGTCAATGGATAATTGGAGAAAAAATTTGACTTGAAAATTTAGCCTAGTTATCAAAAAAAAGAAAAAATTTGAATGGTCAAACAAGATTGTTGGAAATCACCCTTGATGCCCAGGTGGTGATCTTCTAAACACCTAAGTCTTGAATGACTTGTAATAACACAGAAACAAAACAGGAATCAAACCAATCAAAGAAAGAACACAATCAATTGTTAAGGAGGTTCGGCAATGTGCCTACGTCCCCGTGAGCTCCTCCGAGCCCTCTGCACTAAATCAATGAGTTCTTACAAGTTACAGCAACACCTCTTCAAGAAACCTCTAGTTCTTAAAGAACAAAAGAAGAGAAAAGAATGTGATAAGGACTTGAGTTACCCTGGAATTTTCTCCCAAGAAAATTCCACTTATAAGACCCTTGAATCCCCAATTCTATACTACTATCTCTCTAAACAACCAGCCTCTCTTGAATGAGTCTCTATTGTGTTTAGTGTCTTTGCACTCCCACACACCATGTGTTCCATTTCACACACATTCACATGTCATTACCATCACACCTCTCTTGTTGAGATGATTGTCACACTCTTGAATGGCTCCTAGATGACCCTTTATATAGGGCAATGACTTCTTCATTCAATCTTGGAGATCAATCTCCACCCTTAGATCTCAAGAACCAAAGACCCATGGCTTTCTAAGAGTCTAAGTGATTCTGTGCCTTTTAACCATGCTCCACGCACCATCTGAAGTTGCTGAAAAAATTTGTCTCAGTGTGCCTGGCACTGCGGCCCAAAACAGGGGTGGTCGTAACGCAAAATAGGGCCACACTTATCCAGGTTCTGGGCACCGCGGCACAGCCTCTTTGAGGTTCAGCGCACACCTGTGCTTGAACCACTCTCCTTGCTGTGGGGTGAGACGTGGACTGCCTGAGGTGCGGCACACACCTCCAAACCTGATGTTGAACTTCAACCCGTTTAATCCTTGGACAAATACCAACAATCTCTACCTTTGTCTAAGCGATTAAACCCGAACCCATTGTGCAGAGAACTTAGGATCCAAACTCAACTTAAGTCATCATATCAAGCAACTCCAATCCTAAGAAGTCCAAGGCAATGATTGAACTTTCTTAGAGGTAGAACTTTAGTACCTAAATCTGCAGGATTTTCTTCCGTTGCGACTTTGTCCACATGAATGCATCCTTCGTAACATTTTCCCGAATGAAATGATACCGAACATCCATATGGTTAGTCCTCTCATGGAACACCAGGTTCCTACACAAGTGCCACGCACTTTGGCTATCCAAAGACACCACCACCTGCTCTTTTAGGATCTTCCACTCGTCAAACAACCCTTTGCACCATATAGCCTCCTTTATGGCTTCCGTCACCGCTATGTACTCATTTTCAGTTCTTGAGAGTGCTACCACCGGCTGCAACCGAGCCTTCACGTACCTTGGCAAACACTTCATCCCAAGCCAAAGCTCCTTTCTGAGATTACTCATAAATCTGCTGAGTACACTAATTGCCTGAGAAATGTCAGGTCTATTGCTTACTAACATGACCATTATTGATCCAACAGCACTAGAGTAAGGGACCTTTTCCATTTTCTTCTTCTTCTTATCCATTCCAGGACATTTTTCACTAGAGAACTTGAAATAACCAGTAAGAGGAGTCTTCACTGGTTTACCATCTTCTATAGAAAACTTGTACAGCACCTTTTCTATGTCGGAAGACTAAGAAACCTTCAACCCTTTTCTCTCCCTTTCCTGAATTCTTTTCATCCCAAGGATCTTTTGTGCAAGGCCAAGATTCTTCCTCTCGAACTCCTCGCTGAGTTGAGATGTCAACCTTTCTATCCTTTCCTTGTTGTTCCCAACCAACAGCATGTCATCGACATAGATGAGGATCATCACCACCTCCTCCACCTTGCGTCTAGGTGAGAAGGTTTCTGTGAAATCTATGTCGTCTCTTTGCATGAACCCCTTCGCCACCAGCCTAGCCTTGTTCTGGACTTCATCCCCTGGAGGGCTCCCTTCTTTGATCTTGTAAGTCCACTTACAATCCACAACTCTCTGTTTTCCTGGAATGTGCACCAATTCTCAAGAGTTGTTCTTCCTCAAAGAATGAATTTCTTCCTCCATAGCTAGCTGCCATCTTGACGAATCCTTACATCCAATGGCATCAATGTAAGTCTCTGGTTCACTTATCCCTCCTTCTGTCCAAAGAGTTGCTGCATTCGCAGCCACAAAACCATATCTCAAAGGTGGTCTTACAAGCCTTCTTTCCCGGTCCCTTGTGAGCTGATATCATTCTGACTTACTACATCATCCCCTTCTAGTTCAGTCTCCTCATAAGTGTCCTAAGCTTGGCCTTCATCAATGGGCTCTACCTGGTCCGAACCCTCTTGGCTTCCTTTCTCTACCTGAACTAAATTTTCCTTGAAGCTATACTCCACAAATACCGAACTGGTTTGCTCACTATCCCATGCAGGGTTAGTTTTCTCCAAATAGGGAAATAATAATTCATTAAAAATGACATCCCTACTTATTATGAGTTTAAATCCTTTTTGTTCTAAGGACCAGAACCTATACCCCTTAGCCTCTTCCCCATATCCTAGAAACACACATTTTCTAGACCTTGGGCTAAGCTTATCATCCTTTTGATGTGCAAACACATAAGGGGGTTTACCACTCCACATCTCCTCAGGAGTCTTGAGCTCTAAAGCTCTAGAGGGCGATCTATTAACCAAATACGCAGCAGTAGACACCTCTTCCCCCAAAAAACATTTAGGTAATTCGGATCCTATTAACATGCACCTAACCTTTTTCATGAGGGTTTTATTCATCCTCTCAGCAACTCCACTTCGTTGAGGGGTTTTCACAACCGTTCTATGTCTTAGAATTCCATTTAACTTACAAAATTGATCAAGTTCCTTGTTAAAAACTTCTAAGCCATTATCGGTTCTTAACTACCCTACTCGTTTGAGTTTCCTACAGCTTTTTCCACACCATTAACTTATTCAAAGCATCTTATTTATTCTTAAGTAAATAAACTCAAACCTTTCTTGAATAATCATCAATTAAAGACAGAAATTAAAGATTACCTCCTTGTGTTGGTGTTCTTGATGGCCCTCAAAGATCCACATGCATGTAGTCAAGAATGCCCTTAGACTTGTGCACTCTGGTGTTGAAGCTAACCCGATGTTATTCCCCAAGAACACAACATTCGCAGAAATCAAGTTTCTCTACTTTGTCACCACCAAGTAGACCATCCTTGTTGAGAACTTGTAGGCCCTTTTCGCTCATATGTCCCAAGCGATTATGCCAAAGGGCTGCCTTATCCATCTCAGCCATCAAGCTTGCTGCTTGACCCTTGATCGCCGTGTCTCTGATCATTTCATAGAGACAATTCTTCATTGCTGCTTTGATCACTATCAAAGATCCCTTGGTTACCTTGATCTTTTCTCCATTTGCCTTGTATGTGTACCCCATGGGATCTAGCTGCCCCAATGAGATCAAATTTTTTCTCAACTTCGGAAGATATCTCACATTCCTCAGCAGTCTTGTCATTCCATCAAACATCCTCAACTGGATGTCTCCCGTGTCCCTCACTTGGTACGAAGTATCATTCCCCTGGAAAATCTTTCCATCATAGGTTTCCTTGAAATTCTTGAACCAGTCCCTGTGAGCACACAAATGATGAGTGCACCTAGTATCCAAGATCCATTTCCCGCTGCCTCTTTGTCCCCTACTCACATTTGAGCACACAACAAGAACATTATCTTGCTGTTCTGCCTTGGCAACCGAAGCCTCTCCATTCTTGGTATGGCTTTCTCCCTCATCCCTTATCATCTTCTTGCAGTCTTTCTTGAAATGACCCTCCTTATGGCAGTAAAAGCATCTTTTCCCTCCAAATCTCGGTTTGGACTGTGCTCTCCCATGGCTTTCTCCTCTACCTCTGTCCTGATAGTAGCCATGTATGTTGTTGTACGCTCTCCCATGACTTTCTCCTCTACCTCTGTCCTGGTAGTAGCCATGTATATTACTGTGCGCTCTTCTATGGCTTTCTCCTTTACCTCTGTCCTGGTAGTAGCTATGTGTGTTATTGTGTGCTCTCCCATTGCTTTTTCCTCTACCTCTGTCCCGGTAGTAGCCATGTATGTTATTACCATACCGAGTTGCTGGCCTTCCTTTAACGAACAGCCCTTCTCCACTTGATGCACTCCTCATCTTGGCATCAAGATTATCTTGCAACTCTTTATTAGGATCCATTTTAAAAGGAAAGATTCGTTTACGAAGATACCTCTTATTAGGGAGAGTCTTGGCAAGAAACAACTCATCTAGTTTCTTCTAAATGACAGTTGGATCTTCTGAGTCTTCACACTCCCTTATGACACTATCCGACATGTGCAGAAAGATTGTGTTGTACCCCATCTTCTTCATCTTATTCCGCTGGACCTCCGTGATACTTGCTAGAAAAGCTTCAACTTCTCAAATTGCCAAGTCCACCTTTTGTTGCATAAAAATAGCTTTGATCTTCCGCTTCCAAAGGGCAAAATCTCCCTTTCCATCAAACTTCTCAACATTGAAGTTTGAAATCATCTTACGGAGAAAATCCAATATTTATGCAGCACCCACAATTGCTTTCCAACTTCTTCTAAATCTCAAGAACACGATCAAAGATGGATCTCAATACCGTTCTTGAATCACCCTCAAGAACACGATTAGATCTTGATCTCTACTCTGTTCCTAAATCACCTCAAGAACATGATCAGATATTGATCTCTACTCCGTTCTTGAATCACCTCAAGAACACGATCAGATATTGATCTCTACTCCGTTCTTGAATCACCCAAGAAGTTGACCTTTGATTCTTGGAGTCTTACTCTGAAAACCCCTTGTTCTTGCTCTGATACCCATTGTTATAGCTCTGATACCACTGTTGGAAATCACCCTTGATGCCCAGATGGTGATCTTCCAATCACCCAAGTCTTGAATGACTTGTAATAACGCTGAAACAAAACAGGAACCAAACCAATCAAAGAAATGACACAAGTAATTGTTATCGAGGTTCAGTAATGTGCCTACGTCTCCGTGAGCTCCTCCAAGCCCTGTGCACTAAATCAATGAGTTCTTACAAGTTATAGCAACACCTCTTCAAGAAACCTCTAGTTCTTAAAGAACGGAAGAAGAGAGAAGAAAGTGATAAGGACTTGAGTTACCCTGGAATTTCTCCCAAGAAAATTCCACTTACAAGGTCGTTAAATCCCCAATTCTATACTACTCTCTCTCTAAACAACCAACCTCTCTTGAATGAGTCTCTCCTATGTTTAGTGTCTTTGCACTCTCACACACAATGTGTTCTATTTCACACACATTCACATGTCATTCCCATCACACCTCTCTTGTTGAGATGATTGTCACACTCTTAAATGGCTCCTAGATGACCCTTTATATAGGGCAATGACTTCCTCATCCAATCTTGGAGATCAATCTCCACCCTTTGATCTCAAGAACCAAAGATCCATGGCTCTCTAAGAGTCTAAGTGATCCTGTGCGTTTTAACCATGCTCCACGCACCATCTGAAGTTGCTGGAAAAACTTGTCTCAGTGTACCTGGCATCGCAGCCTAGAACAGGGCTGGCCGTGGCGTACAATAGGGCCACACTTCTCCAGGTTCTGGGCACCGTAGAGCAGACTCTCTGAGGTGTGGTGCACACCTATACTTGAACCACTCTCCTTGCTATGGGGTGAGGCGCGGACTGCCTGAGGTTCGGCGCACACCTGCAAACCTGACGTTGAACTTCAACCCATTTAATCCTTGGACAACTACCAACAAAGATTATCTAGGAAGACCCGGGGTAAGTCAGTTTAGAGGTCTAAAAGAATTGCAGGGAAACTGTAGTAATTATATCTATTAGGAGGAGGGTATCAAAACATGATCAAATTAAAAGCTATATTTATGAAAAATTATTATAGGTCATATGGTTTTGTGTGCTAAATACTAGAGTTGATACTATTGTTTATGATGAAACTAATAAGGATTGGATTTCATGTAATGCATATAGGTAAATGTAGTGCTTGACAAAGGAAGGTGTAAAAGTTAGATTTTGAGTAGTTTTATAGAAAAATTGATTTTTCAGTGAACAAGGTTATGTAAGTTAAATTGTAAATGACATATTTAAATTTTTTTGAAATGGCAGTATTATGATAAGAGATAAAGAGAGTACTGAAAAATCAATAACTTTTAAAGAGTAAATAGGTTAGATGAAAGTTTTGAAGTATAGTTAAGGCCAAGAGGATAAATTGAGTATTATAATGATTGTTAAGAGATAGAGGTGAATAAAGAAGTGATTATAATAAACTCTGTGAACTTAATGTTGAGAAGTTGGATTAAGGAGTAATTAGTTTATGCTATATCCTTATTATCTTGGAAAATAAATGGAAAATTGGGTTGTCAAAGATGATATAATTATTATGAATACATTTGATGGGTTTAGGATCAAAGAGGGTGGATTAGGGTGGATTAGGATAGTGGATACAATAAAAAGACCAATGTAGGGTATCATGAATTAGATATAAGAGCTTATAGATTAGTTCCTCACTAATTCTATGGTGGTGATTATTTGCCCATCTTGTGATCTTGAATATCAGTGTACTGCTAATAACGGTAGTAATAATATAGGATAGTGGATACAATAGGAAGACTAATTTGGGGTATCATGAATTAGATATGAGAGCTTATAGATTCGTGACTCATTAATTCTTTGGCGAAGATTATCTACACATATTGTGATCTTGCATATCAGTGTAATGATGATAACGGTAGTAATAATAATAATCGCAATGACAGTAATAACAAAATAGCTTAAGAATTTAACGAAGTTATCAAGAACTCTAAATAATGAATGGAGAAAATAAATAGTTCAAGCTTGAAGAGAGATAAAATACCAATTTTTAGGAAATCTTAAATATGATCTAAAGTGTTGTATATTTGAAGGAGTTTAAAGCTTAGGGAAACAAATTTCTAGGTTGAGAAGTTTGAGTTGGTGGGAAATTAAGTTAGTTATGAGGACTGTAGAAATGATGTTGGAGTTACTCAAATTGCTTCAATGCGGATGGTTATCTAAGGTATGCTTATGAGGGTTATATAAGGAAGATATATGGTGATTAGACATGATATGTAGTATACAAAATTCTGAGAAATGAGTTGGATATTCAGTCTTGAAAATATGTGGAGAAATGGAGTGATTTCGTGAAAAGGGAAGAATGATTACCTTACGGCATAATAAAGGGTAAAAAGGAAATTTCATGTTCAGATCTATTAAGAAGTTGAAGTGAAGACTAAGGATTAACTAAAGGGATTATGTCAAAAATTTAAAAGTAATGACAAAAGGAGAGAGTTGATTAAGGACCTACCAAATTGGGTTCGTTAGTTATACAAGAGAACAAATAGCTAAATACAACACATAAGAGATATATTAAATACATGAGATATAATATTAAATGGATCAGTAAATATTTCCTTAACTAAAGGAAGAAACTAATCAAGTTGAAGTAGCGGAGTTCGATAGAGTGTATAGTTATTGTTAATATAATGGTGGATTGTTTGTATTCCCCTGGATAACTGACATGTTGAAGTTGGAATTGTTAATATTAAGCTGGGAGCAATAATGTGGAAATTTAGGTTAGGAGTAAGAGACTTATAAATTGAAATAGATAAACCACATAATAGCCTAAATTGGCTAGAGGACACAAGGAATTATTTGAGTTAAGACTAATTAACTGGCTTACTACCTTAACTAGAATAAAGATGAGAAAATAATGATTAAAGAAGTTGAATTTATGAACCTAAACAAAAGGAGTCAAGTTTGAGGGCTTAAGAAGAAGTATTAAAAGATATTGAGAATTATATGTACTTGGGAAAAATACATGATTTGAATTATTGAATGATGAAAATAGGTGAATAGTTTGTGAACAACTTTTTGTAGTTAGATTTCCTTGGAAGGGAAGTGTAAGCAAATGTGTACAATGAGTCAAGACCTTAAGTAGTAAGTGAGTTGAAGATGTATAGAATTCAGAGGGGAATGTTGGATAGCATGAAATTGAGTTTTAAATTTGCAATAACGATATACTACCCAATAGAAAATTTTATAAATTCTATCTGTAGGAAGTAATGGGAGAAAAAAAAAAGGTAATTGGTAGAAATGTTAAGTATGTGTAGTTCGAAAGGCTTTCTTGGTGATTTGGGAAATTCAATTTGTAAAGAATTATCAAAAAAAAAAAGAAAATTGCTTGATAATAGAGACTTGCGATAAGGGAAAACCTTGGGATTCTTGTGAATGTTGACTTAAGAGACGTACTATGATTCCAATTTAAGGAAAAGCTTTGTTCTTGATCGACTGATTTTTCAAACCTATACCATTGAGGCTTGTGGAAAATTCGAGGTTGAAATTTTTTAAAGGAGGTAGAATGTAATACCCGGATTCTCACATTAAGGCAGTTTTGGCCATTTTGTATATGGTGCAAAAATTTAAAATTTTATGCTATAAATTTAATTATTCCAACATTTATTTATTTCATGCTGGAAGAGTATAAATACAAATATTTTATATACATTTTATAAGTACAAATAATAAAGAGATGAATATAAATGTAGACGGAAATAAGATGAAATATTCTTGAAATATTTTAAAAGATGAAAACAATGGTTTGGGGTTTGGGGATTGTACTTAGTAAACTATTAACAAAATTTTAGGCCTTGATCAAACCCATAAAAAAAATAAAATAAAACAACAAAATGGAAATAATGAGGTTTGAACCTACAACCTTAGCATATAATGGTAATACCTTAACCATTAAGCTAAATCATTTCCTTTGATAATTTGATGCAAACACAATTGTTTTCAATATTATAACTCTTTAAAAAAAAAGGTTTTAAATATATGCAAACTGTGGATATTTTTTCCTAGAAAGAACATTCGAGAGAACAAGAGAAATAGAGAGAAAGAGAAAGAGAAGAAAAGGGAAAGATAAGGAGAAGGAGAAAGAGAAAAAGATAATAAGAATGAGAGAGAAATAGAAAGAGAAGTAGAAATAGAGATATTGAAGAAGATTTTTGAAAGAATGACAAAATCAAGGTATTTCTCATCCCAAGTCTTGCAAATTTGATGTTTCCCATGATTTTTTTTTATTTTCTTATATATAGTTAGATTAATGAGTTAAGTTTGAAATTTGGGGTTTTGTTTGGATTAATTTGGATGAAAATTGAGAAAGTTTGAACAGAATGAAGTTTCTGTTGAAATTTTGATAAAATCTTGATTAGATTTTAAGATCTAAAGTGAGGTGATATAGATGATGGGTAATGTTGGATATGTGAATCTAGACCTAGAGAAGTATGGAATTAGTTAGGATTTGCTAAATTTCATGGATTGGAGATTTCTTAAGGAAAATATTAAGTTTTAGTTGAAATATTTTCGCGCTAACAGTCAATTGTCATAGTGGGCAGTCGTTTATCCAAAGTTTCTGGAAATATTTTACGGATTTTTGAGATGATAGTCGATTGTGATAGTGGACAGTCGACTGTCCAAAGTTTTTAGAACCTTCGCAGTTGATTATCCTTTTACCTCAATCGATCGTAATCATCAATCTTCTCCATTTTCCTTAATTCTATTTTTGGCCTTTTGGGTTCCAAAAATCCTCCCAATTGAATAAAAATTTCTTGCACATTAAGCATACAAGTTAAACACTTCAAGAGCACTTTGTTATCATCAAAATCCATTGAGCTTTATAGCTCACCTCCCTCTTTTCCTAAATTTTTCCCAAACGGTTAGCAAGGATTGGAGTAAGCTCTAGTGGAGAGCTTTCGGATTGGAATTCCTTAGATGGGACCATGAACGACATCCTTAGCTTTTTTCTTGAGTCTGCATTTAGTAGATTATTTTTCTAAAAGTACATTTTGGAAACTTCTTTGTAAAGTTCATAAATTAAACAAGAAATGATATTTGCCTATGTAGTTTTGATTATACGTTGTAATGAATTGATTTAAATTTATAAATGGTAAATTTTGTATTATGGTTCATTGTGAACATGACATTTCAAGTTAAGGCTCGATACTTAAAAGTAATGATTTCATCTAAGTAGGCTCCACATGGGATGGGTCATTACACTAAGAGAGCATATTCCAAAATCACTTGTACATTATCTAGGTAAAATAAAATAAAGGGGGTGAGCTTAAAAAGCTCTGTGAAGTTCATTTACTAGAAGTAATCAATTCATTTACCAAGTCGTATTAAATTTCCCATATAATAAGAATGAATATGTCTCAAACTATTATTCACATCATAAAAAAAAATCATCATAAGCAATGCACATACACAAACAAATTTCATACCAATCTCATTTCAACTCATCTCATCTCTTCTTAGCTTATTTCAGCTCATCTCATTTGTCTCAGCTCATCCTAGCTTATCTCAACTCATATTAGTTCCTCCATGCTCATCACAACTCATCTAAACTTATCTCAATTATTTTAATTATTTCAAGGGGATGTCTCCCCATATGCTGACACCTACTCTCAGACTAGTTATGGTCATGGTCTTACATTCTCTTAGACCATAATCCCCTTCTGTGATCCTACCTACTCTCACACCACCTCCCATGGTCCTACCTACTCTCAGACATAAAGGTCATACAATGCATACACAATCCAAAACAAGGTATCTAACATTTTCACACATCCACATAAGAATATATATTTTAGTAACCACATTGTATAATAAAGGTAATTAGCACATACATGTGACTTAGATATACTTATCTATAACTCGTTTTACACTTGTATATCACATCTAAACTTTTATTTCATAACTATCTATACATATATACATATATCCACATTTCTATATCCATCAATTTTTAAATCCTTCTCGAGTACTAAAAGTAATATGAACTCACTTTGTCGCATGATCAACGAGCTAACTTTGATCTACCTCCTTGCCTTTAGTATTATGTTCGCTAACAGCTAGATATACGTAAACCACACGCATATAAAATCCTTTGAAGCATTGAAGATCTTTCAAACAAGCTGAAGAAGTTGAAAGGTTTTGGAGGCTCATGTCTTAGTTAAGTATTCTTGTACTTCACCTCTTTACTCTTAGCTTTAAAATGACTTAGAATATCTTCTCCTAAATGAATTACTTTAAAACTATCACTTTGTTTCAAATTTGTTACAATTTTTTAAGTAAAATTAAGGAATTGGGGGTAGTCACTATAATACCCGTACCCTTAATATAAAGGTAAAAACGTAATTTGATTTATATATATTGAAATTATGCATGCATACATGTGAAAAGGAAGTTGAATTTGAAATTTGAAAAAAAAAGTATTGAACTAAATTGAAAGTTCGAAATAATTATTGAAGAAAGATATTAAATATTTTATTTGAAAAAGAGTTAGAAATTTTACAAAAGATAGGTATAGATTTTTTGAAAGATTGAAGGAAAGAATTAGAAATTTTTTTGAAAGAAAGTTAGGAAATTTTTTATAGATTAAAGGTTGAAGTAGTCGACCATATGGTCAACCAATCGGTTGGTTGGTAAAGGGTGATTGGTCGATTGTCTAGGTGGATCGGTCGATTGGCAAGCTGATCGGCAATGTGGAATGGAATTTTGATGATTTTCAAAAGAGTGGTGGTCACCTGATTGCTAGATTGGCCGAGGAGCCGATTAACCAATCGATTTACTGATTGGAGAACCGATCAGTTGGTAGTCGACTGGTAATGTAGAGGAAAATTTGTAAAGTCTTGTCAAGTTCAAACCGATCGACCGAGTAATAGATCGGTCAGACTGAAAATTTTTGTATAAAATACTTTTGAAGTTCAAAAATTTGTTTTCTTACAATTTGAAGTTTGTTTATCTTCTTTAAGATTAGTCTCTCTCTCTCTCTCTCTCTCTCTCTCTCTAGAAAAGCTAATAAACATATTTAAACACTTGGCAGTTGAAGAATTTGTTAATTATTTATTGAAAATGTTGAAATTATGGAAGGATTTCTGAGAAATTTGAGGAAAAGTTTTGAAAAGGTAAAGTCATGAATTTAATTATGAGAAGTTAAGTTTTAAAGAATTTTTCTTGTACCTTTCTTTAAAAAGAGGATTTGATTATGAATTTAAGTTGAAAAGAAAAGGATTTATGTTAGAAATATTGAAATTGAGAAAGATAAGCATGCATATATAGAAATTAACCTGGTATAAAGTATATAGATTGAAAAATAAGATAGAAAGTTTAATGAGTATATTATGGTTAGGTGGTGGTGATTAGCAATGTGGTGCAATTGCTGAAAGGAGTAGGAAAGGAAAGGAAGTAGTTCAAAAGTAGCTTTAAGTGCTATTAGGTGAGTTGAATTTACTTTTAGTAAACAAGACCAACGTGAAAGTATATAGAAATTGAAATTATTGATAATACAAAATAAATATTGAAAATATATTATGAATACGATATGTATGTTATTTGAATGAATAAACATAAATTTGAAGCACGATGAAATTGAAATGAAGTATGAACGATAAATTGATGAAATAAGATTCTTGAAAGGGTATTATTGAATGAGAGTTGATGAATTGTATGATGAAAGAGAAATAAATCTCTTAAAATGATAATAACTGAATTGATACTATATGTATGAAAATTTGAATTGATTCATATAATGAAAAGAAAATATCTTACGAAGAAATTGATTCTGAATTGTTTGATGTTATAATATGTATGCTTGTATGTGATTGATCATATGCATAGAGGAAATATCAGAACCATGGCTACTCTGGATGAAGCATATCAGTATGTTGGAAGACGTTTCTAGATGATATACCATATATTGATATATCCCATACTTTGATAGTATGTAGTGATATATGAAATAATGATGAAATGATGTGAAGAGAAAGAAAGAAAGAAATGAAATGAGGATGTCATATATGCATTTATTTAATTATTTTATTATTATTGACATGCTAAAGCATCAAAATGATTGTGATATGATGATAGAAACATGATTCTCGTAATGAGACAATTATGATGAGAAAATGATTAATAAAAAGTTATAATACGATATGAATAAGTGACTGATTATATGATGTGAACCCCATAATAAGGTATTTATGATAAAAGTGATATAAAGATGATACTTTGAAATTGGTTAAAGACTTATAATAAAATTTGAATTGATGGATATACGTTGATAGAAATGATTGATTAATGATTTGAGTTATATACATGAGAATTGATAGATGAAAAGATATTTGAAATTATGATTATGACTGAAATATGAAATATGACTAGAAGTATACAAATCGAGTACTTCTAGTTAATTGAATTCACTAAACTTGTGAAGCTAACTTTTCCTTGTTAAATAATTTCAGGCAGTGGGCAGGACTAGTAGACTATTGATCTAAGACTTGGAGTGAGTGGCTTAAGTAAGTCCTTGTGGTCAGCATCCCCAGATAATATAAAGAAAGAAAAAAAATTGAGAAAGAAATTATGTTCATACATTGTATATATTTATATATTATATTTGAAAGAAGCAACTCCTCTGAAAAGAGTCGAGGATATTGTTGTAATTTTTATTTTCAATTGATAATGTTTTAATTGTTGCATGTATGTGTCGTAATTGAAATCTAAAACGTGACAATACCGTCTAGGGTGGGCCGCCCGGGATGGGTTGTTACAGTCACAATTGACTGAGTTGGTACCACTGTAGACTAGGAATTCATGTGATTTCTAACCGTACTTCCTAAGCCAAACTCCAGTCAACTATGATGTTCTATAGTAGACTGTGAAGAAGTCATAGAATTTTTACACTTTATTGTTGGAAAGTTGCAGTCAATTGTGCCTTCAATCTGAGACTCACTAATTCAAATTTTTCAAATGAACAATCGACTGGGCAAGACTCACAGTCAACTTTACTATCATGAATGATAGCTAGTTCTTCAAAATTCATGAAGTCTACACAAAATTCTAACTAGATCCACACTTCTCTGTGTCTAAAATTTACTATTTTACATTACCCATCATCTAAATCACCTCACAATACTCTAGATCTTAATATCTAGTGATGGTTTCTTCCAAAGTATAACATAAAATTCAATATCTTTAACTTACTCAATTTTAACCTAAATCAAACCAAGCAAAGCTACAATGTTCAAAATTAACTCATTAATCCAACTATATGTATAAGAAAAATAAAAACATCATGGAAAGCATCAAATTTGTAAGACTTGGGATTAGAAATACCTTGATTTTTCATTCTTTCAAAAATCTTCTTCCATCTCTCTCTTTCTCCTCCTCTCTATTTCTCTCTCCCTCTCTGTCTCTTTTTCTCTTTCTCTTTCTCTTTACTTTTCATTCTCTTTTTCTTTTCTCTCCCTTTCTCCTTTTTTTCTCGTTTTCTCTGGAATACTCTAGAGAAAATCAGCACTACCTAGTGTTGCTATATATATTAGCTTAATTTTTTAACTAACTCTAAAATTCTTTTAATTTATAATGTTAATATGGATTCTACCATTCTAATAAATAAATAAAAAATTTAATGGGTCATGCACACTCTAATATGGCCTAAAACAATTAACTAATTCTATCGAATGACCACTTATGTATGAAAATTCACTTATATGATTAAAATATAGTCAAATAAAAATTGGGTTCTACAATATCTACTTGGGGAAAATACGCATTTGGAATTACTGAATGATGGAAATAGGTGAATAATCAGTGAATGACATTTTGTAGTGAGATGTCCTTGAGAGAGATGTAATAACCCATCCTTGGATGGGTCCTACCCGAGGAGATATCATCACCTTTCAGCTTTCAACACACCGACCTAAATGAAAGCAAATTTACAAGGCAAACAACCTTTCAACTATTCACAAGTTAAACTATCACAATTTACATAAACAAACAACCTTTACAACACATGAGAGTCAAAGTTTAAAACTTTGAAATCATAAATAAAGGGAAAGCTCCCCACTACAAAATTCTTGAAGGGACTCTTAATGAAAAACCCAAAAGATGAGGATGTCGTAGATGAAAGCCTTATGAAGGACTCCCTTCAACTTGATCATGAAACTTCCAGAGTGAGAAAAACATTACTAAAGGTAATTGTATTTGGGGAGAAATTTTCTTTTTAATTATAATTGTAGCATATAATTCATCAAATTTCAAAAGTACAAAAATTAAAATTTTATTGAGTTTCCTCCAATCATCTATCTCTATTTCTTATTAAGAAGAAATAATAATTAAGCAAGGATTCACCAAGATCCTTACAAGTCTTTCAAGCTTACAACACTGCACTCAATTATAAATTCAATAAGAATAAATAAAATTCCAATTAAATACTATTCCATCATCATAATCATCATTCATGCCCTTCACCGGGCCCAACACATCACATACCTCTCATGGGTCAATCATAACGAATGCCTCTTAGGGGCCAATCATAAAGCATGCCTCTTATGGGTTAATCATAAAGTATGTCTCTCATAGGCCAATCATAAAGTATGCCTTTCATGGGCCAATCATAACAATGCATTAATGGAAAAGTAATTAGATGTATAATCATGTATATAATTTCATATCATTATAACATTCCATCATTGGACAAATAATATAACAATGGGGATGTCTCCCCACGTATCTGTATGTCAATCTTGACAATACAAATCGGATCCTCCCTTACCCCTTTCTGAGATTCTCCCATACCCCTTACTGGGCAAGATCATCTCTTAGCGTGTGTGTGTGTGTGTGTGTGTGTGTGTGTGTGTGTCTATATATATATATATATATATATATATATACCCCTTTCTGTGTCGGGTCAACAACATGGATTTTCTCTTATAATACGTTAACTATATATATAGCATGATAATGCCTTCACCAAGCAACGAACATACAAACAAGCATTCATAAATTAAATACATCACATTTTCATACCAATCCAACAAATTACATTTATCGCAACAAAACTTCCTTTTTGTCTAAATACTTTTCATAAACTTTACTATTAAAAGTTTAGATGAAATATGTAACCACTATAACACCGTAAGGTTCATATTTTTATCCCAAAAATCTCATTAAATTGTTTTTAAAAGGTTCAAGATTAAAATGATATGAAAAATTGTTGTTTTTGTGCAAAAACAGAGTCCCACAACCAACTGTCTGAGATCCAAAGAGTTCAGACATCTTGGACAATCAATTATCTAAATGGATAGTTGAATGTCCTCACGACCTAGGCCTTCTATCCAGATGATAGTCAACTGCCTTCTTAAGAACACTTGCATTTTCAAAATCCCAACTCAAATCTGAACTAACTAAATATGCAAGATTAAATAAGAATAAGTAAGGCAAAAGTTTTTACCTTAAGCTTTGCAAAAAAACTTCTATTTTCCTTTATTTTTCTCTTTTTCTTCTTCATCTCTTTCTCTTTCTCTTCTCTTCTTCTCCCTTTCACTCCTCTCTCCTGATTTCTCTCTCTTTGTCTAGAAGGATCCAAAACATGCTGGTTCTTCTCTTCCCTCTCATATTTATAGAAAAAACTTTTTCTTTATTAGACATGACCATTTCACTTACATCACTTTTTATTTTCTACCACAAGACTTTTCTAAAACGTAAATTATCCTTCCACTTTATAACTCTTTCATTACTTACCCAAACATTTCTAAAACTTCAAAAACTCCCTAAAATACCAACTTTTCTTTATTCACTTGTCCCCAGGCTCTACACAACCAAGTATATTTTATTTATTAATGAAAATTGAATAGGTACACAATTTCACGCGTCAAAGCGAAAACTCCAAATTTAAAATATTCTAATTTAAAATACCGGTCTCTACAATTCTCCCCCACTAATAAAATTTTGTCCCCAAAATTTTCATGATTAGGTTTTCAAAAATAACAGGTTTTAGCACTATTCCAAGTCTATTTCATATTAAGAAATATCTTAACCGCAATCATTAATTTCTTTATTCTCATCAAAATTTTCATTGAAGGGGTAAATCTCTTATTCACCATCATCCCGATCTTTCTATCCATCAATGTCAACCAGCTATTAATACTAGAGCGATCAAATTCACTTTTTTTAATAAACTCCATTCTATTTTATTAGAAACTCTTTCTACATAGTGAGTGATGTTAGTTTTTCTATCAAATATTCATCATCAAAACTTCATTTATTACCATCTTTGTTTCACTTTGATTTTTCCTCTTGTTTTAATTCAACCACTTCACATTATATTTTATTCTTTATGCCTAACCACTTGTCAAATAATTTACTCTTAATCCCTTGTTATACATAGAAGTCCATTTAAACTCTTGCTTGAACTTTAATCATCTTTCTCAAGTCTCTCTTACTAGCAATATATCTATACTTTCTATGAACAATACATTTCTCTAACTCTTTGAACTTCCCAAAATTTCTAAATGATTTCAAAACCCAAATGTTGGTGTTTGTCTAAGGTTTAAACATGGTTTGAAAAGGTTCTTCATAAGACCTTAGCACCTCAACACACAAAGTGTGCACCTCAGCGCACAGCAAGTCAATAAGAGTGCAGCATCAGGTCTCCGTGGCCCAGCCTTCCCAAGCCGCCGTGCCTAGCATGGAGGAAGCCTGGAAGAGGTGTGCGCCATGGCTCAGCCTCCCCTAGGCTGCGGCACCCAGAGAGTGATGCATGTGTGCCCTGGCTTGAGCCGCGGCCTGCCCTATTCTGGGCCGCGACACTAGGCACACTGAGACTTGTTTCTTCAGCCTTTTGAGAGGTGCATGGATGCATATTCAAAATGCACAGGATCACTAAGAATTGATGAAGGGCTATGGTTGATTGGTCCTCAAGATCTAAGGGTAGATATTGACCTTCAAGATTGGTCCAGAAGTGGTGCACTATATAAAGGGTCACCTAGCTTCAATCTCAACACATATAACACAACAAAACATAAGTGATCATCATACAAGAGAAATTAAGTGCAAGTGTGAGAGTGCAAAGACATAAAACACAGGAAAGGCTCTAGAATAGATCTCAAAAGGGAGGCTGGTTGTAAAGAGAGAGTAGCATAGATTGGGTAGAGGGCTTTGTAATAGTTCTTATCACTTTCTTTCTTCTCTTATTTGGTTCTTCAAGAACTTAAGTTTCTTGGAGAAGGTTGTTGTATTTGTAAAGAACCATTGATTTGGTGCAGAGAGTTCAAAGGAACTCACTGGGACGTAGGCTATTACCGAACCTCGATAATAATTGTTGTGTCCTTTCCTTTCTTTGATTTCCATTTCTGTTTCTGATTCATCTTTACAAGTCATTCTAGACTTAGGTGTTTGGAAGATCACCACCTGGGCATCTCCAAGGTGATTTCCAATAGTGGTATCAGAGCTTTCGACAGTGGGTATCAGACCAGGAACAGAAGGTATCGGAGCAAGACTCCAAGAATCAAAGATCAACTTCTTGGGTGATTCAAGAATGGAGTAAAGATTAAGATTAGATCGTGTTCTTGAGGGTGATTCAAGAACGGTATTGAGATCTTGAGATTTAGAAGTTTGGGAAAGCAATTATGGGTGCAGCATAAATCTGGGATTTTCTTTGTAAGATGGCTTCAAATTTCGTTGTTGAGAAGTTTGATGGAAAGGGAGACTTTGCTCTTTGAAAGCGGAAGATCAAGGTTGTTCTTATGCAACAGAAGGTGGACTTGGCGATTGGAGAAGATGACACTTTTCCAGCAAGTATCACAGAGGTCCAACGGATTGAGATAAAGAAGATGGCATACAGCACCATTTTCTTACACATGTCGGATAGTGTCACAAGGGAGTGCGGAGACTCGGAAGATCCTGCTGTCATATGGAAGAAACTAGATGAGTTGTTTCTTACCAAAACTCTCCCTAATAAGATTTATCTTCTTAAAAGAATCTTTGCTTTTAAAATGGATCCTAATAAAGAGTTGCAAGATAATCTTGATGTGTTTAATAAGCTAGTTCAAGATTTTAATAGCTGTAGCATAACATTCCCGGATGAACAATTGGCTGTTAATTTGTTGAATTCTCTTCCTGGTTTTTTTGATAATTTGATTAATGTTATTGAATATGGAAGAGATACTTTAACCAAAGAGATTGTGATCAATGCCATAAGGGCTCATGATTTCAAAGCCAAGATGAGGGAAACATCAGGTGGAGAAGGGCTATTCATTAGAGGAAGGCCAGCAACTCGAAATGGCAGTAGCATTCATGGCAACTACGGGGAGAAATCAAAAGGTAGAGGGCAAAGCCATGGTAGATTGCATTCCAAATCAAAGTTTGGATGAAAGAGATGCTACTACTGCAATAAGGAGGGTCATTTCAGGAAAGATTGCAAGAAGAAGATGTGGGATGAGAGGGAAAGAAGCCATACCAACAATGGACAGGCTTCGGTTGCCAAAGGAGAACAGCAAGATGATGTTCTTGTTGTGTGCTCAAATGTGAGCAATAGGCAAGGCAACGAGAAATAGATTCTGGATTCTGGGTGCACTTATCATATATGCCTTCATAAGGATTGGTTCAAGAATTTCCAGGAAACCAATGATGGAAAGGTTTTCTTGGGGAATGACACTTCCTGCTAAGTGAGGGGGATAGGAGACATCCAATTGAGGATTTTTGATGGAGTCACAAGGCTGCTGCGGAATGTGAGGTATCTTCCAGATTTGAAGAGGAATTTGATCTCATTGGGGCAGCTAGATTCTATGGGGTATACATATAAAGAAAAGGGAGGAAATATCAAGGTGACTAAGGGATCTTTGATAGTGATCAAAGCAGCAATAAAAGATGGACTCTATGAGATGATCGGAGAGACAGAAATCAAGGATCAAGCAGCAAGCTTGATGGTTGAGATGGATAAGGCAGCCCTTTAGCACACTCGCTTGGATATATGAGCTAAAAGGGCCTGCAAGTTCTCAGCAAGGATGGTCTACTTGGTTGTGACAAAGTAGAGAAATTACATTTATGTGAGTGTTGCGTTCTTGGGAAGCAACACTGGGTCAGCTTCAACACCAGAGTGCACAAGTCTAAGAGGATTCTTGACTATATTCATTCGGACCTTTGGGGACCAGCAAGAACACCAACACAGGGTGGTAACTTTTACTTTCTATCTTTGATTGATGATTATTCAAGAAAGGTTTGGGTTTCTTTGCTTAAAAATAAATCAGATGCTTTGAATAAATTTGTGGTGTGGAAAAAGTTGCTGGAGACTCAAATGGGTAAGGTAGTTAAGGCTTTACGAACCGATAATGGCTTAGAATTTTGCAATAAGGATTTTGACAAATTCGGTGAGTTAAACGGCATTCTAAGACATAGAATGGTTGTAAAAACACCTCAGCAAAATGGAGTTGCTGAGAGGATGAATAGAACCCTTATGGAAAAGGTTAGGTGCATGTTAATTGGGTCCGGTTTACCAAAATATTTTTGGGGGGAAGCTGTGTCTACTGCTGCATACTTGGTTAATAGGTCACCCTCTAGAGCTTTAGAGCTCAAGACTCCCATGGAGATGTTGAGTGGGAAACCCCCTAAGTTGAGCAACCTTAGGACTTTTGGGTGTGCTGCATTCGCACATCAAAAGGATGATAAACTTAACCCAAGGTTTAGAAAATGTGTGTTTCTAGGGTATGGTGATAGGGTTAAGGGGTAAAGGTTGTGGTCCTTAAAACCAAAAAGAATGAAAATCATAATAAGTAGGGATATTATTTTTAATGAATTGTTATTTCCCTACTTGGAGAAAACTAACCCTGCAGGGGATAGTGAGCAAACCAGTCTAGAATTTGTGAAGCATAGCATCAAGGAAAATTCAGTTTAGGTAGAGCAAGGATAGTAAGAGGGTTCAGACCAGGTAGAGCCCATTGACGAAGGGTAAGCTCAGGACACTCAAGAGGAGGCTGAACTGGAAGGGGATCATACAACAAGTCAAAATGATTACCAGCTCACAAGGGACTGGGAAAGGAGGGTGGTTAGACCACCTTTGAGATATGGTTTTGCGGATGCTAATGTAGCAGCTCCTTGGACAGAAGGATAGGTTGAACCAGAAACTTACATGGAAGCCATGGAACGTAAGGATTCGTCAAAGTGGCAGCTAACTATGGAGGAAGAAATGGATTCTTTGAGGAAGAATAACTCTTGGGAATTGGTGCCCAAACCAGAAAAACAGAGAGTTGTGGATTGTAGGTGGATTTACAAGATCAAATAATGGAACACTCCAAGGGATGAAGTCTGGTATAAAGCTAGACTAGTGCTAAAGGGGTCCACACAAAGAGAAGGCATAGATTTCGCCGAAATATTCTCACCAGTTGTGAAGTATAAGACGATACAAATAGTATTGGCAATGGTGATCCAATTTGATTGGGAAATCGAGCAAATTGATGTAAAGACAACGTTCTTACATGGAGGGCTTGATGAGACCATCTACATGAGGCAACCCGAAGGCTATGAGGAAGGAAGGCAGGGAGAGTTAGTGTGCAAATTGAAGAAATCTCTATATGGCCTGAAGCAATCACCTCGGCAATGGAATCAAAGTTTTGATTCCTTTATAACTAGCTTGGGTTTCATAAGGAGCTACTATGATTCGTGCTTATACTACAAGGGGCACAAGGTGGAGGAAGTGGTGATCATTCTCATCTATGTCGATAATATGTTACTGGTTGGGAGCAGCATAGAGAGGATAGAAGAATTGAAGTCTCAACTCAGTGAGGAGTTTGAGATGAAGGATCTTAGCCATGCACAGAAGATCCTTGGGATGAATATAATCTGAGAAAGGGAGAGAAATAGATTGAAGATTTCTCAGACTCCTACATAGAGAAGATGATATCTATGGAAGATAGAAAACCAGTGAAGGTTCCCCTTGTTGGTCATTTCAAGTTCTCCAGTGATCAGTGTCTGAGATCAGAGGTGGAGAAGAAAGAAATGGAAAAGGTCCCTTACTCTAGTGGGGTTGGTTCAGTTATGTTCACCATAGTAAGCACTAGACCAGACATTGCTTATGCAATAAGTGTTCTCAGCAGGTTTATGAGTAATCCCGAAAAGGAGCATTGGCTTGGGATGAAGTGGTTGCTGAGGTACTTGAAGGGAAGCCCAGAAGTAGGGCTGGTTTATGAGACGAGGGGTAAGTCCCTCTGTCTTGAGGGTTATATGAATTCGGACTATGGAGCAGACCGGGATAAAAGAAGATCGATTACCTTCTACTTCTTCAACTTAAACGGATGTTGTATAAGTTGGAAGGCTTAGTTGCAGCCAGTGGTAGCACTATCAACAACCGAGGCTGAGTACATAGCGGCAACAGAAGCCATAAAGTAGGCTATATGGTGCAAAGGGTTGTTGGAAGAGTTGAAGGTCCTGAAAGAGCAGGTGGTGGTGTATTCGGATAGCCAAAGTGCGTTGCACTTGTGTAAGAATCTAGTGTTTCATGAGAGGACAAAGCACATGGATGTTCGATATCATTTCATTCGGGAAAATGTTACGAAAGGATGCATTCATGTGGACAAGGTAGCCACGGAGGAAAATCCTGCAAATTTAGGCACCAAGGTTCTACCTCTAAGTAAGTTCAATCATTGCGTTGGACTACTTAGGATTGGAGTCGGTTGATATGATGACTCAAGATGAGTTTGGATCCTGAGTTCTCTACACAATGGGTTCAAGTTTAATAGCTTAGACAAAGGTAGAGATTGTTGAGATTTGTCAAAGAATTAAACAGATGAAGAAATTCAATATCAGGTCTGGTTGTGCGCCGCGGCCCAACCTTGGGCGTCGCGGCCTCCAGCCTGTCTCAGAAGATCAACACTACCATAATGGGTTTGGGTTTAATCACTTAGAAAAAAGTAGAGATTGTTGGTGTTTGTCTAAGGTTTAAACATGGTTTGAAAAGGTTCTTCATAAGACCTTGGCACCTCAGCACACAAAGTGTGCGCCTCAGCGCACAACAAGTCAAGAAGAGTGCAGCATCAGGTCAAGCCACAGCCCAGCCTTCCTAAGCTGTGCCACCCAGCATGGAGGAAGCCAGGAGGAGGTGTGCACTGCGGCTCAGCCTCCCCCAGGCCACGGTGCCCAGAGAGTGATGCACATGTGCCCTGGCTTGAGCCGTGGCCTGTCCTGTTCTAGGCCGCAGCGCCAGTCACACTAAGACTAGTTTCTTCAGTCTTTTGAGAGGTGCATGGATACATGTTCAAAATGCACAGGATCACTAAGAATTGATGAAGGGCTATGGTTGATTGGTCCTCAAGATCTAAGGGTGGATATTGACCTTCAAGATTGGTCAAGAAGTGGTGCACTATATAAAGGGTCACCTAGCTTCAATCTCAACACATATAACACAACAAAACACAAGTGATCATCATACAAGTGAATTCAAGTGCAAGTGTGAGAGTGCAAAGACACAAAACATAGGAGAGGCACTAGAATAGATCTCAAAAGAGAGGTTGGTTTTAAAGAGAGAGTAGCATAGATTGGGTAAAGGGCTTTGTAATAGTTCTTATCACTTTCTTTCTTCTCTTCTTTGGTTCTTCAAGAACTTGAGTTTCTTGGAGAGGGTTGCAGTATTTGTAAAGAACCATTGATTTAGAGCAGAGGGTTCAGAGGAACTCACGGGGATGTAGGCTGTTGCCGAACCTTGATAACAATTGTTGTATCCTTTCCTTTCTTTGATTTCTATTTCTGTTTTTGATTCATCTTTACAAGTCATTCTAGACTTGAGTGTTTGGAAGACCACCACCTGGGCATCTCCAAGGTGATTTCCAACATCGAACTTTCAAAATATTTTATTTTCGATATCCACTTAACTCTCCTTTCTCATATTCAACCCCGAATATGAACACACTACTCCTCATTCATGGTTTCATCTATTTCATCTTATAATATAAACAATAGACACTACTTAGGTCACCAATTATAAGGTAATCAAACCATTAACATTTCCTAAAATCTTTAACATATATGTTATGAAATGAAAGTCAGTAAATAAGATATTCACATATATCTCAACATAGTTTATTTGATAAACATTCAATTTTATACAATTCAGTATAAAATTTTCAAGTCAATAAAACTTCTTAAAGAAGTAATCTCTTTCTCACTCTTCACCTTTTAACGTTTTCATCAAGTATCCAACCACAAGAAAATTTTCCCAATTGCATGAGAAAGTCATATTGATAAAGATACTTCATTACAACAAGTTATTTCCTCAACCACTACCGTCAACGACATCGTTAATAGAATTTCACAAAATATATCAATTCACAACAATTCAATTTGAAAAGAACCAAAAATTTACACCACAAATCAAAAAATTTACACAAAAATCACACACAAGTCAACTCAACTTCAATTTCAAGACGCTCCATTGCCTCACTTAAACCATCACTAGTTATTACTCTTAACGGCATCCTCTCTCACTCTACAAAACCAAATTCTTTTAACTATCCCATGCACCATGTACCATGAAACTAAGTCTACAGAATCTTAAACTTAAAACTTTGACACCAATTTTAATGTTCTATCCCCGAATGGGTCTTACCCAAGGAGGTATCATCACCTTTCAGCTTTGATCACACCTACCTATATGCAAACATACAAATTTAGAAGACAAACCACCTTTCGTTCAACTATTCACAAGTTAAACAATCACAATTTACATAAACAAACGACCTTTACAACACATGGGAGTCAAAGATTAAAACTTTGAAATCATAAATAAAGGGAAAGCTCCCCACTACAAAATTCTTGAATGGACTCCTAATGAAACACTCAAAAGATAAGGATGTCGTAGACAAAATCTTTATGAAGGACTCCCTTCAACTTGACCATAAAACTTTCGGTACTACTTGAAATATTAGTAAATAAAAGAATAAGCTAAAAAGCCTAGATAGAAACACATTACTAAAGCTAATCGAATTAGAAGAGAAATTTTTGTTTTAATTATAACTCTGGCATATAATTCATCAAATTTCAAAAGTACAAAAATTGTAATTTTATTGAGTTTCCTCTAATCATCTATCTCTACTTCTTAATAAAAAGAAATAACAATTAAGTAAGGATTCACTAAGATCCTTAAAAATCTTTCAAGCATACAAAGCTTACAACACTACACTTAATTATAAAGTCAATAATAATAAAGAAACTTCCAATTAAATACTATTTCATCATCACAATCGTCATTCATGCACTTCACCAGGCCCAACACATCATATGCCTCTCATGAACCAATCATAACACATGCCTCTCAAGGGCCAATCATAAAGCATGCCTCTCATAGTCCAATCATAAAGTATGCCACTCATAGGCCAATCATAACAATGTATTAATGGAAAAATAATTAGATTTATAATCATGTATATAGTTTCGTATCATTATAACATCTTGTCATTAGGCAAATCATATAACAACGTGAATGTCTCCCCATGTATTTGTATGTCAATCTTCACAATATATATATATATATATATATATATATATATATATATATATATATATATATATATATATATATATATATATTGGATCCCTCCCTATCCCTTTTTCGGGTCAGGTCCTCAACAACATGGATCTTCTCTTATAATATGTTAACCATATATATAGCATGATAATGCCTTCACCAAGTAATGAACATGCAAACAAGCACTCATAAATTAAGTACATCAAATTTTCATACCAATACAAAAAAAAAATCACAATTATTGCAATCATACGCATCACAATCTCACAGCAATCAAATCAATCACTTTCATTACAACCAAACGCATCACGAAGTTCCAAACATAAACTACGTCAAGTTATTTCCATATTAAACTCTCTTACATTCACATTTCTTATCACATGTATACCATTCTTATAAATCAATTATTTACGATTTCACAATCATATCATATTTTCATACTTTTATTTCTATTATACAGTTTAACACGCTTACTAAAAGTAAGGTGTATTCACCTCTCGAATCTACTCCTACTCTTGAGATACCTTTGTGTCTCTAACACGATCCTCCACTCCACTTAACGGATATAACAATAACAAATTTCCCAAGAAACACACATACATAAATATAAAATCAACCAAGCCATCTATTACATAGAGGAAAAGAACTAGACTTTCAAATTTTCAACAAAACATCCTTTTTGCCTAAATACTTTTCATAAACTTTACTATTAAAAGTTTAGATGAAAGATGTAGTCTCTTTAACACCATAAGGTTCATGTTTTTATCCCAAAAATCTCATTAAATTGTTTTAAAAAGGTTTAGGGTTAAAATAATATGAAACATTATTGTTTTGTGCAAAAACAGAGTTCCACAATCAATTGTCTAATCTGAGTTCCAAAGAGTTCAGATAGCTTGGACAGTCAACTGTCCTCATGACCTAGGCTTTCTGTCCATATGACAATCGACTGTCCACTTGACACAGTCGACTGTCCACTAGGTTTCAGCACTTAAAACCTATGAAAATCTTCCTTTTCTTCTCCAAAACCCCTTTAATTCAACAAGAAACTCCTAAATCTTTTGAAACACAAGATTTTGAGTGTTAAACATCAAATCTTTACATTACCCACAAGAGAAATCAAACTCAAAACTTACAAATCAACATATTTAGTTAAAAGCCTATTTTTTCTCAAACTTTTCTCAAGAACACTTGGATTTTCAAAATCTCAACTCAAATCTTAACTAACTAAATATGCAAGATTAAACAAAAAGAAGTAAGGAAAAAGTTTTTACCTCAAGTTTTACCAAAAACTTCTATTTTCCTTCTTTTTTCTCCTCTTCTTCTTCCTCTCTTTCTATTTCTCTTTTCTTCTTCTCCCTTTTTCTCCTCTCTCCAGATATCTCTCTCTTTGTCTAGAAGGATCCAGAACATGTTGGTCCTTCTCTCCTCTCTCGTATTTATAAACAAAACTTTTTATTTATTGCACAATTACCCTTTCACTTACACCTCTTTTTATTTTCTACCACAAAACTTTTCTAAAGCATAAATTATCCTTCTACTTTATAACCCTTTAATTACTTACCCAAACATTTCTAAAACTTCAAAAACTCCCCAACACAAGTTTTTAAATACCAACTTTTCTTTATTTACTTGTCCCCAAGCTCTACACAACCAATTATAATTTATTTATTACTCAAAATTGAATAGGTATACACTTTCACGCGTCAAAGTGAAAACTCCGAAATTAAATATTCCAATTTAAAATATTAGTCTCCACAAGAGAAGTGCGAGCAAATTTGTATAGTCAATTGAGGAATTTGAGTATTACTTGAGATAAAGTTTTAAAGGATTTAGAGAGGAGTGTGGGCTAGCATGAAATTTTATTTTGAAATCGATGACGATGGTTGAAAACAATGAAAAATTACGAAAATATTACCCACAAGACTTTAATGGGAGACTAAAAGGGTAACTAATATAAATGTTAAGTATGTGTGGTTGGAGAGCTGATTTGGTTATTCGGGGAATTGGATTAAGAAGAATTAACTAAGACTAAATTGCTAGATAGCATAGAGTTATAGTAAGGGGAACTTTGGGATTCTTGTAAATGTTAGCTTTTCATACCTATCCCTTTTGAATCTTGTGATCATTTTTTGGGTCAAATTTTTTTTAAGGGCGTAGAATGTAATACCTGGATTTCATACTTAAGGGCATTTAGGTAAATTTATATATAGTGATAAATTTAAAATTTTGTGTGATAAGTTTTACTCTTCAAATATTTAATTATTTTGTTTTATTTTGAGAGAGTATAAACGCAAAGAATATATTTACATTGGTATAAATATAAATGTTATGGAGATACAAATACATGTAAATGGATATGGATGAGATACATATGATACCCAAGCTAACCCATGGTTTTATTTGATTTTTTGGTGTTAGGCTTTAAGCCCATTTGTTGGATGTTTATTTGTGTATTGAAATTTAAGAATTTGGATTAAGGGTTAAGAGTGAAAAGATTTGTAATATTGAGTTTAGTCCATCTCTTTGTATTGGATTTGATTATTATAAACTTATAATATTTGAAGAAAAAAATGTTGAATTTCATAGAAGCCCATGTGGCTTCCTTATGTTCAAGTGATGATGGGTATTTAAAACCCAAGAGAATAGCATCAGCAAGAAAGGAAGGAAGGAATAAAGAAAGAAATAAAGAGAAAGAAATAGAATGAGGAAAGAAATAAAGAGAAAGAAATAGAATGGGGAAAGAAATAAAGAAATAAATAAATAAATAAATAAAAGAGAAACAAAGAGAGAGAGAGAGATGGAAATACTAAAAGCAATGAAGTAGCTCAAAGTTAACTTGTTTATCGCGTGGCAAGATGAGTTCATATACTTAAAGTACTCGAGAAGGATTTAAAACTTGATAGATATGAAAATGTGGAAATTTATATATATTTATAGACCTTAGAAATTGGTTAAATTTATTTATGTTGTATATGGTTATTCAATTTTAAATGGGGTTTGTATACATTGCCTTCTCTTATTTCTCTCAATGTAAATTTCTATCTCCCTCCAATATAATTCCTCTTGTCTACTTATCAAGATTTTTATATACATGTGATGTATGTAAAGTTACTTAGAATTAGATAGGATTTTATTGAGGTGAATCAAGGAATGCATAAGAAAGCATGGTAGACCATTTGAAGATTGAATATCCATGAATGAATGGGATATATTCATATAATAATTATTTAGGAATTGACTAAGTTATTTACTTAATTGGCTCAAGTAAATCAAGCTTAGAAAGTATATAGTCATCAACTTATATATATATATACACATATACATGTGTGTGTGTGTATGTACATATACATATATACATATACATATGTATATATGTATGCATCTTATGTATGTATGTTATACATGTAATTAGATTATATGTTTGTTATATATATTTGATGCATGTTAAATGATGAGATCTAAATGTAGAGACATAAATCTTTCATGCACAAATATTTAATATTAAGTTGTAAATGGAAATCATTAGGAATGATTATTCCTAACCTTCCACCATTATAGTCAATATGCGAAGTTTCTTATGTGTGTAAATTTGTTGCGCAAACATGTAATACCTATGTTCTTAAAGTAAGGGTAAAGAAGTAATTTGATAGATATTACATGGAATTAAAATAATTTATACATGAAAGATTTACTATAAAAAAAAAAAAAAGACACCTGGACGCTAAGCATCCAGGTGTAGCTTTTAGATGTTACAAAGTTAAAAAAAAAATGTGTGTAGCTTTTAGATGTTACAGAGGAAAAAAAACAAGTGTAGCCTTTTGCGGCTACAAAGAAAAAAAAAAGACAAACACTTGGACGCTAAGCGTCCAGGTGTAGTATTTACAACAAATTTCTTTCTCACCCTAAAATTTTATTCTCTCTTAAATTACTTTCTTTCTTTAAACACCTGGGGACTGAAAGAAATGTTGAAAGATTGAAATTTTGAAGAAGTTTATAGGAGAATTTTAAAGAGATTCGAGGGAAGTTTTAAGAAGAAAAAAAAGGTAATAATGTGGAATTTATTTTTGAAATTATGCATACATGAAATTACTTGGAATTTGATATAGAAATTTAAAGGTATGAATTATGGAAGAATTGAAGAATAAATTAAAAATTTTAATATAAATATTATGTCAGGTGTTGATGATCAGCAACCGAGTAAAATTGCTGAAAGAAGCAGGAAATGCAAGGATGTGATCCACTGGTAGCTTTTAGTGCTATGTGGTGAGTTAGATTTACTTTTAGTAATCGAGACCAATAAAAATATGAATTTATAATATTTGAATAAATGGTTGAATTAAAATGATTTAAT
This sequence comes from Bretschneidera sinensis, assembly GCA_023935145.1. Lineage (NCBI taxonomy): Eukaryota > Viridiplantae > Streptophyta > Magnoliopsida > Brassicales > Akaniaceae > Bretschneidera > Bretschneidera sinensis. Next base: position 108,879,675 of record CM043698.1, read on the forward strand.
GATGTATTTTTCGTTAAGTACATGATAATTGATTGATTTATTGATGTGGGACTTAGTATTATGTTGAATATTAATCATATAAAAATTTATATTTTAAAAAAGAATGGATTATTGAAAAATATGCTAAGAAGATATATGAAATTTCTGAGAATATAATTGAAAAATTGATATGATATATGAGGAGATAATTTAATAAATATGATAAAAATAATAATTTTGAGAAAGAGCTAGATAGTTGAATTGAATGCTTGGATGTATGCTCGTTTGCATATTATTGCTCATACGCATAAAATAAAAGACCAGGAAGGCAATTGGTCTGGCTGAGAAGACCAAGAAGGCAGTTGGTCTGGCTGAGAAGACTAGGAAGGCAGCTGGTCTGGCTAAAACATGTCGACATATGGGAAGGCAGCTGGTCTGGCTAAAACATGTCGACATATGGGAAGGCAGCTGGTCTGGCTGAAACATGTCTACATGTGAGAAGACGTTCCTATATGATAATATGAAATGATCTGATGAGAAAGAAAGAAATATAATTTAAATTTATGCATTATATTTGTTTTAAATATTTATTATTAATGTGTGAGATGCTAAAGAATCAATTTTGAGTATTAAATGATTGATAAATAGATAAGTCTCATAATGAGATGATTTTGATAATAGATAAATAGAAATGATGACATAATAAATAATTATATTATTGATTTTTTATATGATGTGAACTTTATGATAATATTAAATTGATAAAATATATAAGATATAGGTATTGAAAGAGGATAGCCTGATAATTTATTTATTAAGAGAAATTGATAAATGAATGAATTAGAATGTGAAAAGAGATAGATGGTTAATTATGTTGATTTAACAATGAATGAATATAACTAGTAGTATAAATTTAATTCACTGAGCTTGTGAAGCTCACTTCTCATTGCTAAATAATTTCAGGTAGCGAGCAGGACAGATAGATTTGTGAGTTGAGATTCAGACTGAGTTATTATCTGTAAGTCTCGGGGTCCACATCCTCAGACTAATGGAAAAAAATTGTAAATATTCATGCATAATATGTTGTATATATTGTTTCAGTTGGGATCTTAATAATGTAACTCTCATGTTGAGGTTTAGGATTTATGTATGTATATATTTTCAGTCGATATATGTTTTTATATTGTTGCATATATGTGTCGTGTTGGGATTTCAAAACGTGACCACTCTGTCTCAGGGGTGGCCAACCCAGGATGGGCCATTACAAAACCTAAGGTTTAGACCTGTAGGAAAATTATATTGACTATTAAGCATATGATGTATATGAGGTAAACTAATGATATAACTTTGCTGCACAAACGTATGGGTTATATCACTAATTTACACTTGTAAGGAATTGTGGATTTAACTTAACACAAACGTAATGCCATATACATTTAAGAGCCTAAATTGTGATTGGGAATTGCATTAGATACAACTGAAAAAAATTATCTACCTATCAAGTGCATTGTAATTTGTTGCGCAAACGTAAGGCTATAATGTACAATTGATAGGGTCCCAATCTCCACTAGGAAACCTTCCAAAGGGGTTTTTCGCTTTCCACATTGAGGGTTATGAGAATCGAAAAGAATAATGGGATGTACTATTTAGATTAAAGACCAAATCTCTATGGTAGTTAATAATATGACTAAACACTGATTTATTTGTTGTTACATCTTAGATCCCAATGACTAAACCCACTATCATGCATACTTGATGCGAACATATTGACTGGTCTAATCTCTTAGATTGGCTAAGGAGTTTTAGAATCATTCTCAATTCAGAAAAAAAGTACTAGTTTCTTTATAAGTTGCTTCCAACAACTGTTACTTAGGATGTTTTGGAAGAAGAGTTGTGGGGGAGACACTATATGCTAACATTTATGTCTAATGAGCTCTAAAAGCAACATAACAAGATGAAAATTTCTTATATGATATGTTTTCATCTACAAGAGTTGTGTGGTGAGCATAACTGCAATGCAAGCTTCCAAATCTTTAGAGACTTGTTTAGGTCTAGGATGCCCAAAGGATCATTAGTCCATGAGGATAGATTAAAGATGGTTAACTATATCGAGCAATTAGACTGCTATTTTTAGTATGGATGCAAAGATAAGTAGTGACTTATTTCTTCAATCCTTTCTACACTCATTATAGTAGTATGTTATGAACTACAACATGAACAAGATTGAAGCTACACTTCTAGAACTTGTTATATGTTGAAAACTACAAAAGCTATGATCAAGAAAGGCTAACACCTATTATACTTATCGATGGTGCTTTTTCTTTTAAGCCTAAGAGCAAGAATGTCTTAAAGAAGAAGAAGAAATTGTTGAAAGTAAAGGGAGGTCTCAAGAAGGTTATTTCGTCAAAAGACAAAAACGATAAGGGACAATGCTCCCATTGTGGCAAACATGGGCACTGAAAGAGAAATTGCAAGGATCTCCTTGCAAGTCAAGCCTTTGGAAGGCTTGTCTCAGTTGTTCTTAGATGAAATTAATAATGTTTCTACTTGGCTATTAGATACCGAGTGCGATTCTCACATTTGCAATAGGTTTCACACACTAAGAAGAAGCAATAAACTAAGCAAGGAGAAGTCAACCTTCACCTTGGAAATGGAGCAAGTGTTGTTACATTAGCCGTATGGACTTATTACTTAGTTTACCATCTAGAAGTAATGGTAAAGTATTTCATATTGAACAACAAAGGAAAGAAATAATGATCTAAATCATTCCTACATGAGATAATTAAGACTAGGTCATACCAATGAAGATAGAATAAACAAGTTAGTAAAAAGTGCATATTTAGATCTACCAGATTTTGAATCCAATCTGACTTGTGAAGCCTATCTCATAAGAAAGATGACTAGATCCCCATTTTGTGGACATGGAGAAAGAGTTTCTCCTTGAAGGATTTGGGGTAAGTTTCATATATTTTGGGGAACAAGATCTATAGAGATAGATCTAGAAAGATGTTAGGTTTGTCTAAATTCGTGTACATAGATAAAATGCCAAAATGGTTTAGCATGAAAATTTCCAAGATGAGTTATAGAATTACTCTCTCAAAAGGCATGTCCCCAAAAAATCTGAGAATGGAGAACAAATGACTAAATTGGATCCATCTTATACTCCATGTTATGTACAAGGCATGATGTTGCATATGCTCTAAATGTTATGAGCAAATATCAGTCCAATCCAAATGAGGGTCATTGGATAACAACGAAGAACATTCTTAAGATCTTAAGAAGAACTAAATATTTGTTCCTTGTAAATAAAGTGAAGGATTTGAAATTCAAAACCTTCATAAACTCTAGTTTCAATCTAAAAATATGATTATATGTCAATATACAAATAAGTGTTCACCTTAAATTACGGAGTAGTGAGCTGGAAACGTTCCAGGCAAGCGACCACTATGGATTCGACTGTAGAGGCTGAACGCATTGTTGTATCTAAGGCTGCAAGGAAAGTTGTATGGATAAAAAAGTTCATCACTGAGCTTGGAATAGTTTTTGACATTGTAAATTTAGTATCATGATATTGTGAAAATAATGGCGCAACTACACAAACGTAGGAACCAAAGTCTCATCAGAAATCAAAACAATTCTTGCAAAGATTCCATTTTATTAGGGAAATCATTGGAACACAATGTAAAGATTGAATGAGTTTCATCAATAAATAATATTTTGGATCAAATAACAAAAGAAATGGGTATGATATACTTGGACTATTAGCTTTACTGCAAGTGGAAGACTCGTAGTAGTGTGCCTTATAAGCCAATAGTATTTGATGTTATAGATATATTACGTGAAATTAATCTAATTTATTTATTGAAAATAAATATTAATAATGGAATTTATCTTATTTATTATGTTCATAACAAATCATTGTATGTTCATTACAGAATAAAGTGCATAGAATACAGCAATGGAAATAAGCACAATGATTAGATCTTACTAGTAAGATGTATTTCCTTAAGCTTTATTATTAAATTTTCCTAATCATAGGATCACTAAGAAGGGCATTAGTGAATCTTGATAGATTAGTACATACTATGTTTTCTTAAGGAGTTGAGCGTGATTGATCCCATGGTGACTAGTGTATGAGACACTAAAACAAATTATGTAGGTGCTTGTTAGAGAACAAGTACACCGAACTGACTCGACTAAGTAATTCCTAATGGACATTTTATTGGCTTTCAATAGGATTTATCACATTGCAAATGTACAAGTGATCATTGGACTTGAGGTACCATAGATATCTTATGTATAGGTCATCATGGTTTGATGCTATTTAAATGTGATCCTAATTATGAGCCACAAAAATGTAGTAATTAAGTACGACCACTTATGCATTGAGGTATGTGAGTGTACAATGGAGGATCTATCACTCATAGTAAAAGAGGGATAAATCATCATGCTTTGATGCTATTTAAATATGATTCTAATTATAAGCCACAAAAAGGTAGTAATTAGGTATGACCACCTATGCATAGAGGTATGTGAGTGTACTATAGAGGATCTATCACTCTTAGTAAAAGATGGAAAACTTCCTATGTGATCTGATTAAGTTATAGCTGGGAAATTCCTTGGTCAAAATGGGGTAAAAATTAAAAAAGAGTTTCTGATTTTACTATTTAAGTTATGGACTTGAGATTGAGATACATATGATTAAATAATTTAGGCTTGACAGTAAATCCATATCTTAGGTTTAATCAGGGACAATGCATGATAGAAGAATTGAATTGTACAATAACTGAAAGCGGAAAGGTTCACATTAATTCATATTGCAACATACTGCTAGGTGTCAATCATGACTTGTAGAAGCCCTTAAGAAGTAATTATAATTAATTCTTAATTAAAAAGAGAACTAAAAGGAGTTTTAATTAGAATTAAAATTAAAAGAGTTTTGATTAATTTGATGAGACACAATTGTTACGTAAAAGTTACGACCTACTACTAACGCAATATTGAGCCTAAGGGGTCATACATAATACGGAAATCATAAGAATAAGGAAAATTAATAGGCTAAAAGAGAGATTTCTAGGTTTTAATTAAACCAGGGGTTTAATTATAATTCTATAAATCCTGGAGCTTCTAGGAGTACAAGCTCTATATAAAGGTTCTATTTGATAGAAACTTTAATCAATATTTTGTGATTCTAAAATCAGGTTTTAGACACACTCTCTCTATCTAAAAGCCGAAAAAAACTAAGGCTAGCACTCTAAATTTTTTAGGTGGCCCTAGTTCTCTTCCTTGCATGGTGTTTGAGATCCCGAAGAAAGAGATCCTCATCCTTGGTTACTTGTGTGGATACATTTAGAGGCCAGACACTTGAACAGCTTGTGGACTAGTCTCTAAATGATCAACCTGAATCTTCATTGAGGTATAAACCCTAACCTTGCATGGAGAATTGATTTATCATTATAATATATTCATATAGAATTCTTGGTGAAAGTATATTGGCATAGTTACGAAAATTTTGAAAATTCGTTGCGTTATCTATGTCGGTATACTTACAAGACTATACTATAATAGGCTCATCATGTTGATCATTGTTGATTTGTGGTTCTTGAGACACTTCTTCGGGTACTATTTTACGCTCACTAGCCTCAACATGTTTGAAAACAAATACCTTTTGTTCACTTGGGATGTTAAAATAATATCCCAAACTTTTTTAGTATATCCCACAAATCTACTCTTATCAGAATTTACTTCTAACTTATCTACAACTAATCTCTTGACATATGTAGGACAACCCCAGATCTTAAAATGTTTAAGACTAAGTTTTCTACCATTTCACATCTCATATGGTATCTTAGGTACAAACATAGAAGGAACTCTATTTAACAGATATGTGGTTGTTTCCAAAGCATAACCCCACAATAAAATTAGAAGATCAATGTAACTCACCATCGATCGTGCCATATCTAATAAGGTGTCGTTTCTCCTTTCAAACAAACCATTCAGTTAAGGTGTTTTGGGAGGAGTCCACTGTGAGAGAATCACATTCTCCTTGAGATGACCCCAAAAGTCATTCATAAAGTATTCACCTCCTCGATCAAATCGAATAAGTTTGATACTTTTTGTCAGATTATTTTTCTACTTCATATCTAAATTTCTTAAACTTTTCACAAAATTCAATTTTGTACTTTATAAGATACACATAGCCTAACATCGAATGATCATCGATGAAGGTAATGAAACAAGAATAACCGCCCCTAGCAATTGCGTTTAGTGACCCACAAACATTAGTGTGGATTAATCCTAATATGTCAACAGCTTTTTCTCTATGTCTACTAAATGAAGTTTTAGTCATCTTTCTCATGAGACAAGATTCGCATGTTAGATATGACTTGAAAGTCAATGAATCAAACTATTCTTCTCTAGCCAACTTGTTCATCTTACTCTCATTGATATGACCAAGTTTAAGATATCATATATAAAAGGAATTAATTTCAGTCATTTTCCTTTTATTGCCTTATTGATCAATATGCAATATATTACCATTTGATTATAGAATGTAAAAACCATTTATAAGTGTGTCAGTACCAAATAACTCATTATTTAAAGAAAATGAACATAAATTACTTTTAAAAGATAGTTCATAATCTTTTTTATCCAAAACAGAAACTGAAATAATGTTCCTAATTAAAACTGGCATATAAAAACAATCATTTATTTTTTTTATCCAAAACAGAAACTGAAATAATGTTCCTAATTAAAACTGGCATATAAAAACAATCATTTATTTCTGAAATTTTCACATATGGCAAAACTAAGTAATCACACTAATTTTTAAATAAAAAAGAAAGACAACTTCAAATGGGTTTTTCTTACTCGTCCGGAGGAGTTTACAGGTGTTCTTGGACTTTGAAAATCCCAGAGTCTTATTTCAATTACAAGCAGTAAGATATTCAAATTCATCACGAATTTTAAGTGATGCTTCAGACACTAAAACTTGTTAGTTTCAAAGTTGTTTCGATAAAAAAATTAATTCATCACTCATCTCTTATAGGATTAAGACCCATATATATCGTTGAAAATATAATTAAAAGATGTATTGATCTGGAGATGGAAAAGTTCTCAAGTTTTGTGGATAAAATTTATGAGGCTCGAAATTCAAGTTCTCAAAATAATGAAAACGGGTCTTTTGGCAAAATCAGTTTTTTTGTGGATTAAGAAGTATTTTATTCTCTTGTATCAATGAACCCTTGACAATGTAAGTATTTGAACTCACAGAGGGATGAACCCCAATCGCACGGAACAATATATCAACTTCGGAGTTGTGTTTCTTGCTTATTCAAATTTCTATCTCCTAATTGGTACTAATATTTTTCCATGGAAATACACTTATATCATGCGGGAGATTAGCTTATTGCTTGGTAGTATTACTTGTACTCTGTCGAGAAGGAAATCATGTTGTGGAATCTTTGGCTTCATTGGCTTATGACCACAGGGTTAATCGTGTTACTGCTTCAGTTGCTACTCTTCCCTTCCAAATTCAATCGAAAATTTATCATGAAAAAGTTGGCTTGCACTACTTTCGTAGGTAGCTTTCCTTTTTATTGGTTTTGTAGTCGTTTAGGCGTAATTTTTAAGGATCTGTTTCTATCATGTAATTTTCCTTTGTGTTGCCATTTTTATGTTGCCTTTATGGCATTTATTTTCCTAGTTGGAGTTTTGGTTTTATGTCCTTCCAACTAGTTTCTCTATGTCCTTTTTCTCAGCAGAGTTTTAATTCATGTCCCCTCTGTTTGTTTTGTTCTTTTCAGTTTTTAATATTAATAAACTAGTGGGGTCCTTGCAAAGACCCTTTCCAATTTAAAGAAGTTTTTTTTTTAATAAATCAAAATAATTATGAAATAATGACAAAATTTACAATCAGCAGTGGATCTATTTATGATCATTTCCTAAAAGATTTCGAAATTTTTAAGATCAATTAGAAATCAGAAATTAATTTCTAATTGAATTTATAGAAATAATAGATAAAAATATCTATTGTTTTCCAAAAATTATGAAGACTTCCATAATAATATTATAAATAAATATAAATTATTTTGCAAAATGTTAGCTCAATCTGAAATCTAGATCACACATAATCGCACGCATGTCACATTATTATGAGACCCGAAAACTTTCATACATACATAAGCATATAATATAAATGTATGAAAATTACTTGCATAAATAATGTGTTTAGGATTTGTTTAAATTATCATTTATAAAAAGCATACTATAATTAATTTAAAATTAACGATGAATTTGAATAGACAAATGATCATGATTTAACTATACCACGGTGTTATACGAAGACAATTAACTATACTTTGATTTATATTTTCGTGGAGACAAATAACAAATGAGTACTAAGAATAAAATTTAATAACTTTGACGTGGAAACCAAATAAAAAAAAACATTTTATTGAAATTTGAAAATCACAAATATGCGTAGAATACATAGATTTGAAGAGATAAATAGATTAAATCCAAAAATTGCACAAGTATCAAGTCATAAAATTTTGAACAAAGAACTCATCAACTTGTTCTCCAAAATAGCCCAAGATTACGTTGAATTGTTCAAACTAAAGTAAAATTGAATACAAAGTCATGAAAATCTCAAATCTTTCTTAAGTCAAGCTCTATCATGAAGTGAAATGTCAGAGCTAATAAAATATTTTCGAGACGTATACTAATTAGTACATAGAAGGAAACTGCATGAACTAGTTCAATAGTGTTGAACATGTCAAGCAACATTACATCGTATCAAAGATAGTTTTAACTCGCAAAGAATTGATAATTTGACGAAACATATATGTCAAATATATAAGTACTTTGAGACGCTAATTAGAAATAACTCAGCATTGTTAGTCACATATAGTGTTGAATAAACATTAAATGGCATAACTTTTCTTTCCAAACTCATTATAGATTCTTAAAGTATTTACTGAAGTTTAAAGATATTTGAGCTCCAATGATATGTATTTATTCATTATAGAATGAAAAAAAACATTTGATGGGATAGACCATAGGGTCCCTATCAATGAAATAAGATTTTAAATAAGGCAAATCTCACAACTCTCATTAGAAAAACTTTAACATATTAAAATTTGAGTACTCAAATCCAAGATGCAAAACATAGAAAAGGGGATTGAAACCAAGTAAATTGATTAATTGGATCTTGTAAACCACAGAGTTAGACTGATTGTCTCTTAGTTCTGACACAAATTTTTAACAATATATGTCAAAAGCTAATAGTTATAATTAGATTATTTTCATTGGATTTTTTTTTTTAAATTGCACAAATTATTCAAATGGGAAAGTACTAACGTATTAGTCAGCTTAGTCAGAAAAGAGATTGAATTATTGAGCTGTAAAGCTTCACAAAATCTCATGGCTTCAATGATAAAGGTAATCGGAACAAGTGATAGATCAACGAAATCAATAAAAAAAAAAAAAATTTATTGTATGAAATCAACATAAAAATAAACGCATATTATATCATTCAACAATTTATTATATATCTTGACAAATCATTAGTTGGACTTGATTTTTTATTTATGTGAACTATGCATGTCAAGTTTTAAATCAGTCAAATATTTATAAATTTAAATTTTTAATTCCATCTAAATGTAACAATATAGACAACATTTTATTGATATAAAACTTGACATCATAACTTATATTAATAGAAAATTAAATTCAATAATTGTTTTCTATGAGAATAAATTTATTCAAAAAAATATGAAAGTCAAAAGCTTTGTTATTCTTACATTAAATGTCAATACATGTATAGTAAATCAATGTCTAGGAATATGACAAACCTTAACAGGGATTACATTTAATATACGAAAGTAGACGTTCGATAGGTCAGAAATTCAAGAACATATTAGGGTCAAGAAAACCTTACAGATATTAGATTCAATAAATAAAAAATGTCTATCGTAGAAGCTAGAGCCAGAAAAGAAAGAAGATTGAAAGAACATTGAATTTGTTATGGATGGAAAAACTACGAAACTTGAACCTAGCCATTCCCACCATTAAATTTCTAATACACCAAAAAAAAAACTGTCAAAGATCAAACTCCCTTCCAACAAATCGTTTAAACAATATCAATGGGCGGCGACCTAGTGATAAAGGCTTATTCCAAAGTGGTTTAGCGAGAAACAAGACGTACATTCAAGTTAAACAATGGTCTTGAGCGAGCATCTGCAAATACATACCCATCACCTCTCCTTTAAAACCTTACCTCCTTCAATCCCGCTTGAACAACTTTTAAAGAGGAGAAATAGATACGCATGAAGACTTAGGGTCTGTTTGGTTCACAGACATGATTATAGTAAAATAAAATTAAGATTCAATAACGACCCGACCTTCCACTTGATAGAATATTATCCACTTTGACACCCTGTGTCTCAAGGCTTTAAAACAAGTTATGCAAGTTGAGGTGGCTATCACTTATAAATAGCCCAGTAACATCCTCTCTAGTCGATGTGGGATACTAAGACATCACAATCTCCACCTCTCGGGGCACATCGACCTCGCTGTGTGGTCCCACAACAGGCAATCCGTCAGGCAAACCCTCCGGCCGAGCTTTCGAGAGTCGACTCTGATACCACTGTAACGACCCGACAACATAGGATAAGATAGAGAGAGATTAAATAGAAATACTTTAATACTACATTTGGTTTACGAAATTGCTGAATTGGGATTAAAGTGGAATAAAAAGTCTAAATACCAAAATACCCTAATAATGTTCATCATCCTTAACAATCTCTAATTTCTTCACAAACCCTCAAATTTAATCATCATCATCATCATCATCATCATCATCATCATTAAAAAATTATTACATTTATTATCATAATAATAATAATGATGATTTTTATTATAATTCCTATTATAGTAGTAATAAAAAATAGTTATTGTTCAATTATTATTTTATAGTAATATTCTTATAATTATAATAATAATAATTGTTATCATTATTATTAATATATTATATTATTATTATTATCATCATCATTAAAAAATATTTCATTTATTATCATAATAATAATAATGATGCTTTTTGTTAATTTTATTTTTTATTATAATTCCTATTATAATAGTAATAAATAATAGTTATTATTCAATTATTATTTTTATAATAATTATTATAATTACTATAATGATATTTTCATGATTATAATTATAATAATTATTATTATCACTTTAATACTATTATAATTATTAAAATAATATTGATATCTATATTATTATAATTATGATAATAATAATCATTATTATTATTATCACTATAATGTTATTATAAATATGATTATAAGAAAAATATTATTATTATAAAAATATTATTAGTAGTATCATTATAATGCTATTATAATTATGATAATAATAATCATTATCATTATTATAGTTATTATAAGATAATTATTATTATTATTATAATTATTATTATTATAAAAAAATATTTTAATAATATTATAATTATCATTCAAAGGTAAAAAGGACAAAAAGAAAAGTTATAATCCTATATAGAACGAATAAATTATATCCCGTGACAGGAGGAGAAACAAAAAAATTGAGATTAAGATTAATTTTATCCCATCTTAATCCCACATTAATAGTAAATCATTCTTATAAATGAGGAATAATGGTCCGTTTGATTTACAGACAAGATTATAGTGAGATAAGATTATGATTAACATGGGATAGGATAAAGATGGATTAAAGAGGTAATACTTTAATCCTATATTTGGTTCATGAGCTTGGTGGATTGGGACTAAAATGGGATAAGAAGTTTAAATATCAAAATACTGTTGCATTATTCATCATCAATAAAGTTATAATTAATCATCATAATTATTATTATTAGTATTATAATTATAATTATTATTATTATTATTATCATTAATATAATTATAATAATTATTATTATTATCAGTAATATTAATATATTAACAATAATAATTATTATCATTATCATTATCATTATCATTATTATAATCATAATTATTATTATTTTATTATCATCATCATTAAAATTCTTATTACATTTACTATCATAATAATAATAATAATATTATTATTATTATTATTATTATTATTATTTTTATTATTGTTATTATTATTATTAAAATAACTATTATACTATAAATAAATAATAGTTATTAAATTACTATTTTTAACATCATAATTATTTTTATAATTACCATCATAATATTTTTATAATGATAATTATAATAATAGTTATAATTATTTATATTATGATAATTATATTATTATAATTATAATTATAATTATAAATGTAATATTAATATTAACATATGTATTATTATAATTAATATCTATATTACTATAATATTATTATAATTATAGTAATAATTATTATCAATATTATTATAGTTATTATGATAATAATAATAATAATAATTATTATTATTATTATTATTATTATTATTATTATGAATATAAGAAAAATCATTATAATAATATTATAAAAATAGTATTATTATAATATTTTTATTATTATGGTAATAATAATTATCATTATTTTTGTTATATTTATTACTATAATAATTATTTTTTATTATCATAATATTATTATAATTATTGTTATTATCATCATATTTTATAATTATTTTTCTTTATATTATTATTATTATAGAAAAAAAAACATATTTATAATAATATTATAATAATTATTACTATTAGTGTAATAATTATTATTATTCAAGGGTTAAAAAGACAAAAAGAAAAATTTTAGTCTCGCATCGGTGGGATAGATTATATCCCATGGGAGAGGTGATACAAAAAAGTTGGATTAGAACTAATTTTATCCCACATTAATCCCACATAAATAATAAATCCTTCCAACCAAATGAATAATTCACTGTTGATGTGGGATTAAGTTAATCCAATCCCACCTTAATCCCACCAACCAGACAACCCCTAACTATTTATGTGGGATTAAAATAGTTCAATCCCACCTTAATCCCATCAATCAAATAGGCTCTAAAAGTCTAATCAAGTGAGATACAATGGGTCATTCGGTCAGTACCTCGTATTCCCTTCCACCTAGGCTTTTCAAGACTGTAATGAAAAGGCTAAGAGTATTTTCCCTCATGGCCAATTTGGTACATGGTACTCATGTAGGATGGGATTAACTTAATCCCACATGAACAGTTAGTCTCATGTTTGATTGGAGGGACTAACTGTTCATCTAGGATTAAGTTGGGATTAAACTAATCTCAATCCCATGAAATCAATCCCACACCCCCTGGGACAGATTTAATCCCATGGTTTTGGGATTAAATTTTTCCTTGAAACCCATTTTATCCCTCTTGCACAGACAACATCTTCTTTCTTTCTCTTCTTCTTCTTCACTTCCATGGCAGACCATCTTCTTTCTCATATTCTGCTCCTCCTTCCTTCTCCCCTCTGTCTTCTTCTTTCCCCTCCCTTTCTTCTTCCCTGCGACAGCCACCTCCCCTTCTCCCCCGACCATCTCCCAACATACGTGCCTCCTTCCCCGACCACCGCGCCTCCTCTTCTCCTTCCCCCTCCTTCCCCGTGCCTCCCTTCTCCTTCCCCTTCTTTCATCGCACCTCCCTTCTCCTTCCCCCTCCTTCATCGCACCTCCCTTCTCCTTCCCACCCCACTTGGTGCCCCTTCTCTTTCTTCTCCTCCTCCTTCCTCTCATCTCTCCTTCGCTTCCCCAGATCGAGCAACCTGACTCCCGCACCTCTCCTCTCTCCTCCGTTTGGCAAAGTCAATTATATTGATTTTATAAGGACGTTTTGATCTTTATACTTGCTATCCCACTTTAATCCAAACTTAAAATTTTAGAGCAGAAGAATGCCCTTATGCTTTTTTGGGCAAATGAAGAAAGAATTGGATTCCCCATAGCACCAGGATAACCCTTAAGAAAACATGCATGCAGGCACACACAACGAACCAATGAGTACAGTTTTACTGTGATAACATCCAAGTAGGGGTCGTCATGGTTAGTTGCCTTTTCCTACCCTTCTTCTCCATGTAAAAGAAAAAATATGAATGTTTTGCCTTTCTATTATGTTTTTTAAGGACCCATTCAAAGGGTTAGTAATTTCTCAAGAAAATTCAGATCTTCTTACAACAAACATAAGGACTTACATTTTTTGTACCTTCAAAGAGAGAGTCCAAACAGACTATTTGACAATTTTTGAAAGATTAGTAAGATTAAGTCAGTTATGCTGCCTTACAATTACTAACAGAATGAAAAAGTACAACATGAACGGCTAACCACAGCAGTTGCTCTTCTGCTCGATTGGCTGTCCTTTCATTTGGACAGTTCCGGATGACTTGTTAGCAGTTGGCTGGTTACCCAGTCTGCAAAAGTATAAGAAGGCAAAACTTCACATTCAGAATTATTTCACAGGATAATTTCGAAAGCGATAATATCAAAAGAAGGTTAAAAGATAATTGATAAGCACAAAAACTTGACTTCCATGATACAGTCATGCTCCACGGACAATGCAAATAACATGAAGGATTTATGCAGTAGCACAAGAACATTATCAATTTTTTTATAATGATTTTGTTTCAATCATAGGAGTTTAGTAAATCTACCACATCATATCCATGATAATTCCGCTTCAATAGCAGTTCTATGCCTATCACCTACCACATTCTTCCAGTACAAGAAGTTGTAGGGGAGGCCCTTGTACAGCTTATTCTGTATTTGATTATCATATCAATCTTGATTTGGCAGGAGATATTGGCCTGAGAGTCGATAACAAGATAGTAGATGGCACTCCTTTTACTCTCCATTAAACCTTTTTTTTTTATGATGAGGGTATCCGGACTTTTGGCTTGACTAATCCCCGAGTACATGCAAACCGCCCCGTCCACATGTATGGAGTAAAACTCGGAATAAATTCACCCTTGGGAAGTTATCCACACTAAATGCAGAATCAAACACAAGACCTATTGATGCAGAATGGGAAAGGAAATTTGTATTATTGTAAGATCTATGGGATTGTAGCTTATTTGTGGGATCACTTAGTAAATATGCTTTTATTATGATCAAGTAGCAATATAATAGGATTTTAGTTTAGGAAATTTTAGATTTTAGTATTTATTATTAGCATGGTTTCCTAATGTGTTTAGGATCAATGCTTATATAAGAGCACTCATATTAAGGTTTTAAGGCACACTATGATTATGGAATAAAACGATTGAGTTTTGATTATCTCTTGTCCCTCTTGTTCATTCTTTCCCTTGCCCTAATTCTTCACCTTTGCCTCTTGTTTCCTCTGATTTCTTCTTTTATCTCTACTGTTCTTCTCCCCAATCTCCTGATTTATACTCTGTTTCTATCATTCTCTATCTACTACTTCTCTCTTGGGTACTTGTTCTACAACACCAACACTCCGCGATTATGAAATCTGATTAGTATACCTACATTCCATTTCATGGGTGGTTGGTGCTCATAATGAAAACTAAATCATAACATTGGCCATAGACAATCACTATCATCCTTCTTCTTGGGCTTCCTTTTGGTGTGTAAGTGTTAGGGGGTGGGGGTGTTAATGAATAACTATCACCTTTTAAATATATTTTGGAACTGAAGTAAACTGAGAAACCAGAAGGCACGAAATGGTTAAGAACAGCAGCAGGCTATATATCATGTTACCATCTAACAAATAGAAGATCAATAGAAATTGTTAGTGTAAGGATACTATTGTAATTTCTCTATATTGTTTCTATTATATAAAGGACTACTAACCTTAGGGTTAGTAAGTCCTTGTGTGTTTTGTGTGCAGCCACCTCTCCTCCTCTCTCAACTCTGTCTCTCTTATCCCTCTATTCTCCTCACTGTATTCAACATTAAATCCAAACTTCAACATGGTATCAGAGTGACATCCTTGGGACCCTGGTGGTCTTGAGTAAACTGATGAAAAATAAACACAAAATATATATGTGTGTGTGTGTGTGTTTAAATTCTGCTTTCAATTTCTGTTCTTTTCTCCAGCGAGATTCCGACATCATCTGTTTGTTTTTTCTTGCGGACTTCATCTTCTCCGGCTTGTTTCGTCATTTTCTGCAGGTTGTTTCATCTTTTCCGGCAATTCCAGCAACTTTCCGTTGACTTTCCAGCAAAATTCCGCCGGATTTCGGCAATGTTTTGGGAATCCGAACTCACAATCAGACTCGCTGAAGTCTTCCAGTCATGGATATGTGGTCGATGTGGCACTTCAGGAAGTGGCGGATCGGAGAGTTAAAGTCTCGGGAAATCTCCTCTTGCACCACCGGATTCCGATGTCCCCATGGTAATCCAAGGTCAGATCCAGACTCGCCATCCTCCGGAGACCACAACCATGTCTGTCTCTCCGATCCGATGCAAAACGGATCCTGGCAAAATTCCGCTGGATTTCGATGAGTTTTGTTTCTCTGTTTAAGGGGAAAAAAAAAAGAAAAGAAACGAAAAAAAAGAGAGAATAGTGGGAAACCGAAAGTTAAAAAAAAAAAAAAAAGGAGAAAGTGGGAGAGAGAAGAAAGAAAAGAGAAAAGTGGACAAGGGAAAGTTAAAGAAGATACATGTGATGATGGAGCTGAAAAAAATGTGGTGTTTTTATGTTGTATTTACTGTACCCTTATGTATTCAAGTCAGATGTCAGATTAGCCCCTGTGCTTGCTGAAGATGATGCAGTCTGTTCGATTCATGTCTCCCAATCACAACCTAGTTACAACCTAGTCAAAGTCATTGTCTCAGACAAGACGAAAAAGTCAAAGTCTTGTTGAGTTCAAAACAAGACAGAAAAGTCAATGTCCTATTGATCTAGTGTTATCCGGATCTTGTTGTCGTTTGGTGGTGCCGTCGTGGTGACCTAACTGTTTGTTATGTCGTGGGTGTGGAGCCCCGACCTCTCATGGGTCATTGTAATTTTTGGATTTGAATTTATTTGTTTCAGATTGTATTAAGTTTATATGTAACAAGTTGAAGAATGTTCCAACTTGAGAAGTGTTAAAGTATAAGGGTACTATTGTAATTTCTCTATATTGTTTCTATTATATATAGACTACTAGCCTTAGGGTTAGTAAGTCCTTATGTGTTTTGTGTGCCTCTCCTCTCTCAACTCATTGTCTCTCTTGTCCCTCTCTTCTCCTCATTGTATTCTACACAAAATCCAAACTTCAACAGAAATATTTGGTAAATGACCATAACACTTTTAAGGAAAGGAGGATAAAGTTGAAGAGTGGTTTTACTTCTTCTTGATCTCCCCAGCCATGGTTAAGAAAGCCTGGTCCACATTAATTGAATCTTTAGCACTGGTCTCAAGGAAAGGGATCCCAAGTTCATCCGCAAATGTCTGCATTTTGTTCAAGTACAGGACAATAAAATCCAGTTAGACCTGAGAAATAGCAATGTGACTGAAAATCAATCAATCCATCATTCAGCATCTGCTGCTAGACTGCATCACGTCAGCCCATATATTCTCTTTAATTATAAAAATTATCACATCATAAGGTGCCAAAGTAACAAAATAAATTTCTTGCAATATTCATACAAAAGCATCCCAGTCAATGGGATATAAGAAAGCATCTTGGAAGCTAACAATCCCAACCCCCCACCCGATAAAAAGGTACTTACTCCTAAGTGAAGCCCTCGCAAGCACAAACCTTGAGACTCAAGGCTGACAGTATGATTAGCATATCATAAGAAAATTTACCAAAATTTAGGATTCTTGTCATATTTTAGCTTGCAAATTATTTATCTTTTCCTGATCAAGCCTCAGAACATCAAAGAAACAAACATAATCTATTTGTAGACTACATTAACACTTACTCCTGAAATGCCTGGCGATGTTAGTCACTATGATGGATTCAAGCAGGCACTTAGAGAAACTTTTTGGGCCACACAGATGTCAGTTGTGCCCAATCAGTTGTCAGGGTAAATCATAAAGTTAGCGGTTCTAAATTGGATTAAGGCAGGTCACTCACTGATTGGCAAATACCCAATTAACAGGAGGGAAAGGGGAGAGGAAAGGATAGCGTATTTAAAATTTGAGGACACGGGAAGTTTGCTTAGACATCATTAGGAGGGAAAAAAGTTCATGTGGGTAGCACAAGTATATAAGATAGAATTTAGGTGCATGTACCAGACCAAAATCCCAAAGAACATAAGCAAGCAAAGAAAAACAGAATTTTAGTACTTTTCCTTTTTATAGGGATGCTAATGCATTATTGTTTTCATAACTTCCAAGTTACCAATTAAAGAAACACATGCTTGAGAGAATTATTCTCATTATTCATTTATAATCTCTCATATACTTGCAAGATTTTCCCACACAACGATATAAGACATGTCATAAGTAGAATCATACTTGCACATATTGAAGCAAGAAGGCAGTACGCAGAATTATTGAATAACATAACACAATTTGTTGCATTTGGTGTTACTTATGAAAAAAAAAAATGTTGCATTTGGTGTCAGAGCTCCCGATTCTGCATACAATTCCTCAAAGACTGAGCAAGCAAGCCGATAATAATCTAAGAATAAAATAACACAATCGAGAAAACTTTAAATTGATATGTCAACAAACATGCTATACCTTTGCAGTTTGGGTGTCCACAACTTTGTTCTCAACTAAATCACATTTGTTCCCAACTAGAAGCTTGCATACACTGTCATTCGCATATCTATCGATCTCATTCAACCACTGCTTGACATTGTTGAAGCTCTCCATCTCAGTAACATCATAGACAATCTGTTGCAATCGCGATTCATATTCTGAGGCACTTGGGAATCCCCAATTTATTATTGAAGAAAAAAACCTTAAAAAATCAGTGCTTACTTATCTTTTGTGAATCAGAATATTTAAGTATTCTACATAGTCCTAAGATTTAATTATTGCAAATAAAGGGTTGTAGGGGTTACAAGATAACTTCCAGCATTTATATATCCCAGGCTATGGATAAATATCCAGTAATGATCTCGTACACCTCTTATGCAATGCAAGGTGAAAATATCTATATAAGTCGGGGATGAAGATCTAGTAGGATAAACACTATCTAATTTCAAGTACAATAGGGTAAAATTTCTTACTATGATTCCATGCGCGCCTCTGTAGTAACTGCTAGTGATAGTCCGGAAACGCTCCTGTCCAGCAGTATCCCACTAAACAAACAACGATGGAACTTATGATGTTACCAGGAAAAGAAAATCTCATCAAACTTTCGCTAAAGCAAAATATTGTCACTTTACCGTGAATTATCCCAGGCGTGAAAATGTGATAATTTAAAGTCCAATGAGGACAAAAAAGGTTGCATATGAATGTGCAAACCAATAAATTCCTTCAAACAACTTAATCATAATTACCATTATTGAGTGCCATAAAAGTGTAGGTATGGATACGAGTAACAATTCTACAACACCAATTTTTTTATTCTCGCAAAAGTACAAGGCATGTCAAAGAAAACAGAACTAGTTATATCAGTATCTTACTCTTGGATTAGTCGAGTACAACATCTACTAACCTCTCCTATTTAAACATAATTAGTTACTTAAGGAAAATGTTTTTTTTTTTTTTTTTTTTTTGCGAAGTGCATGTCATAGCTAATTATAGTTGGCCAAAAGGGTTATTTCTTAGAAAATATATTTCATCAAGCAAAACTGAGCTATGAAAGCATTACCACAAGAGTTTTACCAAGTGGAATGTGGATGAGAATGACTGTTCCGTTGAAAAAAGTAAGGGTACATGCCCTCTGCTGAGGGGCAAGGCAATTCTGTGAGTCTAGTTCTAACATAACTAAGGTAATTCCATGCAAATTAGCTTCAACTGGATGGTAATATCTTCTATACTACGCATGCAATCGAATTATTTATTTATATTTATTTGTAAGAAGCTTGAATAGGAGGATATACAAAAGCCTCCTTTAGCCATTCGATAAATGTATAATAGCAAACGTATAAAAATATCAAATTCTACATCATGATCTTAATAAGATTATTTTGAAATATTTGAAAGATATTTTTTAAATCTTACAAAGATATAGACTCAGATCAAATAGACAGGAGGAAAATAATTCATGTAGCTGACCCAACTAATTTGGGTATGAAGCTTACTTAAGTTGAGTTCAAGTGAAACAAATTTTGACTGGGGTCCATTGACAGAAGATTTCTCTTTTCTCTCTAGCTTCTTTCGTACTCCTCCTTATTGCCGTCCGCGTGGTGGCCGTTTTGGCCAATCATGGTGGACCAGCAGGGCCTACCGCCACCTGGTGAAGATCACCTCCCTCTACTCAACCCTCCAGCACCGGCGCACCACCCACCTCCTAACCCTACAGCCAAAAACCCATCTCAAACCCTAGCCGCACATACCCAAAACCCCAACTCAAACCTGGTCACACAGCCTTCATCTTCCACCGCTCCTCCACCAAAAACCTCTTGGTGGCGTGATGGGCTCACCTTCAACTCAGGCCCAAGTGGCACCAGGTATACTTAATGAGACTCACTGTATTGATACAGATCATGAAGTCGGGTATGGACTCGAGTCAATCCCAAATGTTCCAGGCCCTAGCTTCAAGGCCCAAGATGTAAGTAATGTTAACAATACAGACCTGGCCCATGGCGCAACCCGTATGACTCATTTTAACAACAGCACTGGATTGGTCCAGCGTACTGCCATGCGCCCGACCCAGAACCCAAACGAAGCACAGTGCCTACTCAACCAAGCCTTAAATTTACAAGGCCCACCCTTATTGGACCAGGTACATGCGGCCACCATTCAGAGCGTGCACACAGGCCCCAAAGCCCGATTGGGCACTTTTCCTTTGATGGTCCCAGTTGCTACTTGGGGACAATCCATGTTGGTGGATCATGTTCGGTCTATGCACACTGAGTCCAAAACTACTCTTTCTGGCCAGGTTAGTCCAGTTGATTTTTCTGTACTTGATTTATGTACTGACCGCACTCAGCTTAATTTATTGGGAAGCAAAGAAGATCCTGACTACCCATTACCCAAGCGTCCTGGGTCGTCAAATGGTGCACTAGATGACGATTATCAAGAGAATTTCAAGCCAGGTACTATTGCTGATGTGAAAAGTTTGCTTACTAAAAAGGGTACTACAAGTTGAGAAGGCAGAAAAAAAAAACAACAAAGAAGGGTCGAGGTAGACCCAAAACTCTTTCTAAACAGCCCCCCCCCCCCCCTCTCCCAAGTCTGATTAATGATTAGTGCCATTATTTGGAATATTCGAGGGGTGGGTGGGTCAGAGAAATTAGGTTTTTTTGAGGAAAATGATTAAAGAGCATCATCCCGCTCTTGTGGTGTTACTTGAACCTAAACACGACGGTGATTTAACCCAACTTGCTAGGAAAATAAATTTTCCAAATTTTGCACACAGTAACCCGGAGAATAATTCTATTTGGGTGATGTGGAATAATTTCATTACGGTTGATATACTACATGTCTCGGACCAGCACTTATCAGTCTGTATACAAATTGTTTCTAATTCTCTTGTGTGTTATGGATCATTTGTTTATGCCAAGTGTAACAGACAGGACAGGAGACATTTATGGCCAGATTTAGGAACTTTTGGTTCTATGCTCCAAGATCCGTGGTTTGTTGGAGGGGATTTCAATGTTGTTGCGCATCACCGAGAAAAATGCGGTATTGCTCCAATTGACCAAAATGCGGTTAGTGAATTCACATAATTTATTGATAAAAACAGCCTTCTAGACTCGGGTTTTGAAGGGAATATCTTCACATGGTCGAATGATCATCCAGAAAACTCACAATGCTGGTGTCAACTGAATTGAATTCTTGTCAATAGTAATTTTATGGCACAGTTTTCCCCTCCTAAAGTTTTACACCAACCTAGAATGTATTTGGATCATGCTACATTGGTGTTCTCAGCCCATCAGGTGATTTCTTTTCCTAAACCTTTTAAATTTTTTAAAGCAAGGACAGAGCATGTTTCTTTTCATGATTTTGTATTGTAGTGTTGGAATATGGAGTGTCAAGGTCCTCCAATGGTCATTCTTCACTAAAACTTAAAGCAACTTTGCAAGAAGCTTCGTGATTGGAACTGGTCAGTTTTTGGTAATGTCTCTAGGAAAATTAATGAAGCTCAAGCCGAGGTAATTAGGGCAGAATGTTTATTGCAAAATGTGTTTTCTGCTGATCATGTGGAAGCACTAAGTCAGGCAAAGTCTCTGTTGGTTGGATCATTGGCTTAATGTCGAGGAATCAATGCTTCGGGATAAAGCCTGAATCAAATGGTTACAAGATGGTAATAGAAATACACAGTTTTTCATGCAACTTTGAAAGAGAGGGCACTGGGTGGTAAGTTCAAAATGAAGAAAGATGACGGTACATGGATAACAGATACAAATGTTTTGGGTGAGGTGGCATGCACACATTTTAAAGAGTTGTTCACTACTTCCTTTCCGCGAGATCCTCTTGATGGTCTCCTTGATTGTGTGCCATCAATTATCACGAATTAGCAAAATATTGAGCTCGAAAAGATTCCTTCCGAAGGTGAAATTTTTCAAGCTATGCATGCTCTAGACCCTGACAATGCTCCTTGTGTGGATAGGTTCACAGGGCATTTTTTTCGTCAATGTTGAGAGAATATTAAATTTGATGTGGTCACAACAGTACAATATTTTTTTAAAGGTGGGCCCTTCCTCGATCTTTCACTGCAACAAATTTGGTTCTTTTGCAGAAGGTAGATAATCGTTAAGCCCTAACGAACCTTAAGCCTATCAGCTTATGCACTTTTATGTATAAAATAATCTCTCAGGTTCTCACCACTAGATTGATGCCTCTTCTTCCTCCGTTGAACAATCAAGAGCAATCCGTTTTTGTTCCTGGGCGTAGTATACATGAAAATATAGCTTTGGCTCATGAGCTCATCCAAGACATTGATAAGAAAGTTCCTGGGTCTAATGTGGTTTTTAAAATTGACATGTCTAAGGCATATGATCGAGTAGAGAGGAATTCCTTGTTACACAGCTTGCAAAAATTTGGTTCTAGGGAAATTTGGTGCGACCTTATTTTTCGATCACTTTCAAATGTTTGGTACTCAGTAGTTTTTAATGGAGAGTAGCATGGTTTCTTTAAGTATTCTCGGGGAGTTCGTCACGGTGATCCTCTATCTCCTCTTTTGTTTATTCTTGCAGAAGATGTGTTTTCCAGAAATTTATACAGGAAATTTGATGAGTTAAAGATTGCGCGCTACAAAGCCTCGAGGAAAACGGTTAGTATTTCTCATTTTTTATATCCCGATGATATGCTAATCTTTTTGAATGGTTGTAAATCATCAGTGGATGCTTGTACTGAACTGCTTCGCGAATACGAAGCGATCTCGGGTCAAAGAATCAATTGTAGTAAAGTTCCTTCATTGGCAGTACAAAATGCTGTTATGCCAGCGTTGCTATGATGAAAAGCTAGACTAGTTTCACTAGAGCCTTGTTATCAATCCAATATCTTGGTGTGCCTTTGTTTCGTGGAAGACCGGTGGGGTGATATTTCATTTATTTGGAGAAATTTCGCAAACGGTTGGGTATGTGGAAAGCAAGGTTCCTTTCTCTAGGAGGTAAGGTCACCTTAATTAAAAATGTTTCTCACTTTAGTTCTTATTCATTCTTTATCTGTCTTGTCATTGAAAGGATTCTTGCATGGCTTAGAAAAACTTTTTGCTACTTTTTTCTTGAATAATCGTGAGAAGGAAAGAAAACGCTAGATCGCATGGAGCAGTATTTGCAAAACTATGAGTGAAGGGGGTTTGGGCTTTCGAACTTTGCATGAGGTAATGGCTTCTTTGCAAGGGAAACTCGCGTGGAGTTTTTTGCAGAATAATTCCCTATGGGCTAATTTTATGCATAAAAAGTATGAGAAATTTAAGTTACTTGCCAATTCCTTGGTATTCCTCCCATTGCTGGCGGTACCATTGTTCCACATATTAATATGATTCTGGATCACTCTCGGTTGGTAGTTGGTCAGAGTGAAATTAATTTTTGGACTACTAAATGGCATGCAGTGCAGATTAATGGGGAAGTGCCTTTCATAGCCTGTTCGGTTGCTGAAATTGTTCAGGATTCGAATAAATTGCGAGTGGTTTTAGATCAGTTCCATGCTTTGGAAGGCGAAAGTGAGCAGATTCGATTTGCTAACAGACCTGATCGGTTAGTTTGGGAATTGGATCCTTCGGGACGGTTTTCATCAAAAGTTATTGGGAGCTTTTATGTCTCAAAGATCCTATTTTTCAGTGGCATTGAAAAATTTGGAATCAATGGCTTCCCCCAAAAATCTCGTGTTTTATTTGGAAACGTTTTCACGATGCCTTACCGGTTGATAACTTAATACAAAAGCTAGGAGTGCATTTGGCGTCCAAGTGCATTTGATGCAGTTAATCTCAAACTGAATCTATTGTCCATTTATTAAAAGGAGGGTAAAGTGCTCACCTGGTTTGGGCTAACTTTGGGCTACGACTAAATGTTCGATTTCCCAATACTTTTGATAATCTTGTAAAGGCTTGGTTTTATAAGTCAAGCTTCCAGTCACAACTGGGTTTCATCAAGATTATGGTGTTTATGTTGATTTGTTGGGAGCTGAGGTTGGCTCTAAATTCTGCTATTTTCGAGGATGTGCCTATGCACGCAGTGAGTATTATTGCGAAGGTGCTTTCTACTATCCGAGAACTCAATAGCCTATATCAACCAAAAAAAGACTTTGAGATATGGTGAAGTTCTTGCCTTACAGACTTTGACACTTCATATTTCTAACCCAAAGCTGACAAAAGGTAAATGGGTAAGATAGATACCCTCGGATCCTGGTTGTGTGAAACTTAATTGTGATGGTTCTACGGTTAACAATATGGGAGTTGGAGGAGGCATTCTCTGGGGGTAACAATCATATTTTCTTTATTGCCTTTTCTTGTTATTTTGGCGATTGCACTAAAATGCAGGCGGAGGCAAGGGCTATGCTTCAAGGCTTGAAACTAGCATGACCGGTACTTTGTATTGAATTCGATTCTCAAATTTTAATACAAATGTTGCAAGACTAGGTTGATTCACCTTGGGATTACTTTATATCCGTGAAATCGAGGACTACATAGGTTCAGACACCATAACACAACACATATTTCGAGAAGTTAATCAAGTTACAGATTCTCTTGCTTCATATGGCCATGCGCACCAATCCCTTCAAGTTTACAAGACCAAGGGGGACTTACCTGATAATAGCCATAGGTTATATAATAACGAGTGTATTGGTTTATTTTCTTTTCGGAAATAATAATGTATTGCTTTTTTAGGGTAAAGCCTAGGGCCTTATGGGGTAAGGTTTTATGTCCCCCCGAGAATGGTGCCCTTTCATCCCCCATTTGTGTGTTTTCTTTTCTTTTCATTTTAATAAACATGTAGGGCTACGCTAAACCCCCTCCTCCAAAATGAGCTTTTCAAAAAAAATTGAGTGAAGAATCTTGTGAGCACATATGCCTTCTAGATCATGCATTTTTTTTATAAGTAAAAAAGTATATTTTTTTATAAGTAAAAAGTATATTTTTTTACAAGTTATAAGTGAAAAGTATATCAATTAAAAGGCACCAAGGGGGTACCACCCATGTACAAAAACTATCCACAAGATAAAGTCTAAGATATCTTCCCCTTTGAGAGGTAATGGCTTTTCCAACCGACAAGTCGCTTCTCAAATCTTTCAACAATGGGAGCCCCATACTCGTCTTTGAATTTAACCCCCAAAGGAAGTCCCAAATAAGTGAGAGGGAGGGATCCAACTTCACAAGCCAACATATTTGTGAGCATCTCTCCATTAACCGCCTCACCAATGGGAATCAGTTAATGAATATATTTATTAAATAAAAATCATTGGCCAGCAATCACAAGACACTACACAACTTGCTTCACAAAAGTAAAAAACGAATAAGTGAGCGGCAACTCTCAAACCTATGGTTGAGTAGAAATAAAAAAAAAATCAGTTTAGGACTTCACACCCTTCAATATAGAATATTGTATTTAAATAAAAAGAGGGAAAAACACACACACCTTTCCTCTGATTAACATCAGTGTCCAACTTGTGCTACTAGAGTCAATATGGGGAGGAAATGCGCTAACTATAGAAGGGCAATCATCTTCATTTCACCAGAACTACATCAGTTTGTCCCTTCTCTTCTAAGTTTACTAGTAGTTTCTTAGAATTACTAAGCACAAACCCTTATATATCTCTATCAAATTCCATGCACCTCCCAAATTTATCAGCTCCACAATTCGCAATGGAAACAAAATTGATAAGTTATCATTTAGACAACAAAACAAACCCTTAATTGAAGCTTGAATACCTATAAGTATAATCATTAACACCAAAATATTGTGAAAGGTATAGATTTACCAAAAAAAAAACCGCCTTTACTCACAATTTGCAGCTTGATCGTCTTCGCATCCAGCTCAGCAGTCCTGATTTTCTGTTGAAATCACTCAATAATATAAGTTCATTTAACAATTAAACATATACGAACCTAAATGTATATGTATAGTCCACACAGGTACACACATACAAATACAGAGAGAGAGAGAGAGAGAAACTTACGAAATCAACTCCAATGGTACTGATATAGCTGTCGACATAAGAATCATCCTGAAAATTTATGAGAAACCAATTACAAGTTAACATTAAATCGTAATTACGAAAAGATCAGCCTTAAACAGAGGATTGTTCACTTTTCATCTTCTTAATTAACATCTAAAGAACTAAAATCAACAAAAGAAAAGAAAAATAAACAAATGACTAATTGCAAAAAAAGAAAAAAAAAGAGGGGAAAAGCCTAAACAAAATCAAACTCACGGCAAATCTGAGAAGCAGACACGATTTTCCAACGGATGAGTCCCCAATAAGCAAAAGCTTGAACAGATAATCGCTAAAAAAAACAAAAAAAAAATACATAATAAAGTATCTAAATTATTAATTATATAAGCAAATGAGAGGAAGAAAATTGTTCGGGAAGACGGAAACTGACTTACTATTCGGTACTCATGATTTGAATGGTTGTTTTGGTCGAAATGGAAAAAAAATTGAGGGAAATTCACTCTGAGAGAAAGGTAGGAAAAGCTTAGTGGTGTGAGAAATGGAAGCTAATACACCCACTATTCCACAACTATCATGATTTTACTTTCTACGGGTTTTCGTTTTACTTTTTTAATTCGATTTATTAAAGTTGTCATTTTCTTTCTTGTTTGGATAATGACTTATATGCCCTTGGTGTTTTGGTCCTTCGGAAGCATACAACATGATTTATGATTACATATACACTATCAATTCCGGTGAAAAGGTCAAGTTAGTTTTATTTATGTGAATCACACATTCTCAATATTATAAATTTTACATTTTTGGGGAATTAATTTTTTATTATTTGAAATTATTTATAATTTGAGTTATTTAATAAAAAAATTGAATCATTTTTTGTGAAATAAGTTTTATTTTAATAAAATAATCTATATTTTTTACTACTTTGTAATAACGTAATATTATCATTTTGCATTAACTTAACATTCTAATCTAAAAATTAAATTATAATAATATTTTTTTAAATGACCAAAATCCTCTTAAGCTACTATAAACAGTTTTTCTTGACCAATAAACATAAATGTTTAAAAATTATTTTTAAGATAAGAATTTTAATATTATAACAAATTTTTAATTTGACATGTCTAATTCTTGTTATGATAAGAAAGCGAAGATTGGTATTTTTCATTTATTTGTTGAGAGTTAAAATACTCACATTTTATGAAAATTATGATTTTCAAAAAATATATAATTTTCATGAATTTTACCGATCGAACAACTAAAATTTTATCAATTTTTATTAACTTAAAACTTTTATATTGATTTCTTGCGTAATTTTTGCATTTTTAATAATAGAAACAAAACTTTGTCTAATTTTTATAATAAAAAAACTATTTTTTTATGAGATACCTGTAAAAAAGTTTTAAGATATACTTTATCTTCCTTTAATAATATATATATATATATATATATATATATATATATATCTTTTAATCTTGAAAAGACTATATCAAAATAAATATAAGAAAAAAAAAAGATTTGATCACATTTCTCCACGTATGAGGATATGTCATAACTTTGATTGGATTATTATTACCAGAAACGAAAAAAAAAAAAAAATAGATGTTAACGAGCTTCTATTAATAGTATTAGCATAATTCTTTCAATGAGGATGCTAACGTATGGGCAAATTATATATTTAGTCCTTAAGCTCTATTATGTGTATCAATTTAGTCTCAACAATTTTAATTGAATCAATGTCATCTTCAAAATAACATTAATTTATAGGAATTTTTTTTAACTTATATATTAAATTAGATTTAGATCATCTATAGTTAAGATTCTTTGTTGTTTGTGATGTTAATGGTGAGATACTGTCACATCGTTTAAAAATTGGATTAATTGTTGCTATTAAACCATATCTCCTTGAACTCACTAACAATACTTAAATAAAAATAAATATGTGGTACAAGCACAACCGTAAATTTAATTTTGAAATGATGTGACACATCATCTCACCATCAATATCTCTAAAAAATTTCAACTATAGATAATCCAAATCCATCAAACTTAACAAACTTCGTTTTATCATGTATCTTCATCGTGGCACAAGCTTCTTAATTTTGAAATAATATGATACATCGTCCTACCATATACATCACCAACTACAAAGAATTTCAACTATAGAGAATTCAAATCCATTAAATGTAGCAAACTTCGTTTTATGATGTATCTTCCACGTGACATGTGGAGTAGACTTGTTTTTTATAATGTATTTTGAATTCAATTAATAATTATAAATTTTATGTATTTATAATGTAGATATTATTAAGTAGTTAAATTGAGTATATTTTTTACTTCTACAATTTTGTGAAATACTTGATAGATTGAAAAAAAGAAATTTGAAAAGGCAATTAAAATATTGATAAAAGTATGAAAAATACTTGAAAATGACAGTAAATAAACAAATTATTTTAAACTTGTAAATTTTGAAAATTTGAATAAAAAATTATTTCACTCCTATAACTCTACTCACGATCAATAGTTGTTCAATCTGTTATAATTTCTCTCTTTTATAACTACCGTCAAGGCATAATGATTCAATTTGACCCAATTCGATTAGTAGCATAATGATTCAATTAAATCAAAGTTTCTACGAGTAAGAACAAATAAAGATTCAAAATAATTTATTTATGGTTTACAAGCATGTTCATGGTAACACACGTCAACTTTAGATTTGTAGTTCTAGTTAGAAGTTTTTTTTATGTGATGATATAGAAATTGTTAGATT
The DNA here is from genome assembly GCA_023935145.1 of Bretschneidera sinensis. Classification (NCBI taxonomy): domain Eukaryota; kingdom Viridiplantae; phylum Streptophyta; class Magnoliopsida; order Brassicales; family Akaniaceae; genus Bretschneidera; species Bretschneidera sinensis. The sequence goes on from CM043698.1 coordinate 108,909,042, forward strand.
AGATTGAAACGAAGAGAGCTACAAAATGGATCAGAATGGATATAATAAGAGTGGAGATGATCAAAATCCATTTTGGTGGCTACGGCATTAAACTTAAGGTTAATTACTTTTTCATCCTTGAGGTTTACCCCTAATTATGAGTTTGTCCTTTCATTTATGATATCATACACTTCAGTCACTGTCAGATGTATTTGACAAAAAAATTTTGGTGAGCAAATCTTTTCGCATGTCTTTTTATGGCTAGCTCAGCAAATTTAGGATGGTGCCCCAAATACCCTTAAAATGTTGAACCAACAAATTTATGGAAGCAAGTAATTGGTAGATCTTAGCCTATTCAGCTGTTACTACTCAAACACATCTGTTATCTATTTCCATCCAACAAAACGTAAGAAAAATAACAAGGTTTTGATTTTTTCTTAGTTCCTCTTGTGTCGAGAACTCATTGTCTTTCTTCACGTTGCAAAACAGAGAAGGGATTTTTTTTTTCCTTTTCTTTAGAGCTAAACATAGTTTTCACTAACAAATTTTGAGTTCTTCTCCACCAAACTCACTATTATAACCATCGAAGTAAGACCACCACCACTATCGAGATCATGCCTCAAGGTCCCATCACCCTTGCCAGTTGAAGGACGAACCACTAGCGGTATCGAGGCAATAGGCATTGTTCCTATCAACATTGGATCCAAAGCAGTTACAGTGACTGGTGGCTCATGTGGTGTCTTTTTTTTCTTTAGTTTTTTTTTTCTACGGGGTTGTTTTTTCTTTAAAAAGTTAAGTTTTGATTTAGAATTTTGAGGATTTGAGGGATTGAGAAATTTTGGTTCTTGTTGCAAAAAAAAAGTGAAGAAGAATAAGTGTTGAAGAAGGAAAAGCCCCTTTATATAGATAATTTGAAAAAAATTAACTTAAATAAAGAATTTCAATGTGTAAGGTAATGAAGGGTATATGAGGAATTATCATAAATTTGCTGAGCTGACCATGAAAAGATACGCTGATAAAAAAATTTCTGCTAGATATGTTTAACAAGCACTAAAGTGTATGATATTGAAAATGAAAAGACCTTGTAATTAAGGGTGACTCTCAGGAATAAAAAAGTAATTAACCTTTAAACCCACTCTAGAAGGCCCAAACTTGACCAAATGCAAGGTAAACCTCAAGAACAAAAAAGTAATTGACCCTTAAACACACTTCGGAAGGCCTAAACCTATAACTGCAATGTTTATGCAAAAATTCAAGAGTAAAAAAAAAACATACCAAAAAAGAGAAATATATCGAATGGAAAATTTCACTTTAGAGATCAATTCTATTTCTTCATAAATTCAGAATAGACGAAGGTGATAAAATTATCAGTTGGGTGGGGTTTAGTGCAAAACTGCAAATACCATTATACACCCAAAATCTAACTAATCTCTAACTCTATCTCTTGAAAACACAAAGACTTCATCTATTTATTCTCCATTGACTTTACTGATATAAAATTTGTCTCAAATAGCTTTTGAATTTCCAAACTTGCTCTATTTTTCTCTTTTGAATAGTTGTTTCAATTTTCGAAGAGAAAACATTCGTTTTAGATTAAAACTCATAATTTACCTTTCAATATAGTATTTTCTCTGAGAAAATTAATGTCGAATTTTCTTGGATCCTTGCACAATTGGGAATTTCCTTTATTGGTTTTTGTTGTTTGAGATAAAAATTCAAACAGTCTTTCACCTTGAAAGAAGAGCGTTGAAGATCATTGAAAATTATCATCATCATTGTTGGGTTAGGGGTGGGAGAGACAAATGGTTAACTTACCATAGTTAACTAGGTGGGTTAGTTGGGTTAGATTTTTTCCATGAGGGTATAATGGTATTTTCTCTATCCTTTAACATGGGAGTATCTTTTAAGTACTATGAGATTATTAAGTTTTTAGCATATTATGCAAATTGGTACTTGAGGTTATACCTGTTATTCAATATGATCCTTACAATTTGTATTTTTCCAATCAAGTGACTAATGTTACAAAAAGTGCTCAATGTAGTCCTTATGTTAGCATTTTACCTTTCCATGCCATTGAACTCATTTCTTTGCCACATGGACACTGACTTGCATCAAAATTAACGGAAATTTCCTAACTGCACACATGACTCTAAAAAAATCAAAAGAATGCCTTCCACTAGCTTCATGGTATCCATAGAAAAGGCACGCATTGTTGTTTTATGAAGTAGACCTAAAGCTTGTAGCATTAACAAGGTTTGTGTGTTCTTTCTTATCTTGCAATAATGCATAGGAAGTTAAAAACAAAACCCAATTGCTTTTGGTTGGATTTAAAATCATCTAGAAAATGTTGTAAATTCAAAGTAGAAGTCATTTGTCTTCATAATGGTGGGAGAAAATTTTCAAAATTTTTAGGGGGAAAATATTTTGAAGTTGGATTAGCTTCACTTATTCAATTTTTATAATTCAAATTGTAGAAAATGTATTTTACAACAAAAATTCAAAAACAATCTCTAAAAAGTGAGATAGGAAAATGGAAAATTGGAAAATTTTTAAAATGTTTTCCAGCCATACCAAGCTCAAAAGTAGATAAATTACAAGAAGAGTTCACTTCTAAAACTCATTACAAAAAGTAGAAACTCATAATTATCTTTGCGTTCGTTAATTTCATTTAGATTTATTTATAGCATGGAAAATCTTCGTCTTCATATCAAAAAGGTTAAATTGGCATTTCAAACCATGACTTCAAACTTTCTACAAGTTGTTCATGTAAATTAGCCAATATTAGGAGCTATAAACTTCTTGAAAATAAGTAATTTATAAAACATCAGACTTGCCAATTTGATCAGTCAACATGTCACAAATTAAAAAGGATATAAAGAACCCGTGCTCGAACCAAAAAAGTGTAGTGAGTTGTAGACACCCATTTTCATTCCAAAATTTTTGAATGGACCACACACATATTTCTATGACGAATTTTTTATCCCAATGCGCTCGGACTTAGTAAATCTGGAGGTTTAAATTTAATTGGTGAGTATAACCAATTGCAAGCCTCTTTTGTTCAATCTATTAATCCACTTTGAGTTTAAATCAATTGGGCCTTATTTGATTCAACCAAATGTATGACCAAAAATTTCAATTAAATTTTGGTCCAATCCAAAACCCATAAAGCCCATTGATTTTTACTAAGCCTAAACACTTTTGACCCGAACTTTAAGCCCAAGAAGATTTCTATTTTTCAAGGGTGAACTTTCAATTTCACCTTTCACTTGGCACCTTTGGATTGATTCACTTTTCTTAAGATAAACTCTCTTTTTACAAGAAAAAAGTTGTCTCTCTCCTCTCCCTATATGGCCGACCATGAGGAGGAAATTTTCCTCTTCCTTTTTGCTTTTTGAACTCATATTTCCCTCCTAGGTACCCACACCTTCCTAGGTACCAAATACCATTTTTACTACATAAGAAACAACTATACACTTAAGAAACAATAGACTTTTCTCCTTCTTTGGACAACCATGTATACCCAAAAAAAAAGTTTCTTTTCTTCTCTTTTTGCTTGGTTAACTGGATATTACCTTCTTGAGCTTCCACCCTTTCTTATATGCCAAAAACCACATTTTTCACTTTTAAAAAAACACATTTTCTACCTAAAGAACAACAACTATTCACATTGAAAAATGACAATATTTTTTTACATGAATATGCAAATTGGAAGTCTTCTTTTACTTTGTTAATAGCACACTTTTTTCCTTAAGTTCTCCTACTTTATTAAGTGTCAAAACCCCAAAATTTTGAGTTGTTTCCTTCCCCCATGGCCAGCCACACCAAGGGCGAATTCCCCCTCATTTTTTTTTTGCTTTATTGAAAGCTTCACACGTGTACTTTCTTCCTCACTTTTTGCATTATTGAAAACACTTCTCTTCTTCACTTTTTTAGCTAAAAAAACCCCCCATTTCTCTTCCCCATGGCTAGCCATCTAAAAAGCATCATTCTTCTCAACTCTTTACTTGGTTTACCACACCTCCCTATCTTAGCCTCACCTTTTTCACCTCAAAAGTTACAACTTTTTTCCCATCTCTTCCCCATGGCTGGCCACATCTTTCTTCTCCTCTTTATTTTTCTTTTTTTAATCCCTTGGACAGCCCATCTCTTCCTATAAAATACCATCCATTTGCTAACACAAGGCACCAACAAATGCTAAGGCAAAGTAATGCAAAAAAAAGAAGAGAAACAATGAAGTGAAAAAAGATAGAAAAATAGGAAGATTAAATAAAGAAACATAACAAAAGAAGAGAGAAATATTCAAGAAAATGGCAAAGAGTGGAACTAAAAAGAAAGGAAGAACTAGTGAGTTCTTCATCCTTTTTAGCCACCTTCTTGTTTTGGTTTTCTGATCTTCAATCAAACCATTTTTTTAACCTCAGTAAGTCTACAAGAGCACTTGGATCTCTGAGGATAATCCATGTACATGGGAATTTTCTTTATCTAAAAAAGTTATTCAAATCTCTTTTGTTTGTAAAATACATTGTTAACATAATTTATGTATTCAAACCACATTGAAAATGGATTAGATTAATTTAACTAACTTAAAAAATTCATCTTAAGATACTCACTAGTTTCTTAGTATTTTTTTTCACTAGTTATATGTCTTTCTTTAGTTAGCTACTGCTCATAACATAGTCCCTCTTTGATAAATGTAATTTTGAGTTAATGGTAGATTCAAAGTTCTTTCCTTTAGTTTGGTCCTTTAAGTTTTTTTTTATATTATTATTTCATGTCTTCTAAATTAGATATGTTATTTTAAGTTATTATTTACTACATGTAATAGTTAAATCCACTTGGTTTAATCTTTTTTTTTCCATTTACCTAGTTTAAAGTAACTTCGTTTAACCTATTTAATTCAGTTAGTTTAGTTTCAATCCATTTAATTCAAACCCACACACTTGCAAACTTTTTCACGCATGTACACATTATTGCACGCACTCACACACACGTGCACACTTTTGCGTGCACATTGCACACAAATGCACATTGTTGTGCGTACCTTGCACACATGTGGACACACGTGAACACACGTGAACACTTTTGCATGCACCTAGAATACACATGCATGTTCTTGCACACACCTCGCACTCACATGCATGCACCTACACACATTTAGAATCAACCTCCATGCACGCGCACACATATTTAATTTAATCTTCAAATTTAATTCATTTAGTTTAGCTAATTAATCCACTTACTTTAAATGTGCGCACTTTAATTTATTTTCCATTTTTTAATCCATACTTTCCAAGTAGTTTTAATACTTTCTTCATTTCATAGTTAAAGTAATTCCTTTCCTTTACATACTTATTTTTACTGCACTTACTTTTTACTGCACTATTTTAAAGTTATTGTCCGGTGTCACTTTGTATGAATATAAATTGTAAAATTTGCGCTTGTCTTTATTATTAGTGTATGATAATAGTACTTGAATTAAAATGTCAATTAATTTTTTTTGAAACACAAAAGGGCTAGACTTCGGTCTAGATAAAAGAGGGAGCTTTAAATCCTCATTCTTTACACCAAAATATCTCGAGACTTGAAATTTCTCACGTAGACCAATGACAAGAGATTTAACCCCTTTCAAGATCAATTGTTGACTCCTTATCTATCATTATTGCTTTATGTTCAGATAATAAACGGTCTCTTATCTAATACATTAAATGCGCACCCATCACGGGAGCCTTATTACTACTTATAAAGGGTTTGTATTAGACTTGGCAGGTTTCACTTGTTTCTATATTTCTACTCATCCTAATCTGCATCCACCTAATATACCTTTTTAAAGGGGAGTGGCCTTGGGTAATGAGTCAGATGCATGGCTTTTAGGCGAAAAAGAGCAATGCCTACAGTTTACGACTCCACTGGGAGATTTAACCTTAAAGTGTTTCTTGGAAATTTTTTGAAACTTTAATTTTAAATTATTATTCCATACTTCACTTTGCACACTAGCCCTTACCTTTTGCTCTCGACGGAGTAAATTGGAGGTCTCGTTTCTTCTTGGTTTCTAGTGTCCTCTTGGTTTTTATCTGTGTAACGAAGGTTTTCCAATGCATTTGTGCTCTTGTGGTCCACTTTTCAAGCCACTAAAGGAGCATGATAGCATACTTCTAGCCATGGGGTACTTGAGCCCATCGTAGTTATAAGACATTACCCTTTTTAGGCAAACCCTATAACCTTCCCATCTAGGCCAAGGACCCTTTTCTATCCCTTAGTTTGCTTGCATGTGTTTGCCTTCACCTCACATATTAAAGAAAGATAAAATCAATTTGTTTGATAACATATTTGGCAATTTAGTGTTTCCTTTGATTAAATCATAATTAAATAAATTGAGCTCAATGTTGGGCTTAAGTTGCCCCAAAATAGTGGATTTTTTATTAGTTAAGTCTTGTTAGTTTGACCTCATAAAAGATCCCACAAAGGAGACTAATGGTGATTGGGGTCTTAACCCAAGAAATATAAAATGAATGTTACTGAAGGCCCAAAGATCAAGTGGAAATATCTATGATAATGGGCATTCTTCATCATTCATTTGGGCTTCTTGGATTTAGCCCTAATCACCACTGGATTCAAATCTCATGGGAGATTTGGTGATGTCAAATCCAAAAGACTTAACTATGAGAAGGCACATAAGAGATTGAAGGGGCTCGGACCAGGGAAGTTTGATTGAAATTTAACCGGAGGAAATTTCCTTTGATTAAATTACAAAGAAATATAGTGAGTCCAATATTAAGCCTATTTCATTTCAAAATAGAGGATTTTACCTTAGTTAAGTTAGTTTGGCATATTAAGAAGCCTATCAGAATAAACTAATGGTGATTAGGCCCTAACCCAAGTGACTGAAGGCCCATGGATCCACTGGAGTGATCCATATGAATGGGCAATCTTCATTTTTCATTTGAGCTTCTTGGGTTTAGCCTAAATCACCATTAAAGTCAAACCCCCTTGGAAACCTTGTTGATGTCAAATCCACCACACTTAACCAAGAAAAAACCAAGAAAATTTGGTCATAATTTAATCAGATAAAATTTTTCTTTATGTTTCAATCTCCACCTAATTGAGAACTTATCCGAAAGTGGACTTTAATTCATTTAATAGGCCTTTGGATGCAAAACTGAAACTCATTGACAAAATTAAAGTAATACTACGGATAAGTGAGCATGGAAAAAATATTCATAGCATAAGGAACTCAAAGGTATCATTCTTTTTTCTTTTAAAAAAAAGAGTTATAGGTCCAAGACTAGAAGCCATCTCTTCTACATTGTGGTACAGATCCTCTAGTAGAAGAGACTAAGAAAAGAAAATCCTTTGAGTCTAGTCCTACTTACAGTAGAAAAGCACACCGGTAGTTTAGTTTCTGAAAGTAGTTCGAGCTCAATCAGAGTAATTGTAGAGGAAGCAGTAGTTGACACCAATGAGATCCTTAAGAACATCAGTAGTATGTTGGCCAATTTGGCCAAGAGATTAGACGGCCTGGAAGAGAGAGTAGCCAGAAAGGAGTTCTAAGGGTCTGATGGTGATAAAAAAAGAATTTTTTAAAGATGCAAAGGAATACCTCATGGCTAAAGAAGAAGAAAAAAAAGTTGGGTTTGAGATGAAAACCATCAATTAGAAGTTTAAAAAGATGTTGGGTGCTTTGAGAAAATCCCAAGGCATGAATAGGTATCTACTTGACATTGATAGGATGTGTGCCCATCCCAATACAACTCTATCACCAAGTTTAAAATGTCTGATATGGACCGCTTTGATGAGTCCGGAGACCCCAAAACCTATTTGAGACAATATGTTGGCCTTCTGAAGCTCTCGAGATTAAATAATGAATAGTTAGTTTCGCTCTTCCTTAATTCCCATACTGGCGCTGCATTGAAATGGTAAGATTCTTAAGAGCCCGTTACTTTAAGAGAATGAGAAGATATAGCCCAAGCATCTGTAGCCCAATATACATACAATACCTAGCTAGACATCACCATCAGTGATCTAGAAACAACTAAGTAGAATCCAAATGAGACTTTATCAGAATTAATCTCTTGTCAGCAAAGCAAGGCAGCTAAAATGGCCTCTATCCTATTCAAAGGTAATAAATCAACTTCAATTTCTTTATCACTGATATGAATCACATAACTCTTGTAAGCATTTATGATTATCACTCTACCTCCAGTGGGAACTTCAACAAAAATATTATGTATCAAAGGATTAATACATGCATCAATAGACTTCATAAATACATTGGATGCAAAAGAATGAGTTACACTAAGATCAACCAACATTGATATGTTCACCTTTTTTACAAACAACGCACCTCAAGTTAGGGCAATTATGGGATAAATATCTCATCTGATTTCATCTATAATACGTTCAAGTCTTTCTATCACATTACCACATCCTCTAGGTAGTACACTCCCACCTCTACGATAAATTTCAGTTCCCACAGACTATCTCCCAAATCTAGGGGTCCCCCCGATATTACTCTGAGCTATAGAAGCAACAGATCATGCTTGCCTCTGACTCTGTACTACAGTTCCTTGTGGCAAGGAACACCCCCCTCTAGGGTGGTCTCCCACTCTGCACACTCATACTACTACCACATATGGCTCCCTCAAATCCAGACCTCTTCAGCCAATCTCTCATACCTCTAAACTCCATCATATCCTTCTCAATCTATAGTGTTATATCCATTAACCTAACATGATTCATATGCCTCATGTAAGATAGTTTCGATTTAATCTCAAAATGTAGTTCATTTATGAACCTCTTACACTTCTTCTCTTCTAGGTCTACCATTTTCGGTACAAACCTTGACAAAACCACAAATCTCTTATCATACTGAGTTGTTGGGATTTGTCTAAGAACTAAAGAGAGAAAATTTCAGCATCAGGTCAGCCTTGGGCGCCACGGCCTCTAGTATGCTTGGATCTCCTCCCCTCCAGGTCACACTGTGACTCAGCCTTAGGCGTCGCAGCCCCCAGAAGATGGTGAAGTGCTACCCTATTGTGCGCAGCAGCTAGCCCTGTTCTGGGCCGCGGCACCAGGCACACACGACTCCTCCTTTTCAGCATGTTGAAAGGTGCGTGGGACTTAGTTAAAATGCACAGGATTACTTAGACTTGTTGAAGGGCTATGATTGATTGGTCCTCAAGATCTAAGGGTTGAAATTGACTTCAAGATTGGTTCAAAAAGTGGTTGCACTATATAAAGGATCATCTAGGAGTAATTCAAGGTGCAGTGCAGAGTGTGTGTGAAATAGAACACATGATGTGTGAGAGTGAAAAGACACAAAACACACAGGAGAGACTCATTTAAGAGAGGCTAGTTGTTTAGAGAGAGAGTAGTATAGATTGGGGATTCAAGGGCTTTGTTATTGGAATTTTCTTGGGGAAAATTCTAGGGAAACACTTAGTCCTCATCACTTTCTTTTTATCTTCTTTCGTTCTTCAAGAACTAGAAGATTCTTGAAGAAGTGTTGCTGTAATTGTAAGAAATCCATTGATTTAGTACAGAGAGCTCGGAGGAGCTCACGGGGACGTAGGTACATTGTCGAACCTCGACAACAATTGCTTGTGTTCTTTCTTTAATTGTCTAATTGCTGTTTATTACAAGTCATTGTGGACTTAGGTGTTTGGAAAGATCACAACCTAGGATTCCGCAGGAAAGTATAAGAAAAGTATTTATCAAGGAAAACCTCCTTAAACCTACTCCATGTTAAGGGTCTATCAACATCAACACTTTCCCTAAGAAGAGTATCCTCACACCATTCTAAAGCCCCTCTCTCTAACTTGAACGTAGAAAAGGTGACCCTCTACCTGTCAGTCATTAGTAAAATATCAAATAATCTTTTTACATGTTTCATCCATAACTCAAGCTTAAAAGGATTCATAGATCCTTTAAACAACAAAGCATTCGACTTATTATATCTACAAAACAATCTCCTTGTATCTCATGCATAACTTCACCTTTCCCCTTTTTAATGTCTGCCATTATTGGATTTACAACAACCTTGGGCACTACTCTAGCCTATTTATCTAGTCAATGCTATAGACTATTAACTCTATCATCTGTTACATTCATTTCCTCAAGAGCATGAGCTTGAGGTTCTCTTAGCTCATCTTTTTTAACTCTAGATTCTCTTATACCCTAACTAGTACCAATTATACTATAAACACTTTCCATTATAGGAAATTCGCTTTAACTCAGCCTCCATCTCAACCTTAGCTCGTTTAAAAATTGGAGCTTACCACACCATGTAAAGTTAACAACTCTAACTCTAGCTCTAGCACGTCCATATGTCATCCTCGGACTTTTCATTAAAATATAATTTATTTTAATCTTCCGCTTTCTTTCTTTTTATCCAGTCTACAGAATCATAAAACCTAATGTTCTGATACCAAAATTTGTAACGACCCATCCCAAGTTGGCCACCCCCGAGATGGTGTCGTCACTTTTTGAAATCCCAACACGGCTCATATATGCAACAATATAAAAACATCAACTCAATTATCTACATACATAAATCCTCAACCCTCAACAGGGGAGATACATCATTCAGATCTCAACTGAACATTTTATACAACATATTATGCATGAATATTTACAAATATTTTTTTCTCATTAGTCTGAGGATGTGGACCACGTGACTTACAGAAAATGATTTAGTCTGAATCTCTGCTCACAAATCTATTTGTCCTGCTCGCTACATGAAATCATTGAACAATGAGGAGTGAGCTTCATAAGCTCAGTGAATTAAATTTACTAGAAGTATTCGATTATATACTCCCAATCACATCCTATAATTCAATTACTTCTAATAATCTTTCAATATTCATTCATCTCTTTCCTCAAATAATTCAATAACAATACTCTGAAATCACTACTCAATTTCATAATTCTCTCGTCACACAATCTCTTCTTAAGTTACTCATCAGACATATCAATCTTTCAATCATATATTTAATCATCTCTAAACTCTTAATTCAATATCATCATTTATCTCGTTATGAGGTTTACAACATATAACAATCACTCGGACAATTCTCATCTTATCATACTTCCATATTTCCTTCTTATCATATTTGTCTCTCTGTGAGACTCGTTCATCTATCAATAAATTTACACTAAAAAATAACACTTTAGCATCTCAAGAAATGACAATCAATATTTAAAGCAAATGCAATGCGTGAATTTGATTTTATTATTATTTGGGAATGTTTTCCCATATGTCGACATGTTTTAGCTTAGCTGGCTGCCTTCCCGATTATTTCATTTTCATTTAGACCGGCTGCCTTTTCGGTTATTTCATTCTCATTTAGACCAGCTACCCTCCTGGTTCTTTTATTTTCAGCTATACCAGCTGTCACGATTTCATTTAGACCAGTTGTCTTCCCAGTTCTTTTATTTTCATTTAGATTAGTTGCCTTCCTGGTTCTTTTATTTTCATTTAGATCGGCTACCTTCCTGATTCTTTCATTCTCATGCATATGAATAATTATATGAATATGCATATGAACAATATATAAAAACAGGCATACATTCAGACATTCAATTTGGCTATCCAACTCTTTAATATTTTATCATATTCATTAAATTATCTCCTCATAGATTTTATCAAATTATCAATCATTATTTCAATACTATTACTTCTCATATCATAAAACATTAACATATAAATTATTCCTATCATATCCATTAATCAACTTTAATCTCCCATCAAATCATAGGTTAATAATTAATTCAAATATCATCACCGTATATTTCATATTTATCTCGATTACTTAAAGTAAATCTAACTCACCACGTAGTACTTAAAACTATCTGTGTTACTTAAAACTACATGTGGATCACTTCCTTTGCCTTCCTCCTCTTTTCAGCAATTTCACCCAATTATTGTTTGTCAACACCTGACATAATATTATATTAAAATTTCTAATTTATTCATCAATTCTTCTAGAATTCATACTCTTTAAAAATTCTCACATTGAGTTCCGGGAAATTTTATGTATGTTAAATTTCAAAAATAAAATTCACATTTACCTTTGGTTTTTCTTAGAGCTTTTCTCAACGCTCTTAGAATTTCTCCCGTAAATCTGTTCAAAATTTTACTCTTTTAACCTTTCTTTCAGTCCCCAAGTGTTTAAAGAAATAGAGTAGTTTTGGATTGGAGAAAGAAAAAAACCAAACAGGATTTGGTAAGTAATAAATAAATAAAATAAAAACTATATATATATATATATATATATATATATATATATATAATATAAAACCTGCACCGTTTTACTTTGTGCTTAGTGTCCCCTTTATTGTCAAAATGCATGCAATGCATGCAACACCTGGACTTCAGCCTGTTTTTTTTTTTCTTTTCTTTTCTTTTTTTTTTTTTATCCACATCATCACGCGTCTAGCTTTTTTTTTTCTAAAAAAATTATTTTATGCAAATAATAAACCTTTCATATATATATTATTTTATTTTAATTCTATGTCATATTTATCAAATTATTTCTTTAATCATACTTTAATAACACGGTTATTACACCAATATAAGGCTTAAACTTGGAATTTTGGAAAACTGGGTTAATTCTGCTATCATCTGGGAACTAAAGTTTATAGGCTACTGGACCCACTTTCGGTATTATCTTGAATAGTCCAAAATATCTCTAACTAAGCTTTTTGTGAGCTTTATGGGAGACAAAACCTGTCTGTGAGGCTTCAGCTTAAGCAACACCAAATCATCCAACTAGAAGGAGACTTTCTGTCTATGCTTATCTGCTTGGGTCTTCATCCTGGCCTGGGCCTGGAGTAAATTTCCTTTGAGTTGCTATAGTAATTGATTTTTAGAGGATAGGTGATGTTCCACACCTTCAATGTTAGTGGATTGGTGAATGTATTTGGGAATAGTTAGAAGAGATTTGCCACAAACTGCTTAAAAGAGTGTCATTCCTGTAGTGGAGTGATGAACGGTGTTATACAAAAATCCTACCCAAGGTAAGAATGTGTGCCAGAGCTTGGGGTTGTCATGAACAAAAGCCCTTAGGTACTGTTCCAAACACCTGTTAAGAACCTCTATTTGACCATCAGTTTCAGGATGGTATGATGAACTCAGCTGAAGTGTGGTGCCACTAAAGGTGAAGAGATGTTTCCAGAAGTTGCTGATGAAGATGGAATCTCTGTTAGATACCATGAACTTGGGGAAGCCATGTAATTTAATAACCATGTGGATGAATAGCTAAGCTATTGTGGTAGCAGTGTGGGAGGTAGGTAAAGCTCCAAAGTGGGCTGTCTTAGAAAGTTTGTCAATCACAACTAGGATGACAGTGCATCCTTTTGATAGGGGAAGACCAGTAATAAAGTCCATGAAAACTTCTTCCCATACTTGATCTAGGATAGGTAAAGGCTGGAGGAGGGCAGCAGCTTTAGTGGTAAGATATTTTATGACTTGACAGACTAAACAACCTTTGACAAAATGTTCCACATCTTTCCTCATTTGAGGCTAGTAGAAGTTAGCTGATAGTCTTAGAAAATTCCTAAGGACACCAGAATGCCCTTCCATAAGTGTTGAATGGAACTCATTGATCAATGTGTGTTTTAACTCAGAAGTGGAGCTTAGCCTTAGTTTATTCTTGTAATAAAGAAGACCATCTTGAATGGTATAGTCAGAATATAGGAGGGAACTAACAAATATAGCAGTGTGAATGCTCAGTAAGTCAGAAGCATTTGCATTCTCCTTATATAGTTGTTCAAGGAGAGTAAATGAGAAGGTAGAGAAAGTTAAGAATTGTGCTGAGTTTGTTGGCCAAGTGTCTGTAGAAGATTGCTGAAGCTCTGGGAGTCTAGATAGGGCATCAGCTGCTCAATTATCCTTCCCAGGTCTATAAACTATATTGTAATCAAATCCCAATAACTTACTAAGGTAATGATGCTGCTTAGAGGTCTGTATCACTTAGCTCATCGGATTTTTCAAACTCATATGGTATGTTTTGATTAAAAATCTCCTGCCTAGTAGATATTGCCTCCACTTCAAAAATTCTTTGACATATGTAGAGGCTGTTTTCATTATGTTACCCAGTTTCACTACTAAAGAAGGCTAGAGGATGACCATCCTTTGTAAGCACTGCTCCAATTCTTACATTGGAAGCATCAGTTTCAACTTCAAACTGTTTGGTGAAGTCTGGAAGAGCTAATACAGGAACCTCTATCATGGCAGTTTTGAGAGTTTGAAAAGAAAGTAAGGCAGTAGAATTCCATTGGATTGCATCATTCTTGAGAAGATTGGTTAGAGGTGCAGCTATAGTTGTATAGTGTTGTACAAACTTCCTATAGTAGCCAGTTAAGCCCAAGAATCCCCTTAACTGCTTGATTGTAGTTGGTACAAGGCCACTCCTGCATAGCCTGGAATTTCTTAGAATCAGGTTGTACACCTTATGATGAAACTAAATGACCAAAATATTCAATTGTCTCCTTGCAGAATTCACATTTTGCCTTATTTTCAAAAAAATGGTTAGCAGCTAGGCATTCCAAAACTTAATAGAGGTGGTAGTGACGCTATGCAAGAGATGCACTGTAAACCAGAATATCATAAAAAAATACAGTCACAAAGTGTCTTAAGAAGGGCTTGAAGAGCATATTCATTGTGGCATGGAAGGTAGATGGAGAATTGGTGAGGCCAAAGGGCATGACCAGACTTATAGTGGCCTTCTTAAGTTCTGAAAGTTGTCTTATGTATATTGTTTTTCTGGACTGTGATCTGGTGGTAGCCAGCTTTGAGAGGACTTCTGCTCCATGTAACTTATCTAATAACTCATTAATAGTAGGTATGGGGAACCTATCTTTGATGGTAATGGCATTGGGGGCTCTGTAATCAATGCAGAACCTCCATGATCCATCATTTTTCTTAACCAAAAGCACCGGAAAAGAGAAAAGGGCTTTGATTGTCCCTTATAATTACATTAGATAGCATCTCCTAGACTAACTTCTCTATCTCTTCCTTCTGAAAGTGTGGATACATGTATGGTTTAACATTTACTGGTTTGCTGCTAGGGTTGAGGTGAATCTGGTGGTTTAAATGTCTATGAAGGGGTAGTTGAGTGGGAGTCTGGAAAACAGTTTGGTATTAGGTTAAGAGGGTTGTAATGGACTGTGGAATGGGATTTGTTGTTGCAGGTTTGCTAAGGTCTATAAGAGTTAACTGGTAGTAGGAAACGATGTTGTTATGTACAGCCAATTCTGTAACTGTTTAGGGTGGAGAAGTTGAGGATGTAAGTAGGATTCACCCTAGAGGTGCACTGTATAACCATGCCAATCAAACTGCATTGTAAGATCTCTGTAATTGCTTAACACAGGGCCCAACTGCTCTAAAAACTGGATACCAAGGACTACATCTGCCCCTTGGATAGGTAAGAAAAAGAGATCCATTATAAAGTCATGCTGCTGCAATGTAAGACAGACCTCAGTGCATACCTTATCACAACACAAATAATCCCCATTTCCTACATATACTATGAACAACTTGGATGGAAAAATTGGTTGTCCTAATCTCACAGCAACTTCATTTTGAATGAAGTTATGTGTACTGCCACTATCAATCAGATTTTTCAATGAGAAAACACCATGATGACCATGCAAGTTAAATGTTCTAGGACTCATCTATCTAGCCAATGCATTCAAATTGATTTCAGAAAGTAAATGGCTATCATTTTCCATGGTTTGTTGATTGTAATCTTCTGTAGGATCTGGTTCTTGTTTCTCTTCTGGGTCTCCTATTAAAGTTAAGAACTTACTCTTACGCTTATAACCTGGGTGATACTTCTCATCACAAGTATAGCAAATGCCTTTTTCTTTTCTAAGGTTGTATTTTGTAGGGTTCAATTTCTTGATAGGATACTGGTTTTGCTGGGATATGGAAGGTATTTTTAATGGTGGTTTAGGATCATCTAAAGCAGTATAAGATGGTTTATTAAAAAAAAGAGGGGGATTATTGAATGTACTTGAATGATTGCTGTAGGATGAAACTGGTTGCCAAGAAGATCTGGATGCTATATGGAAGTCAGTGAACTTGCTTTCTTGCAACTTGGCCATAACCGTGGCCTGGAATATAGAAGAGGGTTGAAGCAGTAATAATTCCCTTCTTAGGTGAGGTTTCAAGCTTGAAATGAACAAATTGACAAAGAAGGATTCAGATAATCCCTGAACTTTGGTTGCCAATGCTTCAAATTAAGCCTGGTAGTATGAAACTGTAGTAGTTGTTGTAGTCTAGCCAAAATTCCTCAAGGATCCTCATAGGTTGGTGCCCCAAACCTTAGCCTTAATTCTTCAAGAAATGAATTCCAATAAGGAATCAATCATCCCTTGTGTGCCCACTAAAACCATGCTAAAGCAGATCCCTCCATGTGAAATGAGGAAATCTGGATTCTTTGATTACAAGAAGTGTTGTAATAATCAAAGAATTGATCTGCCTTAAAAATCCAGCCCACTACATCTGATCCATAAAATCTTGGAAAGTCAAGCCTGAAATTTTTTGGTGTTGCAGAAAAGAAACTGGTTTCTTGATGATTGTTAGGATTTTCTTGGTTCTGTCTCTCCTGTGAGTATCCATGGTGCAGGCTGTGTGATTGACTGTCAAGTCTGTGATTTAGAGAAGCTATTTTAGTCTTTAATGTGTTGTCGATGTCTGCTAACTGAGCCTCGAAGCCTCTCTTCAACTCAGAAGCCTGTACTTTAGATTGTTTCTTTAAGTCAGCAATTTCTTGATACTGAGATGTTTGGAATTGCTGTATGTTGTCAAGTCTGCTTTGAAAGAACTTGTTTTGTTCTTTTTGTCTTTTGAAATTTCAAGTACCTTCTGCCATTGTCAAGATACTGAATATACAGAATGAATTAGGGGATGATAGAATGAAAGCACCAATGTTAGGGTAACAGTTAGGGATAAAAAAGGAAAACAGAAATGGTTGTCAGAAAAGAAAGAATGAACTGGGAGCAGTCAAGAAGATAAAGAAAGACTGGAAAACTGTGAGTAATTTTGAGAAGATAAGCCACTTTTCAAGTAAGTGGTAAACTCCTAATCAATTCAAGAGAATTGCCAAAGAAAGCTATGTTCCAAGACACACTGTATTATGCCTACCTAAGTATTTATACACTTCATTCTACTCATGGACAGTTAGTTACATTACAGTTGTCATAACAGCTGTATAACTTCCTAACTAACTGGTACTAAAACTGAGGTAGCTCTTAATCCTCTTCCTTATCTTGTTAACTGCCCGAATAAGCCATTATTCCTTGCACTCCTCCTCAGGCTGATGACCTGGTCAGTTCCAGAAGCTAAGCTGGAGCCTGGCAGATCACTACTGTTTGATATCTGCTTTGCTGTAGTATTTCTTCTGTTGTCTTGTTGAGCTTGTGTATCCTGATAAGTTGGATTCCTAACAGATGCCATATTTTAGGGAAATATTGAGAAGAATGTTTGACTATTTGTGAAGAAGAATATTGCTAGATAGTGGCCCCAAGGACAGTAAAATGAACTTTTTCCAAATACACAACGTACAATCAAGTGCATGGGCAGATAGCTTCTCAACACCCCAATAGCCAAATAACCGCGACTACAGCCAGCCTAATCGGTTCCAAAACATGAGTCACCCTTAGAGAAAATGCATAGGAACTAAAGACTTCACACCTCTTAGGATGAGTTTGTCTCAAGCCCTTACAAAGCTCACCAAAAAAGATAAACTTCGTCCATTGCTAGCAAGACCTTTACCTAACCCGATTCCACCACATTGGGATCTTTCCAAATACTGTCACTTCCACCAGTTAGTTGGCCATGATATCGATGGGTGTCAAAGACTAAAAAATGAAATCCAAGACATCATTGATAATGATTTGGAGCCACCTCAAGTAGCCAAAAATCTCATAACCAATTATCGTAACTTAGCTCTACCAAACTTCCTAAATATGAATGAGGAATCATTCACCCCCTTTAACCCTACCACATTATTCACCAGAAATAACCAAACACTACCTTAAATATAAACCTATCCTTACCCTGGAGTACCTCAAGAATTTCAAATACAATGGAGTCTCGATCAATGGGATTTGGGATAATGACAACGAAGATGATAAAAGACTATGACATAAATAGTGATGGAAGAAACACTGACAAATTTGACAGTGGCAAACAGTGTGGTAAAAGCAGCAATCAAGGTCGGGAACATGTTAGTCAGTGAGGGCAGTGTTAACAAAGCGACAGCAACAGTGAAACGGAGTGGTAAAACTGTGTCAGATAGCAGTAGTGAAGATGAAAAAGAGGTGAGTCACATGACACGAGGTGGCCAACATTTTAAGCTAGCTCATTTCGAAACTAACAATCTGAGAAGATGAATAAGAGATGAAGAAAGAGTAACAACAAAGAAAGAAAAATTGAAAGATGAAGAAGACTCTGTGTTGAGACAATTGAAGAAAACGTGCGCCAATATCTTCTTTCAGGGATTGCTTATATCCTTAAAGAAACATTGGTAGGCTGTGCTGGATCATTTGGGTGAAGTGGGCATTCCCACAAGGACCTCCCCCTATGATCTCCTAGCACTGCTTGATGTATCAAAAAAGAGAAACCCGGATATGATTTTTGGTGACAAGGATATCCCATCATGCGGGAGAGCTCATAACAATGCGTTGTATTTAATAGTGGAATGTCAAGAAAAAAGGATACCCATGGTGTTGGTAGATAATGGGTTAACTCTAAAAGTCTTGCACCTACGGACAATCCAGATCCTAGAGCTTGAGTAAAATGATTTCTAGCCAAGTAGTCAAACTGTTCGGGCCTATGATAATACAAAGTGCATGATAGTCAAGACGGTGAGCTTGAGGTGCAGGCTAGGTATGGATGATATAGTGATTGACTTCCATGTCATAAACATCACTGCATATTTCAATATGTTATTGGATATGCTATGGCTCCGTAGCCTAGGGGTTGTACCTTCTACATTCCATCAAAAGGTAAAATATAGAGTTAGAAACCAAGTCATAACCTTGTATAGGGATTAAGTCGATATTGCCCCCGTATTAGGCATTTAAGCTGAAGAAAAGGAACTACATGGCTTTTTCTTTGAGGAAGTGGCAATGATTGACACGGTAGAAGCTGACCCTTACATTAACCTGACGATTTTTTTTATATAATGAAAGGAATGACTACTTTCCAGAGGTAGATTTGGGTAAGTATGGGCAAGGAATAAAGTAATTCTTGGACTTCAAACAGTACTTTAGGAGGCAAGACTTAGGTTATGAACTCGGTAATAGCGGCAAGAAGATAAGAGACAAGTTTCACTTGACTTTGAATGGTTACTTTGTGGAAAAAGGGGAAAACTTCTTTTATTATGGATTTTCTGAACCATAGATGAATAAGTGGACTAAAAAAAGGCAGCCAAGATTCGAGATTTTCTTCGGTCTTAAGTTTTCTAAGAAGAAAACAACAACAGAAAAAAGTAAGCACCACCGATAAGTGATTGGATCGAGGACCTAGATAGTGAAATTATAGGTATTCTGATGATGAGAAAAGATTAGGCAAGTGGTTTCGATCCAAGTGTGTTAATTAAGCCAGTTGAAAACATTAATTTCTTTCCCTTTTTAATAGAGTCCAGGGTTAGCATAAGAATGATGTTTTTAATTGCCTTTCTGAGTCCAGTGGTGTACTTTCCAAAATAACTGAATTAAATGATTAATGATTTTGAGCACTTTTAGCCTTTTTATGTGATGAGAAAGCCTTGAGTGATATTGGCCAAGAATCCCCTTTAACAAAAGAGATTGTTGAGCTAGTTGAAAATGTAAAAGAAAACATAGCCCAACCTAAAAAGAAAGAATTTCGAGTCATTAATCTATACACTAATGAAAATCCACAAGAAATTCTCATCGGCTCAACATTATATGAAAAGAAAGTAAAAATTTGATAAAACTTTTACTTGTGTACAAAGATATATTTGCTTGGTCGTCTGAGGATATGCCCGATATCGATCCAAAGATTATACAATTTAAGATTCCTTTGAACCCAGATGCTAAGCTAGTCAAACAGAAGTTGAGAAGAATGAGAGTCGATTAGGTGGTTAAGATAAAAAAAATATCCTCAAGCAGTTGCAAGCTGGTTTCTTGATGGTTTTCGAGTATCCTCAATGGGTAGCAAATATGGTAGCAGTGCCGAAGAAATATGGTAAAGTCAGGGTATGTGTGGATTACAAGGACTTGAATTGGGCCAATCCTAAAGATAACTTTCCTTTACCTCTCATAGATGCCCTTGTAGAAAATATTACTGGCAATGCCCTTTTGTCATTTATAGATGGTTATTCCAGGCATAATCAGATTCTCATGGCTTTTAAAGACATGAAAAATATTACCTTCACTACTCAGTGAGGGACTTTTTGCTATAGAGTCATGCCATCTGGACTCAAAAATGTTAAGGCAACTTATCAAATGATGGCCACCATCCTATTGCCTGATATGATCCACAAGAAAGTTGAGGTATATGTGGATAATATGATTGTCAAGTCTGAAAGTAAAGAAGGACACTAGTATGCCCTCTGGAAGTTCTTTAATAGAATTCAGAAGTACTAGCTACATTTGAATCCTAAAAAGTGTGCTTGTGAAGTCATTGCCGGTTATCTTCTAGGTTTCATGGTTAGTAAAAGAGGGATTGAGGTAGATCCGAAAAATGTGATAACATTCTTGGAAATGTCGGCATCAAAAACAGAGAAAGATGTTAGAGGATTTTTGGGAAGGCTTCAGTATATCAGCAAATTTATTGCCAAGCTTACTCATGCTTGTGAGGCCATCTTCAAGCTACTCAAAAAAGACAAACTAGTAGTATGGAATAAACATTTCCATAAAGCCTTTGAAACAATCAAAGACTATCTCAAGGACCTCCCAGTGTTGGTCCCACCTAAACATGGCACTCTACTTTTATGTACTTATCTATCACTAGCACTTCCATGGGGGCCATGTTAGCTCAAGAAGATGAAGGACAGAAAAAATGGCCATTTACTATCTTAGTAAAAAACTCGTGGCTTATGAGTGGAATTATTCTTGTGTTGAAAAGACCTTCCTCGCACTCATCTGGGTTACCAAAAAACTCCTGCATTATTTTCGGTCCTTCTCTATGAAATTGATCTCTTACCTAAATCCTCTAAAGGATCTATTTGAAGCTTCAGCCTTGAGTGGGAGGACGATCAAGTGAATAGTCATTCTGTCCCAATTTGATCTTCAGTATGTGACCTAAAATTCAGTCAATGGGGGGATAATTTCAGATTTCTTGGCAAATTTCCCAAGAGAAAAAGAAGAGGTTGAACGGTTCAACTTTTCAGATGAAGGAATTTTGAAAGTAAAAAATTGTGAATGGAAGATGTACTTCGATGGGGCAGCTAAGCAGGAAGTTTTTGGGATTGAAGTAATGTTAGTTTCTCCAAAAAAGAATTATCACCACCCTGTCAATTTGCTTGAACTTTGAGTTCATGATGAGAATCATAACATGCATCTAAATAATACTTAATTGTTAACATTTTAGGGTTGATCTTGGTCGTAATCGCACTTTTACATGTTGATAACTCTAAAGTGATATTCATAAATCATTGACTTAATTCGATGCATTTTCAGGTGCTTTGAGTACAAAAGAGATAATAAAGTGATCCATGTTTAAAGCACCAAAAGATCTTGGGTGTCGATGCTCGTTTTTGTCCAAGGTTTAGACGTGTCCAAACATGATTCAAAGATGGTTAAAGTCTAAACCAAGGCTGGAGTAATAAATTACATTAAGTTAAAAGACTGCACACAGGTGTGTGCATCACTTTGGAGTAAGTTAAGGGTAGGCACACTAGTGTGTGCACTTCTGCATACAAGCTGAAGGAGTTTCACTGAATTGCCAGAATTTCCCGTACAGATCAATCATATTTGCAGATTAAACTATATTGATGTAGGAAGAAACAGGAGATGAGTCATATATGCTTAGAAATATCCGAAAGTCTATTTTCTGGAGAATTTTACGGTTCGTAAAAAGGATTTTTCTAGAGAAAGTTATGGCAGTTTTAGTGAAAATAGTTCAGGCCAGCACAGTAGGCCCAGGCGAACAGCAGGCCCAGGCGCACAGCACGGCCCACTCGCCTCTTGACTGGATTAGGGTGAGCAAATGACATTCTCCAAGACCAAAACATCCCCCTCATGCTCTATAAATATATCGTTATGGAGTGTGCAGCTGGGCATTCAAGAGTGAAAGCAAGGAAGAGAGAAAAAAGAGAGGATCCAAGGGATCCAAATCCAGCATTCTTCCATTTTCTTTCCAAGTTTTATTTGGCTACAAATCAAGGGGAGAACATCCATATTGTTCATCCACCTTGAACTTCATGGCCAAATCAAGGGGAGAGCATCCTTATTGTTCTTCCACCTTGATTTCCATGGCCAAATAGTCTTCATACAAGGGAAAAGGATGAATCCTTAGGGATTTATTGTTCCTTATTTCCTATTTTTGATTCGGTTGTATGGATTTATTGTTGAATATTTTTTGTAAATTATTCATTGATTAAGTAAGAAGGATTTGAGTTCATGTGATAGATGTACTTTTTATTGTTCTTCTTTTAGAGTCTTTTAATCCGGTGATTGCATCCTTCTCCTCCTTTGAGGTTGTTTGGATGTGATTGATTCTGGTAGATTTATTTTATTGATTGTCCATTACTGCGATATTTTCTTTTAAGATATATTGTCGTTTCTTGATAATCTTTAAGATCGGTCATATGTGCTTGAACCAAAATCAATGAGTAATTTGTAGCAATTATATTAGAGTTATAAATGTGCTTGATTGAATATATTCCGATTGCTTGTTTGGGATGTGAAACTTGCAATCGAGATAAAATCAACTGAATCAAGAGTGGAAATAGGGAACGAACCTAAGGAGGATTCCCGGAACCTTGTTATTTCTTATTTATATTTCCTTTATATTTACGCAATTTTTTTTTACATTATTTCACCATCAAAACCCAAAAATCTTTCATGTAACTTTTATCGTTCATTTTAAGGTTCACACATTTTCCTTTGTACTTAACTTGTTTCCCTATGGAATCGACACCCCAAAACTGTACTACAATAACCGTGTTATGTTTTAGGCGTAATCAAATTTTGGCACTGTTGCCGGGGAAACACTTTTAAGTACAAGGAAACTTGTCAACTTTGAGTGTAACGGTAAAATAAAAAAAAATCGTAAATATCTTTTTTTTCAGCAGTTTGTAAATACGGTCATATCATTCATTTACTTCTATTTTATTTATTTGTTTATTATTTTGTTTTATTTATTTGTTTATTATTCTGTTTTATTTATTTGCTTATTATTATATTTTTTTTGCTTATTACTCTGTTTTATTTATTTGTTTATTATTCTATTTTATTTATCTGTTTATTATTCTGTTTTATTTACTTGTTTATTATTCTGTTTTATTTACTTGTTTATTATTCTGTTTTTTTATTCTGTTTATTATTCTGTTTTATTTACTTGTTTATTATTCTGTTTTATTTTATTTAATTTCCCCTATAAATTAATTGGTGCATACTTAAACCGAGAGATTCGCGAGGTAGATTCATTAGAGGACCCGAATTAGAGTTACCCTCTCATTCCACCTCCATTGGTGAAACCTCACCTAGATCAAACCATAGTGCACCCCCATCAGAAAATTTAGAGGATTTTGTTAACATGGCCGATAATCGTAATGAAAATGTTGCCAGGACACTTCAGGATTACCTCCACCCTACACGCACAGCCACACCATCATGCATCATGTTTCCAGCCAATACTCGCCAACTAGATTTTAAACCAGGGATGATTCAATTACTCCCTACTTTTCATGGCTTGGATAACGAAAACCTATATGTGCACATTAAAGAGTTTGAGGAAGTAGTTGCGACTTTTCATAGTCACGATGAAACCAATGACATTGTTAGGCTTAAGTTCTTTCCTTTCGCTTTGAAGGATAGAGCTAAGAGTTGGCTATACTCACTAAGACCACAATCTATTGGGTCATGGACTGAGATGACTCGAATTTTTTTCAATAAATACTTTCCCCAACATAAGACCAATGCTTTGAAAAGGCAAATCTCCACCTTTGCACAAAAGGACAGCGAGACTTTGTATCAGTCTTGGGAGAGATTTAAAGAGTTATTGAGTATGTGCCCTCACCATGGGTATGAGAATTGGCGTTTAGTGAGCTATTTCTATGAGGGTCTTACCTATAGAGAATGCCAATTTGTAGAGATGATGTGTAATGGTGGGTTCTTGGAGAAAGATCCTGATGAGGCCATAGAGTACCTCAATGAGCTTGCTGAAAAAGCTCACACTTGGATTGGACCTAGTGCTACTAAAAGCACAAATAGGTCACGACCTATAGAGCACCCAAATGGTGGTGGAATTCACCATCTTAGGGAAGAGGATAACCTTAAGGCCACGGTCGAAATGCTCACTAGAGAACTAGAGGTATTAAAGACTAAGAGCTTAATGCCAACACACGTGGTTAATCATGCAAAATCTTTTGAACCATGTTTTGTGTGTGGCGGGGTAGACCATCTCGCCCAAGAGTGCCCCATATTTGTTGAGATGAGAGGGATGTATAAGGAACAATGTAATGCCTTAGGCATGTACACGAAGCCTTCTGCACCCTTCTCTAATACCTATAATCCGGGATGGCGAAATCACCCCAATTTCAGCTGGAAGTCTGAAAACTAGCAGCTTGCACAACCCCCTGCACTATATCATGAACCATATCATGCACCTGTATCTTCTAAGAGTTCTTTAGAAGACACTTTACATACTTTTATTGAAGCACAGGGGAAGACAAATCAAAGGCTTAAATCTTTAATTGTGCAGGTTGTTGAAGAACATAAAGAGATAAAGAGCCAAGTGTCCAAGCTGACGAGCTATTTGAGTGTGACTGAGCGAGGTAAGTTCCCTTCCGAAGCTCAGTCCACATCCTACGGTCAGCACCAAACGCAACAGAAGAAAGAAGAGGTGAATGCCATTGAGACACTTAGTGGTAAGTCGTTACACATCCCAACACCGAACAAATCAGAGGATGTGGACGACAACTACCAAGTATATACCCTCTCCCATGGCTTCATGGGAGCATATATCGAGCCAAAATCTGCAGATGTTACTGATGATATCTTTAAGGTCTCTCCAAAGCACACAAGCAGCAAATTTAACAGTAAAGCAATTACTGGTGCAGTTAACTCATGTTTGTCTAGGAGGGAATAAGAGTGTTTGGCTGAAGACGTAAAACTTAGCGCTCATGGAAGGCACCCCATAGCATATCCTTTTATTTTTATTGTTATTGTTTTTCATAATTCTTTTTCTTGTTTATTACTAGTATTTTGCTGTTTTCCAGCTTTACTTTCGTATTTCTTTTTCAGGGACAATTATACGAAGCAGTTCAAATGGTGGTGCACAATTTTCAGCTTCTGTGCACTTTTGGCTACAAAGGGAGTTTCCTTATCTTTTGCTTTCACATTGAGGACAATGCCTACTTTAAGTTGGGGGTGGAGGAAACATATTCCTGCTTTTCATGTTTTGCATTTAACTGCTTGGTGTCATTTTACCTTTTTGTTTGTTTTTAGCATGCTTTGTGTTAGCCTTGAAGTTAATTCGCATGTCAATGATATGAGCTTAATCGAGATAGCATATAGCATTTAGAAGAAGTTAAATCTTACTTCACTTTTGAGAATAAATTAAGTGTCAATTTTTCTTTGGTTTGAGACTCTGGTTTGTAGTAAGATTGCATGACTAGTCTAAAGCATTTGGAGAAGTTTTATGCGCGGTTGTTTTGTGAATACTTTTGCGGTCTCTAAAAGCTCTAGAACTTATTTGATAATCACTTAAGGTGAAAATCATAGAATACACACTACTTAGGATATGATGTAGGCCTTTTTTGGACCGTTTGAGCATTTTTAAACTTACCCTTGTTATATTTATCGCTAGTCACCTATTTGAGCCTTATTCTTGAAAAGAAAAATTGAGCCTTGTTTCTTTCGATAAACCATTTACTTACCTTTATGAACCTAAAAATATTTTATCCTTACCTCTCTTTTAAAAAAACTTAGTTATACACATGTTGTGAGAAGCACTTAAAAGGAGTAAGGGTGGAAATATGAGAAAATATTACTACCATAACCTAAGTACATTAAAAGAGATAAGTTGGGGGTTGTGGAAAAGAAAAGAAAAGAATGAAAGAGGAGGTGAATGGTCTTATGCAAAAATAAATAAAAAAAAAGAGAAAAAATGAATTATGGCAAAGAAAGGAGAAAAGAAAAAAAAATGGTGATTTATTGCGAGAAATGCTTGAAAAATAGTTGAAAGAGTTGGGTGTTGAAGTAAGGTTATCTTGTGCTTAAAGTGGTTGTGTTTAAATTAAGAGACTTAGTTCTTTTATTTGTTTAAACTTTCTTGTTCTTTCTTGATCTTTACCCTAGCCTAACGTTGCAAGCTTATTAACGACCTATTGATCCGATGAAGTGTGATTTTTCTACATAGTGGAGAGTGATTTGAAAAGTAAGCATTTGGAGCTTGATTTGTGATTGATGTCACGCAAATTAATATGTTTTTAGAGGCCAAGACTTGTATTCATGCGATGTTGTGCATAAAATCATCCGGGTGTTCGGACTAATGTATTGTGGTAAGATGGATGGTAAGAGTCGATAACGATTTTAAGGTTGACATTTGGATTATTCTTGGACCTGAGTGATATTTAATGATTCCATGTGCTGTATGTTATGCATGATTTTTGAGACAGATTTTTGAATCACTCTTGGTTAACGCCAGCATTGCTGTATTTTGCTTTGATTTCTAAATAAAGAATTCATTTCATGCCTTTCGCTTGAATTGCTAGGGACTAGCAATAAGCTAGTTAGGGGTTGTGATGAGAGTCATAAAATGCATCTAAACAATACTTAATTGTTAAGATTTTAGGGTTGATCTCGGTCGTAATCGCACTTTTACATGTTGATAACTCTAAAGTGATATTCATAAATCATTGACTTAATTCGATGCATTTTCAGGTGCTTTGAGTACAAAAGAGATAATAAAGCGATCCATGTTTAAAGCACCAAAAGATCTTGGGTGTCGGTGCTCGTTTTTATCCAAGGTTTAGACGTGTCCAAACATGATTCAAAGATGGTTAAAGTCTAAACCAATGCTGGAGTAATAAATTACATTAAGTTAAAAGACTGCACACAAGTGTGTGCATCACTTTGGAGTAAGTTAAGGGTAGGCACACTAGTGTGTGCACTTCTGCATACAAGCTGAAGGAGTTTCACTGAATTGCCAGAATTTCCCGTACAGATCAATCATCTTTACAGATTAAACTGTATTGATGTAGGAAGAAACAGGAGATGAGCCATTATGCTTAGAAAGATCCAGAAGTCTATTTTCTGGAGAATTTTACGGTTCGTAAAAAGGATTTTTCTAGAGAAAGTTATGGCAGTTTTAGTGGAAACAGTTCAGGCCAGCACAGCAGGCCCAGGCGCACAGCACGGCCCACTCGCCTCTTGACCAGATTAGGGCGAGCAAATGACATTATCCAAGACCAAAACACCCCCCTCATGCTCTATAAATATATCTTTATGGAGTGTGCAGCTGGGCATTCAAGAGAGAAATGAAAGAAGAGAGAAAAAAGAGAGGATCCAAGGGATCCAAATCTAGCATTCTTCCATTTTCTTTCCAAGTTTTCTTTGGCTGCAAATCAAGGGGAGAAAATCCATATTGTTCATCCACCTTGAACTTCATGGCCAAATCAAGGGGAGAGCATCCTTATTCTTCTTCCACCTCGATTTCCATGGCCAACTAGTCTTCATACAAGGGAAAAGGATGAATCCTTAGGGATTTATTGTTCCTTATTTCCTATTCTTGATTCGGTTGTATGGATTTATTGTTGAATATTGTTTGTAAATTATTCATTGATTAAGTAAGAAGGATTTGAGTTTATGTGATAGATGTACTTTTTATTCTTCTTCTTTTAGACTCTCTTAATCCGGTGATTGCATCCTTATCCTCCTTTGAGGTTGTTTGGATGTGATTGATTCTGGTAGATTTATTTTATTGATTGTCCATTACTGCGATATTGTCTTTTAAGATATATTGTCGTTTCTTGATAATCTTTAAGATCGGTCATGTGTGCTTGAACCAAAATCAATGAGTAATTTGTAGCAATTATATTAGAGTTATAAATGTGCTTGATTGAATATATTCCAATTGCTTGTTTGGGATGTAAAACTTGCAATCGATATAAAATCAATTGAATCAATAGTGGAAATAGGGAACGAATCTAAGGAGGATTCCCGGAACCTTGTTATTTCTTATTTATATTTCCTTTATATTTACGCAATTTTTCTTACATTATTTCACCATCAAAACCCAAAAATCTTTTGTGTAACTTTTATCGTTCGTTTTAAGGTTCACACATTTTCCTTTGTACTTAACTTGTTTCCCTATGGAATTGATAACCCAAAGCTGTACTACAATAACTGCGTTATGTTTTGGGTGTAATCAGTACACCAATAATGTAACCAAGTATAAAGCTTGCAATGCTAATCTAGAAACACCAGCTGAGATTGGGGCAAAAAGGTCATAGTGTATGAAGACTCCTCTTTAGGCTTTTATAATATCAAGAAAAGTGGAAACTAAAGACAAGAGGATGAAGCATTATCAGAACAATTTTTAGAATCCAGTCCAATACTTCGACAAGGTGTCATTCACTTACCTGCCTCAGGCCCAAAATCAGTTCCTCGATGCATTAACGACTCTAGCTTCAATGTTGGAAATGCCTTAAGGGGTTGAGGCAATTCCAATAGTGGTCGAGCAAAAGAATGAGCCGGCCTATTGTTCAGCTATTAAGATCCAAGTTCGATCATCTAATGGTTTATCCTGGTATACTAACATCTAGAATATCTTACAAAAAGGGAGAATTCTCGGCTAATAGTGAAAAAAGTTATAAACGGGCAATACAGTCACTGGCCTTCCAGTTTGTCATTTGTAGCGGGAGGCTGTATAGAAGATCAGTCGATGTGATCCAATTGCTCTGTGTAGATGAAAACATCACTGAGAAAATCATGATGGAAGTACACGAAGGTACCAGAGGTCCATATATGAATGGGAGAAAGCTGGAAAGAGAGATCCTTCGTTTGCGTTATTATTGGATTAGCATAGAAATTGATTGTTTTAATTATGTGAAGAAGTGCTATAAGTGTTAGTTGCATGAAATTTACAACATTTGTTGCCCCGAAAACTTTTCAGCATGACCACACCTTAGCTTTTTGCTACTTAGGTTATAGATGTGATTGGAAAAATATCTCCCAAGGCTTCCAATGGTAACAAGTACATCCTAGTGACAATTAACTATTTCACTAAGTAGGTAGAAACTGTCTCATTTTCCACCTTGAAGGCTAAGCATTTGGCAGTATTCAATAACCATAACATCATCTGTCGTTGTGAAGGACCTTTTGAGCTGATTTTAGATAATGGAACGCATTTCTAAGGAAAGATCGTGGATTTATTCGATAAGTACAAAATAGAGCGCCATTAATCCTCTCCCTACTGACCTTAGACCAATGGGGTAGTCGAAGCAGCCAACAAGAATGTCAAGAGTATATTGGCCAAAATGGTGGTGACTTGTCGGGACTAACATTAAAAGCTGCCTTTTGCACTGTGGGGATATCGAACTTAGATAAAATCTTCTACATGTATTACTCATTATTCCTTGGTTTATAGAATGAAAGTGGTTCTCCTAATCAAGGTGGAAATTCTTTCACTAAAGACAATCGTAGAAAGCCAGTTGGAAGAGGCAAATTGGATTCAAGGGCAATATGATGAGTTAGCTTTGATTGACGAGAATTTGCTGAAAGCTCTCCATCACACCCAAGGGTATCAAAAAAGGGTTGCATAGGCTTTTAATAAGAAAGTAAAGAAACATCGCATTAAGAAGAAGATAACATGGTAAAAGAACTTAAGCCACCAATCCATGACTTAAGGAGCAAATTTAGGCCAAACTGGACAGGTCTGTATCTGGTCAAGAAGATCCTATTAGAGACGTGCTCCTCACAGATATCGATAACAATGAATTTTTTGAACCTATAAATCTAGATCATCTCAAGAAGTATTACTTGTGATCCCCCTTTTGTTTTTTTCATTGTTGTATCCCCGCTCTATCTATCACTTTCTTAAAAAAATAGCTCACTAAATTGAAAACCCGAAACGGTGACTTGAGCAAAAGTTAGTGCATTATGCTAAACCGAAAACCCACAAAGACAATTTAAGCAAAAGAAAAGTTAAATCCCTATATCTTGAACTACGTGAAGACTTGATCCCATTTGTGGGTACGCAGGAAACCACTTTAGTGCAACCATACTTTTGTTAGAAACCCTTTTCCCTTTTTTTTATACTTATATTTTTCTGCGAATACATCTTTTGTAAAAATATAAAAAAGATAGTAAAAAGGAAATTCACACTTTGAATTAGATATGTTGAGCCAGTGAAAGAATTGGAACGTGGATTAATTTAAAGAATTAATGACTTAAGTTTCTAGATATGTTATTTCTCTTTCATTCTCCAAGGATTTTCCTATTATATAGTGAAAACTCAAGTAGATGACCTTATTTCAAAGTCGCACTGGACTTAGCGACTCATTTTCTTTGCTTTTCTCATTCTGGGATGCTCCTACCTAACCCTAGATCTGAGCCAGATGATCATTAGAAACAAAAAAAACAAGTCCCTAAAATAGTTGGGAGGTTCAAGTCTTGGTGAGCTTGGGCCAAGTATCTTGAATTCGCTCTGTCAGCCAATTGCACAATCAAAATAGCTTCCATGGCTATCCTTGTGAAAACAAATTGTGCAAAGCTTCATCCCTTGATCTACCAGAGGATACAAACCAAATAGGAGGAAAGATGGATAATTTCTAGGAATTTGAAAAAAAAAAAACTCAATTTTGAAATAACAGAGTGTAAAGTTCGGTATTTTAATTGAAATATTTTAATTTAAGGGTTTAAGATTTAACACGTGAAAGTGTGCACCTGTTCAATTTTGAGTAGTAAATAATTTATACTTGGTTGTGTAGAGTTTGGGAGCAAGTAAATAAAGAAAGGTTGACAATAAAAACTTGTGTTTGGGGAGCTTTTGAAGTTTTAAGAAATGTTTGGGTAGTTGATAAAAGAGTTTTAAAGTGAAAGGATAGTTTAGTGAATTAGAAATTTTTTTGGTGGAAAATAAAAAGAGGGTAAGTTGAAAAGTGATTTTGGAATAAATAAAAAATTAGTCTATAAATATGTGAGGGGGGAGAGGAGGACCAACATGTGCTAGATCCTTCTAGAGAAAGAGAGAAAGAACGGGAGAGAGAAGAGAAAAAGAAGAGAGAAAGAAGGATAAGAGAAAAAGGAAGAAGATGGAAGATTTTTGCAAAAGCTTCAAGGTAAAAGTTTGTACTCTTTCTCCTTATCTTTAAATCATGTTTATTAGATTGTATAATTATGTTTTAAAGATTAAATTTGAAGAATCTCCATGTAAAAAAAACTTGAGAAATATATTTTTTTTGAGGAAAATGAGTTTTTGACCAAATATGTTAATTTGGAGATTTTGAGTTTGATTTCTCTTATGGTTAATGTACAGATTTGATGTTTAACTCTTAAAAGCTTATGTTTTAAAAGATTTAAGAGTTTCATGATGAATCAAATGGGGTTTTGGTGGGTTTTAAGTGTTGAAACCTAGTAGACAGTAGACTGTGTCGAATGGACAATCGACTATCATCTGGGCATAAAGCCCAGATCGTGAAGACAATCGACTGTCCAAGTTGTCTAAACTTTTTGGAACTTGGAAAATCGACTATCTAAATCTGTGGGACTCTGTTTTCATAAAAAAAAATAGTTTGGGATAAAAACATGAACTTTATGGTGTTAAAGAAACTACTTCCTCTTATTTAAATCTCTAAAAAAAAGGTTTATGGAAAGTACTTAACAAAAAGAAAGCTTTATCATACTATAAAAGTTTAGTCCATTTTTCTTTATATAAATGATGGTTTAAATGATTTATTCATTAGGTTTAGTGGAAGATTGTACTAAAGGCAAGAAAGGAATTCGAAAACTAGAAGTTGATTCGAGAGGTGAGTACATTGTACCTTTAGTAAGCACATTAGATTGTATGATAGAAATAAAGAACGAATTATGATTTACTTGATAAGAATAAATACTAGAATTATATGAAGGGTAAGTGTATAAAATTTTGGTATGAAAATATTAAAGATTAGTGTTATGAGAATCTTATAGAATGAGATATAAATAGATAAGAATTAAGTTTAAAGATAAATTTGATGTAGTTATGTTGGGAATTTGTGATTTATGAAATTATGATGAAATCGATTGTTTAGATAGTTATGACTTAGTAATGTGATTGATTGGTGAATGATGGACTGCAGCCATTTAATCATGAATGCATTTTTGCATAATAATGATTGTTTGATGGAATGTTAATGAGGGGTGAGTGATGGGTGAGGTCGGCATGTCCCTTCCCACAAGGGATGTAAGGGTACCGAAGGATATTGGACGTGTAGGACCCCGCCCAGAAATGGGTGAAGGGGATCTGAGAATATATTATATGATGATTTG
Source organism: Bretschneidera sinensis (assembly GCA_023935145.1). Taxonomy (NCBI): domain Eukaryota; kingdom Viridiplantae; phylum Streptophyta; class Magnoliopsida; order Brassicales; family Akaniaceae; genus Bretschneidera; species Bretschneidera sinensis. Next base: position 108,941,691 of record CM043698.1, read on the forward strand.
ACGTACTGGTACGTGAGGAGACATCCCCATGATGATGAGATTAGCCCAGTGAGAGGAAATGATGTGATTATGCATTTCCTTGCATAGCAATGCATTTCATGAATGCATCATGATGATTGACCCATGAGGGACATGTGTTGTATTTAGGCCATGAGGGGCAAGTGATGTGTTGGGCCCGGTGAAGGGCATGAATGTTATTTGTGATGATAGAAAAGTACTGAGATGGAGGTTTATTTTATATTATTGGTTTTTCATGTGATGTGCAATGTGATAAGGATGGTATGTTTGAAATTTATCATAAGGATATTAATGAGTTATTATATTAATGGTACTTCTTCTTATTAAGAAATTAAGAAAAACAATGGGAGGAAACTTAAGGATTTTTATTACTTGTACTTAATAATCTTAATAAATTATATGCTATAATTATAAATAAAATGATAAATTTCTCCAATGCGATTACTTCTCATAAGGTGTTTCTCACTGAGCTTTTTAGCTCACCTTTTTTTCTTACTAACCTTTCAGGAAATCAATGGAAAGTGTGTGGCTGAAGTTGAAACGAGACCTTAGTAAGGTCTTTGTCCTCCACGGCATCCTCACCTTGTGCGTTTTTTGGGGGAGTTTAAGATTTCTCTTAGTTTACAAATTGTAAAAGAGTACAAATTAGGAGTAATTGAGATAGCTTCCTTTTTATTTGTTTCCTTTTAGTAAAACCTTAAAGAACTGATTTGTTGTATCAAAAAGTTTCATGTGTATAAAGATGTTGTTGAAAATTACCTCAAGAATCCCAGGTGGTGACCTTCAAACAACTAAGTCTAGAATGACTTGTGATAAACAGGAATTAAACCAATCAAAGGGAAAACACAAGCAATTTTTATCAAGGTTCGGCAAATGCCTACGTCCCAATGAGCTCCTCCGAGCTCTCTGCACTAAATCAATGACTTCTTACAATTACAGCAACACCTCCTCAAAAACCCTCTTATTCTTGATACATGAAAGAAGAGAAAAGAAAGAGATAAGAACTAAGTGTTTCCCTGGAATTTTCCCCAAGAAAATTCCAATTACAAAGTCCTTGAACCCCACTTCTTGTATGCTCTCTCTCACTTGAGACACCTCTGAAGATTTGAGAGTCTATCTCTCTCAACACCAGCCACTCTTGGAATGAGACCCCTTCTTATGTCTCTCTTGTGTTTAGTATCTTTATGATCCTTGATATTGCTCCTTGATGATCTTTTATATAGTGCAACCACTTCTTGAACCAATCTTAAAGTCAATCTCAACCCTTAGATCTTGAGGACTGAACAATCATGGCCTTCCAAGTCATCTAAGTAATCATGTGCATTTTAACCAAGTCCCACACACCATTCCAAAGTGCATAACAAAAGGCATCAGGTGTGCCTGGCGCCGCGGCCCAGAACAGGGCTAGTCGTGGTGCACACAGGGCACAAGTCCCCCATCTGCTGGAGGTTGCGACGCACACCACCCTGTGCCATGGCGCACACCTCCCAGTACTTCCCCTCATGCTAGAGGCCACGACACACCAAGGCCAGGCCACGGAGCACACCAGGCTGCTGAAGCTCCTCTTCAACCTGTTTAATCCTTGGATAAATACCAACAATCTCTACCTTTGTCTAAGTGATTAAACCCGAACCAATTATGCAGAGAACTCAGGATCCAAACTCAACTTGAGTCACCATATTTTTTGACTCCAATCCTAAGAAGTGCAAGGCAATGATTGAACTTACTTAGAGGTAGAACTTTGGTGCCTAAATATGCAGGATTTTCTTTCGTGGCTACTTTATCCACATGAATGCATCCTTCCGTAATATTTTCCCAAATGAAATGATACTGAACATCCATATGCTTTGTCCTCTCATGGAACATTTGATTCTTGCACAAATGCAATGCACTTTGGCTATCCGAATACACCACCACTTGCTCTTTTAGGACCTTCAACTCTTCCAACAATCCTTTACACCACATAGCCTCCTTAATGGCTTCTGTTTCCGCTATGTACTCAGCCTCGGTTGTTGAGAGTGCTACCACCGGCTGCAACTGAGCCTTCCAACTTATACAACATCCATTTAAGTTGACGAAGTAGGAGGTAATCGATCTTCTTTTATCCCGGTCTACTCCATAGTCCGAATCAGCATAACCTTCTAGACAGATGGACTTACCCATCTTCTCATAAAGAAGGCCCACATCTGGGTTTTCCCTCAGCAACCACTTCATCCCAAGCCAATGCTCTTTTCTGGGATTACTCATAAACCTACTGAGAACACTTATTGCATGAGCAATGTCGGGTCTAGTGCTTACCATGGTGAACATTACAGATCCAACTGCACTAGAGTAAGGAACCTTTTCCATTTTCTTCTTCTCCTCATCCGTTCTAGGACATTGATCGCTAGAGAACTTGAAATGACCAGCAAGGGGAATCTTCACTAGTTACTATCTTCCATAAAAAAACTTAGATATCATCTTTTCTATGCAGGAAGACTGAGAAACCTCCAACCTATTTCTCTCCCTTTCTCGGATTATACTTATCCCAATGATCTTCTGTGCATGACCAAGATCCTTCCTCTCAAACTTCAAACTGAGTTGAGACTTTAACTTTTCTATCCTCTCCCTGTTGTTCCTAACCAACAGTATATCATCGACATAGATGAGGATAATCACCATTTCATCTACCTTGTGCCCAACCGATGAGAAAATTTTCGTGAAATCTATGCCTTCTCTTTATGTGAACCCCTTTGCCACCAGGCTAGCCTTATACCGGACTTTATCCCCTGGAGGATTCCCTTATTTGATCTTGTAAATCCACTTACAATCCATAACTCTCTGTTTTCCTGGAATGTGCACTAATTCCCAAGAGTTGTTCTTCCTCAAAGAATGCATTTCTTCCTCCATGGCTAGCTTCCATCGTAACGAATCCTTACATCCCATGGCATCAATGTAGGTTTTTGGTTCACTCCCTCCTTATGAAAAAGGAGTTGCTATATTAGCATCTGCAAAACCATATCTCAAAGGTGGTCTGACCAGCCTTCTTTCCCGGTCCCTTGTGAGCTAATAATCATTCTGATTTGCTGCATCATCCCCTTCTAGTTCAGCCTCCTCATGAGTGTCCTGAGCTTGGCCTTCATCAATGGGCTCTACCTGGTCCAAACCCTCTTGCCTTCCTTGCTCTACCTGAACTGAATTTTCCTTGATGTTAAGCTCCACAAATACTGGGCTGGTTTGCCCACTATCCCCTATAGGGTTAGTTTTCTCCGAATAGGGAACTAATTGCTCATTAAAAATGACATCCCTATTTATTATGAGTTTAGTTCCTTTTTGCTCTAAGGACCATAACCTATACCCCTTAACCCCTTCACCATATCTTAAAAACACACACTTTCTAGACATTGGGCTAAGTTTATTATCATTTTGATGTGCAAACACAGCACATCCAAAAGTCCTAAGGCTGTTCAACTCAGGGGGTTTATCACTCCATCTCTCATTGAGAGTTTTGAGATTTAAAGTTCTAGAGGGTGATCTATTAACCAAATACGCAGCAGTAGACACAGCTTCCCCCCCAAAAATATTTGGGTAATCTGGAACCAATTAACATGACCTTAACCTTTTCCATAAAGGTTCTATTCATCCTCTCAGCAACTCCATTTTGCTGAGGGGTTTTCACAATCGTTCTATGTCTTAGAATCCCATTTAACTCACAGAATTTATCAAAATCCTTATTAAAAAATTCTAAGCCATTATCGGTTCTTAACGCCTTAACTACCCTGTCCGTTTGAGTCTCCAGCAACTTTTTCCACACTACAAACTTATTCAAAGCATCTGATTTATTTTAAGCAAATAAACCTAAACCTTTCTAGAATAATCATCAATTAAAGAAAGAAAGTAAAGATTACCTCCTTGTGTTGGTGTTCTTGCTGGTCCCCGAAGATCCACATGAATGTAGTCAAGAATACCCTTAGAATTGTGCATTCCGGTGTTGAAGCTGACCCGATGTTACTTCCCAAGAACGTAACTCTCGCAGAAATCAAGTTTCTCTGCCTTGTCACCATCAAGTAGACCATTCTTGTTGAGAACTTGCAGACCCCTTTCGCTCATGTGTCCTAAGCGATTGTGCTAAAGAACCACCTTATCCATCTCAGCTATCAAGCTTGTTGCTTGATCCTTGATGTTCGTGTCTCCAATCATCTCATAGAGACCACCCTTCATTGCTGCTTTGATCATTATCAAAGATCCCTTGGTTACCTTGATCTTTCCTCCCTTTGGTTTATATGTGTACCCCATGGAATCTAGCTGCCCCAGTGAGATCAAATTTATTCTCAACTCTAGAAGATATCTCACATTCCTCAGCAGCCTTGTCATTCCATCAAACATCCTCAATTTGATGTCTCCTATCCCCCTCACTTGGCAAGAAGTATCATTCCCCAAGAAAACCTTTCCATCATTGGTTTCCTTGAAATTCTTGAACCAATCCCTATGAGGACACATGTGATAAGTGCATCCGAAATCCAAGATTCATTTCTCGCTGCCTTGCCACCTGCTCACATTTGAGCACACAACAAGAACATTATCTTGCTGTTCTCCCTTGGCAACCGAAGCCTCTCCATTGTTGGTATGGCCTTTTCCTCTCTCATCCCACAACTTCTTCTTGCAATATTTCTTGAAATGACCCTATTTATTGCAGTAGTAGCATCACTTTCCTCCAAACTTTGGTTTGGAATGCGATCTCCCATGGCTCTGCCCTCTACCCTTTGATTTGTCCCGGTAGTTGCCATGGATGCTACTGACAATCTGAGTTGCTGGCCTTTTTCTAACGAACAACCCTTCTCCACTTGATCCTTCCCGCATCTTGGCTTTGAAATCATGAGCCCTTATAGCATTGATCACAATTTTTTTGGTTAGCGTATCTCTTCCATATTCAATAGCATTAATAAAGCTTTCAAAACAATCAGTAAGAGAATTCAACAAAATAACAACCAATTGTTCATCCGAAAATATTATACTACAACTAGTCAAATCTTGATCTAGTTTATTAAACATATCAAGATTATTTTACAACTCTTTATTAAGATCCATTTTAAAAGCAAAGATTCGTCTCAGAAGATAAATTTTATTAGTGAGAGTCTTGGTAAGAAATAACTCATCTAGTTTCTTCCAAATGACAGCTGGATCTTCCGAGTCTCCACACTCTCGTGTCACGCTATCCGGCATGTGTAGAAAGATGGTGCTGTACGCCATCTTCTTCATATCATTTCGCTGGACCTCCGTGAGGCTTGTTGGAAAATCGTCATATTCTCCAATCGCCAAGTCCACCTTTTGTTGTATAAGAACTGCTTTGATTTTCCGCGTCCAAAGGGCAAAGTCTCCATTTTCCATCAAACTTCTCAACAATGAAGTTTGAACCGATCTTGCGGAGAAAATCCCAGATTTATGCAGCACCTACAATTGCTTTCCAACTTTTAAATCTCAAGAACCCGATCAAATCTTGATCCCAATACCGTTCTTGAATCCCTCAAGAACCCGATCAGATCTTGATCCCAGCACCGTTCTTGAATCTTCCAAGATGTTTCCTTTAATTCTTGAAGTCTTGCTCTGATACCCCCTGTTCTAGCTCTGATACCAGCTGTTGTAGCTTTGATACCACTGTTGGTCTAGCTTTGATACCACTATTGAAAATCACTTCAAGAATCTCAAGTGGTGACCTTCAAACACCCAAGTCTAGAATGACTTGTAATAAACAGGAATCAAACCAATCAAAAGGAAAACACAAGTAATTGTTATCGAGGTTCAGTAAACAATTACAGCAACACCTCCTCAAGAACCCTATTGTTCTTGATACATGAAAGAAGAGAAAAGAAAGAGATAATAGCTAAGTGTTTTCTTGGAATTTTCCCCATGAAAATTCCAATTACAAAGCCTTTGAACCCCACTTCTTGTATACTCTCTCTCACTTGAGACACCTCTGAAGATTTAAGAGTCTATCTCTCTTAACACCAGCCACTCTTGGAATGAGACCCCTTTTTATGTCTCTCTTGTGTTTAGTGTCTTTGCACTCTCACACATTATCCTTAATCTTTCTCCTAGATGATCCTTTATATAGTGCAACCACTTCTTGAAGTCAATCTCAACCCTTAGATCTTAAGGACCAAGCAATCATGGCCTTCCAAGTCATTTAAGTAATCCTGTGCATTTTAACCAAGTCCCACGCACCATTCCAAAATGCATAACAAAAGGTATCAGGTGTGCCTGGCACAGCGACCCAAAACAGGGCTGGCCACGGCGCACACAGGGCACAAGTCCCCCATCTGCTGGAGGCCGCAGCGCACACCTCCCAGGACTTCCCCTTATGCTGGAGGCCGTGGCGCACCAAGGCTGGGCCGCGACGCACACCAGGCTGCTGAAGCTCCTCTTCAGCTTGTTTAACCCTTAGACAAATACCAACAAATGTACATTTGTTTTTACTCAAATTGATTGAGAAAGAGCGTCGTTTGAATTTTATGTTTTGTTTGGTTGCATCTTGAGTCAAAGTGCTAAGTACTGAAAGGTAATGGATTCGTTCCGAGTAAGGCCCACTTGAGATGGATCGTTACAAAAAGCTTATTAGATAACTTTTTTAAGCTTTAATTGTAATACCATTTTCCTATCAAATTTTATATAAATACTTTCAAATGTCGTCTTTTGCACACGTTGTTTGTTTTAAAATCAGAAAGAATCTTGAATGCCATTGCTCAACTTACGCCCAAAATTTTGAAATTTAATGCATTCGATTCAAAAAGACTTTTCAAAATCAAAAGATATAATAAAATCCTCACAACAGATCACTAAAAGTCCTCATAACATGCAAATTACTAAAAGTTCACAGCAGGCAAATCACCAAAGATCTCTCACAGTAAACAAAATCACCAAAAAACCCTCACAACAAGTATAATCACCAAAAAGTCCTCATCAACATGCAAAATCACAAAAAGTCTTCATCGGCAGACAAAATCACCAAAAAGTCCTCATTAGCATGAAAACCCAAATGTCCTCATTAGTAGGCAAACCAAAGCCCTCACAACAGCCAAAATACCAAAAGTCATCATCAGTAGGCAAAATCACCAAAAAGTACTCATAAGAAGGCAAACCTCAATGTCCTTGTCAGTAGGCAAAATCACAAAACCAAATTCCTCGTCAATAGGCAAACCAAAATCCCTATTAGTAGGCAAACCAAAGTTTCTTGTCAGTAGGCAAACTCAAAGTACTCATAAGCAGACAAAATACAAAACCAAAATCTTCATTTGCAGGAAAGCTCAAGTCTTCACAACAGGTACCAGTCAATCCAGAAGTTTCGCATGAGTGAATGGACGCTAGCTCCATCACTTCAGGTACGTGTCATTCTTATGTGTGATCCCAAAACAATAACTTTGCCCAACAACATGATTATTTTTATGCGCGTAACACATATTTGCCGTTCCAAAATTTTGAAATGAAATAATAGTCCCTCACAGCCTTCAACTGATACACTTGAATGAGCCCCAATCAAAGGGTGACAAACTATAGATGCCTATTTTTCGTTCCAAAATTTTTGAATGGATAACGCACGGGTTTCTATGATGAATCTTTGATCCTAGTACGCACAAAATTGGTAAATATGGAGGTTTGAATTTAATTGAGGAGTAGAACGAATTGAAAGCCCTTTTTTTGTTCAATCCAGTAATTAAATTTGATTTTAAATCAATTGGGCCTTATTTGATTCAACCAAATTCAAGATCAAAGTCTTCAATTAAATTTTGGCTTAATCCAAAACCCACTAAAGCCCATTGATTTTTACTAATCCCAAACACTTTTGACCCAAACTTCAAGCCCAAGAAAACTTGTAATTTTTAAGGGAGAACTTTCAATTTCACTCTACACTTGGCACATTTTGATTGGTTCATTTTTCTCAAGATAAACTCTCTTTTCACAAGAAAAAAGTTGTCTCTCTCCCATCTTTGTGTGGCCGGTCATAAGGTGAAGATTTTTTTCCTTTTTTTTGCCTTTTGAACCCATCTTTCCCTCCTAGGTTCCCTTACCTTCCTATGTACAAAAATGCCACATTTTTTTTACACAAGAAAAAACACTTTTTCACCTAAAAAGGAATAACTATGCACTTAAAAGCAACAGATTTTTCTCCTTCTTTGGATAGCTATGTGAACCAAAAAGAAGGAGTTACTCTTCTTTTCTTTTTACTTGACTAATTAGACATTACCTTGTTGAGCTTCCACCCTTTCTTGTATACCAAATACAACATTTTTCCACCTAAAAAACACATTTTTTTTTACCTAAAAAAACAACAATTCACTTCGAAAATTAACAATTTTTTTTTACATGAATATGCAAATTTGAAGTCTTCTTTTACTTTGTTAATTGCACATTTTTTCCTTAAGTTCTCACACTTTTCTAAGTGTCAAAACCCCAAAAATTTGAGCCTTTTCTCTTCTCTATGACTGGCCACACCAAGGGAGAATTCCCCCTCACTTGTTTTTGCTTTATTGAAAACTCCACACTTGTACTTTCTTTCGCGCTTATTGCTTTATTGAAAACAAATATCTTCTTCACTTTTTCACCTCAAAAAGCCCCCTTTATCTTCCCCATGTCCAGCCATCTAAAAACATCTAAAAGGTATTCTTTATCTTACCTTTTTTACTTGGTTTGCCACGCCTCTCATTCTTAGCCCCACATTTTTCACCGCAAAAGTTACAACCTTTTCCCTCTCTCTTCCCCATTGCTGGTTATATCCTTTTTCTCCCATTATTTTTCATTTTTTAATCTTTTGGACAACCCATCTCCTCCTATAAAAACCCCCTCTTTTCTAACACAAAACACCAATACAAGTTAAGGCAAAGTAATTCAAAAAGAGATAAATGAGAGAAAGTTTAGAGGGAAAGAAAGAAGTGAGAAAAAAGAGAGAAGAATAGGAGAATTAAGGAGAGAAACACAACAAAAGAAGAAAGAAATATTCAAGAAAAGAAAGAAAAGAGAAAAGAATGAAACCAAAAAAAGGAAGAACTAGTGAGAGTTCTTAATCATTTTCAACCCCTTCTTGTTTTGGTTTTCTAATCTTCAATTAAACCATTCTTTCAACTTTACTATGTCCATAAAAACAATTGGATCTCTGAGGATAATCTCCTCACGTGAGAATTTTCTTTAGCTAAAAAGGTTAGTCAAATCTCTTTTGTTTGTAAAATACATTGTTAACATGATTTATGTGTTCAAACCACCTTGAAAATGGACTAGATTAATTTTGCTCACTTAAAAAATTTCATCTTTAGATACTCACTAGTTTATTAGCATTTATTTTTCACTAGTTATATTTTTTATTTAGTTAGCTACTAGTCATAATGTAGTCCCTCTTTGATAAATATAATTTTGAGTCAATGATAATTTCAAAGTTCTTTCCCTTAGCTTGGTCCTTTAAGTTTTTTATTTTTTGTTTCATGTCTTATGAATTAGATATATTATTTTAAGTTATTATTTACTACATGTAATAGTTAAATCCACTTAGTTTAATCTTCTTTTTTTTTTTCATTTATCTGGTTTAAAGTAACTTAGTTTAACCTATCTAATTCAGTTAGTTTAGTTTCAATCCATCTAATTCAAACCCACACACTTGCACACTTGCACACACATGAACACAGTTAAAGTAATTTCTTTCCTTTAAATACTTATTTTTGCCCACTTATTTTTTACTACACTACTTTAAAGTTGATGTTTGGTGTCACTTTGTATGAATATAAATTGTAAAATATGTGCTTGGCTTTATTATTAGTGTACGATAATAATACTAAAATTAAAATTTCGATTAATTTCCTTGAAACACAAAATGCTAGACTTCAGTCTAGGTAAGAGAGGGAGCTTTAAATCATCACTCTCTTACACCCAAATCTTTCGAGCCTTCGAATTTCCCACTTAGTTAAATGAAAAGGGATTTAACCCCCTTCAAGGTCAAATGGTGACTCTTTACCCGTCATCCTTACTTTGTGCTCGACAAATGACCACTTGTCTAGTATATTAAAAGCGCACCCATCACGGGAGCTTATTTACTACTTATAAAGGTTTTTTATTAGACTTGGTAGATTTTACTCATTGTCATATGCCTACTCATCATAATCCGCACCCACGCCATATCTACCTTCTTTTAGAGGAGTGGCATTGGGTAATGAGTCGGATGCATAGGTCTTAGGTGAAAAAGAACAACACCTATATGTGTTGCTTACCATATAGGTAGGCAAAGGGATTGCATATATATCAACCCAAAAGAAAAAATCCTACTTGAGAATCAACTTTTCATACTATTTTAATTTTCTTTCTAACCAATTTCATATTCTCGAACTTGTTTTCAAAGATTTATAGCATCTCTAAGAATTTCCCACAAAAATTATCTTGTGCTTAACTAATCATCAATCTCTAATAAAAATCTGATTAATAAAGAAGACAGAGTAAAAAAAAAAAAAGAGAAAGATCTAACCAAGATATCAATAATGAGGGCATTTTTTAGAGCATAATGAAGTGATATGCATACTCAGATCATACCCAGTAAAATTGCAAGTCTAATGGACTCACAAACTGCATTTGCTATTGCAAACTAAACCTTTGGATATGGTTTTTTTCTATCTTCATTTAGTTCCTTAATCAATGGCTCAATAACTTCACCATCTAAACCTTGCAAGTTGTAGATAAATAATTAAGAAAACTTTTAACCTACTATATGTTTAATTGTACTGTGAACAAAAATGACACTCAAGTGGAAACTGAAGCCCTATGAAGGGGAAAGTGGTTTTAATTGTGGGGGGGGGGGGGAGAATTCTCTCTATTTTGATGCCAAATCAACATCCATGTTGCAAAAAAAAAAAAAAAGAGTTTAATGGTAAGAAGAGATAAAACTGTTGACGGAATGGTTAAATCGAGCATGTTTTGTAATGTTAGTCGCTTTATTAGGAAAAATCAAGCGCTAAAGACTACTATCGAATATTGGGTAAACCTCAAGGACTAATTTGCATAATAAGCTAAGTTTTTTAACCTCTTAAATGAGGCTAATTATGTATTTTGGCCTTTAAAGATTGACCTGCTTCCTATTTTGATCCTCGAGGATCAAAAATTCTATAAGGGCCAGTGAAGCTTATTTTCACTTACACTTAAGTCCTTCTCGGCCCATGTCCATAAAAATCGATCTTAGGACATTGAGCTGGTTTTTTTTGCCGAGGCGGACAATGTTTTGATCAGAAATTGCCCCTAATACCCCACTCATGTGAAGGACCAAAAATGTTGAATCTCGAAACACTTAGTGTTGCATTTGTTTGCAACAACCTCCATTGTTACATTTATCAGCACCAGAGGGGAAAAGGGAAAAAATCAAATCTTAAGGAGATAAGGGACAATCTCTCCATTTATTCTTTTTCATCTTCAATAAATCCTTAAGGAGATAAGATAGTTTCTCTAATCACCATGTCTTCTTCATCTTCAGTAAGGTCAAACACAAACTTCCCCATTTATTACTATGGTGAGCCAGCCTCCTTGAAGACCTCATGAACTAAGGTGAGTCCGGGCAAAAGATTCCTTGAGTGCAAGAGTTATAAGGTTAGGAAATCAATTGATTCTTTAGGGTTTTGATTTATAAGTTAATGAATCAATTGATATCTCATTTGTCTCTCTCTATTCTTTTCTTGGTTTGGGTTTGGTTGCATGCAAGTATATAGCCATGGGCATTTTTGCTTCTTTGCTTGGCACAACTTTCCTGTAGATGATAGATCCAAAAATGTTATTTTGGAGCGTTCGCGCAAAGTTAGGAAGTTGGAAAGGGAATATACCATCATGAAAAGGGGAGAGAAGTACAATAAGTTAAGATGGTTTGTAGCAAGTGTCTTCATAGGTTTGGTCCTTTGCAATTTGTGTTACTCAGTTACATGGCAAGTTGTTGTTCTACTGTAGAGTAGTAAGTCCTAAGGGCTTGTGGAAGAAAATTTTGATTATGCCCCTCTTAAGATGTTTTGTAATTTTTAATATTGTTGACTTAATGGAATATTTGTTGTGTCAATTACATTTTTCTTATGTTTTTCCCTCTAGTTTTTCCTCTGCATTCTATGCATTGTTTATTTTAACTCATCATGCCATGACATTAAAATAATGAAGCTTCTCAGATAACACTTTCACAATATAACTAAATTTTTCACTGAATCACAATTTAAACTTGTAATAAAGGATGCCATGGCACTTTACCATCAATATCAAATAAAGGATACAAATCAACTAATCATTCCATGGATTTTTCATTCACTTAATAGATGTGCACACAAGTTCATTTGTCACTTTACAAAATATGTGCACTTCACAAAGCATGTTCACACAAATTCATCATCCAACAATGTGCAAAATAAAACAACTTCGAAATTACACTTAAAAAGACTAAATAGTAATAATATACTAATTGGTGTTGTTAAAAAATCCAAAGTAACAATGCATCCTGTTCTTAAACTCCACTGCTTGGATCAACTGCATACTTAACCTTCTTTCTTTGAGATATTCTAGGGAGTTGTGGCATTGATTGGTTAGAACAAGAAGCAGTGTTACCCTTCTTCTTGGGAGATCTTTTAGGAAGTTGTTGAGATGCTTAAGGTGTTGATTGACTTGGTTGGGGGTCTTGAGAGCATGATATCTTTGTTCGCCCTTCAACTATTATTGTGGTGGCCGATGTTAGAGCATCAGTAGTTTGAGCTAAGGCCTAAAAGATCAAAATACAAATCAGTAGATAACATTTAGAGACCTAAATAAGTAATAGGAAAACAAATTGAGCAAAATTAATGACCAATACCTTTGGCATCATCCATCTAACAATTTGTTCCCCCATTTTAGGAGCATAATTTGTGGTGGAGTTGGGTACATTACTTTGAACCTATAGGGAAAAAAAATAGGTCTTACTCATATTTCAAGGACCAAATAAAATATTCAACCTTACATTCAAACCACATTCAATACTTACAGAGAGTGTTTCTCATTGATGATGATTTGCTGGTGTTGATGCAGGTGTTGTAGATGTGCTACCTTGCCTACTGTCTACTTGTCTGGCTTGTTTAGGTTTCCTAGGTTTCTCGGGTTACCTAGCTGGCCTGGTTTTAGGTTCTATGTCAGATGGTGGCTCCAATCACTACTCTTTATCCTTTGTACACGACCTTTTATTATGCCACAATTGGTCACAGTTACCACAAGCCACCTTGAAAGTCTTCTTTAGAATTTTTGGATGAGGAACATCATCTAGTTGTTTCCTCTTTGCTGTTTTGGACCTCCCAACAGTACAGACATTGACAATAAGTGGCATGATGTCACCATGATTCACCTTGGGCCATAGGTCAGGCCCATTGATTGGATTGGTAATTGGTTCATGTGACTTCATGAATGTGGATACCTTATAGCATTCAACCACATACTTTTCTGGCTCATATTTCTTCTTAGCAATTTCTGCCACAACATGGGCACATGGAATTTCATTTAAGTCCTACCTCCTACATATGCAACTACACTCATCTATATTCACAACAAACCTAACACCCCCATGACACATCACTCCAATTGTTGAACCATATGCTAAACTAGGCAAACAACGTGAAGACAACGTCTTGTTCTTGTCCATTTTCTTCTTAATTTTAGGACAAATGGAATCGAAATCTTATTTCCTCATGGAATTCCTTTTGTTAACAAATATGTTCATCAAATTTGTCTTAATTATCTCAATCATGGTCAGCATAGGCTTCTCACTTGCATCCAGAATCACCCATTAAATGTTTCACATAAAGTGTTTAGAAGCATTTCGCATTTTGGGAAGGTGCTAAAGTGTGATTTAAACCATTTTTGAGGAGGCTTGTCTTACAACCACTGGTATATCTTCTGACAGCTCTTATAGATTCTTCATGCACCTTTCAAATTCTTCCACAGATGGTGCTCTAGCAGCAGCTCATAAAGCACCTTTCAAGTCTTTCCAAGGTGGCTTTGTTTAAAATTTTGATGCAAATGCTTGACACAGAATATATGCTCACTTTCATGGAACAAGTCATTGAGTGCTGGGACAAGTCCCTACAACAAGAACAAAGAAATAAACCACAATGAACTAACTTTTTTGAAACAATTAAGTCAATAAATTTGAAACAGCAAACAATATAAAGTTAAGTAAATAGATATGAAACAGAGACCACTATTATAAGGATAATAAAGTAACATTGTTCAAATAGTGGATCACTACATGGGGGAAATAAAGTGAACTAAACTAACATTGTAATGGAGGTGTTCTCAAACAACCATCAAATAAATTTTAAAAAAAAGACAGTAACACTATCAGACAAAGCATATGGCACTACATATGAATTTTAATACACATCATCATTAGTAACACAAACACGCTAAAGGACAAAAAATAAAGTAAACACCTAACAACCATGCATTGATAGAAGCATGATCACCAAAAAAATGAAGTCAATGCCCAAAATATATGAAACAACACTAACGAACACAACTGAAAACGTAACTATAACCCATTCAAAGTCCTAAACCCAAACCCTAACCAAACAACACATAATTTATTGAGAAATTTAGATGAAAGACTTGCAATACTTATGAGAATTGCCATTCTCAGGGTAACGTTGAAAATGGTTCATCTTCCTCTATGTCATACGATAACTGTTGTGTCTTCGTATGTTACCAAAATCATGAGACTGTGCAACACTTGTTCTCACTTTCAGTGACGTGCAGTGATGATTTTGGTTTTTTCCCTTAAATGTTTGGGTCCTGATCTTTAAGAATAGAGGTTTCTGTGTAATGAAGATTTGAGTTACGCAAACAAGTGCAACTGTAACTATTTGGGAATTGAATTTTTTCAAACCTTCACGCGAGTGGGGGTACTGGGGGAAATTTTACCGCCCAAAAAATTGTCCACCTCAGCAAAAAAAAAGTTAGTTAAAAAAGACTTTAAGTGCTAGCAAAAACAAACTTCAGTGCCCTTTGTAGACGTTTTGATCCTCAAAGACCAAAATAGGAAACTGATCCATCCTCAAAGACCAAAATATGTATTTAGCCCCCCCAAATGAAATATTCCTAAGATACAAAGATACATCCGTCAAAGTCCCAAAAACCCTAATTCAATTTTATTTTTCCTTCTATTTATCTCTCCTGCTGGCTTTCTCTCTCTTGAGACACAACTTAACATATATTCCCAGAAATGCGCTGCACAAATCTGTATTGAATCAGAGGTAATCCCAACTGTCTTTTGCTAAGTATTTTGCTTTAATTGAATCAAAACGTTAAAATTTTGTAATGATTGAAGTTGTATGAGATGTTGTTGCATTTGCCTTTGATTTTCTATCTCTATTTTCATTCCAACAGTATATTTATATGCCTTTGGTGAGGATTTTGTGAAATTTGATATGGTTTTTCTTGTTCCTGATGGAAGATAGAATATAAGAAGTGGAGTATTATTATCTATGGGTATGATAAATTTGAGAAATGTCTCTATACAACTATGATTCTAGTTTTTTCTTCAAAATCTTTGGATAACTTGGGCACTTTTTGTTTGATTGGAGTTGATAGAGCCCACAATACCCTCGTCCAATAAGATTTCTACACGTGGAGTCTGGCATCACTAATAGGACACTAACGCGTGTCAAGCTTCTGCAACATGACAAGGCACATGTGGAATGGGCAAATCACATGATCGTCACTGATTACGCCACAGGGAGACAAAAAACTACAAGAGAAAGTGCAAACCTTAAAATGAAACGATAAAAGTTGAAGGAAATAATCTGAGTTTGAAGTAGTGTGAAATAGTTGTGTAAATATAATAGAGAACAACAAGGGTCTGAGAATCCTCCCTAGGTTCGTTGCCTTATTCTAATCTTGATTTAGTTGTTTTTATCTCGATTGCAAGTTTCACATCCCAAACAAATAATCGACAAATATTCAATTAAAGCATATATATAAACCCTAATATAATTGTTACGAAATACTCTTTACTTTCAAGTACACATGACATAACCTATAGATTATCAAGAAAAGCCAATATATCATAATGATAATACCGCAGTAATGGACAAATCTATAAGAAAAATCTACCGAACTCAATCACACCTCAACAACATCACATAGGAAGAGCATGACTAGACTTATATGGGGAAGAAAGATGCAATCACCAGATTAAGGGGAAATCTTCTAATTAGATTAAAAAGTAAATCATAACAATTTTTAATGATAATAAATCCAAACTACAATGAATCAAGTCTAGAAAATAAGAACAACTACACCTAGGGATTTATCTCTTCGCCTTGCTTGGAGATTAGTTGGTCATGGGGCTCGTGCTTGATGGAGTTTTTCCCAGCCTCCGGCCTCTCAAAAAGATGTTTAATTCTAAAACTCTAAGTGGTCTATTTATAATACACAAGGTCCAAGGGTGTTTTAGGGTTTAGAACATCATTAAAAACCCTAATTAGGTCATAGCTCTGAGAAGAAACTTCATGTGCGCGCTGCACCTCTCGTTAGTGGGCGCCTATGCTTTGTCTGATGGTGGGAGAGAGAGTTTCTGGGCGCTGCACCTCTCCTCTTTGGGCCCCTAGGCGCTAAGCAAAAGTGCCTTGTGCATGTTTCTGAGTGCCTAGGCCCTCATTGGTCCAAACCTAGGCACTAGCTGAAAGTCTTCTTCCTCTTTTCGGGCTTCCTTCACTTCAATATTCATTGAGTCTTTGTGCTTTTGAACAATGATAGGTTTTCCTTCTCTTTTGGACTCAAAGTACCTGAAAATGCACCGAAATAAGTCAATGATCCAAGAATATCACTTTAGAGTTATTAACGTATAAAAGTGCAATTAAGACCTAGATCAACTCTAAAATGCTAACAATTAAGTACTGTTGAGATGCATTTTATGGCTCTCATCACAACCCCCAACTAGCTTATTGCTAATCCCTAGCAATTGAAGCGAAAACAAGAGATGAATTCTACGGTAGGAGTCAAAAACAAATTAAAGCAATGCTAGTGTTAAACTAGGAGCAATTCACTTTTTGTCTTAGAAATTGCACATAATACACAACACATAGAATCATTAAATATCACTTAAGTCCAAAAGTAATCCAAACATCAATCTCAAAATCATTATTGACTTTTAATATCCATCTTACCACAATGCATTAATCCGAACACCCGGATTATTTTATGCATGACATTCATGAATACAAGTCTTGGCCTTTAAAAACATAATAAATTATATGACATCAATCACATAAACAAGTTCCATAGGCTTATTTTTCGAATCACTTTCCACTATTGTAGAAAAATCATACTACATTTGATCAATAGGTCTTTAATGAGCTTGTAATGTTAGGCTAAGGTAAAGGTTAAGAAAGAACGGGAATGATTTAACAAGTAAAAGAACTCAATCTCTTAGTTTTAAACACAACCACTTTAAGCACTAGATAACCTTACTTCAACACCAAACTCTTTTAAACATTTTATAAGAGCTTTTCTCTCAATAAGTCACTACTTTTCTTCTCTCTTCTTCTTTCTTTGCCATATTTCATTTTTTCTTTTGTATTTTTGGCATAAGACCATTCACCTCCTCTTTCATTCTTTTCTTTTCCACAACCCCCAACTTATCTCCTTTAATATACTCGGGTTATGGTAGTAAGGTTAAGAAAGAACGGGAATGATTTAACAAGTAAAAGAACTCAATCTCTTAGTTTTAAACACAACCACTTTAAGCACTGGATAACCTTACTTCAACACCCAACTCTTTTAAACATTTTATAAGAGCTTTTCTCTCAATAAGTCACTACTTTTCTTCTCTCTTCTTCTTTCTTTGCCATATTTCGTTTTTTCTTTTGTATTTTTGGCATAAGACCATTCACCTCCTCTTTCATTATTTTCTTTTCCACAACCCTCAACTTATCTCCTTTAATGTACTTGGGTTATGGTAGTAATATATTTTTTTCTCATGTTTCCATCCTTACTCCTCTTAAGTGCTTCTCAACAAATGTGTACAACTAAGTTCTTTTAAAAGAAAAGTAAGGATAAAAATTTTAGGCTCATAAGGGTAAGCAAATGGGTTTTCGAAAGAAACAGAGCTTAAATTCTTTTTCAAGAAAAAGCCTCAAATAGGTGACTAGTGATAGATATAGCAAGGATAAGTTTGAAAGGCTCAAACGGTCCAAAAATGGCCTATATCATATCCTAAGTAATGTGCATTCTAAGTATTCACCTCAAGTGATTATCAAATAAGTTCTAGAGCTTGTCGAGACCACAAAAGTATTCACAAAGCAATCACACATAAAACTTCTCTAGATGCTTGAGACTAATTGTTGTGAGTTTTAAATTACTCGCAAGCGCATTAGTCGTTTGCAATATAGCGTTGTGCAAGTGCGAGGTCGAATCCACAGGGAATTGCGTTGTGAAAATATATTTTTAATCTAAACTAACTTTATCTTAACCTAGTTCCGAATTGTGAATGATATTGCAAAAGAAATATAAACTAAACTAAGTTGATTTAAAAACTAATAATTAAAAACACTAAGGTTTCCGAATCCACCCCACCGAAGTTAAGCATACATGTTCTAAAAATATAGCCTATCAAAACATTCAATGAATCCAACTATAAGACAAAAAACAAAGAATATCCCAACTAAACCAAAAGCACCCAATGTATCCGCTCTTAACAAATCACAAAGGGAATCCAATTTAATCGAAAAGCATTCAATGTATCCATCAGATGAAACACAAAGAAAATCCAACAGACAATTTAAACTCAATCAATTATAAGATTAACTCAAATAATTGACATAACATTTATACTAAAAATTGTCAGATTTGTACAAGCAAATCTGAACTACTACGCCAAACAACGGCGGGGCTTCATCTTCAACCTTAGCTGAAGAATCTAGCCACTCATAACTATAAAACTATAATAAAAAGTGCTAAACATTTAAACTAAAACAACTGAATATAAAGAAATAAATAAACAACTTTACATGGGAGAAATTCCACTCGCTGACGGGCGGCGCTTCCCCTCGTGGTAGCAATGCCTTCGGGATCCACCAGAATGTTGGCGGACGTCCACCGGCAAACACCAAAGTGGCTCAGGAATTGTACACTGAATGATGAAGCCAGATGGTGTTTATATAGGGGAATACCCGGAGCAATGTGGCTTCCAGAAATGATGTGGGATACTGCCCGAGTGCGCTCGATCGCAGTATGTTGCGATCGATCGCAAGTGCGCTCAATCGCGTGTCTGGTGTGCTCGATCGCAAGTGCGCTCGATCGCATGTCTGGTGCGATGCACTGCAAACATTTCGATGTGGGATTGATGACCTTGCGCTCGATCGCAGCATAGTGCGATCGATCGTAATTTCTCTTGAAGCTTCACATCTCCTGAAATGCTTCATTTTCTCCACAATCCTGTAAAAATACACAAAACACGAAAAAAAAAAAACATAAAATAAAGTGAAATACTAATAACTAAGAGCATAACAAATATAAGTTAAGGGTCTAAAATATGCAATATTTAAGACTCATCAAATACCCCCAAACTTATATTTTGCTAGTCCCTTAGCAAAACAAAATAAAAGACTCAATGAAAAACAAAGAACATAAAGATAAAGTCATCACTCATGGTATCCAAAAATTTAAGGAGCACACATCACCATGATATTCATTCATAAGCAAGCTTAAAAAGGTAAATTCATCTTCGCAATGAATAGAAATGTTAAAATCTAATTACTTGCAAAAGGCAGGATAAGACATCACAAGCTTGAATCAGTGTAAGGTGAATTAGCATATAAAAATGAAGCTTCCAAGTAACTCTAATGTGTAAGGTCTCCATGTCTCAAGATTCATCGAATTTCCCATAAAAAAATGAATGAAAAGGCATAGTTTTTTTATTTTTTTTAACAACAATAAGGCACGACTATGTTTAGTTCCCTTAAGCTTTCTAATTGACCCATGTAGCGAGTGTTGAGTCAATGACTCCCAAACCAGATGGTTTTAGGGCATTAGGTGTACAGACACCCCTAAGGACTTACTAACTCGAGTCAAAAAGGCTACGAAATTAAACCGACCTTAATATTACCAAGCAAAATTCCACCTTTTGACGTGAACACTCACTGCTTACTGAGGCAAGAGGTCCAGTTACTCAGCGGAAAGTTGTAGTAATTAATTTTTTTTTCTTTATGCCCAAGTGTTCATCCAACTAGTCATCCAGTTTTAGTTGAGATAAGGAAAAATACACATTAAAATCACGTGTCATACCTCACATAATTTATGCTAATGTGCTCGTGTTAGATTAGATCAAACATGTGAATTCTCAAAATGCCTAAAGTGAGTAACTAAATTTTAAAAATTTATCACCAGATCATGTGTTCAAAATGTTAAGCTCACCAATGACATCACATTACAGAAAATTTTTAGATCAACTAAAATTTCACGATAACATGAACATGCATTTATCTCTATGACGAAAAGACAACAAATTAGGACAAAGTGTGTGATATGTCTCCCATACCCCCAAACTTAAATTACACATTGACCCCAATGTGTGACTAATATAGAAAGAGCTGACCTGAGATATGGAGAACTATCTGGACTGGTATGGCTCATAGCATACCCCCAAACTTGAACTGAAGTACGCTTTGTCCCTGAAAAATAAAAACTGGAAAACAAAAAATACTGGAAACAAACATTAATAATAAAAATGCGAAATAATAAATAAACAAAAGAAAAGATAAGCTGTGGGGTGCCTCCCATGAGCGCTAAGTTTAATGTCTTCAGCCAGACCCATCATTAGTAAACAGGCCCAACTAAGCTCTCCACCATCTGATCAATAAATGGGAATGGAAAATGATCAGGCCTAGTGGTAGCATTCAATTTACGGTAGTCTAGACACTTTCTCCATCTTGACTGCACTCGAGTTGGAACCAACTCGTTGTCTTTATTTACTACCGTAAATTCAGCACGTTTGGGCACGACTGGAATCTGACTCACCCACTTGCTATCAGAGATGGGATAAATGATCCATGCCTCTAACAGCTTAATATCTTTTGCCCTCACAACCTCTTGCATAGCAGGGTTGAGCCTTCTTTGTGGCTCCCTCGATGGCTTGGCATTTTCCTCCAACTGTATCGTGTGTATTACCAACGAGGGGTTGATTCCCTTGACATCCTCAATAGTCCAGCCTATAGCTTCCTTATACTCACTTAAGACGTCTAATAATTTCTCCTCTGGAGCATCACCCAAATCTAAAGCTATAATTATAGGCAAAGAATCTGCTGGACCTAGGAACTTATACTCAAGATTATCTAGTAAAGGCTTAAGTTCCTTCTTGTGAGGTTCAGGTGTTGTGGTTTCCTCCGTCTCACTGATCTTTAGAGGAGCAGACTCCAAAGTAGCATTTTCTTGCTCAAACAACTTATCTAAATCCAAATCGTCTTCAAATTGAGCAAAGCATGCCTCCAAAATGTCCTCAGACTTCCCTTCTTTCTTGGGCGCTTGTAGTCTCTCAGGATAAGGTGCTTTAGGTAAAAACGGCCTAGAGAGATCATTAATAATAGGTGTGGCTGTATATGGCTCAGCATCTCTCTTCTCATTGTTGCCACTTTCTTGCCCTTGGTGTATAGTAGGGTTCTCTTCCACTTGATTGTGCACTTGTCTCCCAGACCTCAATGGGACAATTGATTGCACTTGTTCTTGCTAATGCATAGGAGTTAATAAATTTCCCACCGTAAACTGTTCCTTTAGGTTAGGATCAGTTTGACTGGGGAACGTTCCTTCCTCTCTTTCACCCACGTAACTTGCGATTTGATCAATTTGACTCTCTAGTGTGGCAATCGCTTGGGTGTTTTCTATTGTTGCACTCATCACTTCACTCATAGATTGGCTAGTCGTTTTCATGAAATCATTGAGAGCGTCCTCCAATGACTGTGAAACCGACGCTGGCGCTTGAATGGGAGCTTGGTAAGTGAGTGATGGTGATGGATAAGCTGAGTGACCATAACTTGGAATTGGTGGAGGAAATTTGGGAGGGTATTGATTGTGAGCATGATAAGGGTCTCCTCCCTGATTCCTCAGTTGGTTCTGCATCCATGAAACATTAGAGTGGTCCCACCACCCTGGATTGTATGTTTCAGAGTAAGTTCCATTCGATTGCCAACAACACTCATTGAAAGCATGCATTTGTTCCATGAGATACTCGGCAAAAGCCGGCATTGATGGACAATTCTGTGCTAAATGCAGAGGACTAGCACAGATGGAACAGCTATCAACATTGAATGTGTTGGCAGCATTGAGGGACGGGCTAGTCATTTTAATAAAATCCTTGAGGGCGTCCTCTAAAGACTGTGAAACCGACGCTGGATTCATCCACATTTTTTTTTTAACAAAAA
Source organism: Bretschneidera sinensis (assembly GCA_023935145.1). Lineage (NCBI taxonomy): Eukaryota > Viridiplantae > Streptophyta > Magnoliopsida > Brassicales > Akaniaceae > Bretschneidera > Bretschneidera sinensis. The sequence continues at coordinate 108,964,112 of CM043698.1, forward strand.
AAGATAACTAACTAGTAGAAAAATAAAATCATTTTAGACCAAAAATTTTCACAAACCAAACAATTTTCCGGCAACGGCACCAAAAACTTGTTGTGAGTTTTAAATTACTCGCAAGCGCACGAGTCGTTTGCAATATAGCGTTGTGCAAGTGCGAGGTCGAATCCACAGGGAATTGCGTTGTGAAAATATATTTTTAATCTAAACTAACTTTATCTTAACCTAGTTCCGAATTGTGAATGATATTGCAAAAGAAATATAAACTAAACTAAGTTGATTTAAAAACTAATAATTAAAAATACTAAGGTTTCAGAATCCACCCCACCGAAGTTAAGCATACATGTTCTAAAAATATAGCCTATCAAAACATTCAATGAATCCAACTATAAGACAAAAAACAAAGAATATCCCAACTAAACCAAAAGCACCCAATGTATCCGCTCTTAACAAATCACAAAGGGAATCCAATTTAATCGAAAAGCATTCAATGTATCCATCAGATGAAACACAAAGAAAATCCAACAGACAATTTAAACTCAATCAATTATAAGATTAACTCAAATAATTGACAGAACATTTATACTAAAAATTGTCAGATTTGTACAAGCAAATCTGAACTACTATGCTAAACAACGGCGGGGCTTCATCTTCAACCTTAGCTGAAGAGTCTAGCCACTCATAACTATAAAACTATAATAAAAAGTGCTAAACATTTAAACTAAAACAACTAAATATAAAGAAATAAATAAACAACTTTACATGGGAGAAATTCCACTCGCTGACGGGCGGCGCTTCCCCTCGTGGTAGCAATGCCTTTGGGATCCACCAGAATGTTGGCGGACGTCCACCGGTAAACACCAAAGTGGCTCAGGAATTGTACACTGAATGATGAAGCCAGATGGTGTTTATATAGGGGAAGACCCGGAGCAATGTGGCTTGCAGAAACGATGTGGGATATTGCCCGAGTGCGCTCGATCGCAGTATGTTACGATCGATCGCAGGTGCACTCGATCGCATGTCTGGTGCGATGCACTGCAAACATTTCGATGTGGGATTGATGACCTTGCGCTCGATCGCAGCATAGTGCGATCGATCGCAATTTCTCTTGAAGCTTCACATCTCCTGAAATGCTTCATTTTCTCCACAATCCTGTAAAAATACACAAAACACAAAAAAAAACATAAAATAAAGTGAAATACTAATAACTAAGAGCATAACAAATATAAGTTAAGGGTCTAAAATATGCAATATTTAAGACTCATCACTAATCATGCAATCTTACCACCAACTAGAGTCTCAAACCAAATGAAGATTGATATTTAAATTATTCTCAAACTGAAACAAAATTTAACTTCTTCTAAATGCTGTATGCTATCTCAATTAAGTTTATATCATTGACATGTGAATTAACTCCAAGGCTAACACAAAGCATGCTAAAAATAAACAAGAAGGGAAAATGACACCAAGCAGTTCAATGGAAAAAGAAAAAAAATATATGGAAATAAAGAATATGGAAACAAATAGATGCGTTTCCTCCACCCGCAACTTAAAAATTGCATTAACCTCAATGTAAAAGAAAGAGTAAAGGAAACTCCCTTTGTAGCCAAAGGTGCACAGAAGTCAAAAATTGTGCTCCACCATTTGAACTGCTTCGTATATTTATCCCTAAAAAAATACTAAGTTAATACTGGAAAACAGAAAGAAAAAAAAATACGAACAATAAACAAGAAAAAGAAATATGAAAACAATAAAAGTAAAAGAATATGTTGTGGGGTGCCTCCCATGAGCGCTAAGTTTTACGTCTTCAGCCAGACACTCTTATTCCCTCCTAGACAAACATGAGCTGAATGCACCAGTAACTGATTCACTGTCAAATTGGGTGCTTGTATGCTTTGAAGAGGCCTCAAGGATGACATCAATAGCATCTCCAGATTTGGGCTCAATATATGCTCTTGTGAACCCATGGGTATGGATTGACTCCAATGGATTAAGGTGATGGACCTTTTCCATGGGTGAGTCAATCATATATAATTGGTGGTTCTCGCCCATATCCTCTGATTTGTTCGGTGTTGGGATGTGTAATGACTTACCACTAAGTGTCACAATGGCATTCACCTCCTTCAAATTATTTTGCACCAAATGTTATCCATGGTGTGTGGACTGAGCTTGGGAAGGGAACTTACCTCGCTCATTCACACTCAAGGAGCTCATCAACTTGGACACTTGGCTCTTTAAATCCTTATGTTCTTCAACAACCTGCGTAATTAAAGATTCAAGTTTTTTATTAGTCTTTTCTAGTGTCTCAATAAAAGCATGCAAAGTTTCTTCTAAAGGACTCCTAGAAGGTGCAGGTGCATGATATTGTGCAGGATATGATCTAGGGGGTTGTGTAGGCGGCTGGTTTTCAGATTTCCAGCTAAGATTGGGGTGATTTCGCCACTCCGGATTATAGGTATCAGAGAAGGGTGAAAAAAGCTTCTTGTACATACCTAAGGCATTACATTGTTCCTCATACATCCCTCTCATCTCCGCAAATGTGGGACACTCTTGGGAGAGATAATCTACCCCGCCACACACAAAACATGGTTCAAAAGACCTTGCATGATTAACTACGTGTGTTTGCTGTAAGCTCTTAGTCTTTAACACATCTAATTCCCTAGTGAGCATCTCGACCTTAGCCTTTAGGTTATCCTTTTCCCTAAGATGGTAAATTCCACCACCATTTGGGTTCCCTATAGGTCATGACCTATTTGTGCTTTCAGTAGCACTAGGTCCAGTCCAACTGTGAGCTTTTTCAGCAAGCTCATTGAGGTACTCTATGGCCTAAACAGGATATTTTTCTAAAAACTCACCATTACACATCATCTCTACAAATTGGCGCTCCCTATATATAAGTCCCTCATAAAAATAGCTCACTAAGCACCAATTCTCATACCCATGGTGAGGGCACATACTCAACAACTCCTTAAATCTCTCCCAAGACTGATACAAAGTCTCACTATCCTTTTGTACAAAGGTGTACATTTGCCTTTTTAAAGCATTGGTCTTATGTTGGGGGAAGTATTTATTAAAGAAAATCCGAGTCATCTCAGTCTACAACCCAATAGATTGTGGTCTCAATGAGTATAGCCAACTCTTAGCTTTATCCTTTAAAGCAAAAGGAAAGAACTTAAGTCTCACAATGTCAGCAATTGTATCTTGACTATGAAAAGTCGCAACTACTTCCTCAAACTCTCTAATGTGCACATATGGGTTTTCACTTTCTAAGCCATGAAAAGTAGGGAGTAATTGTATCATCCCTGTTTTAAAATCTAAATGGCGAGTATTGGCTGGAAACATGATGCATGATGGTGTGGCTGTTCGTGTAGGGTGGAGGAATCCTGAAGGGTCCTAGGGGGTTGATCTTCGTGTTCACTCATCTCTTCGAGACTAGATGGATTGTCAAATAAAGGATTTAGAAAAGAATTTAATTCTGACTCTAACACGGACCTACAAGCAAATCTACCCAAAGTGTCTCTATATCGGGGCATACAAGATCACAAAATAATAATAAAAATATAAAAAGAAAGAATAAAATAAAATAGAAAATTAATGCAGCAAGCTAAAAGAAGGAACTAAGTTACCGCCTTTACAAACTGCTGAAAAGAAAAACTATCTATTATTCTTCTACCGTCTTGTCTCAAGGTTGACAATCTTCCTTGTACTTAAGTACATCTCCCCGGCAATGGCACCAAAATTTGATTAAGCCCAAAGTATAACGCGATAGTTGTAGCACGACTTTGGGGTGTCAATTCCACAGGGAGACAAGCAAACTACAAGATAAAGTGTAAACCTTAAAACGAAACGATAAAAGTTAAAAGAAAGAATCTGAGTTTGAAGTAGTGTGAAATAGTTGTGTAAAGAAAATAGAGAAGAACAAGGGTTTGAGAATCCTCCCTAGGTTCGTTGCCTTATTTTAATCTTGATTCAGTTGTTTTTATCTCGATTGCAAGTTTCACATCCCAAACAAACAATCGACAAATATTCACTTAAAGCACATATATAAACCCTAATGTAATTGTTATGAAATACTCTTTGCTTTCAAGCACACATGACCTAACTTATAGATTATCAAGAAACGCCAATATATCATAATGAAAATATTGCAGTAATGGACAAATCTATAAGAAAAATCTACCGAACTCAATCACACCTCAACAACATCACATAAGAAGAGCATGACTAGACTTATATGGGGGAGAAATATGCAATCACCGGATTAAGGGGAAATCTTCTAATTAGATTAAAAAGTAAATCATAACAATGTTTAATGATAATAAATCCAAACTACAATGAATCAAGACTAGAAAATAAGAACAACTACACCTAGGGATTCATCCCTTCGCCTTGCTTGGAGATTAGTTAGCCCTGGGGCTTGTGCTTGATGAAGTTTTTCCCGGCCTCCAACCTCTTAAAAAGATGTTTAATTCTAAAACCCTAAGTGGTCTATTTATAATACACAAGGTCCAAGGGTGTTTTAGGGTTTAGAACATCATTAAAAACCCTAATTAGGTCATAGCTCTGAGAAGAAACTTCGTGTGCGCGCTGCACCTCTCGTTAGTGGGCGCCTAGGCTTTATCTAATGGTGGGAGAGAGAGCTTCTAGGCACTGTACCTCTCCTCTTTGGGTGCCTAGGTGCTAGGCAAAAGTGGCTTGTGCATGTTTCTGGGTGCCTAAGCCCTCACTGGTCCAAGCCTAGGCGCTAGCTGAAAGTTTTCTTCCTCTTTTCGGGCTTCCTTCACTTCAATATTCATTGAGTCTTTGTGCTTTCGAACAATGATAGCTTTTCTTTCTCTTTTGGACTCAAAGTACCTGAAAATGCACCGAAATAAGTCAATGATCCAAGAATATCACTTTAGAGTTATTAACGTATAAAAGTGCAATTAAGACCTAGATCAACTCTAAAATGCTAACAATTAAGCATTGTTGAGATGCATTTTATGGCTCTTATCAGCCATGTTAAAGCGCGATTAGCGGGCCTAACCCCCTTTGAAACACGCGACCCTCTAAGACACGCGACTCTCTGAGCACGCAACTGAGACTAACTCCAAAAGCTCGGGATCACAAAGGTAAGGCCATCCCGCCTCCACGTGGGCGACCCCCACTCAGAATACTATAAATAGTCTAAGGTATGTAAGTTCAAGACACGACTCTTTCATTTAACAAACACACAAGAAACAATCTACGCTAATCTACTTTAAAATTAATCCTCGGCCTTTCTTAGACCCTCATCCTAACTAGAGCATCGGAGCCCCCTCGGAGGTCTATCTACCCCTCTTTCCGAGGGTCCCCTATTTCACCCCTGTCCACTTGTGCAGATCCTAAGAAGTCAACCTTGGATCCCTAAAAGTCAATGCTGGGTCAGCAATATCCTTTCGGCATCAACAGATTAGCGCCGTCTGTGGGAAATTATAATCTCTCGCTAAATAATAAAAGCAAAGAAATATAAAAGAGCTTATCTGTTACAATACCGCCCAGAAACACCACCAAAAAGACCACCAAGGGAGTCCCAACGGCGTGCTCTGCCCCTATTCGAGGCAACGCCCAGAGTCAGCAATCCAGGTCAAGATTCTCTGTAATCCCTGAATGAGCAACCCCGGGGTCAAGCAGACGGCCTCCTGTCAGAGAACAACATCCTTGCCACTCCGGAACTAACTCCCCCGACTCCGAAAGAGCAGTCGCGTATCCTCAGACTGCCCCAGTAACTCAGGCTCAGTTCCGAGAGCTCTCTCAAATGATAGCTGACTTGGCAGCCCAAGTCCGAGGTAGGGGTCGACAACCCTCCCCTCTTCCTCACCAAGCTCTTGGACAAGCAGAATCCTCTAGAAGCGAAGATCCGGATTACAGTCGTTTTACCGCCGAGCCTTCATTGCCCTACGGTCGATCTAAAGAAAGTTCCTCCTCTAAAAACAACCCAAACCTAGACAGATGGATCGAAGAAATGGAAGAAAAAATTGATAAAGCTCTCAAGCATAGAAGTCACAGTATCTTGGATGAATTTAGTGTCCAAGACCCGTTCATGGAGGACGTCCTCGAAACCCCGCTCCTTTACAACTTCAGAATGCTGCAAATCAAAATGTATGATGATTTGACAGACCCACTGGACTATCTACAACATTACAAGATAACCATGACGCTACATCGACATTCCAACCCGATCATGTGTCGCGCCTTCCCCCTAAAACTTAAGAAAGTTGCGAGTACGTGGTATTCGCGTTTGAAGCCAAAAAGTATTGGCAACTTTAGAGAACTCAGTTATGTCTTTACTTCTCACTTTCTCAACAGTAAGGAGCCGAATAAGACCTCAGAGAGCCTGTTCTATATTGTCTAACACCAGGGAGAGAGACTTCAAGCTTACATATCCAGGTTCAATACAGCTATATGGGAGATCTCAGACCTCAACCCGAACTTTCAGATGCTAGCATTCAAGAACGAGCTAAGATCCGAGATCTTCAGTTCCAAGCTCACCAAGCACCCACCCAAAGACATGAACGAGGTCCTGGCCTGAGCTGAGAAGTATATGTTGGCGAAAGACGATCAAGCCTTTAGGAGAGAAAGAGAAGGAGAAACAGAGAAGAAGAGGAAAGACCTTAACCCTCAGAGAGGAGTGGCCAAAAGGCCTCACCAAGAAAGTAGGTATAAGCCCCATCCTCGGCTCGATAGCTTCACCCCTCTCAATACATCTAGGACCAACGTACTGATGCAGCTTCAAGACAGGTCAGTCTTTCAGTTGCAGTCCAAGACCCCGCACCTCGGCGGGGACATGAAAAAGTGGTGCTGATTCCACAGGAACTATGAGCACGATACCGAGGAGTGCCATAGTCTGAAGATGCAAATTGAAGCCCTCATCAGCCGGGAGCACCTGAAGGAGTTCACGGGGTCTCAAAAAAGGGAAGTGCCCACCCAGCCAAGAGAGGATTTTGGATGCCCCCATCCTCCGCAGCAAGAGCGATAGGACCCTCGAAGAGACCCCAGGCCTAGGCAGGAAGGGCCCAATCAGAGAAGCCAAGAGGTGGCGACTACCACAAGGATCATCTAGAAGATTTACGGAGGCTTAGCGGTCGAAAGTAGCTTGGGACAGAGCAGTAAAGCGTATGCCAGAACAGTGGCCTCTATGAGCGGTCCCAACAAGCGAAGAAAGTCAAGTCTAGTAATCTTCTTCATGGATGACGACTTGGAAGGAGTACAAACTCCATATGACAACGCGGTGGTAGTCTCTCTCCTGGTGGCCAACCACAAGGTAAGGCGTATACTAGTTGACAACAATAGCTCGGCAGACATCCTGTTCTATGATGCTTTCCAGCGAATGAAGTTGAAGGACGAATTGCTAGAGCCGGCCCCGGTCCGTCTCTACAGTTTCAGTGAAACCCCTGTGTTCATAGAAGGGAGTATAGTCCTCCTCGTTACCCTAGGAACAGTACTGCGAACGACCACCGTTCAAACCGCCTTCCCGGTGGTCAAGCAGCCATCCTCTTATAACATGATCCTCGGCCGGCCCACCCTCAATAAGCTAAAGGAAGTTGTCTCCACGTTTCATTTAAAATTCAAGTTTCCTACCAACGAAGGAGTATGAGTGGTCAGAGGAGATCAGAGAACCTCCCAATCTTGCTACTTGAACTCCATCAAAGAAGGAAAGAAGACCGAAGCCTTGCCTCTCGAGGTGGAAGACCTCAAAGACGAGGTAAAGACTCCTAGGGGATGACCCGTGGAAGAACTAACTCCAGTCCCCCTCAGAAAGAACCCTTCTCAGACTATTCAGATCTGGTCCAATCTTCCAAAAAGCCACCAGGAGACACTCCTCTCCCTCCTCAAAAAGATCCAAGACCTATTCGCCTGGTCTTCATTAGATATGCCCGAAATCAACCCTGAAACTATCGAGCACCGTTTGAACATAGATCCAAAGCACAAGCCTGTCATTCAGAAGAAGAGAACTTTTGCCTCGGAGCAGCAGGTTGCCATCAAGACCGAAGTGGACAAGTTGCTTGAGGCCAGCTTCATCCGAGAAGTGAAGTACCCTGACTGGGTGTCCAACGTGGTGATGGTCCAGAAGGCCAGCGGCAAGTGACAAATCTACATCGACTTCACCAATCAGAACAAAACTTGTCCTAAAGACAGTTTTCCCCTGCCTCGGATCGGCCAACTAGTGGACGCTACCTCGGGGCATGAACTCCTCTCCTTTATGGATGCATATTTCAGCTACAACCAGATCCTTATAAATGAGCCTAACCAAGACAAGACTGTCTTCGTCACCAATCAGGGGATGTACTGTTACAAAGTCATGCTCTTTGGGCTCAAAAACGCTAGCGCAACCTATCAAAGATTGGTGAGCAAGATCTTTAGGGAACAGATCGGGCGAAACATGGAAGTCTACGTAGACGACATGTTAGTCAAAAGCACTGAGGCACGAAACCACGGCTCCGACTTGGAAGTGGTATTTAAGGTACTATGCAGACATAAGATAAGGTTAAACCTGACAAAGTGTGCATTCAAAGTAACAGGGGGAAAGTTCTTGGGCTTCATGGTTACTCAGAGAGGGATAGAAGCTAACTCAGAAAAAATAAAAGTCATCCTTGATATGGCCCCTCCTAAGACCGTGAAAGAAGTACAACGGCTCATGGGACGAATAGCAGCCCTGAACCAGTTCATGTCCAAGTCTGTGGAAAGATGCCTCCCCTTCTTCAAAGCCATCAGAAAGGCCAAAGGTTTTGCCTGGACAGAGGAATGTCAGGAAGCATTTGAAGAACTGAAGAAGTATCTAAGCTCACCCTCGCCCTTAACTAAGCTGCTCCCAAATGAAGAACTATTCTTGTACCTATCGGCTGGGCAAAACATCGTGGCTTCCATCGTAATCCGAGAAAATGAGGGAATTCAAAAGCCCATCTATTGCGTCAGCAAGATCCTCCACGAAGTAGAGGTGAGGTATCCTCCGATAAAGAAGGTAGTTTTTGCCCTCATAGTAGCTGCAAGGAAACTTCGGCCATATTTTCAAGCGCACACTATCATCCTCCTGACTGACCAGCCCTTGAGACAAGTTCTGTATAACCCGGATGTTTCCGAAAGAATGGTCAAATGGTTAGTAGAGCTCGGGGAGTTTGATATTCGGTACTGCTCTCACAAAACGATCAAGGGCTAGGTCCTTGCCTACTTTATTGTTGAAACAACTCTCCCTATAGATCCAAACAAAGGGACAGGGTCAGTGTCGAACGAGCTGCCTCCGAGATGGACCCTTCATATAGACAGATCCTCGAACACAGCAGGAAGCGGAGCAGGTCTCATCCTCTGCAACCTGGACGGCTTCGTAGTTGAGTATGCCTTGAGATTTGAATTCAAAACCTCCAATAGCAAGGCAGAGTACGAAGCCCTGCTTGCAGGCTTGAGATTGGCAAAGACACTGGCCGCCGAGGTTCTGGATGTGTACAGTGACTCACAGCTGGTGGTAAGTCAAGTAATGGGAGAATTTGAGGCTCGAGGAGAAAAAATCACCTGATACCTTAAAAAGACAAATGAGCTCGCTGCTAAGTTCAAAACGTTCCAAATAACTCAAGTCCCACGAACGGAGAACTCAAAAGCAGACTCCTTAGCCTGGTTAGCCTCGTCCCGGCACCTCGAGCCAACTCAGGCTATGTACCTAGAGACCCTCTCCGTCCCAAGCATAGACAAAACTCCAATCCTACCAATGATGGAGGGAGAGACATGGATGGACCCGATCCTCAGGTACTTAAAAAGTGAGGAAGTCCCCGAGCGGAAGAACGAAGCAAGAAAGCTAATATCCCATGCATCTTGGTATACAGTCATAGATGGACAACTATATAAAAGGGCTTTGACAATGCCCTATTTAAGGTGCCTCAACTCGGTCGAAGCTGACTACACTCTCCAAGAAGTCCACGAGGGGATATACGGAAATCACTTGGGGGCTCAGGCCTTAGCCTTCAAAGTGACAAGGTTATTACTAGCCCGGAATGAAGGAAGACACTGTGGATCTGGTCAGGAAATGAAAAAGCTACCAGCAGTACTCTCCTATATCGCACTAACCGGCCAACTTTCTCACTTTAATCACCAGTCCTCTCCCTTTCGCTATGTGGGGAATGGACATACTTGGCCCATTCGTCGTAACCTCCGGGCAAAGAAAGCACCTCATCGTTGCTCTAATCCTAACTTGATTTAGTTGTTTTTATCTCGATTGCTAGTTTTATATCCCAAACAGGCAATCGGCATATATTTAATTAAAGCGCAATTATAAATCCTAATGTAATTGTTATGAATTATTCTCTACTTTTAAGCACACATGACCCAACTTATAAATTATCAAAAGACGACGATATATCTAACGACAATACCACAGTAATGGACAAATCTATAAAAGAGGTCTACCGGACCCAATCACATCCAAATAGATACACATAAGAAAAGCATGACTGAACTTATATGAAAAGGAAGCATGCAATCACCGGACTAATAAAATAATATACTAATTAAATTAAAGAATAAAACATAAAAATGTTTGATAAAAATAATACCAACTACAACTGAATCAAATAAAGGAAAATAAGAACAACTACACCTAGGGATTCATCCTTTTGCCTTGCTTGGAGATTAGCTGGCCATAGAGCTCATGCCTTATTGAGTTGCCTCCAGCCTCTCAACGATCATCCTTAGCTTGCCCTCCAAATTTTATACTTCGGATTCCTCTTAAAGGCCCTCTGGATTTACTCCTAAAGGCCCTCTAGAGTCACTCTCTAATGATCTCAGAAGATGATCTTAGAAGAGCTCCGATTGGTTCCTTCTTTCAACTGAGCAGAGTGGGTCTTTATATAGGCAAACTCCCGGAATGCTATGTGTTACCTAGCCGATGTGGGATACTGTCCGGGTGCACTCGATCGCAGCCCGAGTGCGATCGATCACACATGCGCTCGATCGCGGCTTGTGCGCTCGATCGCATATGCACTGCAGAGTACCTTGCTCGATGTGGGATGTGCGCTCGATTGCACTGCTTGTGCGCCCGATCGCAATTCAGGCAGCAGTCCATCTTGTCCTTCCAGAAGCATGGGATCTTGGTCTTTTAAGCAACAATCACTTCTTTTTCTCTTTTAAACTTAAAGTACCTGAAAATTACACTGAAATAAGTTAGTGGTCCAATAATATTACTTTAGAGTTATTAACATATAAAAGCACAATAAAGACCGAGATCAATCCTAAAATACTAACAATTAACCACTGTTGAAAGGCATTTTATGACTCTTGTCACAACCCCCAACTAGCTTATTGCTAGTTCCTAGCAATTCAAGCGAAATTAAGAGATGAATTCAATGGTGGGAATCAAAGTAAATGAAAAGAAATATTAGTGTTAACCAAGAGTAATTCACATTTTGTCTTAAAAAATTGCACATAACACACGGCACAAAAAATCATTAAATTTCACTCAAATCCAAAAGTAATTCAAACATCAATCTTAAAATCGTTATTGACTCTTAACATCCATATTACCACAATCCATTAATCCAAACACCCGGATGATTTTATGCATAACATTTATGAATACAAGTCTTGGCCTCTAAAAACATAATAATTTGCGTTACATCAATCACAAAAACAAGCTCCATATGCTTACATTTCAAACCACTCTCCACTATTGTAGAAAAGTCACACTACATTGGATCAATAGGTCTTTAATAAGCTTGTAACATTAGGCTAAGGTAAAGGTTAAGAAGGAACGGGAAGGATTCAACAAGTAAAAGAACTCAATCTCTTAGCTTTAAACACAATCACTTTAAGCACTTGATAACATTTACTTCCACACCCAACTCTTTCAACCATTTTTCGAGCATTTCTTTCAACAAATCCCCATTTTTTCTTTTCTTTTTCTTTCTTTGCCATAATTCATTTTTTTTTTTTATTTTGGCACATAACCATTCACCTTCTTTTTCATCATTTTTTTTATCTTTTCCACAACCCATAACTTATCTCCTTTAATGTACTTGGGTTGTGGTAGTGATATTTTTTCATATTTTCACCCTTACTTCTTTTAAGTGCTTCTCACAACATGTGTATAACTAAGTTCTTTTAAAATAAAGGTAAGGATAAAATATTTTTTTTTGCTCATAAAGGTAAGTAAATGGTTTATCCAAAGAAACAAGGCTCAATTTTTCTTTTCAAGAAAAATGCTCAAATAGGTGACTAGTGATAAATATAGCAATGGTAGGTTTGAAAGGCTCAAACGGTTTAAAAATGACCTATATCATATCCTAAGTAGTTTGCATTCTAGGAATTCGCCTCAAGTGGTTATCAAGTAAGTTCTAGATCTTGTCAAGACCGCAAAAGTATTCATAAAACAATCAAACATAAAATTTCTCTAAATGTTTAAGACTAATCATATAATCTTACCACAAACTAGAGTCTCTAACCAAATGAAGATTGATTTTTAAATTAATTTCAAACAGACACAAAATTTAACTCATTCTAAATGCTATCTGCTATCTCAATTAAGTTTATATCATTGACATGTGAATTGACTCTAAAGCTAACACAAAGCATGCTAAACACACACCAAGATGACACCAAGCAGTTCAACAGTTCAATGGTATGGTATGCAATAAGAAATGTGTTTCCTCCACCCCCAACTGAAGATAAACATTGTCCTCAATGTAAAAGCAAAAATTAAGGAAACTCCCTTTTTATCCAAAGGTGCGTGGAGCTGAAAATCATGCACAACCAATTGAACCTCATGCTCAACTTCTTGTTGAAAGTCCGATCTACAACATAGAACAAACAAGAAAGAAAGCAACTGCGGTGTACCACCGTGTGTTAGCACACTAAAAATTTAAAATGGACTCAATAATAAAATAAAATAAAAACGAAACAATCAAAACAAAAGAAATAAAAATAAAAGTAAATACGTACCTGTGTTGTGTGGTCAAGATGCGTAGACCGGATCCATAAGCGGAATGTCTTCCACTTCCGAATCTTGTCTATCGACTAAGATATTAAGTCGTTGACCACTGACTTTGAAAATTCGACAATCCCTAGTATCTTCAATTTCTACCGCCCAATTGTCAAAAACAGTTTTCACTACAAAAGGGTCGGTCCACCTCGACCGAAGTTTTCCAGGATGCTTATGGAGTCTAGATTCGTATAAGAACACCCGATCATTAGGTTTAAACGTTTTTCTCAAAATATTTTTATCATGGAATATTTTCATTTTAGACTTATAGATTCTAGAGCTCTCATAAGCATCGTTTCTTAATTCCTCCAACTCGGTCAATTGATATTTTCGAAGCTTATCTGCTTCTCCTATATCAAAATTAAAAGATTTAATTGCCTAATATGCTCGATGCTTGAGCTCTACAGGTAAATGGCAAGGCTTTCCATAAATAAGCCGATAAGGTGACATACCTAAGGGAGTTTTAAAAACTGTATGGTAGGCCCAAAGCGCATCAACTAGTCTCAAAGACCAATCCTTGCGATCCGGGTTAACCGTTTTTTCTAGAATTTGTTTAATCTCCCTATTAGCAAGCTCTACTTGCCCACTAGTCTGAGGATGATAAGCAATAGAAATTTTATGTAACACCCCGTATTTTTGCATCAAAGCTTCAAAAGAACGGTTGCAAAAATGTGTTACTTGATCACTAATTATAGCACGTGGTGTACCAAATCAAGATAACACATTTTCCTTAAGAAATTTAATGACTGTTTTATTATCATTGCTTCGGTAAGCTATTGCCTCTACCCACTTAGATACATAATCTATTGCCACAATGATATATAGGTATCCAAAAGAATGAGGAAAGGGTCCCATAAAATCGATGCCCCAACAATCAAAGATTTCAATTATTAAAATGGGGTTTAAGGGCATCATATTTCGACGAGATACAACTCCTAACTTTTGACACCTTTCGCATGAGCGACAGTAGGTGTTTGCATCCTTAAACAAGGTAGGCCAATAAAATCCACACTGCAAAATTTTTGCAGCGGTTTTTTTCATTGAAAAGTGGCCTCCACAAGGTAGAGAATGACAAAATTCTAAGACACTTGCAATCTCTTCATTAGGGATGCAACGTCTTAGAATTTGGTCTGGGCAGTACTTGAAAAGATAGAGATCATCCCAATAAAAATTACGTACCTCATATAAAAATTTCCTCTTGTCTTGAGCGCTCCAATCCACAGGTATCTCACCTGTAACCAAGTAATTCACAATGTGAGCAAACCATGGTAAGACAGTAACAGCAAGTAAATGCTCATCGGGAAAGTCATCTTTGATCGGCATGTTATCAAACGTGTCCTCAAATGTGAGCCTTGAAAGATGGTCAGCTACTACATTCTCTACTCCTTTCTTGTCTTTGATGGTGATATCGAAATCTTGGAGGAGTATGATCCATTGGATTAGGCGTGCCTTAGCATCCTTCTTTGTAAGAAGATACTTAAGGGCTGCATGATCTGTAAAAATAAGGATAGGAGAACCAATTAAATATGCACGAAATTTATCCAAAGCAAATACTACAGCTAGCAATTCTTTTTCAGTTGTGGAGTAATTCATTTGAGCACTATTTAAAGTCTTACTAGCATAGTAAATTACAAACGGTTTTCCTTCTCTTTGTTGTCCAAGAACAGCACCTACAGCGTAGTCACTAGCATCACACATGATTTCAAAGGGTAAATTCCAATCAGGTGACTGCATTATAGGTGTTGAAGTAAGCTTGCCAATCAGAATTTTAAAGGCCTCTTGACAAGCTGGAGTCCACTTAAATGGGGCATCTTTAATTAGGAGGGCACATAATGGTCTAGATATGTTGAAATTTTTTTGTATAAACCTCCTATAAAAACCAGCATGACCAAGGAACGATCTCACATCCTTTATTGTCTTAGGTGTAGGCAGTTTAGAGATTAATTCAATTTTAGGTTGATCGACCTATATTCCTTTAGAAGAGACAATATGCCCTAAGACAATGCCGGATGGTACCATAAAATGACATTTTTCCCAGTTTAAGACCAATTCTTTTTCCTCACAACGAATTAAAACTCTTTCCAAATTCATTAAGCATGCATCAAATGAAGATCCAAAAACAGTTAGGTCATCCATAAAAATCTCCATGCAATTTTCAACCATATCACTAAAAACACTCATCATGCAACGTTAAAAAGTGGCAGGGGCATTACATAATCTAAATGGCATTCTACGAAAAGCATAAGTGCCAAAAGGACAAGTGAAAGTGGTTTTATCCTGGTCTTCTAATGCAATTTCTATTTGATAATAGCCAGAATAACCATCTAAGTAACAGTAAAAAGGATGACCAGCTATACGCTCAAGAATTTGATCAATAAAAGGAAGTGAGAAATGGTCTTTCTGAGTGGCAGCATTTAATTTTCTGTAATCAATGCACATACGCCACCCGGTCACAAGTTTAGTAGGGACTAACTCTCCTAGGACATTCATTACCACAATGACTCCAGACTTTTTGGGAACGACTTGTGTAGGACTTACCCATTTACTATCAGCTATGGGATATATAATACTCGCATCTAACAGTTTCAACACTTCATTTTTCACTACTTCTTTCATAGTGGGGTTAAGTCTACGTTGAGGGTCTCTACGAGGACTGGTTCCTTCATCCAAATTTATTTTATGGGAGCAGATCAGAGGACTAATTTCCTTCAAATCAGCCATGCTCCATCCTAAGGCTGATTTATGTGCAATTAAGGTCTGAATCAGTTTCTCATATTGGGTCTCAGATAATTCAGAAGAAATAATAACAGGAAAAGTATCACCTGGACTGAGAAATGCATGCTTTAAACCCTCAGATGAAATAATTAGGTAGGACAGCTCGGATCTTTGTATTTTGGGGGAATTCTTTCCTCAATTAAGGCACTAACTTGCTCAGTTAGGAATGCAGTTTTCTCGACATGGTGTCTCCTCTTGATTGTGCATAAATCCTTGAGAACTTTTGCATAGGTAGGCACTTGTTTAATCACATGCAAAAGAAGAAAATTGAGTTTCACTTGCCTTAAGTTCTCTAGGATTTCATTGTTTAAGTCCAGATTTTTCTTGTTTGACTTTAAGACTTGAGGGTATGGTGCCTTAACAGGACTTTTGATCACTTCAGGGTCTTTGGTCAATTCAGTATTACTACTAGTTTGACCCTTTTCCACATCCTCGGATACATTCATTGGTGGGATGTGTAGTGACTTACCACTTCGGGTCACAATGGCATTCACATCTTTCAGGTTTTCTTGTGTCATATGTTGACCGTGAGGTATGAGCTGAGTTTGGGAAGGGAACTTACCTCGCTCAGTCATACTTGAGGAGCTCATTAACTTAGACACTTGGCTCCTAGTTTCTCTATTCTCTTCCATCACCTGTGTAAATAATACCTCAAACCTTTGGTTTGTCTTACCTTGTGCCTCTATAAAGGCCTGTAAGGTGTCTTCTAAGGAGTTCCTAGAGGATGAGGGTGCATGATAAGGTGCAGGGGATGATCTAGGGGGCTGCACATGCTGGTTTTCAGATTTCCAGCTGAAGTTGGGGTGATTCCGCTACCCCGGGATATAAGTGTTAGAGAAAGGTGCAAGAGGCTTCTTGTACATACCTAAGGCATTACATTGTTCCTCATAAAGCCCTCTCATATCAGCAAATGTGGGGCATTCTTGGAGGAGGTGATCTACCCCGCCACACACAAAACACAGCTCTAAAGACTCGGCATTATTAGCCACATGTGTTTGCTTTGAGCCCTTCGTTTTCAATGCCTCTAACTCCCTAGTGAGCATTTCAACCTTAGCTTTCAGGTTGTCTTCTTCCTTAAAATGGTATATCCCTCCACCACTGGGATTTCCTATAGGTCGTGACCTAGTCGTGCTTTCAGTAGCACTAGGTCCAGTTCATGTATGAGCTTTCTCAGCAAGCTCATTGAGGTATTCAATAGCCTCATCGGGGTCTTTTTTCAGAAATTCTCCATTGCACATCATCTCTACAAATTGGCGTTCTCTATAGGTAAGACCCTCATAGAAATAGCTCACTAAACGCCAATTTTCATACCCATGGTGTGGGCACATACTCAACAGCTCTTTAAATTTCTCCCAAGACTGATATAAGTTTTCCTTTTGTGCAAAGGTGGAGATTTGTCTTTTCAACAATTAGTCTTATGTTGAGGGAAGTACTTGTTAAAGAAGGCCCGAGTCATCTCAGTCCACGACCCAATAGATCGTGGTCTAAGTGAGTATAGCTAACCCTTAGCTCTATCCTTCAAAGCAAAAGGAAAGAACTTAAGTCGCACAATGTCAGCAGTTGCACCTTGATCATGAAAAGTTGCGACTACTTCCTCAAACTCCCTAATGTGCACATATGGGTTCTCATTTTCCATGCCATAAAATGTAGGGAGTAACTGTATCATCCCTGTCCTAAGATCTAATTGGGGAATATTGGCTGGAAACATGATGCACGATGGTGTGGTTGTGCGTGTAGGGTGGAGGTAATCCTCAAGGGTCCTAGTAAGTTGATCCTCGTGTTCACTCATTTCCTCAGGACTAGATGGATTATCAAACAAAGGGTTTAAAAAGGTTCCTCTTGTCTCTAGCATAGGCCTACAGGCGAATCTACCCAAAGTATCCCTATATCTGGGCATGCAAGATCACAAAATATCAAATAAAATGCTGAAATAAAATTCTTCTATTGTTATGTCAAAAGTTGACAAACTTCCTTGTACTTAAGCGCGTTTCCCCGGCAACGACGCCAAAATTTGATTACGCCCAAAGTATAACACGGTTATTGTAGTACAGCTTTGGTGTCGATTCCACAGGGAAACAAGTTAATTACAAAGTAAGGTGTGAACCTTAACACAAACGATAAAAGATCAAATGAATCTGAGTTTGTTTGAGAAAAAAGGGTAATTGTGTAAATAGGGTTGGAAATATAATTAAGAATGACAAGATTCCGGAAATCCTCCCTAGGCTCGTTGCTCTAATCCTAACTTGATTCAGTTGTTTTTATCTCGATTGCTAGTTTCACATCCCAAACAGGCAATCGACATATATTCAATTAAAGCGCAATTATAAATCATAATGTAATTGTTATTAATTATTCTCTACTTTTAAGCACACATGACCCAACTTATAAATTATCAAAAGACGACGATATATCTAACGAAAATATCGCAGCAATGGACAAATCTATAAAAGAGGTCTACCGGACCCAATCACATCCAAACAGATACACATAAGAAAAGCATGACTGAACTTATATGGAAAAGAAGCATGCAATCACCGGACTAATAAAATAATCTACTAATTGAATTAAAGAATAAAACATAACAATGTTTGATAAAAATAATACCAACTACAACTGAATCAAATAAAAGAAAATAAGAATAACTACACCTAGGGATTCATCCCTTCGCCTTGCTTGGAGATTAGCTGGCCATAGAGCTCATGCCTCATTGAGTTGCCTTCGGCCTCTCAACGATCATCCTCAACATGCCCTCCAAATTTTATACTTCGGATTCCTCTTAAAGGCCCTCTGGATTTACTCCTAAAGGCCCTCTAGAGTCACTCTCTAATGATCTCAGAAGATGATCTTAGAAGAGCTCTGATTGGTTCATTCTTTCAGCTGAGTAGAGTGGGTCTTTATATAGGCAAACTCCCGGAATGCTATGTGTTACCTAACCGATGTGGGATACTGTCCAGGTGTGCTCGATCGCAGCCCAAGTGCGATCGATCGCACATGCGCTCGATCGCGGCTTGTGCGCTCGATCGCATATGCGCTGCAGAGTACCTTGCTCGATGTGGGATGTGTGCTCCATCGCAATTCAGGCAGCAGTCCATCTTGTCCTTCCAGAAGCATGGGATCTTGGTCTTTTAAGCAACGATCGCTTATTTTTCTCTTTTAAACTTAAAGTACCTGAAAATTACACTGAAATAAGTCAGTGGTCCAATAATATTACTTTAGAGTTATTAACATATAAAAGCACAATAAAGACCGAGACCAATCCTAATATGCTAACAATTAACCACTGTTGAGAGACATTTTATGACTCTCATCAAGACTCGATAAAACGGATAAACGATGGGTCGACCAACTCCCCAATGTCTTTTGGGCGTATCGAAAGACCATTTGTACTCCGACAAGGGAGACCCCATTCTTCATGGCATACGGCTCGGAAGCCATCATCCCCCTTGAAGTCGGGATAGCATCGATGCGCATACAACATTTCGAACCAAGTAACAATGAAGAGGGCTTGCGAATGAATGTCGACTTGGTTGACGAAGCCCAAGATAAAGCTCAGATCTTCTTAGCTGCGTACCAACAAAGGACCACCCGATACTACAATTCGCGAGTTCGAAGTAGGAACTTCAAACTGCACGACCTCGTCCTTCGGAAAAGTGAAGTGTCTTATCCTTGGGAAACGGGGAAGCTCGTTCCAAACTAGGAAGGGCCATATCGGATCCGAAAAGTTTGCAGAGTCGGCACCTTCGAACTCGAAGAGTTGGATGGCAAAGCAGTGCTGCACACTTGGAACATGAAAAACCACCCCAAGTTCTATCAGTAACGAAAAATGTAAAAACGAAAAGCAAAGAAATAAAGACTTGGGTTTGCGAAAAGTTCTATATTTTATTAAGTTAAAAAAATAGGCATTATCAGCCTCTAGTACAAAAGAGAAAAAACAAGGCTACACTACTCATCCCAAGGAGCCTCGTCCACAGGGGCCTCATGTGGCTCGCCCCCAGCCATGTCTTTGGCATCGTCACCAGAAGCAGCAGTACTCTCCTCCGAGGAAGACTCTAGCTCGAGATCGGAGAAGTCCGTCTCTGGGAAGAGACTCAGCCTTCTTTTTGGCCTCGTAGAAGCCCTCGAGGAACTGGCTTCCGACCTTCGGCCACCTCCAGCAAGGCCTCCTTCTCCTCCGCAGCCTTACGCACAGCCTCCGCAGCCTCCTTCCGAGCCTGATGCTCTAGCTCACGAGCTGTATCTCTCTCCGACCTGAGGGCATCCTCGGCCTTATGCCGCTAATCCTTTTCTATGATGGCCTCCTCCCTGGCCCTCTTAGCTACCTCGAGGGAGGATCTCCCAGCTCTCGTAGAGCTTCTGCTTGGTTTTCCCTAGGCATTCGGCTATATCCATTCTGCGTCAAGAAAGGACTCCAACAAGGACGCTGGTCTAAAACAAACACTACTACCTAGGAAGTCATGGCCTCCACGGCCGAGCACAGCCCCTCAAAGGGCTTCCGAGTGATCTCCACTATATCACGGGGAGGGATCCCCATGATAAGGTGTTCTTGGGCAACCCTCGGATGGGCGAACACCAAGCCGTCAACCTTCAGCGCCCACCGGAGCGTAAAGGGAGCAGCAACCCTGGACGCCTCCCTAGATGAGGAAAGGCCCTGAGAAAGAGCAAGCGCAGCTAGAGCAGCCCGCAGTTCCGAAATAGGAGGCCTCGAAGGGCTCTCCATCGCAAGGGGAACTGGGCTGGATGCCCGGGCCTTCTTCTTCTGCTGCTGCTCCGGGGCCGAGCCTTTCCCCTCCGAGGCCCATCTCCTCTCCTTGGCCATCCTCTTAGCCCTCTCCCTCGCTTGTGTGACCATCTCCATCTCTGCCCAAAGAGAAAGCATTAGCAAATCAAAATAGAAAAACAACAGGTAAAAATTGAACAATTACTAAAAGTTACCATGCTCCATGTCCGCTAGGGGGCATGGAGGGTAGAGGTCGTGCCTATGAAGCTCCTCGTTATCATAAAGGACTTCCACGTCCAAAGGCGCAGCCAGCATCGCCTTCAACATCTCCTGCTCTCGGTGCAGAAGGTGCGACTTCTTACATTTGCCAGCACAGTCTAAGCTCCAGCCGAGGGGGACGTTGAAGCTCTCGGCACTCCGGACAAAAAAGAACGATTCCTTCCATTTGTTTATGGAGGACGGCTTCTTCTTCAGCACGCTCCTCTTGGCCCTCGAGCTGACCACAATCCACACTGTCTGCTCGTGCTTGCTGATCTGGAAGTGGGCCTTGAAGACATTAAGATTCATAACGCCCCCCCTACTTCCTGGCACATAGCTAAGAAAGCCATGATTAGGTGCACCAAGTTGGGCACTAGTTGGCTTAGTGCTATGCTGAAATACCGGAGCACCAATCAAAAGAACGAGTGGAGAGGGAACCTAAGCCCAGCCTTCATATGTTGCTCGTAGACACACAACTCATAAGACACGCAGCTCAGAAGAGTGTCACTTGCCCTCTCCCCACTCTCTGGTGCCTGAAGGGCATAATCTAATGGAATCCAATAGGCCATCCTCATCCTCTGGAGGTCTGCCTCCTCGACTACACTTGGCACAGAATTGACCTTGAACGACCATTCCTCCCTCTCCTCCACCGAGGCATTCTCCCTAATCTTTGTCAGCGTACGATCGACCTCATCTTCGAAAGTGGCCTCCTCCTCTTCCTTACTTTCTCCTCCATTATCTTCCCCAAAGATGAAGGGTACCAAGGCAAATGTACCTTTTCGAGGAACGATCTCCAAAGAGGAGACATCCTCGCTGGAGGAGACACCCATGGCCTCCTCTAGCTCCCGTGACAAATCCCTACTGCCCTCACTACCACTACTTATCCTATGATCAGACATGGTATAAAGAGATAAGAAACTCACCAAGGGAATGGCTGAGGGTTGTGTGTACGGCTTAGGTTCCTCCAAGAAAGTCACCACCCTAACAGTTCAACTCCTGAGCAGCTTGAACTCTCAAATCACCAAATCTCCCAAGTTGCTAACTCCGAAATCTCAAACTGACTCCAAGTGCTCTCAAGGTTTCTTTCTCTCTCAAAGCTCTAAAAATGCAAGTGAGAATAAGAGGGGAAGAAATCATCCCTATATAAGGATTGCAACAGCAGGGACGAGGGACGTTAATGTCCCCCAGCTGAAAAGACGTGACCCTTAATGTCACCTAGGCGTCGTTCACTCTCCCCAAAGCACCAGCTGTCATAAAGGTATGATCTTTCCCATGCACCAGGCGTCGCCATACGAAAAGCAGCCGCTCCAATATTTAATGTGTCCGAGACAAGGCCCATAGGGCCCAAGAAGATGAATCCAAGGGATCCAAAGCCAAAGCCCATGAAAGGAGGCCCATAGGAAAAGAAGTCCAATTGATCCTAAAAGACAATCTCCAAAGTCCGAGCATGTGAGCTGCTTGTCACATACTCGGCCTAAAAATCTCCAAGTTCGAGCGTATGAACTGCTTGTTAAATGCTCAGCCTGAAATCTCCAAAGTCCAAGCATGTGAGCTACTTGTCACATGTTCGGCCAAAAAATCTCCAAGTCCGAGCGTATGGACTGCTTGTCAAACACTCGGCCTGAAATCTCCAAAGTCCGAGCATGTGAGCTGCTTGTCACATGCTCGGCCTAAAAATCTCCAAGTCCGAGCGTATGGACTGCTTGTCAAATGCTTAGCCTGAAATCTCCAAAGTCCGAGCATGTGAGTTGCTTGTCACATGCTCGGCCTAAAAATCTTCAAGTCCGAGCATATGGACTGTTTGTCAAACTCTCGGCCTAAAATCTCTAAAGTCCGAGCATGTGAGCAGCTTGTCACATGCTCGGCCTAAAAGTCTCCAAGTCCGAGCATATGAGTTGCTCCTCACACGCTCGGCCCAAAGCCTCCAAGACCGAGCATGTGAGATGCTTCTCACACGCTCAGCCCAAAGCCTCCGAGACCGAGCATGTGAGCTGCTCCTCACACACTCAGCCCGTGGCGCTAAAAGCACGAAAATCAGACTCGCTCCTAAGTTCCCTAGTCCGAGGACGAGAGTCATCCGTTTCCCAATATCTCCAAGTACAAACGTTCGGCCATGGCATGAACATCACCTCTTACTTCCTCGAGGCACTCAAGCACCTGAGGAAGTGGGGGGCCTGTGATGGAGCCCACAATACCCTCGTCCAATAAAATGTCTACACGTGGAGTCTGGCATCACCAATAGGATGCTAACGCGTATCAAGCTTCTGCAGTGTGACAAGGCACACGTGGAACGGGCAAATCACACGATCGCCACGTCAAAGCACGATTAGTAGGTCTAACCCCCTCTGAAACACGCGACCCTCTGATACACGCGACTCTCTGAGCACGCAACTAAGACCTAACTCCAGAAGCTCGAGATCCCAGGGGTAAGGCCATCTCGCCCCCACGTGGACCCCTACTCGGAATACTATAAATAGTCTAAGGTATGTAAGTTCAAGACACGACTCTTTCACTTCACAAACACACAAGAAACAATCTGCACTAATCTACTTTAAAATTAATCTTCGACCTCTCTTAGACCCTCGTCCTAACTAGAGCATCGGAACACCCTCGGAGGTCTCCCCTCCCCTCCTTCCGAAGGTCCCCTGGTTCACTCTTGTCCATTTGTGCAGATATCGAGAAATTAACCTCGGATCCCTAGAAGTCAACACCAGATCAGCAACGCCATATCAGCAATATCCTTTCGGCATCAACAGGGGTATTGGATAGAAGTTTTGAGTACTGGTTAGGTATATAGATACACATGCTAGTAATTAGTTGGCTCATGTGATTACTGCATTCTCCAGTTTCTTTCAGTTTCACGAGATGGAAGCAGAGAGTGGGTAAAGCTTTGCAAGGCGAGACCGTCTCCTTGAGATTGAGGCAAAGGTTCGAAGCTGGTGGGACGACAAAGATGTATTTAGGTCTGAACCTTCATAAAAGCCTCCAGAGCCAGGCAAAAATTCTTTGGTAACTTTCCATTTCCTTATATGAATGGTTACTTGCATCTTGGATATGCATTCTCGCTTTCCAAGCTTGAATTTGCTGCAGATTACCATCGATTAAGAGGGGCAAATATCCTCTTGCCATTTGCTTTCCACTGTACTGGTATGCCTATTAAGGCCTCAGCTTATAAACTTGCTCGAGAGATCAAACAGTTTGGCCATCCACCTGTATTTTCTAATGAGGTAGAGGAAGAAATTAAACCACAAGCAGAGTCTGAGGACACCAGTGGAGGTGGGCCAGCATTACCCGATAAATTCAAGGGAAAGAAATCCGAGGCAACATCGAAATCTGGTGGACAGGTGTATCAATTGGAGATTATGCGTAGTTTTGGACTCTCAGACAGTGAGATAGCACAATTCCAGGATCCATATAGGTGGCTGCACTTCTTTCCACCATTGGCAACGGAAGACCTTAAGGCTTTTGGCTTGGGTTGTGATTGGAGGCGCTCCTTCGTTACCACTAATGCGAATCCATTTTTTGATTCCTTTGTAAAGTGGCAGATGAGGAAGCTGAAATCTATGGGCAAGATTGTCAAAGATCTCAGATACACGATGTACTCTCCCTTAGATGGGCAGCCATGCGCAGATCATGATCGGGCAACTGGTGAGGGTGTTCAACCGCAAGATTACGCGATTATAAAGATGGAGGTTGTGCCACCTTTCCCTTCAAAATTGGGACCTTTGGAGGGTCGAAGTGTGTTTCTGGCTGCTGCTACACTGAGGCCTGAGACCATGTATGGGCAAACAAATGCATGGGTATTGCCTGACGGGAAATATGGAGCTTTTGAAATCAACGAAACTGACGCGTTTATTCTCACAGAGAGAGCAGCACTTACCCTGGCATAACAGAATTGCTCCAAGATCCCTGAGAAACCTTCTGGCTTGGTTGAGAGGACTGGTTATGATTTAATCGGACTTCCTGTAAGGTCGGCTCTCTCATTCAATGAGATCATATATGCTCTTCCCATGTTGACCATTCTCACGGACAAAGGGGCAGGGATTGTGACCGGTGTTCCTAGTGATGCCCCAGACGATTATATGGCTTTGAGTGATTTGAAAGCAAAACCAGCTCTCAGAGAAAAGTATGGTGTGAAGGATGAATGGGTATAGCCTTTTGATATTGTACCCATCATCAACATTCCTGAGTTTGGAGATAAGGCTGCTGAAAAAGTTTGTATGGATCTTAAAATTAAAAGCCAGAATGACAAAGATAAGCTTGCAGAATCGAAAAGGTTGACATATTTGAGAGGGTTTACTGAGGGGGCAATGCTTGTTGGAGAATTTGCAGGGAGGAGAGTCCAGGAAGTTAAGCCGTTGATTAGGACCAAGCTCATAGAGACTGGCGAGGCAATTATGTACAGTGAGCCTGAGAAGCGGGTTATGTCAAGATCGGGTGATGAGTGTGTTGTGGCTCTTACAGATCAATGGTGCATCACATATGGTGAACCAGAATGGAAGAAATTGGCTGAGGAGTGCTTATCAAACATGAATCTCTACTCTGATGAGACACGGCATGGCTTTGAGCACACTTTGAGCTGGCTAAATCAGTGGGCTTGCTCACGATCATTTGGACTTGGAACTCGAATTCCGTGGGATGAACAATTCCTTGTTGAGTCTTTGTCTGATTCCACTGGCCTATTACACAGTTGCACATCTATTACACAATGGAGACGTGCATGGAGGCAGTACTTCTCCAGTGCATCCCGTGCAGTTTACTGATGAAGTCTGGGATTTTATCTTCTGTGGTGGTCCCTAACCAGAAACATCTGATATCCCATCATCTATTCTTGATAAGATGAAGCATGAGTTTGAATATTGGTTCCCATTTGATCTTCGAGTCTCTGGTAAGGACCTCATCCAGAATCATTTAACATTTTCCATTTACAACCACACTGCGATAATGTCGGTTTAGGTGTAATCGACATATTATGCTTAATTCTGAAAAGATGTCCAAGTCGACAGGAAATTTCGGGACATTGTGCCAGTCCATTGAGGAATTCTCAGCTGATGCTACAAGATTCTCTTTGGCTGATGCTGGGGATGGCATTGATGATGCAAATTTTGTATTTGAAACTGCAAATGCTGCAATCTTACGGCTTCCTAAAGAGATTTTGTGGATGGAAGAGGTTCTTGCTGCAGAATCATCTTTGAGAACTGGTCCTCCATCTACTTATGCTGATAAAGTGTCTGAAAATGAGTTAAATATTGCTGTCAAATTGACTGAGCAGCATTACCGGGATTGCATGTTTCGAGAGGTCCTCAAAACTGGCTTTTATGATCTACAGGCTGCCAGGGATGAGTATAGGTTCTCTTGTGGTGGTGGGGGCATGAACCGTGATTTGGTATGGCGTTTTATGGATGTGCAGACTCGCCTTATTAATCCAATCTGCCCTCATTATGCAGAATATGTTTGGAGGGAGCTTTTAAAGAAGGATGGTTTTGTGGTGAAAGCAGGCTGGCCTACAGCTAATGATCCAGATTTAAAACTCAAGAGTGCCAATAAATATTTGCAAGACTCCATCGTTTTGATGAGAAAGCTGCTCCAGAAACAAATTTTAGGTTCAAAGAAAGCCAACAAGAAGGGGGCTCCAGTTACATCATTAACAGAAGACATGTTAAAAGGATTGATATATGTAAATGAGCGATTTGATGGATGGAAAGCAGAATGCTTGAGGATACTCCAGAGCATATTTGATAGTAAGACCCGTACATTTGCTCCTTATAGGGAGATAATGGAGGCATTACAGAAGAGCAATGTTGGTCAGGCTGCAAACTTTCAACATACTCAAAAACTGTGTATGCCTTTCTTGAGGTTTAAGAAGGATGAGGCAGTTCCACTTGGAGTTCAGGCCTTGGATTTGAAGCTTCCATTTGGAGAGATTGAGGTCCTTCAGGAGAACTTGGAGTTGATTAAGAGACAACTTGGCCTTCAAGAGGTGGAAATATTGTCTACCACTGACCCTGATGCTGTTGCTAAAGCTGGTCCTCATGCCTCACTGCTGAATCAGAATCATTCGTCCCCGGGAAGTCCAATTGCCATCTTCTAGACCAGGTAAAATAACTGTTTTTATGTTTGATCTTGGGTACATGTTCTTTCTTTGGACCTTTTTGTCAACTGATGTGTGGTTCTCTTTCGTCTTCTTTGTTAACTAGCCCTAGTATTTTCGCAATATTCATAATTAAGAGTACACATTATCTTTATTGGACTTCTTTGTCAACTGAGGTGTGCTTGTTTTTAGTTTTTTGTTTAATTTAATTTTATTTGTCTTCTTTATCAAGTAGACATAGTACTTTGGGAATTTTCTTAACTGGTACGTAGTATCTTTTTTCAACCTTTATTGTGATAAGTCTCCTTTTTTTGGAGTTTTCATAATTGATATAGTATCTTTCTGTTCAACTTGTATTGTGACGACTCTTTATTTCTTTTTTGTCTGATAGGAATCCCCCTGTACTTCATTGGTCTATTGCTGGATAGTGGAAAAGAAACAACAATATCCATTCTATAAAATCAGAAACTACATGATACATATATATGTATAATGTACATACACACACATACATGCATTTGTACAAAAAATTTGTAAAAATCATAGTAAAGTTGATGTTGGACAGATAATTTAAAGAGAAGAAATAGATTCAGACGAGCGAAATTGTAGAGAATCCGAAGAAATAAAGAAGATTGGACTGAGAAGAAGCAAAGAAATAATTAGAAAGAAGAGGGCAGAATAGCTCTCCACAAAGGTAACATAAAAAATGGTAGGATTAAATGCATTTTGACCCTAAGTTTTAGGAGTATTTAGCATATAAAACCACGACATTTCAATTATAGCAATTTAAACCTTGAATTTAAAATAATTGTTGTAATATGAGACTTCGGTCTAAATTCCGTCTAAATTGGTAATGGAAAGGACACTTGTGGTATCAAGAAAAACTAAAATCAAACAAGATTAAAAAGGAAAACTAAACAAATTAAAATTAAAAAAAAGAAATAAAATTTAAAACAAAAACATAAAGTTAAAAAAGCCCTCTTCCTCGTGAGGAGTTTATTTATTTATTTTTTGTTTTCAATTTTAAATTTATTTAGGTTTTTTTTTACCTTTTAATTTTTAAGTTTGTTTTTTTATTTCTGTTTCTGTTTTTGCTTTTGAGATGTGTTCTTCCATTACCAATTTAGACGAAAGCTGGATGGAAGTTTCATATTGCAACAACTTTTGAAATTCAAGGTTTAAATTGCTACAATTGAATATCGTGGTTTTAAGTGCTAGGTATCCCTAAACCTTGGGGTCAAATTATATTTAACCCAAAAGGATATAAAAGCAGCTTTAGACCACGTTTCGTGAGTTAAGATAAAAATATAACATCTCACTTGCACATTTATAAAACATTGTAGGATGTAGGATGTAGTAAAATCTTTTACTGATAGGACCACTATATTTGACCTGTTTGTGTGCTCTAACATTCGATGCTGTTTTTAAGTTGTCTGACATCATTTTTGTATTATTGCTTTCCTGTATATTAATAAGTAGTTGAAAACCCCGCTCTGGAATATGATTTAAGTAGAGTGATCACATTACTGGGAAGCTGGTGATTTTGCTGTGCATGTTGATTTGGCTGGAATTGATTGATTATACTCGTGTCAGATTATCTGGGTTTTTGGGTAATATATTTCGAGGAAACGCACATCTTGTTAGTGGAAGAACTTGCCTTGTTGTTTGTGATCTTCTTTTCTTTCTTTTTCTCCGGATGTTTCTTAGATGATAAGGAAATTTTGGAAGATAATATTAAACCCTTTACAAAAGCATTGGCGTTGGTCTGCATTCATGTTTCACTTATCGAGTAATACTTGGATTATGTGATGCCATTTTACTGTTATAAGATTTTCCTGAGTTTGTATTCACGTTAGAGAAGAATTGTTTTCTTGAGGCAATTGGACTAAACCCAGTGTGAACCCATGACAAGAGGGGAAGGAGGAAATGGGGATAATTTATTTCTCAGAGATGAGGTAAGAGGAGGATATAGCTGTGCGTGGAACCTTTGCATGAAGGGTTGAGCTATAAGGCTCTCTGATTGATGCTAAATTATGCAAAGCACAAGTCAAGCTGTATCTTTTATTGCAACTTCGGAAATCATCTACTTCCTGCAGGAAGAACGAATGTTGAGTGGAGAGATTTTTGCTTTCAGTTTTCTTTTCTTTGTTGGCCAAAAAGAAAGAAGAATACATTTCCTTGTTTATAGATTAGGTCAGAGATGGTAGTTTAAGCTGTTTTGAACAGATTTCGCTGTCTGTATACATACACAATTCTTTTTTGGCACCAACGCAAAAAAAGCTTGCATTCTCAATCTGGTAGTTGAAAATCTGAAAGGCTTCGATCCGAGATCAATCTCATCCTTATCAAGGTATATTGGAATATGATTTGAGAGAGCCAGCTAATACACATTGTTCAACATCCCAAAATTTATAGCCAATCATAAGATACAAGGACTTGCCTAATCCGCTTATGAATGACTGTTATTAGACCATGTAAATTTCTTCTCTCCATAGGTAAGTACATCAGTTTCGTTTCCTGAATGAAAGCAAAAGAAAAGCTGAACTCGGCACGATTGGTAGGCAGAATCGAATTTTGTGAAATAATATTGTAAGTCCACAAGAATAATTTTATCATCCCGTTTGGTTGCGTATGTTGAATAATTGATTTCATTTTAATTTTAATGTTTGGTTGTATAAAATAAGATGCTGAGATTGTGATGGAATTTATTGTAATTATCAAACTATCTTTTATCTTCTAAATATGTAAAAATATATAATGATAAAAATTCATATAATGTTCTCTATTAATTGCTCGAGAATTCTTGGTGTTATTTGCCTAAAATATTCTTGTTGTAGGTGTGGAGTAAATAATCCCAACAAGTTTTACATGAAAAGGCCGTTATTCTACAGCTTAGTTTTCAAGAACATTTTGTCTATTTTAAATTCGTTTGGATCATGTGTTGACATCATAATTATTTATTTTGTAGCAGAATTTATATATGCAGTAAAAAGCCAAAAAAAAAGAAGAAAAGAACAAAGGAATGCAACTGGCATTACAATTCTGTGGAAGAAATAGCATATATATGCTTTAATTTAGAAAGAGACTCTTTAGCTAATTTTGTTGTATATTTCTTGAGTTCTCTCTAGCTTGGTTATCTCTTGTTGCCAGTAACAATCAACCTGGTTAGAAAGCAAGCCAACCCCCTTATTTATACTTGATATATATTCAATAAAAAGGATAATCATTTTAATTTTCATAGATGAACAAAAACATAATAAAGAATTGGACCATGATCCTCTCTATTTAATAATTGAAATGAAGGTCAAGTTCATGGTGAGATTGAATATTACCTTGACAAATCTGAACTTGAATATTTTCTATTTGATGATGTGGCATTCAATATTACCATAAATTTGACTCCATTTTAATTTTCAAATGGAGAGGATCGTGATCTTAAAGAATTAAAAAGAAATCCAAAATAAGGAAAGGATATAAAAAGAAGAAGAAAAAGAGTTACTCCGGGCAAAAAGGCCTCTCCAAACCATCCCTATGATTTGGGATAGTGAAATGTCTTAGTCTCCCCTCCTGTTTCTTCATGTACCCTTCACACAAAAATGCCTTGGAGAAGTTATCTTCCACCACCCTGTTTACATCATGCACAAACACGTCTGTCTGTCCCTCCTCTCTATTCCTTGCCATCATCCCAGCAGTATATATAGCACTCATTCTCCCAGGTGCCTCATCATAGTACCCGGTAGGGGCGTCAACCATGATCAAATCCCAATTCTTCTCATAAACTTCACTTGGCAAACCTTTTAAGGCAAGTTGACACATAGAGTATTTAGGGTCACCAATAGCTGTGCACTCAGTTCCTTTGCCAACCTCCATTAGATTGTCAGCTTGATTCACCTTGCTATTGTATGAAACGTGATATGATTCTAACATGGGAAAGCGGCGTCTGATTTGCTCTATCCATGCTTCATCTTCTTCAAGGAAGATTGTTCGACCACCATAGTTGAGTGTACTCCACATAAGGCTGTCATGGCCTAACCCAAAAACCAAGAAATTGCATGGAGACTTCTTTTCTAGAACTTTTGCTGTCACAGATACCTCTTTGAGTGTCTGTTGTGGGGTGATAGCTGAGGTTGAGTAATGAATGAGTGCTTGAGCAAGGGAGCGTGGGATCTTGTTGCAAGTTTGTGAGCAATTTGTTGAGTTAATTAGTACTTGTTTCATGGAATATGCAGTTGATGGATTTTCCTTCGAAGATGATGATAAACTTGTTCTTAACACAAAGAGGAGGAAAAAAGAAAAAAGAACTCCAAGGAGGAGGAGCCTGAGATTGAGGGGTTGATGAGTTTTAGGCCTCATGTTTGATTGAATTGCTTGGGGAGAGGGTAGGAAAGACTCAACAACTTATAAATAAATATTTCAATTTCAGCTATGATTTAGGTGTAAAATGGAGGAAAAGGTTGGAGCATTGGGGATTGATTTGTATGGTTATATTTTTGGTGGTTTTGAGTTGGAAGAAGAAATGAATATTTAGGTGCGATCATTTTATTATGCTTGGACATGAAGGGAAGAAACATAATACGGTGCTTGATGAAGACAAGAGAGCTACTAAAGATTCATAGGGTGGTAGATCTCCAAGTTTGGTGTAGTTTTATTTGCTATTTTTCATTTACTTGTTTATTTGTGAAAACTGTTTTTCATTTTTGTTTAATGTAAACTGTTGTCTGTTTAGAGAAGTTGACATGACTTGTGTATTGTATATTGCTTTAGTTGTTATATGAGTTTGGAGGAGTCCTTATGTTTGCTCTTAGTTATTATTGTGTTTAAGGTCAGAGAAGTTCTGGTTCAGGATTGGTAGAGGCATCAATTTTTTGCACAGAAAATTGATGCAAAAGCCATTCGTTTGACTCTAGAGGACAAGGATTCTAAAGCAAATTTAAATTTAGAAACAACATATTTTGATGCAAAAACAGAATTTACAAATTCTATCATGCATTATGCACGCATTTCTTCAAAAACAGTTGTAATTGATTGAATAGGAACCGCAAGCTAAGCCAACTAATTCATTCACCATTGAGTCATGAAGAAGCACAAAAAGAACCAATTATTTGTAACTTACAATTTTTTTTTTTGCTTTTTCATTACCAAGAAAAAAACTCTCATGCTTTGTTAAGAGTGAAGGGCCATCAAGCTGAAGGATTATTTGAAAAGGACAAAAAAAAAGTTACATTTATGTATTTGGAGTAAAAAAAATCTCTTCTGCTGTTGAATACAATGCTGACCTAGGAAGGTATAAACCACTAAATTTGGGATAATCACTTGACCTTTACAAAGAATGGTAAAATTAATTACAGAAACGTAATTTAGCTGTACAAAGCAGAGCCCCAACAATGGACGATGCCAAAGAGATCTTCATCAGGCAAGCAACGAATGCTTGGTGTGTCAATCTCAAAACATTTGCCACGTATATCAGACAGTTGGCAACCAAGTCAATGTGCTCCATCTACGCTTTTGAACCATGTAAAGCCTGTAAAGGCCAGAACTTTATAGAAAATCTTGGGTTTTAATAACAACTATCTGATAGTATGAAATTCTTAGAATTACCATGATTATTGAGCCTTCTTTCAGCTGTGAACACTTTCAGATTCCCAAGAGGAACATTTCTTCCTAATATGTTAAATCATGCCATTTTGCAGGAACTTCTGAATCAAAGTACCGACATCCTTTCAAGTGTCACCTGCCATTTATCCCATAATTAAGCAGTGATTGAGTTTGTCTGTTGACATCAATTCCAGTCCTGGTCTTGTCTACACGAGCTTTGCGAACAGCATGCTGGATTTCTCTCTCATGTTCTTTTAGTATTTCCTCAAGGTTTCCTCCTTGAGGCAGCAATGGTCCGGAATAGTGGATCCGGTTTTTCTTGGGAACATAATCCTGGGGTCATAAGCAAAGACGGGTTTAGTACATAACTAGTAAAAGTAACATCAAATCCCAAAGACTATGCAACCTTTGAAAGTATACTGTTCAAGCCGTTCGTAAACATTGAACTACGTTGGTGTGCGAGGAAAACATATTCATATTCAAAGTTTCATGGATTTCTAGGAGACAGGTGTCAATGGAACCTCCATGTCAAAAAAACTAATAACCCTACCAGACAGCAGGTTTTCTTGCCTAAATTAAATATTGACGAATTCTTATAGAATCCAGCCATAGTCCCAAGGACTACTGCTTGAACCAACTCTCATGGAAAAACCACAATCTGTGTCATGGACACTGATCTGCTGAACTTTTACCAAGTAAAAAAGACTAAGATTTTTTTTCTATTTTGGGATAAGCTAGAAAGGTGTCTAGAAGAACTAAGTTTGATTAACTCATTTATTTCAGTAATTCCTTTACCGTCACAGATTCCTTTCCAGATGGCTGTTCATCCTTCTTATGCGAACACTTCAGCTTATCCTGCAAATGGTGGGACCAATCGTACTTTTCAGAGGACATGCCACCATCCAGATGGTTGTAGTTGGAATTAAAGCGCTCTTCTGGCCAGTGTCGATTCACAATAGCATCTCTTGTACATTCGAAATGTGAACTGCCTCTAACTGCAACTGAGTTGGAGAATCTGGACAACTGTGTTGCTTCACAATGCATGAATGACCTCTGAGTTCTCAACTCTTTCCGGCTAGGACCTGTAAGAGCCTCATCGTCGTCGGCCTTCATATTCTGTGAAGATCCAAATGTACTCTGGTGCATCAATTGGCCAGAATGTGAGTATACAATTTCTGATATCCCTTTGGGAGGCTCAGTTGGGAAACCAGAGCCACCATCCTCTTCAGGATTGTACTTTTCGCTGATGCTTTTAGGGTTAGACTGCCCTTGTCGTTTCTGTATTAAGCAAACAAATAGAAATTGAACCGAAAACTAACAAATAGAGCATTATGTATATCAATACAGTTGCTGTATGTATACAGAGACATTACAGGGTAGGAATTACCTGTATGGATGCCTGTAACTCAGCATTGGCATCCGGTGCTGGCACAGCTTTAGATTCTCTAGAACCCCTTTTAAAGTCATGTCCTCGTCCTTGACCATCAGCTGATTTTTGCCTGGTTATGAACCAACGAGTAAGTGTTCAGAGAGAACCAAATAGAAAAGAAATAACAAAAAAAAACACCTTTGTTTCATGGCTAATATTACAAGTCAGTTCTAATTGAGATTTCTTCTTCTTTGGTGGGGTCAATTAAGATTTATCCCTTTTACCAGGTAAGGTGAAGAAATTGGGATCCTCCCAAGTCCATCATCTAACACTGGTGGATAATAAAAAAAATTCTCTAAATTTTTCTAATGAGATTGATCCACCAAGGCATAAGAGAAGAAATCTAATTAGGCTAACACTTGTTTACATAAAAGTTGGCATTCTGCCCAATTTTTTTTTTAAAATAACTAAAAGGTCTTTCAGTAAAATTAGGAGTGCAACAACTGCTTTTGGATACACGCAATAGAAAGGCCATATGAAGATCATGTAAGGAAGTGGGCGTGAAAAGACAGTATAGTTTATTACAAGATAGCTTACCTTTTAGCTTCCTCTTCTCGAAGCTTAGCATGAAATTCCTTACTTGGTGGGTATTTTGGCAAACTTGATGGATCACAAGGAAGAGGCTTTGTTGTGAAGAACTGAAAAAGAAAAATCCATAAGTCAGTACATAACCTCCAGAATCAGCAGAGTGATCATAAAGAAGGTTAGTAAAAGTATGACGACTCCAAATGGAATCTAAAGAACAAACAAAAATAGGATCTTTTTACATAAGATAAATATATAAATAGATTACGCAAAAAATTGGATAATTTCTGGTCTATTAGAACTCCATATGGGTAAGCTACTCAATGGGAATACAGCATAAAATCAGATCAATCATCATTCCATTATCAATTTTGGCCAGAGTAAAGCATTCCTGCTTCTTTCATGCATCTCAAAGCAAATTTTGATTTGTGAAGATAAGAAAAACTTTTTTAATAAAGTACAAAAGCTAGGATGCATATTTCTACTTATTCAACCATTAAGATGGGTTTCATATATTCCCACAGTGAACAGAGAGCATTAATGAAACTTAGTATGAACTCACAAGAAAATTGACCCCAAAAATGAAGGGTCAAAACTTTGAAAAATGTTAATTACAATACGCAACCTAAATTAATAGCAGCATATAACTCACAATTTACCTCACTTTGAAGTGCTGAAGAAGTAGTTCCACGGCTCTCAGGTTCTATTGCAAGAATGACCTCCAAAAGAGCCAAAGCTGATGAAGGAAGGTCCTTGAATGTCTCAGAAACACAGCACTTGTAAGGATGTTGAGGTTTGAAAATGGTAGCATGTGGCAATTTTGATCTCTTCCAATACTCTTCAGAAGGTGATCCACAGAGTTTGAAGATTTTATGCAGTTGCTCCACCTATAAATGATTCAATAGATAACTTCCACATGTCTTGCAGACAGTTCAGTAGATACCTATTTGTGCCTATATTATGAAGCACAAAGACTATAATTGAATGATATTAGATAGAAATCGCCATAATCAGTTGTCAATGCCACTTGAGGGCTGATCTTTTAGCACAAAGGTCTAAAAGGAGAATACCCAACACATAGATAAGTTGCACACCTGGGTCAGAATGGCAGAGCAAGTTTGCAACACTGCCTATGTTCTTTCATTATCGTAGTGCACAGACTATGATAATGATTTATGAATAGTTCTTTGGATAACTTCCACATAACTTGCAGAAAGTTCTGTAGATGCCTATTTGAGCCTATTCTATGAAGTAAAAATGGTACGATTGCAATGATACAATAGAGAAATTGCCATAATCAGCCGCTAATGGCCCTTGAGAGCTGATCTTTTAGCACAAAGGTCTACAAATAAAAGGACCAGCAGAGTCGGTTGGCAACACTGTGCTTATGTTCTTTCATTATCATACTGAACAGACAAACATTAATGCAACATAAGAAGATAACTACTTTTTTTAGGCTTACTCAGAATAGTAAATCAGAGATCCATTGCAACTAATAAAGTCAAAGTACATGCAGTTTTATCAAGATAAACTGGGAAACATACCTCAGTTCTTCCAGGCATGATAGGCTTCCCAGAAAACATTTCTGCAAGAATACAACCAGTACTCCACAGATCCACAGCAACTTCATAGTCTGTAGCACCAAGCAAAAGCTCAGGAGGTCGGTACCATAAAGTTACTACACGACTTGTCAGAGGCTGCTTCTGATGGGGATGGAAAAAAGTGGCCAACCCAAAATCACAAATCTTAAGATTGCCATTATAGTCAATCAAAAGATTTGAGCCCTTGATGTCGCGGTGCAAGACCCCACGACTGTGGCAGTGTTCAAGCCCATTAAGTAGTTGTTTCATATAGCATTTTATCTGCATACCCAGAGTATAGAACGTGACACAGCAAAACATGCATGTCACATAAATAGAATAGTATAAAGTTCACTATTCTTTTTTTTTTCTTTTTCATTTAAATCAAGATCAAGAGAAGGAATAAAAACATTTCCATTGTTTAGGGTACATCATAATGATAATAATGCATAAATTGAAAATGAATGACCATCTACTCTTGATAAGAAAATAAATTTCCACCAATTGCTTTTCTTCACTGTACAGTTTTTCTTTTCTTTTTTCTTCTTTCCCCAAATATTTTGGACAAACTCCCATGAAACAAGCATGAGGTAGACTAAACTTTGATTCTTTTTTTATTTTTTATTTCAGTAAACAATAGAACTTGATGGTGGCAAAGCTCCATGTTGATGATGCATTTTAGACCAAGCCTGGATAAACTCCCATGAAACAAGCATGAGGTAGACTAAACTTTGGTTGTTTTTTATTTTTTTATTTCAGTAAGAAATGGAACTTGATGGAGGCAAAGCTCCATGTTGATGATGCATTTTAGACCAGGCATGGTTAGTTAGTTGGTGGAACTAAGGAATATTCTTGCATACTAAGCATGAAAGTTAGCTGACCATTGTATGGGGCTCTGTATCACTAAATTTACAATAATATTCTTACATAGAGCATCTTTAAATGTCAAATATGCAGGAAAAGAAGGAAAAAAATCCTTTCTGAATCAGAAATTGATATAAAAACTTCTAAAGTTTATAAGAAAGCTGTCTGCTACTATGACCTAAATAAGAGTAGAAATGATGCTTCAGCTGGCAGTTAAGCTAGTAAAATTCTTGAATTAATTTCAATTCCTTCCTCCACCTAGAAGTTTGACATTTTTCCACTGACAAGATAATACTATGCTATGCGTTTTTGCTTGCATTGAGACATAATCTGTTTGATCACATAATCCTATCCTATGAAGAGTCGCTTGTGTCAACATCTGTCTTATCACAAATAAAACAGTCATTTTATTGTTCATGATTACAAAAAAAAAAAAAAATTCTTATCAAATTGTGTTCAATTTCATTATGGATATACATTTTTGGGATAAATAAAAAGTTAGTCCATGTATATCCTTATCATTGAATGTTAGTAGTTTGTTTACCACCCCTTGCGGGTCTGATTGAAGTCAAAATCATTCTGAGTTAAGGTAATTGGTTGAGGAGAAGTAAATAAAACTGAAAGGGGACTAACCTGCGCCTCAGAGAACTTAATCCCAGGTGTTGCTGCAATCCCCGTAAGATCATGGTCCATATATTCAAATACAAGGTATAAACTTCCAGATACCCTTGAAGTAATTAGACCTTCAAGCTTCATGACATTAGGGTGATCAAGCCTACGCAGGATGATGATTTCTCTTGCCATAAAACGAACACTTTCTGGATCCATATTAGCAAATCGCACCTTCTTCAATGCAACTATTTTGTTTGTTTCAAGGTCACGGGCTCTGTACACACTGCTGTAAGTTCCTTGTCCAATCTGCATCATTAGCAGGACAATTAAATTTTTACGAGGAAAAAAAAAAAAAGAGAAAGGTATGAATGATAAATCAAAAACTCAGACAAAAAGTTCAATGAAAATTTAATTGTCAAACAGTTGCTCCAAAGCCAAACTAAGGATTCTCAAATATAATTAGCATCAAGTTAAGAGTGATCTCATGTTCAAACAGACTGAAAAAAATCACATATCTGAGATGGGTGCTTGCCTGATTGAACCCCCTTCTTTTCTTCTCTTTCTTATAACTAATGGAAATATTTCGTGTTTTAATATAATTCTTTTGTGGTGGTGGTAGCCATTTCCAAGGGAAATAACTTCAGTCCAATTCCAAACCATTACTTGTATGTTTTCCAATGTAGAAAATACTTTCAATAACATGAACATTCAGAAAAGTAGTCAAGGAAAACATGATTTTTTTTTTTTTTTATCTAAAGTAAGATTATCTGGGGGTATAAACTTAGTGATACACTTCCAACCAATAATCAAGCAACCAACATTTATCACAATAAAGTCTGACAAGTACAATATCCTTTAAATCCATTTGAATCTGGATTTAGTTGGCAATTTGTCTGGTTATTGAC
Organism: Bretschneidera sinensis; assembly: GCA_023935145.1. Taxonomy (NCBI): domain Eukaryota; kingdom Viridiplantae; phylum Streptophyta; class Magnoliopsida; order Brassicales; family Akaniaceae; genus Bretschneidera; species Bretschneidera sinensis. Next base: position 109,002,436 of record CM043698.1, read on the forward strand.
AACATATGACACAGAACCTGGATAAAACTGTATGTCCACCAATTTACGTGGTACGTAGATGTACAATGACCGGTAGCTACATGTTCATAGGCACAATGTCACATGAAGCAAAAGCCAAAAAGAGATACTATGAATCCTCCGTCCCAGATTCCATCGCTGTGTAGCCGCTAACTCATCTTAACTAGGTTACCAATGTCAGAACTCTGGATATATAGTACCTACCTCGAATACTTAATGTTAATCCCATTTTAACTAGGGTTGACATGACTATCTGCATAAATCATTTTAAACTCAGTTCTCAACATACATTATTCAACTTCATTCTTGGATAGAATCTACAACCCCAAAAACACACCTTTGATGAGAAACCTAAATATTTAATTTCAGAAAAATTAATCTATGAGCTCTTATACATTCATCCTTCACTTTCCAAAACAAAGATGTCATACATTATACCAGTGATTCAGTAGTAATAAATTCATTTAAAGCAGAAGTTTCAAGACATTCTTCTTGGTCATGTTTCCAGTGAAAGCATGTACTATAGACAAACAAGAAAACAAGTCAGGTTCAAACAATTGTATACAATGATACACTGAAGAATTAATTCCTCTTAATCTATTACCAACACTCAGCAGACAAATATAAAAATAAAAATAAAAAAAGTGCATCAATATTTGCGGCAACTAATGATCCACAAACTTCAAACTTGGCAAGAAAAATACAAATTTTATACAATACGCTACCACTAGCAGGAAACAAAACATAGAATCATTCTTATCAATGAGCAACAAATATGATAGAGGAAGAGTTGACCTTGTCCAGTTTCTCGAATGAGTATGCCTTTCGAGGAACCCACCCGTTGATGGCTTCTCCAGCCACTGCAGTCAGCCAAGAAGGCCAACCAGCAATAATCTGTGCTCCTCTGACCCCATTGGAAACACTTGTTATTCTAGACATCCTAGGTTGTACTGGTCCTAAACTTGCCCCAACCTCCCTAGACGGTTGCCTCCGGAACTGGGACTTGGAGGGTTGTTTAACAACTGCCAAGGCCTTCCTCTCCCCCTCATCGGAGGAGACAGGGTTGGACCCAACATTTTCAGGATGATTCGACATCAACCGTGCAGTATTACCACCAACATCTGCCTCTTCCACCACAACATTATCCTTCCTTGTGGAAGCAGCTAATTTTTTTGAGGTTTTAGCCGAGTCTTTGTCTTTTACATGGTTGTTCTCTACGTATTTGTTTGCTCGGGTTCCTTTTGAGCAAATGCAGCCCATGATTCCAATTTCAATTCACAGTTCCCGGTCTTTTAACAGGAAACTGTGTAATTCAAATTATTCTCAAGACAGAACTAAGTCTCTACGGAATTGAATTTCCCCGGCATTAAGCCCCAGGATCAGCTATGGACATTCCTCAAATAAACCCAACTCCAATGAAAGCACCGATTATGCTACTAAGCCTCTAATCAATAACTTAACTGAATATCTGAATTACTGATCTTTTGGTCATAAATGCAATGCCACAAACATAGATTCTATCGAACTCCAATATACAAGCTGAACGAGGAAGAACCCAGATTCCCAAATCAAAGGAATAACGAAAGAACTAAAATAATAATAAACTACGACAAATTGATAGATCCCGAAAATCCTGCATTGCAAATCTACAAGAACCCAGATCCCCAAATTAAAGAAACTGCATCGAAAACAAGCAAACCAGGGAAATGAATCGAAATGTGGACCCCTTCAATTGCAATGAAAAACCCCAAAAGACCAATTGACGAATATATAAAAATCCATGTCTCCAGATCAACTAAAACTCAACCAATAAGAAATGGAGGTGGAAAAATTATAGTAACGAGAGAAAATAAAATCAGATTGGAACTTTGGAAAACGATAGTGATTTATCTTTCTAATAAAAAAAATGGTAAGGACAGCAATGAAGTAGGTAAACCAGCTAAAACCCAGACAAAAACAGACCCAAAACTGTATTTGTTGCCAAATATTTCCAAGATTTTTAACAGAGATACCTTATTTGGACAAAGAATGCGAGAAGGAGAGAGAGAGAGAAAGATTCTAGAGAGAGAGAGAAATTTACGGATCTGGTGATTCCTAAGAATGCGAGTAGCCGATAGATATTTGGGTTAAGACAGACAACATGAGATTTTTGTTTGACCTCAGGACACTTCTCTGTTTTTAGTACAGTTGAAAAAACAACAAGAAGGAAAAAATTACAGAGGCAGGGAAATAGCTGTATTCTGTTTTAGGCGGAGAACAAGACAAATTACAAAAACAAAAGTGTTGTTGTCTTCCTTTGGAGAGAAAATAAGCAGAGTAAGAACAGAGAGAGAGCAGAGAAGCTTTCTATACTGCAGTAGGAATATGGAGATGGAGATGGAGATGGAGATGGTAGATCATTGAGAGGTACTTAAACGCACCGCGTTTGGAAAGTGTAGGTGATGCCACGTGAAGAAATGTGGGACCCAGTACTTTGTTCAGGGTCCGCAGAAAATATCTTGTGTGACAAAGACAGGACTGGAATGGGCCAAAATTCTTGTTTAGGCCGGTCTATGGGCCAAATGAAGAATATAGACATGAGTACGGGGTGATGGTGGGTCTTGTTGGGTCGGCGGATGATTTGTGTGGGTCCATCGTACTTTCATGTCGTGTTTTTAAAAATCTTAACTCGGGATGATCCAAGGTTGGCATGACTACTAGATCGTGTAGGGTCGTATCATGTCGGCCCATAGATCTCATAGGTATATATTTTGATTTTTTTATTATCAAAAATAGTAAAAAAATTATAAATATTGAATTGAATGCTTATAATTGTCTAGAAAAACAATCATTTTATTGATGAAATTAAATATTACAATAACTTAGAAATTAAACAAAAACAACAATATAAACAAATAACTTAAAAAAATCTTCCAAATAAATAACTTACAAAAACAACATATAAAATAAATAAAGAAGATGAAATGACTTACAAATTGATGAAATATAAAAAATAACTTAGAAATTTTTAGAATTAGAAAGACATAAAATATTAGTAATAATTAAAAAATTTATTTTTTATAACCGTTTTAACCTTTAAATAATAATAATAAAAACTTATCCAATTCCTAGACGAACGACTTAAGAAATTAAATGATGAGCGGTTTAACCAAGCTATGCAGCTAAGTTTCATTCGGTGGATTATATGATTTCCTCTTAGTGTTTTAGTTTATTGTATCAAATGCTATTATGTTAAAATCAATTAATTATAACTTCAATATTTAAATTAAAAATTCACAAATGACACTATTTTGTGTTTAAATATTTGTTTAGGTTTGATTTTATTTATATTAATGTGTGCTTTTAGGTGAATTTGCTTCATTTTATGAATTTGTAGATCACATATCATTATGTTAAGAATAAGGTAATAATTTTCATTTTTTTATACCATTCTAAAATATCAAATTTATCATCTAATTCTCCTTAACTCATTATTCTAATGACATAAAATTGTATGTAATTTTGAATTTATTAGATGTTATGGTCGTGCATCGTGCCGAGCCATGCATTGTGTTGGGTTGTGCCTCGTGTCGTGCCATGTTGTGTCTTTTTTTCGTGTCTAGCCGTGGGTTTCAAAAGCTAGGCTCAGCATGGCACAAGGAATTGAACTATGCCAAGCATGACACAGCCCGTGGAAGTGTGGGCCATACCGGGCTGTTCCAAATTTGTTTCATTGCCACCCCTAGATAAGAACTTATTTTAGAATAGGTAGGAAGTGACCAAAATTACCCAAACCCATTTACCCACCCATATCCACCCAGATTTAAATGGGTTTGGATAACTTGTCTGGTTAAAATAAACCCAATTATATGTAGGTATAAATGGGTTGCGTATGGGTTTTACCCAATCTACCCATTTAACCACATCAAATTAAAATAATGCATTTAAAATCGTAAAACTTATAGAGCGATCCGTGTCCCGAACAATCCGAGATCCGAACCACTTGAAACCTTAACGACTCGAAAACAAAGTGATTTGGGACTCAAGATTCAAGAGACTCGAGACTTGAAGGACCAGGACCCGAGCGACCTAGAACCCGAGACCCAAGCAACTCGAAATCCAATCAACCCAAGACCCAAGTGATCCGAGACCTGGACGACCAAAGACTCGAGCAGCCTGAGACTCGGGTGACCTAAGACTCGGGCGGCTAGAGACCCAAGAGTCTCAGGACTCGAACAACTTGGGACCTTAGCGACTCGGCACTAGGGAGATTTGAGACCTAACCATCCTGGGACCCAAGCGATTTGGGATTTGGGTCTTTTGGGACTCGAGAGACCAAGGAGCCGGACAACCTAGGACTTGAGACGCGGGCATCTCGAGACCCTAGCGACCAAGGACCCGAGTGACCTAAGATCCAAGCAATTTGTGACCAAGAGCCTCGTGGCTCTAGCGACCCTAACCTCAAGTGATCCGTGATCCGAGCCCCAAAACCCGAGCAGCCTATATATTTATATTTGTGTGGATATATAAATTTAAATATTTTTCTATAAAAAATAGATAAGTGTTATATTTTTATATGAGTTAGTGTGTGTGTTGAATGTTATTCGGATTTGATTGGGTACGTGGGTGATAAATGGGTAATAGTTAACCCAAACCCATTTATCAGCTACCTATACCCACCCATTTGCCACCCCTTTGAATAGGCTATAACAATGTGTTGGTTCAAGAACAGTTTAGGCTAATTTACTTATAGTTGGGTAGCTAACTTGTATTCTTCATAATTAAGGTGCAAAAATCTTGATTTCTAAGGAAACTAACATAAATCCATAAATTGAAGGGAAAAAAATTCTTTGCAATTATGGACGTTTGCTGTTTAATGTTGTTGAAGGCAGATTGCGTTATTTAATTTAAAAATTAAATCAATAATTATAATTGGATCACTTAAAAACATTTTTTTAACATTTAAAAAAAATAGAATTTGAAAGTCAAATAAAACATGCGGGTGGTGTGTGTGGCTTTTTGACGTGGTTGAGCGATCGAAATTTGCAAATTGACTAAACGAGTAGTTTCCAGCATGGTGAGCTAGGTGCTTTTCGAGAATAATGGCCGAAAGAATGGAGATCATTGGGCCTATTCAATTCGCACCGGTGACGGTGAAGGTGACAGACAGGGCGGAGGGCGATGAGCCTAATGTCGAAGGGTAAGTCTCGTCGAGTTAATTCCAACAATGGCAATAGTACACTTTTTCGACCACCAGTTGATTTAATATCATGAAAATTTTTCGGATGTTAAAAAACTAAATCAATGAATTTATTGAATTACTTAATTACTCTTCTGTTTATATAAGAGAAATTTGAATTCTTAGAGCTAATTTGGTCATCTAACCATAAACAACACCAACCAACTGAAAATCTAGATCTGCAATTGAAAACCAAATTGGTGATTAAGATTTGATAAAAACATAAGCATCGCATGTTAATAATTAGCATGGTTTAATTGATGGATCAAATACAAAGAACTGTAAAGGATATCTAATGCTTAGAAGTTGGGATAGCCCATGGAACAAAGGTGGTTGATAAAAAATACAAGAAAAATATTTTTGGATGAAAAACCACATATTGAAAAATGAGAAAGAAGCAAAATATGGGTTGAGAAAGAGAGAAAGAAAGAGAAAGATGTGTGATATAGTTGGGAGACTAGGCAGGTGGTAAACGTGAGTGTGATTACTTAATTCTTTTTAAAAAATTAAAACGAAAATGACAAATTTTGACCCATCATTTCTAAACATTTTCTAAAATGAAGTGGGTAAGATTAGAAGTCTAGAATTTAGCTTTCTCTCAAAAGTTAAGTGGATAGTCTTTTACCGCACATGTCATGACCTAAGTCCACAAGGTTACCCCTCTGAATTTGGTGCACAACCAAAACAAACCGCAAATCATAATATACCATTTTCTAAAATCCAACATTCACATCAGAAAGTTTAAAGAAGAAAATAGTTAACTACAATCCAAATCCTAATCATAAAATCTCTAAAAAAACAAACCACAAATGAAATCATACAGTTTTGTTTACATTCCAAATGATGTTTTATTCACTAAATAAAATTACAACTCGAGAAGAAAATACCATACATGACCACCATATAGGGAAGACTTTATGGCTAGAGTAATGGTGTCTAGCACTTCTTCAAAACGATCATGATAAGATCAGTTAACCTTAAATGTCGATGTGAGTTTATGTTCCAAAAATAAAATTTTATAAGAGGAAAATAATAGCATAAGAAATGAAGTATAACCACACACACACACACACATAATCATAGAATTGGCTTAAACAAAATAAAGGATTTTTACCAATAAGATATTTCTCAAGATAAATGAACTAAAAAAAGCCCAAAATTGTAACTTGTAGTCTGTTCACAAATTTTAAAGGCATTTAATAAAACACTTATTTCATCATATAAGTACCCCTTCAAACCCTTAAAGTTTTTCAATAGTTCTTCTCATCATGTATTAGTTGTAAGAAAAAGTACAATATAATTCGCTTTCAATATATCAAAAACAATACTCAAAGTTAATAGGAAATTCAGTTTAAATTTTGGGTTGGTCACCCAAGACAAATAAACATAACAGAGAAGTTAAAGATAGAACAAGAAAAAAGAAAAGAAAAAGAAGATGTGTATGCCCATCAAGATATTATACAACAGACTGTAGTTGTAGGCAGAGTAATCTCTCTACGCCTTTATCACAATCATATATTCCTCTCAAGCATAACATTAATCGTAAATCCAGGTATAAACCCAAGAGGGTGTGAATTGGGTTTTAAAAACTTTTTGCAATTAACACATAAGTTTTTTAAACAATTTAATCAAGCAAGGTACACAACAAATAAGATGCTTGAAATTAAAGGAGTAAAGGAAGATAATATGCAAACTCTGTTTATAGTGGTTCGGCAATATCGAAATCTTTCCAACCCTACGTCCACTCTTTTCAAGGAACATTCTTGAAGTAATCTACTAATTATAGTCGAGCAACTTAACGGGTGTTGCACAAACCTTACAAGCACTCTCTTCCAATATGAAGTTAGAAGGAAATGTTTAATCCTAAACACTATAAGAGTTACACTAACTCTTTCTTTTTACAATGATTGATATCGAATGTAAAGGAAAATGAAAGATATAGCAATGAATGTTTTACAAGATGAAAGTTATATCTCTTTAAAGAACAATGCTTAAAAAATGGCTCACAGTAAATTTTCCAAAGCTTTTGAGAGTATTAATGAGCTATGAATCAAATTAAGTGTTCTTTCTTTTTGTTTAAATGTTCATTGATGGGTGGTTTTATAGCCTTGACCTTATATAGCCGTTAGACATTGATTTGGTAGGTCTGGAGCATCAAATGCTCAAGTCCGCATCTCAAATGGTCATATTTTTTAATTACCAATCGATTGGGTCTTTGTACCAATCAACTGAGTCATGTGAGAAAATCTAGTTTTTGAGCTTTAGATAAGTACCAATCGACTGGGTCCTGGTACCAATCAATTGGGTCCTTTAACCAATCGACTTAGTCAAGGGCCAGAAGCCACTATCCCTTTTACTAGTCGATTAGTTCAAAGACCTAGTCGGCTAGGTTGACCCAAAACTCAGTTTTCATGTTTTAAAAGCATTTTTTTTACTTAAAGACATTTTTGAATTATTTTTGTCAAAGCATTTTGTAATCAAAACGAGCCGTAGTTAAGCTAAGTAACTGAAACTAAAGATTTACAACTTGAGTCAGTTATCTTATAATCTAATGTAGATCTTCTGTCATTTTGTGGTAATTGAATGCGTTGTATTTTGCGTCCTGTTTTTGTATTGAATGCTTTTGCTACTTAAACATTTAGATAAAACTATTAGTGTAATTTAAATAGTATTTTGTCATTATTAAAATCAAATAAGGGTCAACACTAATAATAAATATAACTAATTTTTAATTTGTGCAATGCACAGGTTTTTTTATTTATATTTTTAAAATTAAGTTGTTTACTAAGAGAATGTTATTAAGTTTCATATATTAAAATTATGACGTTTGGGAGGGTTTTAAGCAAGTTTAAATCAAGGTAATTACATAAAACTTACACATCTTTAGTTTAATAAAGCAATGTTTGAATGGCTCAATTGAGTGAAAGAATGAAAAGAGCTTACAAACTGAGGTTCGATATCCAAAAATAGAAGCTTGTCAAGATAAGAAAAAAAATAATTAAAATACCATTTCCTTAATAAATTTTCTCCAAAAAAAGAAGACAAATGGGCTTTTCCAAGCACCTTAAAGGAATGAGAAAGGAAAGATAGAAAAATGAGGTAGAAATAAAAAACGAAAGATTTAAATCTTTGTCGAAAAAGGGGGACGTGAGTCATCATTAACATTAGGAGCAACTAAGTTTTTTAGGAACTTTACCTTATCGTTCCACGAGATACTTGGGTTTAAAAGTGATCTTCCGAAATTTAAATAATGGCCACAAAATCTATCTTCCATGTAATAATCTTTAACTTTTATACACTTAGAAATATAAATGTCCCAATAGAATTTGGGAGACCTTTTTTTCACGGCATATAAGTTTGTTTTCATTGCATTTTTTAACATAAAAAGAAAACTTTCAGCCTCAATTTTTTTTTTACAAAGAGTTTGCCGAGGAAAAAGACTTATCTCCCGAATAAAAAAAACTACCCTAGAATTTGAACCTCTTTTAATGGAAAAAACTGTTTGACTATTTTACCAATAATCATATAAAAAGTGTTCTTTTACCAATATATATATATATATATATATATATATATATATATATATATATATATATTGTAAACCGAGGTTCAAACCAAAGAAGGGGGTGAATTAGGTTTTAAAAAAAACTTTTGCTAATTAAGCTTGCAAGTTTTTAAACAGTGAAATGCACAAAACACCAAAACAAATAATATTCTTGAAAGTAAAGAGTTTAAGGAAGAGAAAGTGCAAACTCAGTATATAGTGGTTCGGCAATATTAGATTCCTTCCGACCCTACGTCCACTCTCTTCAAGAAACCTCGTTGAAGTAATCCACTAAAACTTTTAGTCGTACAACTTCACGGGTGTTGTACAAACCTTACAACCAATCCCTTCCTCACGGAAGCTAATCTCTTTCTCACGGAAGTTACTCTCTTCCTCACGGAAGTTACAATGAAGTATTTAATCCTAAACACTCTAAGAGTTATTAAAACTTTTTCCCTTTACAATAAATGAAGTTTGTTGTAAAGAAAGAAGCAGAGAGATAACAATAAGTGCTTTTACAAATGAACAATGTCTCTCTTTCAAGAATTAGCTTGAAGAATGGCTCAACAATAAAATTTTCAAAGCTTTTGAGAATTAATGAGCAAACTTATGAATTGAATGTGTTCTCATCTTGTTTTAAATGCCCATTTAAGTGGGTTTATATAGCTTTAAAGCAATATGACCATTTGACACTGATTTGTTAGGTTTGGGGTATTAAATACTCAAGTCCCGCTTCTCAAACGATCATATTTTTTAATTACAAGTCGACTGAGTCAAGTGAGAAATCTCATTTTTTAGGCTGTGAGAGAGCACCAATCGACTGGGTCCTAAGCACCAGTCGACTTGGAACTTTTTGTCCCAGTTGCTAGTCAACTGGTTTTTGATACTAATCGACTGGGGACCTTCTTTCCCATACCCCAGTCAACTGGTATATTGAGCCAATCGACTGGGTTGCCCTTCAACCTAGTTTTTCATATTTCAAAACTGTTTTGCCTTGAAAACATTTGTATTAAAGGTTTTGTCAAAATCTTTTGTAAAATGAGCCACAGGTCAAGCTAAGTATTTGAACATAAGAGATTACAGTTGTTTTCATTACCTTAATGCCTATTCTAGATCTTTTGTCTTGTCTTGGTGTCTAAATCTAGTTGCATTCTTGCATCTTGTTTCTATGCTGAATGCCTTTACCGCTTAAACACTTGATAAAACTGTTAGTGCAATTAGAGTAGTATTTTGTCATTATTAAAATCAAATACGGGTCAACAATCTCCCCCTTTTTTATGATGACAAAATTAATGAAAGAAAATTAGTTTTAAAGACTAAGTGTTGGGTTTTTAGAAAAATTTGAGCAGAGTTTCCTCTGTTTTTCAGATAAAACCAACCTGTTAAACAGTTCAAATGCAGTTTATAATCAACCCAACCAATCAAAGCAAGACAAAGTTATATTCATCAATGCGTTCAGAGCAATGCTCCCCCTAAATCTATACTCTATTATAAGTTTATATTGATTTTTCTCTTTTTTTCCTTTTTCTCCCCCATTTTGACAACAATAGAAAAAAGGGGTGTAAACTTAAAACATAAGCAAGATAAACACTACAGCCATAAAGATAAGGAAAAAAAAAACATGTGGGTAAAAACTAGGCATGTTTCAGAATTAGGAAGACTTCTCGGGAAAATTCAAAATTTTTTACACTGATATCAGTAGTTAAGGCATATAGTTGACCATGAATGTTATAAACCAAGCAAAAATATAGCATAAAAGTAAGATATATATATATATATATATGAGCTAAATGCTAAAAAAACATAAATCAAAGCAACAATATAGATACATCCATCTAATGTGAGCTTATAGGAAGCTTGTTTGAGTACAAAATGTGAATGAAAAATGAATGTTCGTGCTACAACCATTTAAGAGCTATATATACATAACGAGGAGATAAAGCATAAAGCTCAGTGAGCGAAAAAATCAGAGCCGTCTCACAGAAGATCCAGAAGCTTAGCCTAAAAGCCCTCTGTGTGCTCTTAGTGCAGCTTGAAATCGTCATGAAGTGTGCAGAGGTTGCGGTGCATAGAATCAACTAAAGAGCTCAAACTATAAAATCCAAATTGCATGGACAACTGGAGGCTCATCATAGCCTGAAGTAGGTCATCAATTCCAGCCTGACTAGCACCATAGCCACCATACTTTGGGCTAAGTGCACACTCATCAATGTCCATCGTAGTAGGAGGACTTGCATCACCACGAACCTCATCGTCCTCTTCACAGCTGTCATCCTCAGTACCAATCCGTATGTTCCTCTCTGCCTTGGAGTAGATCATACTCTCTCGGATCGTGCATCCCATCTTCTTCAGAGATAAGATGTTGATGATGTCCTTTGGGTTGATATCCTAAGCCTTAGAGGCGGGAAAAGAGACTTGAAAATGCTAAAGGATAAAGGTGATGAGTATCCTGTAGGGAAGGCACCCATTGTCACTAACTTCACCGTTTATCATGTTGACGAGCAGTAGGGGTAGATATTGAAGTGGTGTCAAATTTTGAGACACCAAATCAGTACCACGTCTCCCAAGTCATGGATGGATGGTCAAACTTATGATGAGATTAAACAACTTCTAGTCGAGGGCCATATCACTACAGGTGTGAAATATACTGGGCCTAAATATGTAGTTAGGGTCTCCCCTAACGATCTGGCATGCCTCCTCATAATTAAAGTTGTCCAGCCATCCGTTCAGACTCCATTGGATCCCTCTCATTGGGATCCTCAATATGTTGACCAGGAGGTCAGTGTTCACCTCAAACTCCACGCCCATCACACTGGTTCTGAAACGAAGAGCCAGTGGACTAGGTTTCACTAGGTTCGCGTAGAATTGGTGAATTAGGTGTTGGTAGTATTTTTGGTGAATATTTACAAGGGGTGTTAGGTGTATGGCTTCAAAAGCAGGCAAGATATCAAAATTTCCATGACGGATAGAGTCGAAGTCAATGAATTTACCCGTCATGATTTTCTTGTTGCGTATAATGGAATTATACTTGCTCTTTGCTGCTAGGCTCTAAAATAGCGAGTCATAGAGTTCAGTTCTCGGCTTTTTACTCGATGAACCGGCTAGACCCTTTCCTTTTGTGTCGGGACCCTTGGATTTTTGAGAGCGTGGCTTTGTAGGCACATTGGGTCTACCAACGGTTGTTTTAATTCTGATTTTCTCAAACATTTGAAAGAAAGCGTTTTTAGGGAGAGATTTTGGGAAATATGAATTTTTCAATGGTGGAAGTTGAAAATTTGATGATTTAGGGTATGATTTAAGGTTGTATGATGTGGATTTGAGAGATTTTGGGCTGAAATCACAAAATTTCTAGAGAGAGAATGCTTAGGGTTTTCAAAAATGGCGTAAAATTTCTAAAAAAACTGAAGCGATTATTTATAGTATCGCGATACCAGTCAACTAGGTTAGGGCACCAATCGACTGGGTCCTTCATAATTTGGAAAATTTTTCACATACCAGTCAACTGGGTCGGGATACCAGTTAACTAGGTAAACTGACAAAGATATACCAGTCAACTAAGTCATCCATACCAGTCGACTGGGTAGGTTACCAGTATTTCAAATTTTGGCTCCAAACAATGTCTTGTGCTACCAGTCGACTGGGTACTTTATACTAGTCGATTGGTAGAATGGGCAAAGATATACTAATCAACTAGGTGTCCATTACCAATCGATTAGCTCATTTATGAAACTTAAAATTTTGAGCTCTAGCTTAGAATTTTAGCACGAATTTGTTTATCTATGTCATCTTGAGTGAGATATATTAAATAAGAGTTAATACTTATTCATTAGATGTCAAATATGCATATGATGAATGTTGATGCAATCAAACATACAATTTATCATAGTCAATCAATCCCATCAATAGTCTAATCTTACAAAAACTATCTTCACTTAAGGGTTTTGTAAGAATATCTACTATTTGATCTTTTGAATGAATGAATTCTAGTCTTATATCACCCTTCTGAGCATGGTCTCTTATGAAATGATGTCTAATTTCTATGTGTTTGGTTCTAAAATGCTGAATAGCTTTTAGTTAAGTTGATAGCACTAGTGTTATCACAATGAATTCGAATATCTTTAAAGTTTATGACATAGTCTTCTAGTTGTTGTTTCATCCACAACACTTGTATACAATAACTTCTGGCTGTTACATATTCCGCCTCGGCGATTGATAGTGTAACCAAATTTTGTTTCTTGGAAAACTAAGAGTTAGTATTGCACCTAAGAATTAGCATGTACCACTAGTGCTTTTCTATCTAGTCTACAACCTGCAAAATCAAGATCTGAATATCCTACAAGCTCAAAAGATGATTTTTTATAATATAATAATCTTAGGTTTTGAGTCCCTTGTAGGTATCTAAGAATTCTATTTACTGTAATTACATGTGATTCCTTAGGATTAGCTTGAAATCTAGCACATATGCATACACTGAACATTATATCAAGTCTACTTGCAGTTAAATAAAGTAAAGCTCCTATCATGCTTATATAAGTTTTAGTATCTACACACTTACCTTCTTCATCTAGGTCAAGTTTTGTAGAAGTGCTCATAGGAGTGCCAATTGACTTTGAGCTTTCCATCCCAAACCTCTTTAATAAGTTCTTTGTGTATTTTGATTGATTGATGAATATGCCTCCTTTCAATTGTTTGATTTAAAGTCCAAGAAAGTAGGTAAGCTCTCTCATCATGCTCATTTCAAATTCACCTTGCATGCACTTAGCAAACTCTTGACACATAGATTCATTAGTAGCACCAAATATGATATCATCAACATATATTTGGACTAGAAGTGTCATTTTTGTGAGTTTTTGTGAAGAAAGTTATGTCTATTTTTCCTTTTGTAAAATTATTTTCAAGCAAAAACTTACTTAGTCTTTCATACCATGCTCTTGGAGCTTGCTTCAACCCATATAGAGCTTTAGAAAGCTTATAGACATGATTTGGAAGATTAGGAATTTCAAATCCAAAAGGTTACTCAACATACACCTCTTCTTCTATAAAGCCATTTAAAAAGGCACGTTTTACATCTATTTGAAATAACTTAAACTTATTAAAGCATTCGAAGGCTAATAACATTTGAATAGCTTCTAATCTAGCTATGGGAGCATAGGTCTCATCAAAGTCTATTCCTTCTTCTTGATAATCAAAGTCTATTCATTCTTCTTGATTATATCCCTTAACAACTAGTCTAGCCTTGTTCCTAGTTACTATTCCATTTTAATCCATCTTATATCTAAATACCTATTTAGTTCCTATTATAGTATGATTCTTTTGTCTAGGAACTAGATTCCATACTTTGTTTCTTTCAAATTGATTTATTTCTTCTTGCATAGCATTTATCCAATCAACATCCTTCTCAGCTTCTACAAATGTCTTAGGTTCTATTTAAGATAAATAAGCTACACAATTGAAAATATTTCTAATAGTGAAACAAGTTCTTACCCCTTATGAAGGATTACCAATCACTTGATCAATTGGATGATAATTTACATACCTCCAATATTTGGGAAGACTATCCTCTTGTTGACTTGTAGATCGTTGATCAATATTGAGAGCTTCTACCTCTTGACTAGTTTGGGGTGGGCTCTCATTTGGGTCAACAATAAGAGTAGGTGTTTCCATTCTTGGAATAAAATCTGCATCATCATTAAAAGAAACTAATCTACTACTAATTGGGTTAGATTCATCAAAGGCTACATGTACGGATTCTTTAACCACTAGAGTTCTCTTGTTAAAGACTCTATAAGCTTTACTAGAGGTTGAATATCCTAAGAAGATCTCTTCATCGGTTTTTGAGTCAAATTTACCCAAGTTATGATGAGGACACGGCTAACAAATGAGATGTGGATCCTCTTCGAGTTCCAATTGGTCCAGTTATAAATGCTCGAGCTAAAAGGTTCAAGGAAACTCCCAATGGGCTAATTCAACACATTTGGGCTATGAACCATCTTTGGGGGCCCCAGGGATGATGCTACACGTGATCCACAAGGATGGGCTTTCATAATTCAAGCTTTAGAATAATCCAGCAACTCAAGATGGTGAATTAAAATCTTAATTTTCCAAAATTGGAGACTTACTCGCTTTGGTTGGCTCATCAAGGAAAATGGCAGGCTGCAATTTTACTTATTACCTTTTTTTTTAATTGTTTCCTTATTAATTTAATTGTTGAATTACAAGGCTTGCATGCCAAGTTAGGTACTTTCTTTATTTGGATTTTAGGTTACCAGAATTCTATTTAGGTTTATTTCCTATTTCGTAGTTTCCTAGTCCTACCAGAATTCTATTTAGGTTTATTTCTTATTTCTTAGTTTTCTTTTTTCTAATTGGTTACGAATTCTCATGTATTTAAATAGTCATTGGCTTTTTGGAATAAGAAAACTTAGATTTGATTCATACTTTTGGAGAGAAATTTCTCTTTGGTTATTTTAGAACTTCTGAACTTATTGGAGGTTCGGTGGCGTTCATCTTCGACTTATCAATCAATCCTTCCATAATTGTTTGTGGCGTCTTCATTATACCAAGGTTCTTGCTTCAGTATAAGTAACAGGTCGCAGTCTCACATAAATCTGCTTCTAGACGATCTTGGAATTCTTCTTGATCCATCAATTTCTTAGTTCTTGGCGTGGATCATATCAGTTGGTATCAGAGCCTTCTAGTTGCAGGTTTGTTTATCTTTAGTTTTGATTCATAAAAAAAATAAAAAAATATGAAAAAAAAAACAAAATTGAAAAAAAAATAACAAATTTCCAGTTTAGGAAAAAAAACATGAAAAAAAAAGAAGTGCGTAATATATAGATTCAATCCTTTCAATTCTTGTTTCAATTTCTCATCTTTGTTTCCTTGTATTCTAGCCTTTAAATCCGAATTTCTTTGTGAGTTATTGGTGAATTGTTGCTAGAAACTTTGATACTTGTTCGGTTAGTTTGATAAGAACCTATAGAGGATTATTACAAGTGGAAAAAGGCAAGAGTGGCGAGCACATAAGAGGGTAAAAGCCAATCTGACTTTTGTGTAAAAACACGAGTGAAATTGAGTGACTCATTCTTTGAGTGAAACACGTGAGGGAGTTTGTGAGGTCCTTTTGTTCTTTTTTTTCTAACTTTGTTTTTGCAGCAAACATGTCAGACAACAAGAACAAAAATAATTTCGGAGATACGTCGGGAGAGGTTGCCCCGAAGTTGCTCATGGAGGCTTTAATGGGTGAGATGAGGAGAGCATTGAGAACAGAGATGGAACAGGTTCATAAGCGGACAGATCAGGTAGAGAATGCACGTGTGGGGCAGCAACAAAATGCTCCTAATCTGCGTAGGATGGAGAGAGTTCAACCTAGGGGAGAGAGAGTTGATGATGAGGGATACACTGCCCAAGGAGAATTGTTGGTTGCAAGGAGAGCTCTAAGTGTGCAAATCAAAGAAGATGATGAAGTATAGCGAGAAAACATCTTTCATACTAGATGCCACGTACAAAACAAGGTATGTAGTGTGATTATTGATGGGGGTAGTTGTACTAACGTTGCTAGCACTACAATGGTTGAGAAATTAGGGCTGCCAATAATTAAACATCCTCAGCCTTACAAGTTGCAATGGCTCAATGATAGTGGTGAAGTGAGGGTGAACAAACTGGTGTTAGTTTCCTTCCGGATTGAAAAATATGAAGATAAAGTTTTGTATGATGTAGTTCCAATGCAAGCTGGACACTTGTTACTAGGCTGACCATAGCAATTCGATCGGTGTGTTAAGCATGATGGCTTCACCAAAAAATATTTGTTTGTAAGAAATCAAAGAACAATCACTCTAATTCCTATGACACCAAAGCAGGTTTATAAAGATCAAGTGAGGTTACAAAAAGAGAGTGAGAAAACAAAATAGGGTGAGAAAAAGAGAACGAATGAAAATCAGAAAGAGAAAATGAGAGAGGCTAAAAAAATTGTGAGAGAAAATAAGAGAGCTGATTCGGCCATTGAGAGAAAAACAAATTTCTATGCAAGAACGAGTGATATAAAAAAGAGCGATGGTTTTAAATCAGCCAATGATTGTACTTTTGTACAAAGAGGCGTTAAACATTAACCAATTTGACTCATCTTTGCCTAGTTCTATTATTTCTCTTTTACAGGAGTTTGATGATATCTTTCCCGAGAAGATTCCACATGGCTTAACTCCTATTCGAGAAATTGAACATCAAATTGATTTCGTGCCCAGTGCTACAATTCCAAACCGATCAGCCTATCGAAGCAATCCCGAGGAGACAAAGGAGCTACAAAGGCAGGTTAGTGAATTGATGGAAACGGGGTACGTAAGAGAAAGCATAAGCCTGTGCGCTGTTCTGATGATTTTGGTTTCTAAAAAGGATGGGACATGGAGAATGTGCGTTGATTGCCGAGCATTCAACAAATAACGGTTGATGAAGAGAAGATCCGTGTGATTAAAGAGCAAGAGAAGGCGTTCCAATTGATCAAAGGTCACCGACAGCTGATTTTTCAACCCGGATATTAGGTTTGGTTACACATAAGGAAAGAAATATTTCCTGCACAAAGGCGTTCAAAGTTACTTCCTAAAGGATATCGGCCTTTTCTATCCTTGAGCGTATTAATGACAAGGCATACAAATTAGGTTTGCTAGGTGAGTACAATGTTAGTACCACTTTCGATGTTTCTGATTTAAGCCCTTTTGATGTAGGTGATGATTTGAGGACAAATCCTTTTCAAGAGGAGGGAAATGATGAGGACACGGCTAACAAATGGGATGCGGATCCTCTTCAAGTTCCAATTGGTCCAGTTACAAGGGCTCGAGCTAAAAGGTTCAAGGAAACTCTCAATGGGCTGATTCAACACATTTGGGCTAAGAACCATCTTTGGGGGCCCAAGGATGATGCTACACATGATCCACAAGGACGAGTTTCCATAATTCAAGCTTTGGAATAATCAAATAACTCAAGATGGTGAATTAAAATGTTAATTTTTCAAAATTGGAGACTTACTCGTTTTGGTTGGCTCATCAAGGAAAATGGCAAGCTGTAATTTTACTTATTACCTTTTTTTTAATTGTTTCCTTATTAATTTAATTGTTGAATTACAAGGCTTGCATGCTAAGTTAAGTACTTTCCTTATTTGAATTTTAGGTTACCAAAATTCTATTTAGATTTATTTCCTATTTTGTAGTTTCCTATTCCTACCAGGATTCTATTTAGGTTTATTTCCTATTTCTTAGTTTTCCTTTTTCTAATTGGTTACAAATTCTCATGTATTTAAATAGCCATTGGCTTTTTGGAATAAGAAAATTCATATTTGATTCATACTTTTGGAGAGAAATTTCTCTTTGGTTCTTTCAGAACTTCTGAACTTATCGGAGTTTCCGTGGCGTTCATCTTCGACTTATCAATCAATCCTTCCATAATTGATTGTGGTGTCTTCATTATACCAAGGTTCTTGCTTCAATATAAGCAACGGGTCGCGGTCTCATATAAATCTGCTTCTAGACGATCTTGGAAGTCTTCTTGATTCATCAATTTCTTAGTTCTTGGCGTGGATCATATCAAGTTAGTTTTATTGTTATTCAGGATGAAGCATTTACAACCAAAAGCACGAAAATAAGAGATATTAGGCTTTCTACCTTTCCATAGTATAAGCCTAATTAATACTCAAATTAAAACGTAGCATGAAGTATTTACAGCTTCCGCCCAAAAATATTTTGGCAAACTATTTTCACAAAGCATTGTTCTTGCAAATTCTTCTAGAACTCTACTTTTCCTCTCAACAACTTCATTTTGTTGAAGAGTTCTAGGTGCTGAAAAGTTGTGATCAATTCCATTTTCATCACAAAATTTTGAAAAGTTTTGGTTTTCAAATTCTTTTCCATGATCACTTATAATGTTTGAAATGAAAATTCCTTTTTTCATTTTGAACTTTTTTACAAAAGTTCACAAATCCTTTGTAAGCTTTATCCTTGTAAGCATTAGCCTTGTAAGCAATAAAAATAACAAAGGTATATCTTGAATAGTCATCAACAATAACAATAGCATATTGATGGCTACCTAGACTAATGGTGCTTATTGGACCAAATAAGTCCATATGCAAAAGTTCTAATGGTCTAATGGTTGAGACTACATTTTTTTATTTGAAAGAAATTCTAGTTTGTTTTCCCATTTGACAAGCATCACACACCTTATCTTTTTTGAATTTGATTTTTGGAAGTCCAAAGACTAAATCTTTTCTTGAAATGATTTTAAGCAAATCCATATTCACATAGCCAAGCCTTCTATGCCATAGCCTTGGGTTTTCACTAAATGCGGGAAAACATTTTTCATTTTCCGAATAAAAAGTTTTTAAATCAACTATATAGGCATTTTCATGTCTATGGCTAATAAATTTGATTTTGTTACTCTTGATGTCTATAACTAGACAATGAGAGGTTTCAAATATTACTTTGTTGCCTTTGTCACATAGTTGACTAATACTAAGCAAGCCTTGCACATATAATACATGATCAATGGTTGAGAAATCGTTACCAACTTTTCCATACCCAATGATCTTTATCTTTATGTTATCTCCAATGGTTACATGTTCTCCATCCCTTAAAGTTAGCTTTTTAAACATGCTTTGATCACCGGTTATGTGCTTTGACCATCCACTATCAAGGTATCAATAGTTACCTTTGTCCTTGGTGTGGAGACATATCGACATCACACAAGGATACATAATTGCACTCTTAGGTACCCAAAATTTCTTGGGCCCTGATTACACGCAAAGTATAACGCGATAGTTGTAGCACAGCTTTGGGGTGTCGATTCCACAAGGAGACAAGCAAACTATAAGAGAAGATGTAAACTTTAATTTGAAACGATAAAGATCAATGAGTAAATCTGAGTTTGATAATAAAATTGTGTGAATATAATGAAGAATAACAAGGGTCTGGGAATCCTCCCTAGGTTCGTTGCCTTATTCCAATCTCGATTCAATTGTTTTTATCTCGATTGCAAGTTTCACATCCCAAACAAGCAATCGACAAATATTCAATTAAAGCTCATATATAAACGCTAATGTGATTGATATGAATTATTCTTTACTTTCGAGTTAAGCACACATGACCTATCCTATAGATTTATCAAGAAACGATAATATATCTTTAATGACAATATTGCAGTAATGGACAAACCTAAAAGATAAATCTACCGGAGTCAATCATACTCAAACAACGTCATATCAGAAGAGCATGACTAGACTTATATGGAGGAGAAAGATACAATCACTGGATTATGAGAAAATCTTTATAATTAAATCAAAGAGTAAATCATAACAATGTTTTGGTAATAAATCCAAACTACAATGAATCAAGACTAGAAAATAAGAATGACTACACCTAGGGATTCATCCCTTCGCCTTGCTTGGAGATTAGTTGGCCATGGGGGAGAGTGTGGCAGCCTCCCTTGAGTTTTCCAGCCTTTAATTGATCAATATTTCTTCTCAAACCCTAAGTGATCTATTTATAATATTGTAGACTGAGGTTTCAACCCAAGAGGGGGTGTGAATTGGGTATTAAAAAAATTAAATACTTTTTGCAATCTCAAATATCAAAATATATGCGGAATTAAATCTTTCTAAATTACTAGCACAAAGATGAGAGAGTTTATTGCTTAATATAGAAATGATAATTGAATTATAAAATAATTAAGCAACCAATCTCATTTACTTGAATAATAAATAATTATAAGCAAGTAATTATGAAAGTAATTAAGGAGATAGAGTTAGAGAGATGCAAACTCAGTTTATAGTGGTTCGGCAATATCGGATTCGTTCTGACCCTATGTCCACTCTCTTCAAGGAACCTCCTTGAAGTAATCCACTAAGAAACTTAGTCGTACAACTTCACCGGTGTTGTACAAACCTTACAATCCCTTCCTCTCGGAAGCTATCCCCTTCCTCTCGGAAGTAATCCCCTTCCTCTCGGAAATAATCCCCTTCCTTTCGGAAGTAATCCTTTTACAATAAATGCTGTAAATTAAATGGTAGAAAGACAGCAAATGAAAGCTTATACAACTTAATAATGTCTCTCTTTCAAAGTAAAGCTTGAAGAATGGCTCAACATGAGTATTTCAAAGCTTTTTGAGTTTCAAGGAATGAATGACTTGATTGTGTGTGCTCTACTCTTTTTGAATGTCTTCTCCTCTTTGTTGAATGCTGAATTGAGTGGGTTTATATAGCCATCAATTAATATGGCCATTAGACTTTAATTTGAATTGATTGTGCCTTTAAAATCTCAGATTTCGAGTCCCAACGGTCATATTTTTGAACTACCAGTCGACTGGGTCCTCTTAAAAATTCACATTTTTGCTGCTACAGTGTTACTAGTCGACTGATAAGTCATACCAGTTGACTGGGAACCTTCTACCCATTTTACCAGTCGACTGCACTATTCACCCAGTCGACTGGGTCACTATTTGAGCGCTGCTATAGTGATTTCTGGATGAACAGTGTTTTCAGCATCAATTTTCTTCATATCTCTTTATTCTTTTTGGATTTTTGAGTTCCAAAAAATCTCCTAATTGAATCAAACTTTCTTGCACATTAAACACACGAGTTAAAAACTTCAAAAGTGTTTTGTTATCATCAAAAATAATCTAATCAATTTCTTGATTGAGGCATTTTTGATGATGACAAAACATATTACAAATTTAAGCATAATGTGTGTGCAAGATATATGAAGAATGATATATTACAAATGCTCAAGCAATTTTCTATGTCAACATAAATTCTTCCTAAATTCAATTAGAGAATGTTAAGAATTGAGCCCAAAGAATTTATTTGCATTTAATAAAATCACTTGGAGATTTTATATCTTCAATTAATTAAGACTATATAATAAAATGCAATGCAAATATAATTAGCTCTTAACAATTGAAATGCTTACAAAGTGTATCTTAGGATTTAAATCTATAATTTATCCCTATTGACTTTGAAGATGCATTTAAATTATTCTCCTTGAATTTGATCTTTTGGAGAACTTATTGACTTTTGAGATCATCAACATTGATTCACCAATTTTTACAATCTTGATCTCTTTTGATGTATAAGCACTATTAACAATCTATATTACTTAAGTAATACTCATTAGTGCTTAATTAAGATTTTTGTTACTATTAAAATCATTCAGGGTCAACAATCTCCCCCTTTTTGATGGTGACAAAAATCTTAAGAATAAGGTCTAACAAGATCTCTAATATTCTTATTTTTCTCCTCCTTTTTGTCATAATAAAATAGGGTGGATTTCAAAGAAGAGTTCCCCCTCAAAATATGCTATTGAAAATATTTTGATGAACCATTTTGAGAAAAGAATCATTTTACAAGATATAAAGAAATATAAAGCTTGTGAAAGAGTTCCTTTAGAACATAGAGATAAAATTCTCAAGATATAATAACCAAATTTAAAACAAATCCAAAAGAGTTTATCAAGTATTTAAAACTCATTTGAGTAAAACGATTTTACCAAAGGTTTTCTCTTTTATCAATAAATCAGATTTTCTCCCCCTTTCAAAAAGTCTAAAGTAATTATTTTTAACTCTTAAGAGAAATAAAATTGGATAAAACTTAACAAGCCTTATCGATAGTTGATTGATTGAATAATCAAGACAAAAAGCTCATCAACTACTCAAAAAGATGTTCAAATTGGAAATATCTATAAGTACTTGAAAAAAAGTTACTTCCCCTGCATATATGCACCGAAATATAATTTTCAATTATCAATCAAATATTACAATCTAGAAATCCCATTAATATTCTAATCTTACAAAAACTAGCTTCACTTAGGGGTTTTGTAAGAATGTCAGCTATTTGATCTTCTGAAGGTATGAATTCTAGTCTTATATCACCTTTTTTAGCATGGTCTCTTAAGAAATGATGTCTAATTTCTATGTGCTTTGTTCTAGAGTGCTGAATAGGGTTTTTGGTTAGGTTGATAGCACTAGTATTATCACAAAATATCGGGATGCCTTTTAGGTTCATGCCATAGTCTTCTAGTTATTGTTTCATCCATATCACTTTGGCACAACAACTTTCAGCTGCTACATATTCCGCTTCAGCGGTTGATAGTGCAACGAAATTTTGTTTCTTGGAAAACCAAGAGGTTAACATTGCACCTAAGAATTGGTATATTCCACTTGTGCTTTTTCTATCTAACCTACATCCAGCAAAATCAGCATCTGAATATCCTACAAGCTCAAAAGATGAATCTCTAGAGTACCATAATCCTATGGTTTGGGTTCCTTGCAGATATCTAAGGATTCTTTTTACTGCAACTACATGTGATTCCTTAGGATTAGACTGAAATCCAGCACACATGCATACACTGAACATAATATCAGGTCTACTTGCAGTTAAATAAAGCAAAGCACCTATCGTGCTTCTATAATACTTAGTATCTACCGGTTTACCTCCTTCATCAAGATCAAGCTTTGTAGATGTGCTTATTGGAGTACCAAGCGACTTTGAGCTTTCCATCCCGAACCTCTTAAGTAGGTCCTTGATGTACTTTGATTGATTGATGAAGATGCCTCCTTTTAGTTGTTTGATTTGAAGACTAAGGAAGTAGGTAAGCTCTCCCATCATGCTCATTTCAAATTCACCTTGCATGCACTTTGTAAACTCTTGACACATAGATTCATTAGTAGCACCAAATATAATATCATCAACATATATTTGAACTATCAAAGTGTCATTTTTGTGAGTTTTTGTGAAGAGAGTTGTATCTATTCTACCTCTTACAAAATCATTATCAATCAAAAATTTACTTAGTCTTTCATACCATGCCCTTGGAGCTTGCTTCAACCCATATAGAGCCTTAGAAAGCTTGTAGACATGATTTGGAAGACTAGGGTTTTCAAAACCAAGAGGTTGCTCAACATAAACATCTTCTTCTATAAAGCCATTTAAAAAAGCACTTTTTATATCCATTTGAAATAGCTTGAATTTATTAAAGTATGCAAAGGCTAATAACATTCGAATAGCTTCTAATCTAGCTACGGGAGCATAGGTTTCATCAAAATCTATTCATTCCTCTTGGTTATATCCCTTAGCAACTAATCTAGCCTTATTTCTAGTTACTATACCATTTTCATCCATTTTATTTCTATATACCCATTTAGTTCCTATTATTGAATGATCATTTGGTCTTGGAACTAGTTTCTAAACATTATTTCTCTCAAATTGATTTATCTCTTCCTGCATTGCAATTATCCAATCATTATCTTTTTCAGCTTCTATAAATGTCTTAGGTTCTACTTGAGACAAATAAGCTACAAAATTGCAAATATTTCTAATGGAAGAGCAAGTTCTTACCCTTTTGAAGGATCACCAATCACTTGATCAATTGGATGATAATTTACATACCTCCAATCCTTGGGTAGACTTTCCTCTTGTTGACTTGAGGATGGTTGGTCCACATTAGAAGTTTTCATCTCTTCATTTGCTTGAGGTGAACTCACTTTTGGGTCAACAATGGGAGTAGGAGTTTCCATTCTTGGAATAAAATATGCATCATCTTTAAAGGAAACTTCTCTACTACTCATTGGGTTAGATTCATCGATAGTTACATGCACGGATTCTTCTACTACTAGAGTTCTGTTATTGAAAACTCTATAAGCCTTACTAGTAGTTGAATATCCTAAAAATATCCCTTCATCGGTCTTGGAATCAAATTTACCCAAGTTAGTTTTATTGTTATTTAAGATGAAGCACTTACTACCAAAAGCATGAAAATAGGAAATATTTGGCTTTCTCCCTTTCTATAGTTCATATGGAGTTTTATCAAGCAAAGGCCTTATCAAAATTCTATTTAAAATATAGCAAGAAGTATTCACGGCTTCAGCCCAAAAGTATTTTGGTAAACTATTTTCACAAAGCATAGTTCTTGAAAATTCTTCTAGAACTCTATTTTTCCTTTCAACAACTCCATTTTGTTGAGGAGTTCTAGGAGCTGAAAAGTTGTGATTAATTCCATTTTCATCACAAAATTTTGAAAAACTTTGATTTACAAATTCTTTGCCATGATCACTTCTTATGCTTGAAATACAAATTCCTTTTTCATTTTGTACCTTTTTGCAAAACTCTTCAAATCCTTTGAAAGCTTCATCTTTGTAAGCAATAAAAATAAAAAAAAAGGTATATCTTGAATAGTCATAACAATAACAAGAGCATATTGATGGCCACCTAAACTAATGGTACTAATTGGACCAAATAAGTCCATATGCAAAAGTTCCAAAGGTCTAGTAGTTGAGACTACATTTTTTGCTTTAAAAGAAATTCTAGTTTGTTTTCCCATTTGACAAGCATCACATGCTTTATCTTTTTCAAAATTTATTTTAGGAAGTCCAATGACTAAATCTTTTCTTGAAACGATTTTTAGCAAGTTCATATTTACATGACCAAGCCTTCTATGCCATAGCCATGGATTTTCACTAAAAGTAGGAAAACATTTTTCATTTTCAGAATGCAAGGATTTCAAATCAACTATGTAGACATTTTCATGTCTATGGCCAATAAATTTGATCTTGTTGCTCTTGATGTCTACAACTAGACAATGAGAGGTTTCAAACGTGACTTTGTTGCCTTTATCACATAGTTGACTAATGCTAAGTAAATTTGGCTTAAGGCCTTGTACTAGCAATACATTATCTAAGGTTGAGAAATCATTACCGACTTTTCCATGCCCGATGATCTTTATTTTTGTATTGTCTCCAATGGTGACATATCCACCATCTCTTAGAGTTAGCTCCTTGAATACATTTTTATCACCGGTCATGTGCTTTGAGCATCCACTATCAAGGTACCAACAGTTACCTTTCTCTTTGGTGTGGAAACATATCTACATCACACAAGGATATACGATTGTACTTTTGGGTACCCAAAATTTCTTGGGTCCTTTGGGGTTAATCCTTGAAAATATGTGTAGCTCGAGGTTTCAACCCAAGAGAGAGGGTGAATTGGGTTTTTAAAAACTTTTGCGGAATTTATACAAGTTTATAAAAACTGATTAGCAGCAAATAATTAATACAAGTAATAAGCTGTAAATAAAGAGTTTAAGGAAAGAGGATGCAAACACAGTTATAGTGGTTCGGCAATATCGGATTCGTTCCGACCCTACGTCCACTCTCTTCAAGGAACTCCTTGAAGTAATCCACTAAGAAAACTTAGTCGCACAACTTAGCCGGGTGTTGCACAAACCGTACACAAGCAATTTACGGGAATTGCTTAAACCGAAAAATCCCCTTCCTTTCGAAAGTTTCCCCTTCCTCTCGGAAGTAATCTCTTTACAAAGATGGTGTAAAGTAAAAGGTAGAGAGACAGCAAATGAAAGCTTATTACAACAGAAATGTCTCTCTTTCAAAGTAAAGCTTGAAGAAATGGCTCAATAAGATTATTTCAAAGCTTTTTGTGTTTCAAGAGTATAAAAACTTGATTATATGAGATCAACTCTTTTTGAATATGTGCTTCTTGTTATTGAATGCTTTGCTGAATGGGTTTATATAGCAATCAATTAATATGGCCGTTTTGGACTTTAATTTGAAAAAGATTTACTTTAAAACGTTCAGATTTGGAGTCCAACGGTCATATTTTTGAATTACCAGTCGACTGGGTCGAGATACCAGTCGACTGGGTTCACTTGAAAAATACTCGTTTTCAGACCTTCTGGGTATCCAGTCGACTGGTATATATCATCCAGTCGACTGGGGACTTTCTGTCCATTTTACCAGTCGACTGGGTTGATTCATCCAGTCGACTGGTATATGTACCCAGTCGACTGGGTTGTTTTCCAACCCAGTTTTTCTTCTGTTTTTCATTAAAAACATTTAAAAATAATGGTTTTAGAAAAACCTTTTGTGTTTGAGCCATTGAACAAGCTAATACAATGTATGAGTGAGACTTACATTGGTTCTAAACCTTAAGACCTATACTAGATCTTCAGTCTTCACTTGATACTTGATTTGGTTCGAGTTTTTACACTTTGTTCCTTGGTTGAATGTGTTTGATCCTTAATACAACTTAGTTTAAACATGTTAGTTAAATAACAGTTGTGTGTTGCCATCATTAAAATACGGGCGAGGGTCAACAATATGGTTCCTTTTGGGACCCATACCTTCTTAAAAACATATGGAGTTTATAGATATGATGATGCACAATCCTAGGATAATAGTTATTGAAATTTCTAGGATTTCTTAGATGTGCATTTCTATAATTCTTAGGATAGGAGTTCCTAGGATACATGTTTCTACTGGGAGGAATATGAATATGCATGCCATTTCTAGAAAATGTATGATGATGATTTCTAGGATATATGCTTGCATTATTATGAGTATGCATATTATTTCTAGGATAACTATGATGGTAATTCCTAGGATATGCATGTGCAGTGTGCAAGTTTTGATTATACATATTGTTTCTAGGATGCACATGATGATTATTCCTAGGATGTGTATAAGCATTTCTTGAATGAGCATAAATATAAGGATGAGTATTTCTACGATGCTTCATTCTTGTATATATATTAGAATTAGTATTTCTATACCTACTAGTATTCATTGAGAGAATGCTTTTGACCTTGCTCGTGGTCTTTGAAGTAGAAGATTCATTCACACATAATGCTTTCATGAATAAGCTCTCTTTTGATTTTTGCTTGCCTAATCGAGAATAACCTAACCCGGATTTTCCTCCATTTAATCTTTGGCAAGATAACACTTCATCTAGCTTTTCTTTTCCAAGCATAAGTCTAGATATTGTGCCATTCAATTCTATTATCTTCTTCTTTAAGTTTTCATTTTCATCTTTAAGAAGATCTTGAGAAGAATCATAAAGTAATGAAGATAGTTTATCTTTTTCTTCTCTTAGACCTATCATCTCTTTAGAAAGAGATGCCACCTCTTTTTTAAGAATGGTGTTCCTAGAATCGAATTTCTTCATTTCTTCATACATTTCATTTATGACTTCTACCAATTCTTCACAATTACTAACAATATTATTTTTTGAAGAGGAAGAAGTCAATACCTCATTTTTGTCGTCGATTGCCATAAGACATAGGTTGGCAATTTCCAAGTATCCGATCTCTTTATTTGAGGAGTCTTCTTCTTCTTCATCACCATCATGATTAACATCTTCAATTTCCATAAGAGGTAAGGATGTGGTGGAACCATCAATTTTGTAATCCAAGTAGCTTTCATGCTTCTTGAGGGATTCAACAAGCTCTTCTAAACTTTCACTTGTAGAATGCTTTGTCAAAATAATTTTCCATTGATTTGACAAAGACCTAAGAAATATTCTCACAAGTTCAAGGTTAGAATAAATTTTACCCATGAAAGATAAAGTTTTAACAAGTATGGTAAAACGAGTTTGCGAATCAAAAATTGATTCATTTTCATTCATTTTAAAATGCTCTAAGTCATGAACAAAGTTTTTTAATTTGAAATTCTTTTCTTGCTCATTTCCTCCATGTATGACTTCTAATAAATCCTAAATTTCTTTTGTAGTCTTACATGAGGAAATTTGATCAACTTCGTTTTGATTAAGAGAACTATAAAACATGTTCATAACTTTACCATTTAGTTGAATGAATTTACTATCATTTACATCAAAGTCAATTTCATTTTCAAGAATGAAATACTAAGCATAATAATCATGTGCTTGAATAAAAATCTTCGTTTGAGCTTTCCAATGGGTGAAATTTGTTCCATGGAGAAGATGAGGACTAGAAGGATCTCTTCCTTCTAAAAATATAGTTGCCATAGGATCAACTCTTGGATGTTAAGCCTAAAATAGAGAACGAGGCTCTGATACCAATTGTAGACTGAGGTTTCAACCCAAGAGGGGGGTGAATTGGGTATTAAAAAAATTAAATACTTTTTGCAATCTCAAATATCAAAATATATGCGAAATTAAATCTTTCTAAATTACTAGCACAAAGATAAGAGAGTTTATTGCTTAATATAGAAATGATAATTGAATTATAAAATAATTAATCAACCAATCTCATTTACTTGAATAATAAATAATTATAAGCAAGTAATTATGAAAGTAATTAAGGAGATAAAGTTAGAGAGATACAAACTTAGTTTATAGTGGTTCGGCAATATCGGATTCGTTCCAACCCTACGTCCACTCTCTTCAAGGAACCTCCTTGAAGTAATCCACTAAGAAACTTAGTCGTACAACTTCACCGGTGTTGTACAAACCTTACAATCCCTTCCTCTCGGAAGCTATCCCCTTCCTCTCGGAAGTAATCCCCTTCCTTTCGGAAGTAATCCCTTTACAATAAATGATGTAAAGTAAATGGTAGAGAGACAGCAAATGAAAGCTTATACAACTGAATACTGTATCTCTTTCAAAGTAAAGCTTGAAGAATGGCTCAACATGAGTATTTCAAAGCTTTTTGAGTTTCAAGGAATGAATGACTTGATTGTGTGTGCTCTACTCTTTTTGAATGTCCTCTCCTCTTTGTTGAATGCTGAATTGAGTGGTTTATATAGCCATCAATTAATATGGCCGTTAGACCTCAATTTGAATTGATTGTGCCTTTAAAATCTCAGATTTCGAGTCCCAACGGTCATATTTTTGAACTGCCAGTCGACTGGATCGTGATACCAGTCGACTGGGTCCTCTTAAAAATTCACATTTTTGCTGCTACAGTGTTACCAGTCGACTGGTAAGTGATACCAGTCGACTGGGAACCTTCTGCCCGTTTTACCAGTCGATTGCACTATTCACCCAGTCGACTGGGTCATTATTTGAGCGATGCTACAGTGATTTCTGGATGAACAGTGTTTTCAGCATCAATTTTCTTCATATCTCTTTATTCTTTTTGGATTTTTGAGCTCCAAAAAATCTCCTAATTGAATCAAACTTTCTTGCACATTAAATACACGAGGTAAACACTTCAAAAGTGTTTTGTTATCATCAAAATTAATCTAATCAATTTCTTGATTGAGGCATTTTTGATGATGACAAAACATATTACAAATTTAAGCATAATGTATGTGCAAGATATATGAAGAATGATATATTACAAATGCTCAAGTAATTTTCTATGTCAACACAAATTCTTCTTAAATTCAATTAGAGAATGTTAAGAATTGAGCCCAAAGAATTTATTTGCATTTAATAAAATCACTTGGAGATTTTATATCTTCAATTAATTAAGACTATATAATAAAATGCAATGCAAATATAATTAACTCCTAACAATTGAAATGCTTACAAAGTGTATCTTAGGATTCAAATCTATAATTTATCCCTATTGACTTTGAAGATGCATTTAAATTATTCTCCTTGAATTTGATCTTTTGGAGAACTTATTGACTTTTGAGATCATCAACATTGATTCACCAATTTCTACAATCTTGATCTCTTTTGATGTATAAGCACTATTAACAATCTATATTACTTAAGTAATACTCATTAGTGCTTAATTAAGATTTTTGTTACTATCAAAATCATTCAGGGTCAACAAATACACAAGGTCTAAGGGTGTTCTAGGGTTTAGACAATCATTAAAGTCCTATTTGGGTCATAACTCGAAGACAAAATCTCGTGTGCGTGCCGCAGTTCACACTTGTCTAGGTTGCGACGCTAGCTTTGGTCCGAGAATGAGGTGCTGCTGGGGGCCACAACACCCTTTCTTCCAAGCTGCGACGCTTGGTTTGATGGAAATTTGTGTGCTTCTGGGGGCCGTAGCGCCCCTTGATCTAAGCCGCGGCACCAAGGATGGTTCAAAGTGGTGGTGGTGTTGTTGGCCGCGGCCCAGCCCTTCCAGGCCACAGCACACACTGAAGACTTGACTGTTCTTCACTTTTTGCTTCTCAGCAACCACTCAGACATTCCGTTATGCATGGGATCTTGGTGCTTTAAGCCTCGATAGCTTTTCCATCTCTTTTGAACTTAAAGTACCTGAAAATGCACCGAAATAGGTTACCAATCCAAGAATACCATTTTAGAGTTATTAATGTATAAAAGTGTAATTAAGACCAAGATCAACTCTAAAATGCTAACAATTAAGAACTATTAAGATGCATTTAATGGCTCTCATCACTATCCCCAACTAGCTTATTGCTAGTCCTTAGCAATTCAAGTGAAAACAAGACAATATGAAATGAATCCTTTAATGGAAGTCAAAACAAAGTAAAGTAATGTTAGTGTTAAACCAAGAGTATTTCACTTTTTGTCTCAAAAATTGCACATAACACACAACATATAGAATCATTAAATATCACTTAAGTCCAAAAGTAATCAAAACATCAATCTCAAAATTGTTATCGACTCTTAACATCCATCTTACCACAAACCATTAATCCAAACACCCGGATGATTTTATGCACAACATTCATGAATACAAGTCTTGGCCTCTTGATGAGAGTCATAATATGCCTCACAGCAGTGGTTAATTGTTAGCATTTTAGGATTGATCTCGGTCTTTATTGTGCTTTTATATGTTAATAACTCTAAAGTAATATTATTGGACCACTGACTTATTTTAGTGTAATTTACAGGTACTTTAAGTTTAAAAGAGAAAAATAAGTGATCGTTGCTTAAAAGACCAAGATCCCATGCTTCTGGAAGGACAAGATGGACTGCTGCCTGAATTGCGATCGAGCGCACATCCCACATCGAGCAAGGTACTCTGCAGCGCATATGCGATCGAGCGCACAAGCCGCGATCGAGCTCATGTGCGATCGATCACACTTGGGCTGCGATCGAGCGCACCCGGACAGTATCCCATATCGGCTAGATAACACATAGCATTCCGGGAGTTTTCCTATATAAAGACCCACTCTGTTCAGCTGAAATGATGAACCAATCAGAGCTCTTCTAAGATCATTTTCTGAGATCATTAGAGAGTGACTCTAGAGGGCCTTTAGGAGTAAATCCAGAGGGCCTTTAAGAGGAATCCGAAGTATAAAATTTGGAGGGCAAGCTGAGGATGAATCCCTAGGTGTAGTTGTTCTTATTTTCCTTTATTTGGTTCAGTTGTAGTTGGTATTATTTTTATCAAACATTGTTATGTTTTATTCTTTAATTTAATTTAGTAGATTATTTTATTAGTCCGGTGATTGCATGCTTCCTTTCCATATAAGTTCAGTCATACTTTTCTTATGTGTATCTGTTTGGATGTGATTGAGTCTGGTAGGCCTCTTTTATAGATTTGTCCATTGTTGTGGTATTATCGTTAGATATATCATCGTCTTTTGATAATTTATAAGTTGGGTTATATGTGCTTAAAATTAGAGAATAATTCATAACAATTACATTAAGATTTATAATTGCACTTTAATTGAATATGTGCCGATTGCCTGTTTAGGACGTGAAACTAGCAATCGAGATAAAAACAACTGAATCAAGTTAGGATTAGAGCAACGAGCCTAGGGAGGATTTTCGGAACCTTGTCATTCTTAAATATATTTCCAACCCTATTCTACACAATTATCCTTTTTCTCAAATAAACTCAGATTCATTTTATCTTTTATCATTTGTGTTAAGATTCACACCTTCCTTTGTAATTAACTTGTTTCCCTGTGGAATCGACACCCCAAAACTATACTACAACTACCGCGTTATGTTTTGGGAGTAATCACCTCTAAAATATTTAATGTGCGTGAAATCAATCACAAAAACAAGATCCATAGGCTCACCTTTCAAATCACTCTCCACTATTGTAGAAAAAAAATCACACCACCTTGGATCAATAGATCTTTAATAAGCTTGTAACGTTAGGCTAAGGTAAAGGTTAAGAAAGAATGGGAAGGATTCAACAAGTAAAAGAACTTAATATCTTAGTTTTAAACACAACCACTTTAAGCACTAGATAACCTTACTTCAATACCCAACTCTTTCAACCATTTTTCGAGCATTTCTCTCAATCACCACTTTTTTTTCTTTTCTTCTTTCTTTGCCATAATTCACTTCTTTTTTTATTTTGGCATAAGACCATTCACCTCCTCTTTCATTCTTTTCTTTTCTTTTCTTTTTTTTTCCATAACCCACAACTTATCTCCTTTAATATACTTGGGTTATGGTAGTAATATTTTTTCATATTTCCATCCTTACTCCTCTTAAGTGCTTCTCAACAGATGTGTACAACTAAGTTCTTTTAAAAGAAGGATAGGGATAAAATATTTTTAGGCTTATAAGGATAAGTAAATAGGTTTTCGAAAGAAACAAGGCTCAAATTTTTTTTCAAGAAAAATG
The DNA here is from genome assembly GCA_023935145.1 of Bretschneidera sinensis. Lineage (NCBI taxonomy): Eukaryota > Viridiplantae > Streptophyta > Magnoliopsida > Brassicales > Akaniaceae > Bretschneidera > Bretschneidera sinensis. Next base: position 109,035,472 of record CM043698.1, read on the forward strand.
CTCAAACAGGTGACTAGTGATAAATATAGCAAGGATAAGTTTGAAAGGCTCAAATGGTCCAAAAATGGCCTATATCATATCCTAAGTAATGTGCATTCTAGAAATTCACCTCAAATGATTATCAAATAAGTTCTAGAGCTTGTCGAGACTATAAAAGTATTCACAAAGCAATCACATATAAAACTTCTTGATGAGAGTCATAAAATGCACCTTAACAGTACTTAATTGTTAGCATTTTAGGGTTGATCTAGGTTTGAATTGCACTTTTATACCTTAACAACTCTAAAGTGTCATTCTTGGATCATTAATCTATTTCGATGCATTTTCAGGTACTTAAGTTCAAAAGAGATGGAAAAGCTATCATTGCTTTTAGCACAATGACTCGTTGAACACCGAAGTGAAGGTTCACAAGCACTTGGAAAGGAGTTTCACTAAATTGCCAAAATTTCCCGTACAGATCAATCATTTTTGTAAATTAAAACTGTATTGATGCACAAAGAACCAGGAGATAAGCTATATATTCTTAGAAAGATTCGGAAGTCTATTTTTTGGATAATTTTATGGCTCGTAAAAATGATTTTTCTAGAGAAAGTTATAGCCATTTTAGTAGATGAACGTCAAGCTGGAAGATGCCTAGTGCGCTCGAGCGCACTAGGCCTGCGATCGATCGCAAGTGCACACTCGCGACATCCCACATTGGTCAGAAATACCTTGTAGCGCACCATAGTGCACTCGAGTGCAACGGGCAGTATCCCACATCGTAATGGAAACACATTGCACTACGGGAATTCCCCTATAAAAACCCCACTTCACTTCATCTTTTGGAAGCAACTGGGATCAAATCCAGAGGGCCTTTAGGAACAATCTAGAGGGACTTTAGAAGGAATCCGAAGAGCTTTTGGAAGGTAAGCTGAGGAATCTCCAAAGCTTTGCTACCAAGGAGGAGATCATTGAGAGGCCGGAGGCAACTCAAGGAAGTATGAGCTCCATGGCCAGCTAATCTCCAAGCAAGGCAAAGGGGTGAATCCCTAGGTGTAGTTGTTCTTATTTTCTTTTCTTGATTCAGTTTTAGTATGAATTTATTTTCATTAAACATTATTATGATTTACTTTTTTATCTAATTAGAAGATTTCCCCTTAATCCGGTGATTGCATCTTTCTCCCCCATATAAGTTTAGTCATGCTCTTCTTATGTGATGTTGTTGAGGTGTGATTGAGTTCGGTAGATTTCTCTTATAGATTTGTCCATTACTGCGGTATTGTCATTATGATATATTGTCGTTTCTTGATAGTCTATAAGTTAGGTCATGTGTGCTTGAAAGCAAAGAGTATTTCATAACCATTACATTAGGGTTTATATATGTGCTTTAATTGAATATTTGTCGATTGCTTGTTTGGGATGTGAAACCTGAAATCGAGATAAAAACGACTGAACCAAGATTAGAATAAGGCAACGAATCTAAGGAGGATTCCTGGACCCTTGTTGTTCTCTATTATATTTTACAATCTATTTTACACAATTACTTCATTATCAAAGGTTCATATTTTCTCACTTAAATCTTTATCGTTTGTGTTATGGTTCACACCTTCTTTTGTAGTTAACTTGTTTCCCTGTGGAATCGACACCCCAATGCTGTGCTACAACTACCGCATTATACTTTGGGCGTAATCAAATTTTGGCACTGTTTCCGGGGAAACGCGCTTAAGTACAAAGAAGATTGTTAACATTGAGACATGACGGTAGAAGATTTGTAGATAGTTTTTCTTTCAACAATTTGTAAAGGCGGTAACTTTGTTCCTTCTTTTAGCTTGCTGCAATAATTTATTTTATTTTATTTTATTCTTTCTTTTTATAGGATTTTTATTATTTTGTGATCTTGCATGCCCAGATATAGAGACCATTTGGGTAGATTTTCTTGTAGGCCTGTGCTAGAGTCAGAATTAAACTTTTTAAATGCTTTATTTGATAATCCATCTAGTCCTGAGGAAATGAGTGAACATGAAGATCAACCTACTAGGACCCTTCAGGATTACCTCCACCCTACACGCACAGCCACACCATCTTGCATCATGTTTCCAGCTAATAGTCCCCAACTAGATCTTAGAACAGGGATGATACAGTTACTCCCTACATTTCATGGCATGGAAAATGAAAACTCATATGTGCACATTAGGGAGTTCGAGGAAGTAGTTGCGACTTTTCATAGTCAAGGTGCAACTGCTGACATTGTGAGACTTAAGTTCTTTCCTTTCGCTTTGAAGGATAGAGTTAAGAGTTGGCTATACTCACTGAGACCACGATCTATTAGGTCGTGGACTAAGATGACTCGAGTCTTCATTAATAAATACTTTCCCCAACATAAGACCAATGCTTTAAAAAGGAAAATCTCCACCTTTGTCCAAAAGGACAGTGAGACTTTGTATCAATCTTGGGAGAGGTTTAAGGAGTTGTTGAGTATGTGCCCTCACCATGGGTATGAGAATTAGAGTTTAGTGAGTTATCTTTATGAGGGACTCACATATAGAGAGCGCCAATTTGTAGAAATGATGTGCAATGGTGATTTCTTACAGAAAGATCCTGATGAGGCTATAAAGTACCTCAATGAGTTTGCTGAAAAAGCTCACACATGGACTGGACCTAGTGCTACTAAAAACACGAATAGGTTACGACCTATAGGAAACTCGAGTGGTGGAGGAATTTACCATCTTAGGGAAGAGGATAACCTTAATGCCAAGGTCTAGATGCTCACTAGGGAACTAGAGGTGTTAAAGACTAAAAGCTCAAAGCCAACAAAAGTAGTTAATCATGCAGCGTCTTTGTAACCATGTTTTGTGTGTGGCGAGGTAGATCATCCCGCCCAAGAATGTCCCATATTTGCTGAGATGAGAGGGATGTATGAGGAACAATGTAATGCCTTAGGCATGTACAAGAAGTCTTTGGCACCCTTCTCTAATACTTACAATCCGGGATGGCGAAATCACCCCAATTTCAGCTGGAATTCTGAAAACCAACAGCTTGCACAAACCCCTGCACCATATCATGCACCTGTATCTTATAGGAGTTCTTTAGAAGATACTTTACATGCTTTTATTGAGGCACAGGGTAAGACTAATCAAAGACTTGAATCTTTAATTAAGCAGGCTAAAGAGCCAAGTGTCCAAGTTAATGAGCTACTTGAGTGTGACTGAGCGAGGTAAGTTCCCTTCTCAAGCTCAGTCCACATCCCATGGTCAACACCTAGCGCAGTAGAATATAAAGAAGGTGAATGCCATTGAGACACTAAGTGGTAAGTTATTACACATCCCAACAACGAAAAAATCAGAGGATGTGGACAAAAGCCACCAAGCATACATGATTGACTCATTCATGGAAAAGGTCCAACACCTTAATCCATTGGAGTCCACCCTCACCCATGGCTTCATAAGAGCATATATCGAGCTAGAATTTTTGGATGTTACTGATGACATCCTTGAGGCCTCTCCAAAGCATTCAAGCACTGAATTTGGCAGTGAAGCAGTGGCTGGTGCATTCAACCTATGTTTTTCTAGGAGGGAATAAGAGTGTCTGGCTGAAGACGTAAAACTTAGTGCACATGGGAGGCAACCCACAGCATATCCTTTTATTTTTACTGTTTTTCATTTTTTTTTCTTGTTTATTATTTTTATTTTGTTGTTTTCCAGTTTTACTTTCGTATTCCTTTTTCCAGGGACAAATATACGAAGCAATTCAAATGGTGGTGCATAATTTTCAGCTTCTGTGCACTTTTGGCTACAAAAGGAGTTTCATTAACTTTTGCTTGCACATTGAGGACAATGCTTATTTTAAGTTGGGGGTGGAGGAGGAAACATATTCTTGTTTTTCATTGAACTGCTTGGTGTCATCTTCCCTTTTTGTTTGTTTTTAGCATGCTTGGTATTAGCCTTAGAGTTTATTCACATGTCAATGATATAAGCTTAATTGAGATAGCATATAGCATTTAGAAGAAATTAAATCTTGCTTCAGTTTGAAAATAATTTAAGTATCAATCTTCATTTGGTTTGAGACTCTAGTTTGCGGTAAGATTGTATGATTAGTCTAAAACATTTAGAGAAGTTTTATGTGTGATTACTTTGTGAATACTTTTGCGGTCTCAAAAAGCTCTAGAACTTATTTGATAATCACTTGAGGCAAATTCCTAGAATGCACATTACTTTGGACATGATATAGGCCATTTTTGAACTATTTGAGCCTTTAAAACCTACCATTGCTATATTTATCGCTAGCCACTTATTTGAGCTTTTTCTTGAAAAAGAATTTGAGTCTTGTTTCTTTCAATAGCCCATTCACTCACCTTCATGAGCCTAAAAATATTTTATCATTATCTTTCTTTTAAAAGAACTTAGTTATACACATTTGTTGAGAAGCACTTAAAAGGAGTAAGGATGAAAATATGAAAAAAAAAATATATATGTATTATGCCAGAATACAAAAGAAACGAAAAAGAGAAGTGAATTATGGCAAAGAAAGAAGAAAAGAAAAGAAAAGTGGTGACTTATTGAGAGATATGCTCTTATAAAAAAAATAGTTGAAAGAGTTGGGTGTTGAAGTAAGGTTATCAAGTGCTTAAAGTGGTTGTGTTTAAAACTAAGAGATTGAGTTCTTTTACTTGTGAATCCTTCCCGTTCTTTCTTAACCTTTACCTTAGCCTAACGTTATAAGCTTATTAAAGACCTATTGATCCAATGTAGTGTGATTTTTCTATAATAGTGGAGAGTGATTTGAAAAGTGAGCCTATGGAGCTTGTTTTTGTGATTGATGTCACGCAATTTATTATGTTCTTAGAGGCCAAGACTTGTATTCATAAATGTTATGCATAAAGTCATCCGGGTGTTCGAATTAATGGATTGTGGTAAGACGGATGATAAGAGTCAATAACGATTTTAAGATTGACGCTTGGATTACTTTTGGACTTAAGTGATATTTAATGATTCCATGTGCTGCGTATTATGTGCAATTTCTAAGACAAAAAAATGTGAATTGCTCCTTATTTAACACTAGCATTGCTTTACCTTGTTTTGATTCCTACCATAGAATTCATTTCTCGTTTTTGCTTGAATTGCTAGGGACTAGCAATAAGCTAGTAGGGGATTGTGATGAGAGTCATAAAATGCACCTTAACAGTACTTATTTGTTAGCATTTTAGGATTGATCTAGGTTTGAATTGCACTTTTATACCTTAACAAATCTAAAGTGTCATTCTTGGATCATTGATCTATTTCGATACATTTTTAGGTACTTAAGTTCAAAAGAGATGGAAAAACTATCATTGCTTTTAACACAATGACTCGTTGAACACCGGAGTGAAGGTTCGCAAGCACTTGGAAAGGAGTTTCACTAAATTGCCAGAATTGCCCATATAGATCAATCATTTTTGTAAATTAAAACTGTATTGATGCAAAAAGAACTATGAGATAAACCATATATTCTTAGAAAGATCCATAAGTCTATTTTCTAGAGAATTTTACGGCTCATAAAAATGATTTTTCTAGAGAAAGTTATTGTCGTTTTAGTAGATGAAGGTCAAGCTGAAAGATGCCTAGTGCACTCGAGCGCACCAGGCCTGTGATCGATCGTAAGTGCACACTCGCGACATCCCACATCGGTCAAAAATACCTTGCAATGCACCATAGTGCACTCGATTGCACCATGTTGCGATCGAGAGCACACGGGCAGTATCCCACATCGAAATGGAAACACATTGCACTCCGGGAATTCCCCTAAAAAATCCCCACTTCACTTCATCTTTTGGAAGCAACTGGGATCAGATCCAGAGGGCCTTTAGTAGCAATCCAGAGGGCTTTTAGGAGCAATTCGGAGAACTTTTAGAGGTGCAAGTTGAGGAATCTCAAAAGCTTTGCTACCAAGGGGGAGATCATTGAGAGGTCGGAGGCAACTCAAGGAAGCATGAGCTCCATGGCCAGCTAATCTCTAAGCAAGGCAAAGGGGTGAATCCTTAGGTGTAGTTGTTCTTATTTTTTTTCTTGATTCAGTTATAGTATGGATTTATTTTCATTAAACATTGTTATGATTTACTTTGTTTTATCTAATTAAAAGATTTCCCCTTAATCCGGTGATTGTAGCTTTTTCCCCCATATAAGTCTAGTCATGCTCTTCTTATGTGATGTTGTTGAGGTGTGATTGAGTTCGGTAGATTTCTCTTATAGATTTGTCCATTACTGCGGTATTGTCATTATGATATATTGTCGTTTCTTGATAGTCTATAAGTTAGGTCATGTGTGCTTGAAAGCAAAGAGTATTTCATAACAATTACATTAGGGTTTATATATGTGCTTTAATTGAATATTTGCCGATTGCATATTTGGGATGTGAAACTTGCAATCGAGATAAAAACAACTGAATCAAGATTAGAATAAGACAACGAACCTAGGGAGGATTCCCGGACCCTTGTTGTTCTCTATTATATTTTACAACCTATTTTACATAATTACTTCATTATCAAAGGTTCATGTTTTCTCACTTAAATCTTTATCGTTTGTGTTATGGGTCACACCTTCTTTTGTAGTTAACTTGTTTCCCTGTGGAATCGACACCCCAAAGTTGTGCTACAACTACCGCATTATAATTTGGGTGTAATCACTTCTCTAAATGCTTTAGATTAATCATACAATCTTATCGCAAACTAGAGTCTCAAACCACATGAAGATTGACACTTAAATTATTCTCAAACCAAAGCAAGATTTAACTTCTTCTAAATGCAATATACTGTCTCAATTAAGCTCATATTATTGACATATGAATTAACTCTAAGGCTAACACATTGCATGCTATGAACAAATAAAAAGGGAAAGTGACACCAACCAGTTCAATGAAAAAAAGAAATATGTTTCCTCTACCCCCAACTTAAAAATTGCATTGACCTCAATATAAAAGAGAAAGTAAAAGAAACTCCCTTTGTAACCAAAAGTGCACAGAAGCTGAAAATTGTGCACCACCATTTAAACTGCTGTGTATATTTGTCCCTGAAAAAGAAATACAAAGTTAATACTTGAAAACAACAAAATACTAATAATAAACAAGAAAAAAAATATGAAAAACAATAAAAATAAAAGAATATGTTGTGGAGTGCCTCCCATGAGTGCTAAGTTTTATATCTTCAGCCAGACGTTGCATCACTCTCACTGCTGGCCTCATTGTGGTACTGAACATTAGGCTCTAAACTCAATGGCCTTAGTGCTAATCTTTTGGCAAGAAATACTTAAAGTCCACCACATGTGGCTCAAGTGTTCTTGGTGTTGCCCATTCACTATCAGCAGTAGGGTATTTGATTCCTGCATCCATATGATTTCTCTCAAGCGACTCTTCAAAGCATGGTTGCCATGATTTTTTAATAAATCCCTATGACTTATCAAAAAAATCAACAACATTAACGGTATGAGGATAAATTACAGAATCATCGAAGCCAAAATTATTAGGAGGGAATTCCGAAGAGTTAGAATTATCTTTAATGTGCTCATCCTTCAAATTAAGCTTATCAATCATATAAGTGTCAAAATACTCATCCTCTTCATGTGGCTGCCTTGAGACTCGAAAAACATTTACCTCTAGAGTCCTATTTCCAAATGATAATGTCATTAGGCCATTCCTACAATTAATGAGGGCATTGACGGTGGCAAGGAATAGTCTTCCAAGTATCAAAGGAATTTTGGACTCCATATTCACCATAGAAACAGTATCTAAAACCAAAAAGTCAACAGGATAATAGAAATTATCAATTTGCAACAAAACATCTTCCACAATACCTCTTGGTTTTCTTACCGATCTATCTGCTAATTGAAGTACCACGAAGGTTGGTTTGATCTCACCTAAACCAAGCTGTAAGTACATGGAGTATGGCATGAGGTTCACACTAGAACCCAAATCTAGCAATACTTGGCCACAAGATTTGTTTCCAATTTGGCAAGCCACCGTTGGATAGCCCGGATCTTTATATTTGGGCGGTGTCTTGCTATCAATTACTACACTTGCTTGCTCCGTTAAGAATTTTGTCTTCTTCACATTGTGCCTTCTCTTGAGTGTGCATAGATCCTTGATGACTTTAGCATAGTTGGGAACCTATTTTATAACATGAAGAAGAGGGAGGTTAATTTTAACATGTTGAAGTTGTTCAAGAATCTCACCTTTTAATGTTGAATTTCCCTCCTTAGGTTTAAGAAGTGCTTGAGGGAAAGGCACCGATGAAGAATAATCATCATGGGCCTCTTGTTCCTTGGGGGCTTCATCCTTGTTGCTCAAGTTTGATGGTAGAGTGGGCCTATCAATTTTCTTACCGCTGCGAGTGATTAGGGCATTAACCTCTCTAACATTTTGATTTTCAAGATTAGAGGTTTGTGCCATATGTTGTCCCCTTGGATTAGGTTGTGGCTGTGAAGGAAAATGACATTGTTCTTGAATCTTCAAGAAACTAGTCAACTTGGTGAGTTGACTCTTTATCACCTTTTGTTCCTCTTTGATCGCTTGTTGCTCCTCTAACAACCATTGATTTATTTTGCCCAACTCTTCCACACTCTTGGCATGTACCTGCATAAATGATTTAAACGTATCTTCCAAAGGTAAAGACTATTGAGGTGCATTAAATGAGGTTTTTTTCGGTTGCCATTGGGTACTAGATCGGGCAGGAGGTTGCATATCGGATCTCCAACTAAAATTAGGGTGATTCTTCCAACAGGGATTGTAGGTGTTAGAGTAGGGTGAGTCTGGTTTCCTAAAGGGTGTACCTAAAGCATTACACTCTCCCTTCATCTCAAAATAAGCTGGACAATCCTTAGGTAAATGATCTACCCCATTACACATGAAACAAGGCTCGTGGGACTCTACCATAGCAACCAGTTCAAGGGCTCTAGCATCCTTGGTTTTTAAGGCTTCAATTTCCTTAGTTAGGGCCTCTAAACGGGCTTTAAGGCTGTCTTCTTCCTTAAGTTGATAAATCCCAACAGATTGATTTCTCTTAGTGCTTTCCATGGCATTTGGTCCAGTCCAAGTGTGGGCTTTTTCTGATAGGTCATCTAGAAAATCTATGGCTTGATCGGGATCTTTTTTAAGGAAATCCCCATTGCACATCATTTCTATGAACCGCCTTTCTTTACTTAGAAGCCCATCATAGAAGTAGCTAACTACCCGGCAACTCTCATACCCATGGTGTGGACAAGAATTCAAAAGGTCCTTGAAACGTTCCCAAACATGATATAAGGTTTCACTCTCCTTTTGTGCAAAATTTGAGATTTGTCTCTTGAGGTTGTTGGTCTTATGGGTTGGGTGTTTTTGGAAGAAAACTCGAGTAATGTCATCCCAACTACCTATAGACCTAGGCTTTAATGAGTGCAGCCAAACCTTGGTTTTTTTCTTAAGTGAAAAAGGGAAAAACCGAAGTTTGACGGTGTCTACTATATCAGCCCTACCTTAAAAGGTTGCTACTACTTCTTCAAATTCCCTAATATGGATATATGGGTTTTCATTCTCAAATCCATGGAAGGTTGGTAACAACTGGATCATGCCCAGCTTAAAATCAGGTTATTGAACATTAGGGGGGAACATGATAAAGGATGGAGTGGCCGTTCGGCTAAGGTGCAAATAGTCTTTAAGTTTCCTAGCAACATTTTCAATGTGATTTTCAGTCATATTAACAGAATTCTCTAAGTTCTCCCTTGGGTTTTCACTATAGTTTGATCTAGGCGAGGTTTCACTAATGGACACGAAAGGAGAGGTTAACTCTATTTCAGGTCTTTTAATGAATCTTCCTTGCGAATCTCTCGGTCTAAGCATACACCAAAGGAATTAGAGAGTAAATAAATAAAACAGAAAAAAAATTAGAAAATCAAAACAAAGAGCAAAGAACGATATTACGGTCTTGTCTCAACGTTAACAATCTTCCTTGTACTTAAACGTGTCTCCCCGGCAATGGTGCCAAAATTTGGTTACGCCCAAAGTATAACGCGGTAGTTGTAGCACAACTTTGGGGTGTTGACTCCACAAGGAGACAAGCAAACTATAAGAGAAGATGTAAACTTTAATTTGAAACGATAAAGATCAATGAGTAAATCTGAGTTTGATAATAAAATTGTGTGAATATAATGAAGAACAACAAGGGTCCGAGAATCCTCCCTAGGTTCGTTGCCTTATTCCAGTCTCGATTCAATTATTTTTAACTCGATTGCAAGTTTCACATCCCAAACCAGCAATCGGCAAATATTCAATTAAAGCACATATATAAACCCTAATGTGATTGATATGAATTACTCTTTACTTTTGAGTTAAGCACACATCACCTATCCTATAGATTTATTAAGAAATGACAATATATCTTTAATGACAATATTACAGTAATGGACAAACCTAAAAGATAAATCTATTGAACTCAATCATACCCAAACAACGTCACATAAGAAGAGCATGACTAGACTTATATGGAAGAGAAATATACAATCACTGGATTATGAGAAAATCTTTACAATTAAATCAAAAAGTAAGTCATAACAATGTTTTGGTAATAAATCCAAACTACAATGAATCAAGACTAGAAAATAAGAACGACTACACCTAGGGATTCATCCATTCGCCTTGCTTGGAGATTAGTTGGCCATGGGGGAGAGTGTGGCAGCCTCCCTTGAGTTTTCCAGCCTTCAATCAATCAATGTTTCTTCTCAAACCCTAAGTGATCTATTTATAATACACAAGGTCTAAGGTGTTCTAGGGTTTAGAAAATCATTAAAGTCCTATTTGGGTCATAACTCGGAGATAAAATCTCGTGTGCGCGCCGCGGCTCACACTTATCCAGGCCACGACACTAGCTTTGGTCCTAAAATGAGGTGCTGCTGGGGGCCGCGGCTCCCTTTCTTCTAGGCCACGGTGCTAGGCTTGATGGAAATTTGTGTGCTTCTACGGGCCGCGCGCCCCTTGATCCAAGCCGCAGTGCCAAGGATGGTTCAAAGTGGTGGTGGTGCTGTAGGCCGCGGCCCAGCTCTTCCAGGCCGTGGAACACACTGAAGACTTGAATTTTATTCACTTTTTGCTTCTCTGCAACCACTCTGACACTCTGTTATGCATGGGATCTTGGTGCTTTAAGCCTCGATAGCTTTTCCATCTTTTTTGAACTCAAAGTACCTGAAAATGTACCGAAATAGGTCACTAATCCAAGAATACCATTTTAGAGTTATTAATGTATAAAAGTGTAATTAAGACCAAGATCAACCCTAAAATGTTAACAATTAAGTACTTTTGAGATGAATTTTATGGCTCTCATCTGGTCCTTTGGGGTTAGTCCTAGAAAATAAGGTTCCTTTAGGGACCCATACCTTCTTAACATTATAAGGTGCTATATAATTACAGACATGCTGATGATGCATAATCCTAGGATAATAGTTATTGAAATTTCTAGGATGTCTTAATTGTGCATGTCTATAGTTCCTTAGATGAGCATACCTAGGATACATGTTTCTATGAATAAAGTTATGAACATGCATATCATTTCTAGGAAATGTATGATTGTGGCTCCTTAGATATGCACTTGTGGTGTGAGCATACATATTATTTCTAGGATACACACGATGGTAATTCCTAGGATGTTCATGTGTAGTAAGAAAGTTATGAGTATACATATTATCTCTAGGATGCACATGATGATTACTCTTAGGATGTGTATTTCTAGTATATGCATTCCTTGAATGATTATTCTTAGCATTTGCATTTTCTGAGTAAGCATACATATATGCATTAGTATTTCTAGGATGGTTCATTCTCGTATATGCATTGGAATTTAAGTTCACATTCTTATACCTACTAGTATATATTAAATGAGTACTTTTAATCTTTCTAGTGGACTTAGAAGTAGAGGCTTCATTCACATATGTTGCTTTTATGAATAAAGTCTCTTTTGATTTTTGTTTACCTAATGGAGAATAACCTAACCTAGATTTTCCTCCACTTAATCTTTGGAAAGATAGCACTTCATCTAGCTTTTCTTTTCCAAGCATAAGTTTAGATATAGTGCTATTCAAATCCATTATTTTCTTCTTTAAATTTTCATTTTCATTTTTTTTTTTGGAAATCTTGTGAAGAATCATAAAGCATGGAAGATAGTTTTTTTTTTCTTCCTTTAAGTCTTTCATCTTTTTAGAAAGAGATGCAACTTTCTTTTTGAGAGTGATATTCTTAGAATCAAATTTCTTCAATTATTCATGCGTTACATTTATAATCTCAATTAATTCTTCATTACTACTAACAATGTTATTACTAGAAGGTGAAGAATTTGATACCTCATTTTCGTCGTCGATTGCCATTAAACATAGGTTGACAATCTCCTTGTATCTAACTTCATTTTCCAAAGAATCTTCTTCTTCGTCATTACTCCATGTGGTTGCAATCATGGTCTTCTTTTTTAAGCTCTTATATGGTTTGCTCGTTATTGGGCAATCGGCTTTGATGTGTCGGGCTTCTTGCAACCATAACACACAAGAGGTTCCCTTTTTGGGGTGGAATCCCTTGTGTAAGGTTTCTTGCTCTTTTTTAAGAACTTGTGAAACCTTTTGGTGATTAAAGTCATCTCACCATCTTCTTTACTGCTCTCTTCCTCTTCTTCTTTCTCTTCATCTTTGTTTCTTGTGGAGACCTTGAGAGCAATCGTCTTTTTCTTCTTCTCATCATCATTGACAATGAGATTTTCCTCCATCTTGTATGTCGACAATGATCCGAGAAGTGTTTCGACATCTAGTTTTTCTAGATCTTTGGCCTCCGTTATGGCCATATTTTTTGTTTTTCAAGTGGATGGAAAAAACCTTAAGATTTTCCTTGTTAGTTCAGGTTCCTTAATGTTCCTATCAAGAAGCTTCAAGCCATTAACAATGGTAGTAAAACGTGAATGCATTTGAGAAATGGTTTCATTTGGAGACATTTTGAAAATTTCATATTCGGACACTAGCATATAGATTTTTTATTTTTTAACTTCGCTAGTTCCTTCATATGTAACTTGTAATTTATCCCAAACCTCCTTAGCCAAAACACAAGTAAAAATTTTATTATATTCAGAAATATCTAAAGCACAATATAAAATACTAGTTACTCTACTATTAAGAGACATCATTCTACAATTATCTTCATTAAACTCTATTTTGAGTTTAGGCATTGTATGATTGATTTCTCCAATGATTATTTCCTTTATAGGAATTCTAGGTCCCTCTTCAATGACCATCTATAGATTGTAATCTTGTCCATCGATAAAGATTTTCATTCTATTTTTCCAATAGTTGTAGTTAGAGCCATTGAACAAGGGAGGCTTAGTATAGGAATGCCCTTCAGTATAGTTATTAGATGCCATCAGATTAACTTAAGGATTTTAAGCCTGAAATTGAGTACGAAGCTCTGATACCAATTGTAAACCGAGGTACAAACCCAAGAGGAGGTGAATTTGGTTTTTTTTTTTTTTTAAAAAAAAATTTGCTAATTAAGCTTGCAAGTTTTTAAACAGTGAAATGTGCAAAACACCCAAACAAATAATATGCTTGAAAGTAAAGAGTTTAAGGAAGAAAATGTGCAAACTCAGTTTATAGTGGTTTGGCAATATCGGATTCCTTCCGACCCTATGTCCACTCTCTTCAAGGAACCTCCTTGAAGTAATCCACTAAAACTTTTAGTCATACAACTTTACGAGTGTTGTACAAACCTTACAACCAATCCCTTCCTCACGGAAGCTAATCTTTTCCTCATGGAAGCTAATATCTTCCTCAAGAAAGTCACTCTCTTCCTCACAGAAGTTACAATGAAGTGTCTAATCTTAAACACATTAAGAGTTATTACAACTCTTTCCCTTTACAATAAATGAATTTTGCTGTAAAGAACGAAGAAGAGAGATAGCAATAAGTGCTTTTACAAATGAACAATATATCTCTTTCAAGAATTAGCTTGAAGAATGGCTTAATAATAAATTTTTCAAAGCTTTTGAGAATTAATGAGCAAACTTATGAATTGAATGTGTTCTCATCTTGTTTTAAATGCTCATTTAAGTGGGTTTATATAACCTTGAAGCAATATGACCGTTTGACACTAATTTGGTAGGTTTAGGGCATTAAATACTCAAGTCTCGGTTCTCAAACGGTCATATTTTTGAATTACTAGTCGACTGGGTCCTTGTACCAGTTGACTAGGTCATTGTACTAGTTGACTAGGTCAAGTGAGAAATCTCACTTTTTAGGTTGTGGGAGAGTACCAGTCGACTGGGTCCTAAGCACCAGTCGACTGGGGACTTTTTGTCCCAATTGCCAGTCGATTGGGTTTTTGATACCAGTAGATTGGGGAACTTCTGTCCCATACCCCAGTCGACTGGTATATTGAGCCAGTCGACAAGGTTGCCCTTCAACCCATTTTTTCATGTTTGAAAACTGTTTTTGACTTGGAAACATTTGTATTAAAGGTTTTGTCAAAATATTTTGTAAAATGAGCCATAGGTCAAGCTAAGTATTTGAACATGAGAGATTTACAATTGTTTTCATTACCTTAATGCCTATTCTAGATCTTCTGCCTTGTCTTGGCGTCTAAATCTAGTTGAGTTCTTACATCTTGTTTTTTTACTGAATGCTTTTACCGCTTAAACACTTAGATAAAATTGTTAGTGCAATTAGAGTAGTGTTTTGTCATTATTAAAATCAAATATGGGTCAACATAAATATATATATATACACACACACACTAATTTTCAACTCTTCAGGCACAAATTAGCATTGTGTTTTCCAATGTATTAAATTTGATTTACAATCTCTTTTCTCTTAAGAAGAAAAGTATCTCTCTTCCTAACAATTATGATGGTGGATATGTGAAAAAATAGGAAAAAAAGTGTGAAGATTTTGGCTCAAATCCTTATAAGGAAGAATTCTAATTGGTTTGGGAAAAATTGTTTTTTTATTTTATAGTTGGTTGTTCTAGTAAAAATAGTACTAGTTTCTTATTAGATTGTTCCTTGTACAAGTGGTAGTAGCAGTCTACTATGCTATTGTTGTTCTTTTCCTAATAATATTAGAAAAATATCCTCTATATAAAAAACGATCCTAGATAAGGTTGAAGGCATACTCATAATTCTAATACACATTGTAAATCAAAGGGATTTACAACTAGAGCTAGGTTGAGAGCTTTGGGTGTATTAGAGATTTTGGGTTGTGAGTTTGTCAGGGTAATAATTTTGTTTTTCCTAAATTTGTTAAGGATTAATAAAGTTGTGAGTTTGTTAGTGACATAGGCAAAGAGGTTGTAGAACCATGTTAAATAATGGTGTGCTTGATACTAGTTTGTTTATTGCCTAAAATGTGGAGGTTGAATTTTAGAAGTAGAATACCAACAAGTGGTATCAGAGCCTGTCCATCAATTTAAAGAAGCTTTCTGTTGCTATTTGTTGGGATAAACTCGAGAGCATTTATGCGTCAAAGTCGTTGATCAACAGATTGTGTCTCAAGATGGACCTCTACTCTCTAAAGATGGAAGAATATATAAGTTTTTATGATCACTTGAATGAATTTAATAAGTTAGTGTCTCATTTGTTGAATACAAAAGAAACATTGAAACACAAAATCTTATAAACCATTGGTGCAAACAATGTTGGTAGACAAGTCGACATTGAGCTTAGATAATGTGACTACACTCCTGCATGAGAATGAGAGGCTGATAGGAAATGAAAGCTTTTCTAGTGGTAGCCAAGCGCTTGCTGTAGAGAGTTATCATCGAAGGAAGAGTCAAAAGAGAGCGAACAATGGCTCAAAGTGGAAATCTAAACCTAAACCTAGAGATGACAATGAGAAATAGTGCTTCTACTATAGAGAGATACGACAAAAACAATATTATTGTAAGACCATGAATGATGATTTTAAAGAGTTGAAAATGATGAGTGGGAAGAAGAGTGATGATGGAAAGAGTAGTGAAAGTGCTAATATCACAAAGGGAAGTGATGAAGAGGTGTTAACTATTGAGCACATTGAAGAAAAAGTTTATGAGAGTAATATGATGCTACTTGATTCTGTATCCTCTATTCACATATTCAATAAGAAGATGTACTTTAATTGCATGAAGGAACCTACCTATGTCATGGTTGCTACTACGCGTGGGAAATAAAAAGTAATTGATGGTGAAGGAAGCTTAAGGTTGAAGTTCCATAATGAAAGCATAGAACACTTGAGAAGGTAAAGTTTGCTTCCTCTCTCACTACAAATATCATCTCTTTGGGAGAGCTTAATAAGATGGGATACCATTGGACTGTGGGTAATGGAGAGATGCAAGTTCTTAATGGATCAAATGTAATGTTGAAGGCTACTATGAACAAGATGGGCTTGTATGTGTTGGATGTGAAGGTTTTGCTTGGAAAACTAGGTGGAAGAGATATGGAAGGACCAAAAGGAAGGATCGCACCAACCAAGAAGAAAGTTAGATTTGTTGATGAGGTTTGGAGAATTTGAGCCAATGTGGAGATTTATTAGGATTTTGGCTCAAATCCTCACAAGAAAGAATTATAATTGGTCTAGGAAAAATAGTTCCCTATTTTATAGTTGGTTGTTTTAGTAGGAGTAGTACTAGTTTCCTATTAGATTGTTCATTCTACAAGTAGTAGTAGTAGTAGTAGTCTACTATGATGCTGTTCTTTTCCTAATAGTATTAGGAAAATATCCTCTATATAAAAGGGGTCCTAGAAAATGTTTGAGGCATACTCATAATTCCAATATACATTGTAAATCAGGGATTTATATCTAGAGCTAGGTTAAGAACTTTGGGTGTATTGGGGATTTTGGGTTGTGAGATTGTGAGGTTGCAAGGTAATAAATTTTTTTTTTCTACAGTTATTGTTAAGAATTAATAAAGTTGTGAGTTTGTTGGTGGTGTAGGCAAAGAGATTGCTGAACCACATTAAATTATTATGTGCTTGATATTTATATGTTTATTGCCTAAAATTTGAGTGGGTTGATTTTAGAAGTAAAATCCCAATAGAAAGAGCACCGATTAATTTCACCTTTCCTCTCACTTCTCTCTCTCATTTTCCTCCTTATTTTTATCTATCTCTCATTGTAATGACTTGAATTCTTTTTTCTCCTCTAACTTCTTGTATGGAAGTGATTGAAGGCTTGAAAAAATATTAAATTAATTTGGACTTAAATTGATGATGGGAAATTAAATTGGATTTTAGTAGAGATAACCTTCCAAAGATCTAGTTTACCATTCCCACCTTTGTATTTGACACTTCATTAAAACTGTGTAACATTGAAGGTAGAGAAATAAAACCATTAGAGAATAGAGCAAGAAGCATTTAAAATTTGAAATCAAACATGATTTAAGTTCTCAGATGTAGAGATCCCAAAGAGAAATATGAAGATGACAAAGTTATTTTTTTTATTTTTTATTATTTTTTTATTTTTTGCATTTTTGAATTGCTTAAATTTCCTTGTTAAAGTGAGATTGCAAGGACAGTTTTGATCATAATAAATTTTGGTATAATGTTAACTTGTGTCTGAAGTGTGACAAGTTAGTATTCTCCATATATATAATGTTAAATTAAAATAATGTGATTAAAAATGATTATGAAGCTCTAAAATTGAATCTTATAGCATATGTACAAGATAGAGGTGAGCATGGAAACCGATGAACCTATGGTTCCGACCCAAACTAGTATAATGGGTTGAGCTGGGTTGGGGTTTTCAAAAGTTGGATTGGGTTTGTGTTGAAATTTTTTTGAACCCGGTGAGTTAAGTTGAGTCATGTGTTAAAAATTTTCAACCTAACTCAAACCAGTAACCTGATTATTATTATTATTATTATTATTATTATTATTATTATTATTATTATTATTATTATTATTATTATTATATATTTACTTTAGGGATGGATGGACTAAATTCATTTTTTGGTAAGCTAGTTTGGATTGCAGTTTATATTTTGTGTGTATGTGTGTATTTGATGGATTACATTCATATTTTGATAAGTTAGTTTGGATTACAATATATATTTGGTGTGTGTTTGTGTGTGTATATATATATCTTCTTATTTATTTTCTTTTTTCTTCTTAAAAACCCTCTAACAAAAAATGCTAGTTTCCATCAAAAAGGCTAATTAGAATTTAAATATGCAAGGAGCATGTTTCTTTTTAATATTTTTTTGTTGAAAAAAACCGTTTGTTTTATGAAAGTATTTTTTTTTTGGGAATTTCAATATACTTTCCAAAAACTTGTTGAATTGATTTGCTTATCCTATGTTCATTTACTTTATATTTTTGGTATGATAGAACTTGGTTATGGAGATTTTAGAATCAAATCTATACTAGTGTTGAAGTTTTGAAGAATTTGGTTAATCAAATGTCTTTCAAATCTAGTTTTTATTTACTTTTGTATGGTTTGTATTAAATTAAGGCTGTTTAAACTTTTGTTGAAGTGATTTAAGGTTCTTAATTTGTAAATGATGGTTTGTATTTAATAAATTCTTATATGAATTTGATTTTGAATCTAATGAATGATGAATAATTATAGTAAAATATTTTTTCTTACGTAATATATTTACATTAATTTTAAAGTGAAAAAAATACAAAACCAGTGACTTAAACTGATCTAAACTAATTTGAATGGGTTAGATTCATGGGTTAGGTTGGATTGAAATTTTTTAACCCGATATAATTGGGTTTGATTGATTTTTTAAGCCAATCTGACCTAGTCTTACCCATAATCACTCCTAATACACAATGAGTAGTTTCAAGTCTATTAATTATAAATAATTAATTAGTTAGGCTAGTAGTTTTGAACAAAAACAAAAGATACATTAATGTATATAAAAATAGTCAGAGTAAAATTAGTATTAAAATGCAAGAATCCAGTTATACTACTCCACATAAATTATTTTTGTTATGTTTAGTTTGAATTTCTTAAAAAAGAATTTAGTTCAAATTCAAACTAAAGTATATGTGATAGAAATGGCGCTTGGGTGAAAAGAAAAAACATCCCTCTCTCTATCTCTATTATTCTCTTTCACTCTCAAGAACTTATGGCAACTTTTTTCCTAACACTTTTTTTTAGTTTAAATAATTTTCATATTTTTATGAAATTTATTTGAATTCTATAAGTTAATATGTTTGATTTGTTAATAAAGTATAAAATTCATTTACAAAAAAATTGATCATAAAGTGTAGAATTCATTTCCAAATGAATTTTAGTAGAATTGAGAAAATTTTAGACAAATTCTATCAAAATGGATATAATTTACAAATAAACTCTAAACTTGAGCTTATTTTAAATTAAAATAACAAACTCATCATTTTTTTTATAGTCTTATGTGTTTATTTCTAGGTATTGCTTCTCCATCTATGCTCTCTCTATTAAACTTAAATACAATCTAAACATGCTAAACAATTTAAATAGCATATAGATCAAAAGGTGGAATTAATATGGACCGTAAACGTACCTCCGGCCATTGAACCTTTTCGCTTACACAATCTGCTTTTCTCTCGGTATTGGTACTTCTAGACTCTCAGAACTCTCCAATTTGATGGTGCATGATCGAAAGAAAATGAGTCATTCTGAGTCTAGGGACCAAACTATGTATTTATACTTGTTCTCTCATCAAGAACGTTCATCCGTATTCCATACATCGGTTACTACAATTCATGGGTAACGTCCCAATAACTCTAGGAACGTTAGGCAGTCAAAAGGTTGAGGCAGCCAAAAGGTTGAATGTTTGGACCATAAACGGATTAGTTACATTCTCCCACTTGGTCCATACGTTTAACCTAACTTAATCCCATTGTTTATATTTTAAGAAGTAAATACATGAATCATGGCGATAAGTCCTCTAAGAGTAAGTATTACCTTCCATGTATTACGATGCATTTAGTTTCACAAGTATTATTCTTCATGTGGCAATATTTCTTAATGAATAAACCCTATGTTTATTCTTGGTCCTATACAGATGAATTTTCTCAAAGAAATTAAGGTGCACATGAATATGAGAAAACATCAAAATATATAAGAGTTTCATTAATAAACTGTATGTATACAATTACAAAGTGGAACTAAGTCCCATTTTCTCTATATGATCCTTGGATTTCAGAGGTGGCATGCCCTTAGTCAAAGGATCAACGATCATTAATTCAGTGCTAATGTGTTCAATGACCACTTTCTTTTCTTTTACACGTTCTCTTATGGCTAAATAATTAATGTCGATGTGTTTACTTCGACTTCCACTTTTATTGTTCTTAGCCATAAAGACAGTAGCTGAATTGTCGTAAAAAATTCTTAATGGTCTAGAAATAGAATCCATGACTCTAAGCCCATAAATGAAACTCCTAAGCCATATACCATGTGAAGTAGCCTCAAAACAGGAGACGAACTCGACTTCCATAATAGAAGTAGTAGTCAATGTGTTCTTGACACTTCTTCAAGAAACAGCTCCACCGGCCATCAAAAAAATGTACTCTGATATTGATTTACGTGAATCAACATAGCCAGCAAAGTCTGAATCAGAGTAGCCAATCATATCCAGATTGTTCGTTTGTCTATATATAAGCTTGTAGTCTTTTGTTCCTTGAAGATACCTCATTACTTTCTTTGCAGCTCTCTAGTGGTCTATACCTGGGTTACTCTGATATCGTCCTAATATCCCTACAGCAAATGCAATGTCAGGTCTAGTGCAGACCTGAGCATATATAAGGCTTCTGACTGTAGAAGCATATGGAATGTTCTTCATGGATTCCCTCTCAAAATTATTCTTCGGGCATTGGTTCAAATTGAACTTATCACCCTTCACAATGGGAGCTATACTTGGTGAACAATTTATCATTCAAAATCTCTCTAAAACTTTTTTGATTAGGTTTCTTGTGACTGACCTAAAACACCTCGAGGTCTATCTCTATGGATCTTAATGCCAATGACATAAGATGCCTCACCCATATCTTTCATATCAAAATTTTTAGAGAGAAATTGTTTCACCTCATGCAGCAAGTCCTTATCATTGGTTGCGAGTAAAATATCATCCACATATAAAACAAGAAAACAAATTTTACTCGCACTGACCTTATGGTATATTCATTTATCCATGAGGTTTTCAACAAAATCAAATGAAGAAATTACTCCATGGAATTTAAAATACCATTGACAGGAGGCTTGTTTTAAACCGTATATGGATTTCTTAAGCTTGCAAACCAAATGCTCACCATCATTAGAGGAGAAACCTTTAGGTTGTTTCATATAAACCTCCTCCTCCAGATCTCCATTAAGAAATGCAGTTTTCACATTCATTTGTTGTAGCTCAAGGTCAAAATGAGCAACTAATGCCAAAATAATACGAAAAGAATCTTTCTTAGATACAGGAGAGAAAGTCTCCATGTAATCGATTCCTTAATTTTGAGTAAATCCCTTAGTAACGAGTCTCGCTTTGTAGCTCTCAATGTTGCCTAATGAATCTATCTTGGTCTTAAAGACTCATTTGCAACCAATGGTCTTCGCCCCATTAGGCAGCTCTGTAAGATCCCAGACTTCGTTGCTTTTCATGGAATTCATCTCTTCCTTCATGGCATCGTGCCACACGGTTGACACTTTCCAACTCATAGCCTGTGAAAAGGTTTCAGGTTCATTTTCGGCTCCAAAATTATAGGCAGATTCTTGTAGATACACAATGTAATCACTAGGAATTGCTGATCTCCTGTCTCTAGTAAATTTTCTTAAGGTTGTACCAATGTCTCCCAAGGGAGCTTGTGGTTCAAATGGATGTTCAGGAGCTTGTGGTATTTCCTGAACTACTTGATCTATTAGAATGTTGTCAGCAGCTTGTAGAACCTCAATGATTGATTGTTCAACATGAGCTTGTACTTTAGGTGTGCTATGAACTATAATTAGTCCGTCATTTGATGTGGAGGGTTGAGATTCTGTATTATCATGTGCAGGAACTAAGTTCCTGAACTTATCCCTCCCACTGATCATGTCATGCTCTAGAAACTTTGCGTTTCTTGATTCCACAATCCTCGTAGTATGAGTTGGATAATAAAACCTGTAACCCTTGGACCTTTCGATATATCCAACGAAATACCCACTAATGGTCCTCGAATCCAGTTTATTCTCTTGTGGGTTATAAATCCTCACCTCAGATGGACATCCCCAAACGTGCATATGTCGCAAACTCAGTTTTCAACCTTTCCATAATTCAAATGGTGTCTTGGGAACAGCCTTGGTTGGAACTCGGTTTTAACATACATGCATCCGTCTTTAGTGCTTCAGTCCACAAGGATGTAGGAAGGTTGGAGTTTCTAAGCATACTCCACACCATATCCATCAATGTTCGGTTTCTTCTTTCTGAAACACCATTATGGTCTGGGGAACCAAGCATAGTGTAATGGGCAACAATCCTATGTTCTTGAAGAAACTTAGCAAAAAGACCAAGTGCTTGTCCACTTTCTGTGTATCTACCATAATATTCTCTACCTCTATCGGATCTCATAATTTGTATTTTTTTTCCGCATTGGTTCTTAACTTCAACCTTAAAGACTTTGAAGGCATCCAATGCTTCATTTTTTTTATGAAGCAAATAGATATACATATATCATGAGTAATCATCGATAAAAAAGAAAAACTAACGTAATACGGGAAAACAATAAGTAATTAAAATAAATAAATAACAATAAATAC
This sequence comes from Bretschneidera sinensis, assembly GCA_023935145.1. Taxonomy (NCBI): domain Eukaryota; kingdom Viridiplantae; phylum Streptophyta; class Magnoliopsida; order Brassicales; family Akaniaceae; genus Bretschneidera; species Bretschneidera sinensis. The sequence goes on from CM043698.1 coordinate 109,058,151, forward strand.
GTAAAATAATAAAAATAAATGGATAAGCTGTGGGGTGCCTCCCATGAGCGCTAAGTTTAACGTCTTCAGCCGGACCAAGCCTTATTTTTTCCCAAAACTACGAGTGGCAGCAGCTAGCATAGGAAATGTCTTATTCTCTCCCATATAAGCATATGGTAAGTGCTCTGACAACTTCTTGAATTCCAAGTTAAGTGCCTGTACAATAGAAGGGAAAATAATATTAGTAGGCACATGATGGTCAAATTGATCGGTGTACTTACTTGGATGCTTTGGAAAGGCCTCTAGAAGGTGCATAGTTTCAATGAGGTCTTTAGTAACATCTTCTGATTTTGGCTCAATATCTGATCCTTTGAAATAATGGGTGAAGGTGGTCTCCAAGGGATCAATATGATGGTCATGAAAGACTTGTTTAACAACACCTTGCTTTTGTTCATTTAGTTCCTTAGCCAATTCCCCCATTTGTACTTCCAATATATGAATAGCTTGCTCATGCTTGGTATTGATTTGTCATTGCTTAATCATGAACTGTTCTTGTGAAGTCATCAGTTGCCTCATAAGACTCTCTAGGTTACTATTTTCTGATTCTGGCACTGGTTGGGCTGCTGGTTGGAAGTATTGGTGTTGTCCTTGAACATTTAAAGCATTGTTATTATTGCTCCATGAGAGGTTGGGGTGGTGCTTCCATCCAGGATTGTAGGTATTTGTATATGCATTGTGCGGTCCCTCATAATTTGCTTGCTCTTGATCTGCATATGAATACAAAGGGCAAGTGTTAGTAGTGTGATCAAAACGAGAACATATAGCACATACCTAGAGTGGTTTGCCTCGCGGACTAGGTGATATGTTTTGACTAGTCATGGCATATATGAGCATATCTAGCTTCCTCTCCATAGCATCTAGACAAGTATATTGAGCTTCTGTCATTGGTGCTTCTCCCTTTGAATGAATTAGTTGAAAAGCTTTAGTGCAGCAGTTTTAGTACTGTTGCTCGGGTACTCTCTGGACCTTTTGCGCTCGAGCGCAGCTCCTCTACGCTCGATCGCTCTGGGCTTGCGATCGATCGCACCAAGTAGTGCGCTCGATCGCAATGAGGACAGAAACTCCTCCTCTGCACACCTAAACAAAAACAGAAAAAGAAAGAATAAATCTGATTTTTGATAAAAAAAAAAAAAAAAAAAAAAAAACAGAACAGAATAAAATAGAATAAATTAAAATAATAAAAAGAAAAACTAACGAAAATAATTCCAAAAAGAAATTTAGCACAATCCCCGGCAACGGCGGCAAAAACTTGTTGTGCGTTTATATACCTAAATAAATGGGTAAATAATCGCACTTGTTTTACTTGCAAGTGCACAAGGTCAACAGTGTAGTATAGTGTGCGAATGCAAGATCATCTCCACAGGGATTGGTAAAGTTCAATTTAGAATTATATTCGCAATATAAAAAGATAGAAATAATAAAAGCATTGAGAAATGATAAAGATAAAATACTAAGGATAAAGGCGTAGGGACTTGATATCCACCACTAATTATGTTACCACAATAAAACAGTATGCCAATGCTTTATTCATGCCATGTATACCTACTGGTTGCCAACCTAAGGGCATGGTATCTACTCCTTAAGCTATTGATTTCCCTAAGCAACGAGTTAGGCATGGTATCTACTCTAACTCTTTTCTTCCTTAAGGGATTCAACATGGTATCTGCTTGAGTTGTTCTTTAAGAAAACATAAGTACTATGGAAATCGACAACCACATGAGACCTAGGGCATGGTATCTACTCCCGGTTTCCCATGTTGATTAACCCGGGTATCCGGATAAGATATCCCTTGTTACTAATGTTAGACCCAGGACTCGGTCATCCAAACTGATCTAACTAACAAGTCCATACCACATGCACATATTGATCAGACATATACATATGAGGAATTTAAATAAAAGCAGGTATTAATCAAGTTTAAGCAACACAACATAAATATCGCAAGGCGCCAATACTAAATTTATTGAGTAAACATAATTAGGGCTTCAACCAAGCCCTTACTAAAAGTTAAGTATACATAATAAAAGTAAAGGAAAGAAGAAACCCGAGAGAAGAGTCGTCAATTCTCCTCCACAGTTTCCTTCTCCAGGCTAAAAGCAAAAGATAAAAGAATGGATCTAAGAAGTGATCCCCCCCAAGAGGTGATCTCTCCCAAGAGGTGATGCCTTTTGTGTGTGATTTACAAGTGTATTTATAGGTCTTTGAGAAGTCCTAATTGGCTCATGAGTTCCTAAACTTTCCTAAAACGCAAAACTCATTTATTTCCAAAATAGGGTTATTTCCAAAACAGGGTTCTGTAGTTTACTGTTCACGCCCATACATGTGCACTCGATCACATATGTGGTGCGCTCGATCGCACAAAGGATTGCGCTCGATCGCAATCTAGCCAGCAGCTGCTCCAGGATTTCCAGATTTCTTCCTTTAAGTGCCAAAAATGCTTCTTTTTCTCCAAGTCCCTATAAAAACATGTAAAACACACAAATGGAGTAAAAGATACCAAATTAACGTAATAAAGGATCTAACAAGTGTAAATAAGGGGGCATAAATATGTATATTTAAGCGTCTATCAGTCATAATCTCCAGTGCCATAACATAGAGGAGTCCTCGTTAATATTACACCTTTTAACACCAATTTGAACTTGTATTGAACTATAAGTGGCATCATTTTGCAAATAAATATGATAAAGACCATCAGACAAAATACCATTCCTAACACAATTAGTTTTATAAAATAAATTGAAAGATGTGTCTTGAAAATTAAAGGAATATCCAAATGGTATAAGTCTGGAAACAGAAATCAAGTTTCTTGAAAAACATGGTACATAAAAAGGTCCTTTCTAATTTTAAAATAAAGCCACTACTGAAAGTTAAAATGCAAGTTCCAATCGCCTCCACATGTGAGCCCATCTTGTTGCCTGATAAGATGTTTTGCTCACTTCCCACTGGCTTTCTTGGGTTTTGCATACCCTGCAAGGAGTTTGCAATATGGACTGTAGATCCAGAATCAATCCACCGGGTGTTAATATTAACATTAACCATTTTAGATTCATAACAAACAAACGAGGTTAGATTACCGTTCTTCTTAAGCCATTTTTGGAATTTGATGCATTCCTTCTTCATATGTCCCTTCTTTTTACAAAAGAAACACTTTTCTTTTTTCTTGATATCAACTTGAGGTGGTATTTTACCTTTCCCCTTCTGATTAGCTTTCTGATTGGCTTGAGATTTGACAGCTATATTAGCTTTGTTCTTCCCATTGGTAGTAGCTAGCATTGCACTCTCACCCAGTTCCATCACAAGTCTCTCTTCTTCTTGAACACACATGATCATTAATTTATTGATTAACCATTTGTCTTTATGTGTGTTGTATGAGATTTTGAAAGCCCCGTACTAAGTTGGAAGGGTGTTCAAAATGTAGTGCACCAGGAAGAACTCCGACATATCAACCACTAGTTTCTTAAGTTGAGCTGCAATGTCACGCATTTGCATTATATGCTCGTGCACACCTTTTACGCTGGTGAGTCTGAGGGATGAGAATTTCATTATCAGGGTGCTCGCCAATGCCTTTTCTGAAGTGACGAATTAATCGTCAACGGCTTTCAGCAAATCACAGACTTTCTCATGCTGGTCGACAGAACCACGTATACTAGCAGTTATCTTAGTCTTGATAAACATCACGCTGAGCCAGTTGGATCGCTCTCATCGCTCATATGGCGCGACCGTAACTGGAGTGCTGGTTTCGGCGATTGCAGGTGGTTCGTCCTTCCTAATAGCATAATCTATGTCCATCCACCATAGATGGAGGAGAATCCTCTCCTTCCATACCTTATAGTTATCTCCCCTAAGTTCGAATATGTCACAACGGATATCAGAAAAACTAGTGTAGAAACTGCATAAAGTCCAAAAGCTCAAGATTTGAGTTCTAATATTCTAAAATGCATGTTTTACCAATGTAAAAACATGCTGAAATTGAATCTAATTTCATTAAAAAAGTACATTTGGGCTAAATTTTTAATTCAATATTATTCTTTATACTTTATAATAGATTTTATCAAACTATTTTTACTAAATTCATAATGTATATTATTATTATAGTTTGATGTTTTTCTACCTTTAAACTTTATGATAAAACTATTAAATTATTTTTTCCTAACACCTGTGGGTAAATTAAGAAAAATTAATTTTAATATATTATCCTAATTAATTATATAAACATAATACAATCCATGTGGGGTAAAATCATTATATTTATATAATTAATTACAATTAATGTCCATTATGTGATCTAATCCACTTAATATATATTTTTTATATAATTAAAGATGTTGTGGCTACTTCTTAAATATTTAAAATTATATGGTTCACTAGACATTTATATTTACTATATTTTAGGATTTACTTAATGACTAAGAACAATTACGCAGTAACATAATAAGCAATCACTAAGAGTACTCCCAGGATAATTGGTCGGGACAAAGCCTCATTAAAAACCAGAATCCTTAGATAGAGCATTATCTCAGATCATGCTGTCTTATGCCAACTACAATTGTTTATGAATTATTCATAATTTTAACTTAATTGTTCATACTAATATATTATAAACCTTAATATGTTATGCACAAATTAAGTTTTATGAGAATAACCTAAGTTTATATAATCTAACAATATCTAAACTTAATAATATGTTATCATATGTAAATAAAATTCTCATAAATAAAACATAAATTGCTCAATTAAACACATTCCAAAAGCATGAATGGAAAAACAAAACATCCATGCGAAATATGAGTATTTAACCAAAATTGCATATATAGAACTAACATAAATAGTATATATGCATAATCTTAATTTGAGCAAAATAATCACAAAAATTAAAAATAAATACCCAACATTAAATTATTTATGTACTAAAACTATTTAAACGTAAATTGTATGCATAACTATAAAAATAAAATTATACATACAAAGCAACATAATTTTAAGTGCATAAATAAAATAAATACTTATAAGGTTTCATAAGCATTATTTTTGCAAATAATTACAAATCATATGCAAAAATATGAAAATCCATAAAATTAGACCAAAATGTGAACTACTATATATATATATATATATATATATATATATATATATATATATATATATATATATATATATATGTTTTCTAGAAAGATACCGAATTCTGAATCTGTAAGATATTTTCCTAAACGACAAAAGGAAAAATTGTAATTTTCAATCTACTGAAGCAACAGTGGCATTTTTTGTGACAGATGAAAACGAGTATTTTTCAAAACAGTTGTCTTCAACCTTCAGCCAAGTCGGTTTTGACCCGTTTTCAAAACTCAACTAAATCTTGGCTTCCAGGATACCAAAGGCAATGTTTTAAAATCCAGAAATACTAGAAATCAAATTTTCTAATGATTTCTAACATTATTTTCGATCAAAAAATTCTCAAAAATCAAACTTTGAAATCAAATTATTTTTCAGGTATAAAACGAAAGTTTTACAGATTGCATAATACTTCAAGGCAGAGGCAAACAATGCTCTGATACCAAATATTAAACTTAAATACAATCTAAACATGCAAAACTGTTGGTCCAAAATATACTATGGCAATACCCAAAAGGGGGTGAATTGGGTATTAAAAAATTAAATACTTTTTGCAATCTCAAATATCAAAATTATGCGGAATTAAATCAAGTTAATCTTTCTAAATTACTAGCACAAAGATGAGAGAGTTTATTGCTTAATATAGAAATGATAATTGAATTATAAAATAATTAAGCAATCAATCTTATTTACTTGAATAATAAATAATTATAAGCAAGTAATTATGAAAGTAATTAAGGAAATAGAGTTAGAGAGATGCAAACTCGATTTATAGTGGTTCGGCAATATCGAAATCCTTCCGACCCTATGTCCACTCTCTTTAATGATCCTCCTTGAAGTCTTTCACTAAAACAAGAAACTTCACGGGTGTTGCTCAAACCGAACACAAGCAACTTACGGGTGTTGCTCAAACCGTAACACAAGCAACTTATGGGTGTTGCTCAAACCGTATAATCCCCTTCCTCTCGGAAGTAATCCCTTTACAATAAATGTTGTAAAGTAAATGGTAGAGAGATAACAATGGAAGCTTATACAACTGAATAATATCTCTCTTTCAAAGTAAAGCTTAAAGAATGGCTCAACATGAATATTTCAAAGCTTTTTTAGTTTCAATGAGTAAAAGACTTGATTAAATGTGTTCTCCTCTTTTTGAATGTCTTCTCCTCCTTGTTGAATGCTCAATATAGTGGGTTTATATAGCCATGTATTAATATGGCCATTAAACTTTAATTTGGAATGTTTGTATCTTTAAAAGCTCAGATTTCGAGTCCCAACGGTCATATTTTTGAACTATCAGTCGACTGGGTCTACTTTAAAAAACATATTTTTAAGGCTACAGTGATACCAGTCGACTGGGTTGATGTTACCAGTTGACTGGTATGATTCACCCAGTCGACTGTCCTTTATAACTAATGTGAAAACTGATTTTTCGAGCACCCAGTCGATTGGTACTATTCACCCAGTTGACTGGGTCAGTATTTGTGCCATGCTATAGTTTTTTTCAAGATGAACAGTGTTTTCAACATCAATTTTCTTCATATCTCTTTATTCTTTTTGGATTTTTAAGTTCCAAAAAATCTCCTAATTGAATCAAACTTTCTTGCACATTAAACACACGAGTTAAACACTTTAAAAGTGTTTTGTTATCAACAAAATTAATCTAATCAATTTCTTGATTAAAACATTTTTGATGATGACAAAACATATTACAAATTTAAGCATAATGTGTGTGCAAGATATATGAAGAATGATATATTACAAATGCTCAAGTAATTTTCTATGTCAACATAAATTCTTCTTAAGTTCAATTAGAGAATGTTAAGTATTGAGCCCAAAGAATTTATTTGCATTTAATAAAATCACGTGGAGATTTTATATCTTCAATTAATTAAGACTATATAATAAAATGCAATGCAAATATAATTAGCTCCTAAAAATTGAAATGCTTACAAAGAGTATCTTAGGATTCAAACCTATAATTTATCCCTATTTTCTTTGAAGTTGCATTTAAATTATTCTTCTTGAATTTGATCTTTTGGAAAGCTTATTGACTTTTGAGATCATCAACTTTGATTCAACAATTTCTACAATCTTGATCTCCTTTGATGTATAAGCACTATTAACAATCTGTATTACTTAAGTAATATTCATTAGTGCTTAATTAAGATTTTTGTCACTATCAAAATTATTCAGGGTCAACAATCTCCCCCTTTTTGATGGTGACAAAAATCTTAAGAATAAGGTCTAACAAGATCTCTAATATTCTTATTTTTCTCCCCCTTTTTGTTATCATAAAAAAAGGTGGATTTCAAACAACAACTCCCCCTCAAAATATGCTATTGAAAATGTTTTGATGAAACATATTGAGAAAATAATTGTTTTACAAGATATCAAGAAATATAAAGCTTTTGAAAGAGTTGGGCTCAAAGAGACTTAAGTGCTAAATTTTATAGAAAACAGGACAAGGTTTCCTTTATTTTTCCAATATTTCCTTTTGCACATAGAGATAAAATAAGTGTGGCCAACTTCCCACAAAAGAATGAATTCAAGTCCCACATGTTCTAAAACAATTTTCAAGCATTATAAATCTTCAAAATAACCTCAATGCTTAGAGTATCTTACACTTAATCAATAAAAGACAAGAGTTTGAACTCATTGCTTGATTTACCAATAGGTTTTCTCTTTTACCAATAAATCAGATTTTCTCCCCCTTTCAAAAAGTCTAAAGTAATTATTTTTAACTTTTAAGAGAAATAAAATTGGATAAAACTTAACAAGCCTTATTGGTAGTTGATTATCAATTTAATGCAAAGATAATCATTATTTTCAAACTCAAGCATATATAATAGAAAGTTTCATATTTAGCTCATGCTTGATAAGTAAATAGCTCAAAAGTAATTCTCAAATCTAAATTCAAGCTCATCACTTGATTTATAAGTAAATAGCTCAAAAGTAATTCTCAAATCTAAATTCAAGCTCATCACTTGATTTATCAAATGCCAAATCAAAGAGAATTTATCAAAAATCAGTTAATATTTGAATATTAAATGGCTTCAAACAAAGTCTAATCGACTGACAGATTAGGTAGAGACTTACCAGTCGACTGGGATAGACTTACCAGTCGATTGGACCCTTAAAAAAATTTCTGTTTTGATTCTTAGCACGAAATTTGTTTATCTATGCCATCTTGAGTAAGGGAGTGATTAAATGAGGTTTAATACTCTTTCACCAGATGTCAAATATGCAAAATGATTAAATGTAGATGCAATCAGACATTCAGTTTATCATAATCCAACAATCCCATTAACATTCTAATCTTACAAAAACTAGCTTCATTTAGAGGTTTTGTAAGAATGTCAGCTATTTGATCTTCTGAAGGTATGAATTCTAGTCTTATATCACCTTTCTGAGCATAGTCTCTTAAGAAATGATGTCTAATTTCTATATGTTTAGTTCTTGAGTGCTGGATAGGATTCTTGGTTAGGTTGATAGCACTAGTATTATCACAAAATATCAGGATGCCTTTTAGGTTCATGCCATAGTCTTCTAGTTGTTGTTTCATCCATAACACTTGGGCACAACAACTTCTAGCTGCTACATATTCCGCCTCAGCGGTTGATAATGCAACGAAATTTTGTTTCTTGGAAAATCAAGAGGTTAACATCGCTCCTAAGAATTGGCATGTTCCACTTGTGCTTTTTTTATCTAACCTATATCCAGCAAAATCAGCTTCTGAATATCCTACAAGCTCAAAAGATGAATCTCTAGAGTACCATAATCTTATGGTTTGGGTTCCTTGTAGATATCTAAGGATTCTTTTTACTGCAACTACATGTGATTCTTTAGGATTAGCCTGAAATCTAGCACACATGCATACACTGAATATAATATCAGGTCTACTTGCAGTTAAATAAAGTAAAGCATCTATCATGCTTCTATAATATTTAGTATCTACGCATTTACCTCCTTCATCAAGATCAAGTTTTGTCGTTGTGCTCATAGGAGTTCTAAGAGGCTTTGAGCTTTCCATCCCGAACTTCTTTAGTAGGTCCTTAGTGTACTTTGATTGATTGATGAAGATGCCTCCTTTTATTTGTTTGATTTGAAGTCCAAGGAAGTAGGTAAGTTCTCCCATCATGCTTATTTCAAATTCTCCTTACATGCACTTGGCAAACTCTTGACACATAGATGCGTTAGTAGCACCAAATATAATATCATCAACATATATTTGGACTATAAGAGTGTCATTTTTGTGAGTTTTTGTGAAGTGAGTTGTGTCTATTCTACCTCTTACAAAGTCTTAATCAAAAATTTGCTTAGTCTTTCATACTATGCCCTTGGAGCTTGCTTCAACCCATATAGAGCCTTAGAAAGCTTGTAGACATGATTTGGAAGACTAAGATTTTCAAATCCAAGAGGTTGCTCAACATAAACCTCTTCTTCTATACAGCCATTTAAAATGCACTTTTTACATCCATTTGAAATAACTTGAACTTATTAAAGCATGAAAAGGCTAATAACATTCGAATAGCTTCTAATCTAGCTACGGGAGCATAGGTCTCATCAAAGTCTATTCCTTCTTCTTGATTATATCCCTTAGCAACTAGTCTAGCCTTATTTCTAGTCACTATTCCATATTCATCCATCTTATTTCTAAATACCCATTTTGTTCCAATTATTGAATGAATCTTAGGTCTAGGAACTAAATTCCAAACATTGTTTCTTTCAAATTGATTTATTTATTCTTGCATTGCAATTATCCAATCATTATCCTTTTCAGCTTCAATAAATGTCTTAGGTTCAATTTGAGACAAATAAGCTATATAATTACAAATATTTCTAATAGAGGAACGAGTTCTTACCCCTTGTGAAGGATCACCAATTACTTGATCAATCGGGTGATAATTTACATACCTCCAATCTTTTGGAAGACTATCCTCTTGTTGGCTTGTAGATGATTGGTCCAATTTGAGAGTTTTCATCTCTTCATTTGTTTGAGGTGGAATCTCCTTTGGGTTAACAATGGGAGTAGGTGTTTCTATTCTTGGAATGAAATCTGCATCATCATTGAAAGAAATTTCTCTACTACTAATTGGGTTAGAATCATCAAGAGTTACATGTATAGATTCTTCTACCACCAGAGTTCTCTTGTTGAAGACTCTATAAGCCTTGCTAGAGGTTGAATATACTAAGAATATCTCCTCATCGGTCATGTGCTTTGAGCATCCACTATCAAGGTAGCAACATTTACCGTTCTCTTTGGTGTGAAGACATATCTACATCACATAAGGATACATGATTGCACTTTTAGGTACCCAAAATTTCTTAGGTCTTTTGGGGTTAGTCCTAGAAAATACGATTCATTTTGGGACCCATACTTTCTTAACAACATATGGTGTTCTATAGACGTGTTGAAGATGCACAATCCTAGGATAATAGTTATTGAAATTTCTAGGATTTCTTAGTTGTGCATGTCTATAATTCTTAGGATAGGAGTTCCTAGGATACATGTTTCTATTGTGAGGAATATGAATATGCATGCCATTTCTAGAAAATGTATGATGATGATTTCTAGGATACATGCTTGCATTATTATGAATATGTATATTATTTCTAGGATAACCATGATGGTAATTCCTAGGATGTGCATGTGCAGTGTGCAAGTTTTGATTATACATATTATTCCTAATATGCACATAAGTATTTCTTGAATGAGCATACATATAAGCATGAGTATTTCTAGGATGCTTCATTCTAGTATATACATTAGAATTAGTATTTTTAGACCTACTAGCATTCATTGAGGGAATACTTTTGACCTTGCTAGTGGTCTTTGAAGTAGAGGCTTCATTCACACATGATGCTTTCATGAATAAGCTCTCTTTTGATTTTTGCTTGCCTAATGGAGAATAACCTAACCCGAATTTTCCTCCATTTAATTTTTGGCAAGATAACACTTCATCTAGCTTTTCTTTTTTAAGCAAAGTCTAGATATTGTGCCATTTAATTCCATTATCTTCTTCTTTAAGTTTTCATTTTCATCTTTAAGAAGATATTGAGAAGAATCATAAAGTAATGAAGATAGTTTATTTTTTTCTTCTCTTATACCTATCATCTCTTTAGAAAGATATGACACCTCTTTTTTAAGAATGGTGTTTCTAGAATCGAATTTCTTCAATTCTTCATACATTTTATTTATGACTTCTATCAATTCTTCACTACTACTAACAATGTTATTTTTTGAAGAGGAATAAGTCGATACCTCATTTTCGTCGTCGATTGCCATAAGACATAGGTTGGCAATTTCCTCGTATCCGATCTCTTTATTCAAGGAGTCTTCTTCTTCTTCATCACCATCATGATTAACATCTTCAATTTTCATAAAAGGTAAGAATGTGGTGGAACCATCAATTTTGTAATCCAAGTAGCTTTCATACTTCTTGAGGAATTCCACAAGCTCTTCTAAACTTTCGCTTGTAGAATGCTTTGTCAAAATAATTTTTCATTGATTTGATAAAGACATAAGAAATATTCTTACAAGTTCAAGGTTAGAATAAATTTTACCCATGAAAGATAAAGTTTTAACAAGTATGGTAAAACGAGTTTGCGAATCAAAAATTGATTCATTTTCATTCATTTTAAAATGCTCTAAGTCATGAACAAAGTTTTTCAATTTGAAATTCTTTTCTTGCTCATTTTCTCCATGTATGACCTCCAATAAATCCCAAATTTCTTTTGCAGTCTTACATGAGGAAATTTGATCAACTTCATTTTGATCAAGAGAAGTATAAAACATGTTCATAACTTTAGCATTTAGTTGAATGAATTTACAATCATTTACATCAAAATCATTTTCATTTTCAAGAATGAAATACCAAGCATAATAATCAAGAACTCGAATAAAAATCTTCATTTGAGCTTTCTAATGGGTGAAATTTGTTCCATGGAGAAGAGGAGGACTATAAGGATCTCTTCCTTCTAAAAATATAGTTGTCATAGGATCAACTCTAGGACGTTAAGCCTAAAAAAAAGAGAACCTTGCTCTGATACCAACTGTTGGACCAAAATATACTATGGCAATACCCAAGAGGAGGGTGAATTAGGTATTAAAAATTAAATACTTTTTGCAATCTCAAATATCAAAATATATACGAAATTAAATCAAATTAATCTTTCTAAATTACTAGCACAAAGATGAGAGAGTTTATTGCTTAATATAGAAATGATAATTGAATTATAAAATAATTAAGCAATCAATCTCATTTACTTGAATAATAAATAATTATAAGCAAGTAATTATGAACGTAATTAAAGAGATAGAGTTAGAGAGATGCAAACTCAATTTATAGTGGTTCGGCAATATCAGAATCCTTCCGACCCTACATCCACTCTCTTCAAGGATCCTCCTTGAAGTCTTTCACTAAAACAAGCAACTTCACAGGTGTTGCTCAAACCGAACACAAGTAACTTACGGGTGTTGCTCAAACCATAACACAAGCAACTTACGGGTGTTGCTCAAACTGTACAATCCCCTTCCTCTCGGAAGTAATCCCCTTCTTCTCAGAAGTAATCCCTTTATAATAAATGCTGTAAAGTAAATGGTAGAGAGATAACAATAGAAGCTTATACAACTGAATAATATCTTTCTTTCAAAGTAAAGCTTGAAGAATGGCTCAACATGAATATTTCAAAGCTTTTTTAGTTTCAAGGAGTAAAAGACTTGATTGAATCTGTTCTTCACTTTTTGAATGTCTTCTCCTCCTTGTTGAATGCTCAATATAGTGGGTTTATATAGCCATGTATTAATATAGCCGTTAGACTTTAATTTGAAATGTTTGTATCTTTAAAAGCACAGATTTTGAGTCCCAACGGTCATATTTTTGAACTACCAGTCGACTGGGTCTTGATACCAGTCAACTGGGTCCACTTTAAAAATAATATTTTTAAGGCTATAGTGGTACCAGTCGACTGGGTTGATGTTACCAGTCGACTGAGGACTGTTTGTCCATTTTACCAGTCGACTGGTATGATTCATCCAGTCGACTGTCCTTTATAACTGATGTGAAAACTGACTTTTCGGGCACCCAGTCGATTGGTACTATTCACCCAGTCGACTAGGTCAGTATTTGTGCGCTGCTACAGTGTTTTTCAGGATGAACAGTATTTTCAGCATCAATTTTCTTCATATCTCTTTATTCTTTTTGGATTTTTGAATTCCAAAAAATCTTCTAATTGAATCAAACTTTCTTGCACATTAAACACACGAGTTAAACACTTCAAAAGTGTTTTGTTATCATCAAAATTAATCTAATCAATTTCTTGTTTAAGGTATTTTTGATGATGACAAAACATATTACAAATTTAAGCATAATGTGTGTGCAAGATATATGAAGAATAATATATTACAAATGCTCAAGTAATTTTCTATGTCAACCTAAATTCTTCTTAAGTTCAATTAGAGAATTTTAAGTATTGAGCCCAAAGAATTTATTTGCATTTAATAAAATCACGTGGAGATTTTATATCTTCAATTAATTAAGACTGTATAATAAAATGCAATGCAAATATAATTAGCTCATAAAAATTGAAATGTTTACAAAGAGTATCTTAGGATTCAAACCTATAATTTATCCTTATTGTCTTTGAAGTTGCATTTAAATTATTCTTCTTGAATTTGATCTTTTGGAGAGCTTATTGACTTTTGAGATCATCAACTTTGATTCACTAATTTCTACAATCTTGATCTCCTTTGATGTATAAGCACTATTAACAATCTGTGTTACTTAAGTAATATTTATTAGTGCTTAATTAAGATTTTTGTCACTATCAAAATCATTCAAGATCAACATAAACAATTTAAATAGCATATAGAACAAAAGGCGGAATTAATATGGACCATAAACATACCTCTGGTCATTGAACCTTTTCACTTATACAATCTGTTTTTCTCTCTGTATTGGTACTTCTAGACTCTCAGAACTCTTCAATTTGATGGTGCATGATCGAAAGAAAATGAGTCGTTCCGAGTCTAGGGACCAAACCATGTATTTATACTTGTTCTCCCATCAAGAACGTCCGTCCGTATTCTATACATCGGTTACCACAATTCATGGGTAATATCCCAATAACTCTAGGATCGTTAGGCAGTCAAAAAGTTGAGGCAGCCAAAAGGTTGAACGTTTGGACCATAAACGGATTGGTTACACTCTCGCCTTATCAGGTACAATGTCATCAAAATCTCCATCTTCACCAAATTACATGAAGGCTTTGATATTTTACAAGATAAATTGAAATTTTGTCTTTAATTTTTTTATGTAGAAAATGAAAAAGAAAAAATTGTACCGTGTGAATCAATTTCTTATAGTTGAAATTGTTAACTGATATATTATAATACATTTGTTTTGATATGATGATTGAATAACAATATAGTAATTATAATTGGAACAATACTTATTTGTTTGTTCTTGTAAAAACCGTAACACTGCTGCTATATCTGCTTGTTTTGCTATACTATAATCTATTTCTATGCTTATGCATGTGTGCCTTTTGCTATGGTCTATACTTGATGATTTCGGTTGTAAAAATTAGTTTTCCTTTTCTTTCTACTAAAAAACAAGCAAAAAGGGCCATAAGAAGAAGAAAAAAACTATAAATTGTTACAAAATTACTTAGTAATAATATTAAGGGTATTTACGTAAAATCAAGCAAATGAATTGAATTTTTGTTTTATTTCAAACACAAAATTCAATTTAATTCTAGTGTTTCGTAAAATTATACCAAATATGAAAATTTATTTGATTCATTTGCAAATAAATTTGACTTTAAGTTCATTTGAAAATAAAATGTAAATTCATTTGTAAATGAATTCTAATTTTAATTCTTTTGAAAATGAATGAGAGTCTAAAAGATTTTCCCTCAAAATTTTCCTTACAGATCTACAGAGGATTTCTCAATGCTCCTAACTCTCGATCTTAACTAGGGATGAGCATGGAAATCAGTGGACCCATGGATCCAACCCAAACCGATGTAATAGGTTCGGCCGTGGTGGAGTTTTTAAAAGTTGTGTTGGGTTTGAATTGAGAAATTTTTAACCCGATGGGTTGGGTTGGGTTGGGTTACAGATTAAAAATTTTCAACCCGACCCAAACTGGTAACCCTAGCATTATGTAATTATATTTTTTATATATTAAAAACACACTTACTTTAAGAATTGATGGACTACATTCATATTTTGATAAGTCAGTTTGGATTGTAATATGTATTTTGTGTGTGTATATTTGATAGACTATTCATATTTTGATAAATTAGTTTGGATTGCAATATATATTTCGAATATGTGTTTGTGTTTGTGTGTGTGTGTGTGTGTGTGTGTGTGTGTGTGTGTGTGTGTGTGTGTGTATATATATATATATATATATATATATATATATCTTCTCATTAATTTATTTTTTCTTCTTAGAAACCTATAACAAAAAATGTTAGTGTCCATTGATTAGAATTTAAGTATGTGAGAAACATGTTTGTTTTAAATACCTTTTAGTTGAAGAAGACCATTTGTTCTCGTGAAAGTATTTCTTTTAGACTTTCAATATGTTTTCCAAAAGTTTGTTGAATTGATTTACTTATCTTATATTCATTCAATTTATGTTTTTGGTATGATGAAACTTGGTTATGGTGATTTTAAGACCAATTATATCTATGCTACTGTTGAAGTTTTGAAGAATTTGATTAATCAAGCAACTTTAAAATCTAGTTTTTATTTACTTTTGTATGGTTTGTATTTAAGATTGTTTGAACTTTGTATGAAGTGATTTAAGGTATTTAGTTTTTAAATAATGGTCTATAAGATTTAATAAATTTTTGTATGGATTTAATTTTTGATCTGATGAATGATAAATAATTGTAATAATATATTTTTTCTTACATAATATATTTGTATTAATTTTTAAATTAAAAAAAATGTTAAACCAATTATTCAAATCAATTTGAATGAATTGATTTAAGTTGTGCCAAGGTTGATTAGGTCTTTGAATTAAATTGAGTTAAGATTTTTCCAACGTGGAATAATTGGTTTGGATTGAATTTTACGAACTCTAACCAAACCCTCCCATTTTTACCCATGATCTTAACCTCTCATCCGCTCAACGGCGCCACTCTCTCTCTCTCTCTCTCTCTCTCTCTCTCTCTCTCTCCATCTTTGACTGACGATTCAGCTTCGCTTTCTCCGTCTCACTGATCGTTCAATCAAAGTAGTAAGTCTCTCTTGATTTTTGTTCTTTTATAGAAACAAATCTTTTGGATATCTAATTTCTGGTACAAGCTTTTGGGTTCTGGGTTTTGCTTCTTAGTACTAATCTTTGATTCATTGTTTGCATCTGATAATTTAATGTTGGGAAAGTTTAATCTCTAATTCCTTTCATGATGCATGCTCTTGTATATGAAATTGATCCAATCTTGACCTAATCTCTGATTCATTCTTTGATTTTGACATTCTGGATCAGGTGTTGAGAGAGAATTTGCTAATTTCCCTTTTCTGGATGATATTGTATATATATTTACTTGCTAGTTCTGTAGAAATAAAATAAAGGCTCAAGTAAACTGAGATCTTCTAAGGGAAACAGATCATTATGAATTTGCTAATTTCCTTTCTCTGCATTTTCTTTACTTGTAACTTCCATAAAAGAAGCTCATTTGATAAATTTGAATTGTGATGTGCGGAAATTTCACATTGTTCCACATGTGGCTTTTTTAGAACGCTGAACAGTAATTTCATAAGCCCATTCAAACTATTAATCGATTTCTCACGTGGTATAGATAAAATGATTTAATCCCAGGTGCTATGCAAAAAAGTTCTTATCATTTATGAGGTACAATACAAATTTTTTTATAAGTATTTTGTTTTATTATTATTTTTTATATAGAGATACATCGAAAAAATTTCAAAGACAAACTCTCCTGACGACTTGTAACATTTTTCATGTTTCTCTAGCGTATGAAGTGTTTCGTTATCTCTCCTAAATTATTTGTTTCAAAATCGACATCGACATCCACATGAACAGATTGCGTGTGGTCTCAGTAATAAAAGTGGATGCCCGTTTTCTGCCCATCATCGAACCTTCTCTCTTCATCACTTTTAGTTTTCAGTAACAGAAGTGCAACTTTCCTTACCGTGTATTTCGTGGTGTATGACGTGTAATTCAGATATGTAATATGGAATGCGTTTTATCCTAGCCCTAAATGAATTTGATTAGATCGTTTGACATGTTTATAGTCTTCTCGTTGTCCTGTTGTAAGTATATATAGTAAGATATTGACAAGAGCCAGTCGATTGAGCCATATTTTATTAGTATGGTATATGCCATTATAGGCTTTGATCTATGGGATAATTTATATTCATACACAAGATTCCATTTCTCATTATATCTGATTTGTACGAGATGATAGTCTCTTTATATTGTGATTAAATTAAAATTCAATAAAAGAAATTATTCTCTCATAATCTCTAATTTTTTTTATTCTGGTGCAATTAAAATTCTTATTTTGATTAGGTTTTCGAGAGTGCAATCACCATTTAATCTTATATAAGAAATTACTATTTCTCGTATATTTTAAAACTTCTACGCATTCTCTATTGATTGGTTAATGTATTTGAGACGTGATATTGCTTCATCGTATGTGTCAACTTTTGACTTGCTAATGAATTTCGATTACCATTGTTATTGTGCTAAAAAGGATTATATGCATTTTTTTCCTTGTTAAGTATCCAAATCTTACTTTTTGTACATAGCAAAAAAAAGTCACATTCATATTAATTACTGTGTTTTTGAATTTTTGTTCTATCATCCATTCAACTTACTTTCTTTGTAGAAGAATCATCCGTCAATGAAAAGATCGTACAAATATGAATTGTCTAATGTATATCAACGGTTCAAACTTGAACAATTTTAAAAGATAAAAGCCAGACCCATTAATTTTCTCTGTTAATATTATTCTTGGGTTGTAACCAATTATTGAAAAAAAAGGGACAAAATTTGGCCTTATTCGATTCAAAAATATATTAAATTAATATAATTTGAATCTGATTCGATTTTAATCTGAGTGATCTAAAACTCAAAATGATTCGGATTCAAAATGATCTGAATTTGACCCGACCTCAACTCGAAACTCGAAACGACTCAGAAACTTGAAAAGATCTAGAAACTTGAAAAGATCCGAACCCAAAATGATTTGAAATTATAATTTTTTTTATAAAATAAAGTTTAAAAATGAGGTAATAGTTAATTGATTAGTTGTCCAATAAAATAAATAATATTATACTTAATTATTGATTTACATTAGTTGATGTGTATGATTCAATATTCTATTGATATGAGTAATCTCATTAGCTTCAAATCAAAAATCGAGGAGATTAGTAAATTTTGTATTATTCTTTACGTCATAATAAAATTTTATCTTTAATTGTCATTGAAAAAATAGAATGGGATGAAATGATTATATGAAAATTTTCAAAATCTTGTTTAGGAAATTATACTTCGTGGATCAATTGTTTGAGATTAATTAAAACTAAATTTTGAAACTAAGAGTCACAATATTATATATGACATTCACAAATTAAATATATTATTTTAAAAATTCAGTATTAATTTATTATTTAATTTTTATAGATTTAAATCTGTAACACACTTAATTTTATTATAGATAAATAACATATTTTTTAATTAAATATAAATATATATTTTGTTGATTAGACTCGACTCAATGTAATCTAAAGTTTGATACGATCCAAAATTAAAATAATTCAAATCTGAGTTAACTCAACGTAATATTAAATTAGATATGATCTGAAATCAAAATGATCAATTTGCCAGAACAAAATTAACTACAGTTAGTCCTAGGTTTCCTTACTTTTTACAGTAGAATTGTGACAAACATAAAATAACATAAAAATCCAGTCGCCGTAAACGCCGCCAAGGCACTGCCACGTAGGCTGAAGAAAAAATCCAAACCAAACTTTAAGTAACTCCGGACCTAGAGGCTCGTTCGACACAGCTGGAGACAGCCTGTCACCAACAAAGTCCCACTCACCTATTCCCCTAACTACGTTCTCCTCTCTGTCGTTTCTCTGTTTCTCCCTCTCTCCTCTCCCTCTGCGAGTTAGGGTTTGCTGATCTCGTTCAGAGATTCTCGTATTCGTTGCTTGAGCTCATCAGATCAAGGTTCTGTGCGTAGTAAGATTTCTATTGATCTACTTTTTGCTCATTTTGGCACTGTTTATCGCGTTTAGTTCTTGAACTTGGGCCTTTTTGTATATTGTTATTGATGCCATTGTATTTTTTAAAATTTTGCGTTTTTTTTTGGGTTTCTCGATGATATTGCTGTATGTCTAGTGGTAATTGTAATGAATGGGACATATATTTTTTTTTAAATAAAAAATTGGAATGCTTAGATGTGATGTGTTGCTTAGTGCGTGATTGTTATGTGTGCTTTATTCTAGATTTTTTAGCCTGCATTTGGTAGTTGAGAAACGGAGGGAAGGGAAAAGAAAGAAAATTAAAGATTTTAGCGACATTTTTCTTTTTTATAATCATGTAAACATATGTGTGTGTGTGTGTGTGTGTGTGTGTGTGTGTGTGTGAGAATGAGAGTAACGCATCTTATTGTTTAGAGTTTTTCTTTTTATATAAAAAACCTGTTTTTGAAATTATGTTTATACAGATGTTGTAAAAAAAATAAAGATTTAATAATGCCTTGCATAAATTTAATTGTTTGATAATGAGAAACAATGATTTAGGCTTTCTACAAGGCAGGTTTTCAATTGTGAGGGAAACCGTGAGGAGGAATTTTCTAAGTTATTCTTTAGATCATTTAAAACATATGAAATTCACGAAGCACGTGAAGTGTTAAGTATTAAGTAGTTTAGTTATGGGGATGATATTCTATATGTTCACAGCTATTTTCTGAACACAATGCGGACGTTCTACTGAGTGGGTCATTAAAAAACTGCGTTGTACTGAACAGGACTCATGTAAGGTTCTGATAGGACTTCTCATTTGTTTGCATGTTAATTGATTCTTGTTGGGAACTTATGTTTTACTTGCTTATGGCTTTGTTCTTATCTAAGTGTTTAGGAATGTGCTGAAAAATGACTATGTAGATGACGCAAGACATTAATTTTCATGTATATTATTGTAAAAGCTTGCGTGTTCTCTCTTACAAGTCACTTATTTACTTTTAAAGGTTTGCTTAACTATTGTTCTGCCGATGATGTAAGAAATTAATGTGGATTTTTATTGTTTTGTAAACTTGTCTTGGTTCATCCCGCTATTAAAAACTATTATATTCTGGATTACATGAGGCGTCAATGTTCCTTTACATGGGAGCTTTTTCTTTTGATAAGTAAATAAATGTTTAAATAGAAGGGCCAACTCAGGTATACGGGAATTATTAACCTGAATAAATTAAATTGACTTGTATGGTATCTAGGTGACTTATAACGCGTGGAAGGTAATATTCATGAAGCTGGCTTGTTTAAATTCTTCCGTTTATTGGGATAATGCCATTTATAAGCGCTACGTGTTTCTACATGTTATCTGTACCTTTTTGTTATATGGAGATGAGAAGATTATTAGCTATTAATATGAGAAACATATGGTATATAATTTATGTGGGCATACAACTTGACAGCCAATATTAGCTACAATTATTGTTCTGTCTCCCAATCAGAGCTGTTTCTCGTTCTAAAGTGGAATCATACGCTCGACTCAGTAAGCCTTGATCCCGATTATTTGGACATAAAAATCACAAATAGTGAGAGGATTTATTAGCAGTAAATATTTTTTCCTTAAATATTTTTTTGTTTTAGATGTTCCGAGTTTGATTCTTTATTGGGTATAGTACCAAGAATTCAGATCTGTTTTTTGTGACTTGAAAATTTTGATTTGTCTTTACTGGAGTTTGTAATTTCTTTTGCACTGCTTGTTGATTTTTTCTCTCTCTTTGATCTATTCTGTAGGTTGTTGGGCTGGATATTCAACCCTTGATACGAATCACATCGTTCTTTGAAGTGATCTGCAGGCTAAAACAACAAGTTCACCTGATGTGCGATAGTTTTTCAATGCTTTGATGTTATGATTACCAGTATCGGACAACAAGCTAGATGCTATATGCTTCCCGCTTAGAATTTGTCTTATTTTTTGGCTTGAGAGCTTATGCATGGTTAGTCTAGGTAGAGGTGCATTTTCCAGTATTATTTGGGAATTTCTTAGTTCCTGATTAATTCTTGGGAGAAGGTGCATACACTACCAGAGGTCTTCTTGTATCCATGCTGGCAGAGAGTATGCGTGGAATCTGTGGTTTGGGTAATGCCCCTGACGCGATTAGCTCCCGATGCTTTCGGTGTGGTGACAATTTGTCTAGTTGCTCTCTTGATTCTTCTCGGCTTGCTTTGTGTTGTTTACTCTTTTTACTTCCGCTCTCGTATTCGTAGACAAGGTTTTGTTCAACTCAGTTATTTTAGTGGTCCTTGGATCATCCGGATCACATTCATTTTGTTTGCAATCTGGTGGGGATTCGGTGAGATTATTCGATTAAGTTTGTTGAGAAGTGAGGGAAGAGTGTTGAATGCCCTCAATTTGAAATGGCAGGAAACTGTCTGCAAATGCTACATTGTCTCAAATTTAGGGTTTGCAGAACCTTGCCTATTCCTCACTCTCGTGTTTCTTCTTCGTGCACCCTTGCAAAAGATGGAGTCCGGAATTCTAAGCCAAAAATGGAATGAGAAAACAGTTGGTTATGTTCTTCTCTACTGCCTTCCAGTATTTGTTCTTCAACTCATTGTTATTTTAATTGGACCGCAACTAAACAAGGATAAGAGTTCCTTAAGAAAATTGCCGTACTATTTCACAAGGACAGCATCTCCTGTGGTGCAAAATGCTGATGATATTGCTCTCTGCACTTACCCTCTACTTAGTACCATCCTTCTTGGGCTTTTTGCCTGTGTCTTAACAGCGTACTTGTGTTGGCTTGGAAGACGGATTTTGAAATTGGTCATCAATAAGGGTTTGCAGAAGAGAGTTTACACATTAATATTCTCGGTTTCAAGTTTCCTTCCATTAAGAGTTCTTTTACTCGGTTTAACTGTATTATCTAAACCAGAGCATTTTCTGTTTGAAGCTCTCACTTTCTCTGCTTTTCTTGCTCTTCTATGTTGTGC
Organism: Bretschneidera sinensis; assembly: GCA_023935145.1. NCBI lineage: Eukaryota > Viridiplantae > Streptophyta > Magnoliopsida > Brassicales > Akaniaceae > Bretschneidera > Bretschneidera sinensis. Next base: position 109,080,511 of record CM043698.1, read on the forward strand.
TGGGGTGTGTATTTGCGTGCTTGTGTACTGCCCGGTTGTGGATTCTTTAGCGCTGGGCAATGTACAGGACTTGGAGGCAAGGAGAAGTATTCTTGATGATCAGAATGACACCATATCTCTCATTGCTAAAGATAGCCATCTTGAAGATAGCATTGAAATTAGTCCCGGGAGGAATTCTGATGCCTCAACCAAGCGTGGATCAATTTCTTTTCGTACTCTGGGAAAAGATGGGACTTCAACAGGAACATTTGTGGAACTGAGCCTTTTCTCTCCTAGCCGTGACGCAACCCCACCAGGATCTCCTCCACTTCTTGGTTGGCCAATGCGCGCTCCTACACAAGTTCATGGACCCTAAAGCAGGCAACAAACCGAGTACTCATGGTGAATATCGATTTTGTGATAAAGAAAACTGATTGTAAAGGGTTTAGCTTCAATAAGGATTTTTGTTCTGGGTTTGTTTTCTGATTAGATGTGATGATTTTGCTTGATGGAATTTTATTATCTGTTTTTATCCTTCTGTAACATTTCTATAACCATTTTTGGGTTCCCATGCTATGAGATTCTGAAATGAAGGCATCATTGGGTAGGAATTTGGGATGGTAAAAATTATTGTTTTTTCATTTAATACGGTAGTCTTTCAGAAGTGTTGCTTAACAGCTACCTAATTCAACTTGTAAGCATTTTGTCTGTGTGCGCACTGGTGGGTTGGTATTTGCTTGTCTCGGTTGATCATTTCAACTGAGTGAGGAACACTCACCTAAATGAATATTGGATTGGTCAGGTTTTCTTTTGTTAGCATGAGAACATAGTGAACTTTGAAGCTAATCATGAAATTGTAGAAGTTTACGACGCGGGATGTGACATGGGATGTTTTACTGAGTTGCGAAATTTGCATTATTTTTCTTTTTACATTTGTGACCAGCCGGGTTATAGTCTGCTGCTTTTTACAACCCCTTCCACACCCCCCCCCCCCCCCCCCCCCCCCCCCCCCTCTTTTGGTGAGTTTTCAGTACGTTTTTCTTTGGATGCAAGTCTTTTGTTGACGTTAGGTGGTTTTATCACTGCTTTCTTCGATGGTCTGTTCTATTGAGCTATACACCTCCTTTTGTATGATAACTTGTTCCCAAAAGAAATGTAATGTAAATTAACTTCTCAATTTTCTGTCATGGACGGCGAGAGTGATCTCAAAGTTAGGAATAAGTGGGTCGGTTTTTCTGATGCGACCCAACCCGATTAAAGCGGAACTGGAGGGCCAAGTAAACGGGTTTGGGATCTTTGAAAATGAAAAGTCTATTTGGTTTGGAAGAAGTTTGAGTTTTGATCTTCGCCACTCTTAGCACAAGGAATCAAATTTGATTAATATTGGAAGTGATGGTACTTTTTGTTAGTAGAGTAATTTTTTTTTTTTTTGGTTATATGTAAATGTTATATTTAATGAGAGACAATTGTATTTTTTACTCTCACTTTTGATTAGAAACAATTTAAATCCTTGACTAAAAATTGAATGTAATGAATATTTTTCGATCAATTTTCTGACAAAATTGAACATGTGAAAGACATTTGTTTTTTTAAAATTTTAAAACTTATCTTAATTAACAATTGGATAAAAAATCAAATTAAAATTAAAATGGAACCAAATGAGAGCTCGGTCTCTTACTTTTTTTTTTTTTTTTTTTACCGAATTGAAACAATTGTTTTTTGTTGACTTGTCCATCTAATTTTTGTGCTATTTTTTGTTTTCAAAATCTAAAGCCTTGATTATATAATGGTGAGTTCGTTCACCCAATTGTGGGTCCTTAATTACAATTTACAAAAACATCATCTTACATACACATTTTACAAACAATTAAGTAATTACAATAAATTACACTTTGCCTTGAACTTAGATTATGCAGGATGCACTTGAACTGACTTCCACAATTGAACCCTCGGTTCTTGTAAATCATGTTGCATGATTGCTAAACTAACATGTGATAACCATGATGATAAAGTTAGAGGTGTTCCTTTAGTTTTCTACAAAAGAAACAATAAGAGGTAGAGCTATCATTTGGTTCAGTTTTAATTTTAATTTTGATTTTATTTTATTTTATCATTTTTTCCATTCAAGGGCTGATCACTATGATAAGTTTTAAGGTTTAAATGAGACACATGTTTTTTACATGTTCAATCTCATCGAAAATTACATCCAATTTTCAATTGATGGTTTAAATTATTCCTAAACAGAAGTAAAGGTAAACAATACAACTGACCCTCAATTGAGTGAAATATTTACATTTAAGCTTTTTTTTTCATGGCGAACTATGTTTATATACATTTAACCGAAAGGAATAAAGCTGTCAAGATATCTCCTTTTAATATTTTTTTTTAGAGAAGGTCTCCTTTTAATTAGATATAAAGAATATTATTTTTAACAAAAACTCCACCATTCAATCACTTTAATAAAAATTTTATGAAGTTTCATTAATGGTAAATTATGTTATTTTATACTCAATCAAAAAGACTAAAATAGTTAAATTCATGATGTGAATTCGTTGCGTGTAAGATAACATATTTTACTAATAAAAATATCAAACAATTCGCTCTTTCAATCTTTTTCCATCTTTGTTAATTTCAGATATGAATTCTATATTATTCTATTATTATTTATTCTTCGTACAAATAAAATGGATGCTTATTTTATTCCTATTTTATTTCTTTTCCAAAATTTTGAATATTAGTCTCAGACCTGATTCTATAGAATATTTTATTGTTTATGTTATTATTTATAGTTGTTAATTTAGAAATCTTTTAGAGCATTTTGATTATAAGTTGGCTTAAATGAAAACCAAACATGATCCAAGACGAGTTGAAAGGTTCACTAGTGAATAAATCACTAGGTGAAAATTTTAAATGTTTATCAAATTCAATTTTAATATTTTTTTAGTAAATCTATAACTCAATTTTTTTTTCAAAAATAAATTACATAATATTGACATCTTAATTTTATATTATCAAATTTCCAAGTTTTTTTACTTATACATTTATACTTTTGTGCTCACCTGTTATGTTGAGTATAAAACAAATTGTCCCCAACAAATGGCTATTTGATTCTTTTTTATATATATTTTTTACATTGGTTAACTTCTTTTTTTAATTCTTTAATTTTTTTTAATTTTAAAATTGTTTACATTTTTACGAGCATGTGATATTGAGTATATAAATATTATAAGTAAAAAAATAACTATTTATTTATTTAACAAATTAAAAAGAATCAAATAAAAAATCTAGAAATTTAAATTATTTTGTAGATAATTTAAAAATAAATTAAAAAATAAACTTTGCACGTTTAAACGTTAATGATAACGCATGATTAGTGAATTTTAAACCATATGTCAGTGCGATGTAGCTGTAGCACTGACATACTTGTTAGCTTTGACCAATAACAAGCTAAATTTTGAGACTCGGAACCCTTTAACTAGGGAGCGCAACCTTGGAATCCAAGTATCTGATTTCTAATGTCTTGGCATTGAATCGAGCAATGTACTCTCTTAAACCTTAATGCCCTTGTGAAATTTTTATTTAGATTGGGTATGAAATCTTATTTTTACATCGAATTTGAAATTTTATTGGTAACTGTTAATTAATTTTATTAGTAACATGAATAATGACTGTACATATATTATTAATAAAGTTCTTTAAAATTACCAATAAAATTTTCGCCCAGTGCAAAAGTGAGATTTACACTCGATGCAGGTAAATATTTTCCCATACCCTCACCCCTGCTATCTAGTGTCTTCTTTAGTTCTCGACAACTGATAAAATATGTCCTAAACGTGCAATTGTAAGTGTAAACAGAGTTAAGGGATCTGAGGTCTCATTGGAGAATCATGTTCGAGCTATTATTTTTTATAATCAATTCTTAAATAATTCTATGAAAGTTTAGAACCGATCAGTGAAGAAACCCATGAAAAAAAAAAAATAAATAACAAGATTTCTCAAAAAGGAAAATAAAACCAAACCAACAACAAGAGGAGCCAATAAAAAGGAGATAAGAATTAAAATTGATGAAATATACTTGTACAAAATTGTACAGCACCAATAAAACACCTTTAAATTCGAACTAATTGTTGAAGAATTCTATGAAAAGTTTCGAACCGATTAGTGAAGAAACCCATAAAAATTAAAGAGGGTGAAGCTAAATTTTGAGGTTTGAACCCTGTAACTAGGGACATAAGCGCAACCTTGGGATCCAAGACTTTGATTTCTAAGGTCTCGGCGTTGAATGGAGCGATGTACTCTCTTATGCTCTCATGCCACTTTGATTTCTAAGGTCTCGGCGTTGAATGGAGCGATGTACTCTCTTATGCTCTCATGCCTTCACCCACGCTATCTAGTATCTTCTTCAGTTCTTGACACCTGATAAAATATGCCATAAACGTGCAATTGTGAGTGTAAAAAGAGTTAAGGGATATGGGGTCTCACTGGGGAATCAAGTTCGAGCTACTTTTTTTTAGAATAAATTCCTAAAGAATTCTATAAAAGTTTTGAATTGACTACTGAAGAAATCCATGAAAAAAATAATAATAAATTAAAATATTTCTAAAAAAGGAAAATAAAATCAAATCGACAACAAGAAGAGCCAATAAAAAGGAGGTAATAATTAAAATTGATGAAACATACTTGTACAAAACTGTACAACACTAACAAAAAGCCTTTAAATTCAAACCAAATGTTGAAGAATTCTATGAAAATTTAAATTAAAATATTTCTCAAAAAGGAAAATAAAACCAAACCAAACCGACAACAAGAGGAGCCAATAAAAAGGAGGTAAAAATTAAAATTGTACAAAACTGTACAGCACCAACAAAATGCCTTTAAATTCGAACCAAATGTTGAGAATTCTATGAAAAAATAAATTAAGAGATTTTTCAAAAAAGAAAATAAAACCAAACCAAACCAAACTGACAACAAGAGGAGCCAATAAAAAAGAGGTAACAATTAAAATTGATGAAACATACTTCTACAAAACTGTACAACACCAACGAAAAGCCTTTAAATCGAACAAAATATTGAAAATTTCTATGAAAAGATAAATTAAAAAATTTCTCAAAAAAGAAAATAAAACCAAACCAAACCGATAACAAGAGGAGCCAATAAAAATGAGGTAAGAATTAAAATTGTACAAAACTATATAGCACCAACAAAAAGCCTTTAAATCTGAACCAAATGTTGAAGAATTCTATGAAAAGATACATTAAAAGATTTCTCAAAAAGGAAAATAAAACCAAACCAAACTGACAACAAGAAGTGCCAAGAAAAAGGAGGTAAGAATTAAAATTGATGAAACATACTTGTACAAAACTGTACAACATTAACAAAAAGCCTTTAAATTCGAACCAAATGTTGAAGAATTCTATGAAAAGAAAAATTAAAATATTTCTCAAAAAGGAAAATAAAACCAAACCGAACCGACAATAAGAAGAGCCATTAAAAAGAGATAAGACTTAAAATTGATGAAACATACTTATACAAAATTGTACAACACCAACAAAAGGCCTTTAATTTCGAACCAAATGTTGAAGAATTCTATGAAAAGATAAATTAAAAGATTTCTCAAAAAGAAAAATAAAACCAAACCAAATCGACAACAAGAGGAGCCAATAAAAAGGAGGTAAGAATTAAAATTGATGAATCATACTTGTACAAAACTGTTCGGTACCAACAAAAAGCCTTTAAATTTGAACCAATTGTTGAAGAATTCTATGAAAAGTTTCGAACCGATTAGTGAAGAAACCCATAAAAATTAAAGACGGCAAAGATAACTTTTGGGGCTTGGAACCCTTTAACTAGGGACATAAGCGGAGCCTTGGGATCCAAGTCTTTGATTCCTAGAGTCTTGGCATTGGATAGACAAATGTACTCTCTTATGCCCTCTTTCCCTCACCATTTCTTTGTTTGACATCGAGTATGCTATCTGGCATCTTCTTCAATCATTGGTGATTAAAAAAATATGTCACACATATATACCACAAATATGGGACTAAGAGTGTAAAAATAGCTAAGAGATTTGGGACTAGATAGGAGAATCAAGTTCAAACTACCTTTTTAAAGCCAATATTTGAAGAGGCAACTTGAGGACAAATATAGAAGTGTCTTCACGGCTACAAGAAAAACCAAAAGAGAGAAGAAAAGAACTGAATTGGTGAAACCAAGCCCGAGGAGCCTATTTCAGACCATAGATAGCTTTGCATAATTGACAATTATGAGAGGGACGAAGGTTGTCAACAAAACCAGGAGGTTGTTTCATGTATGCAACTTCAATAAGGTAACCATGAAGAAAAGCATTTTTAACATCCAATTTTTTAATCATCCAAGCATAAGAAATGGTTAGGGATAAAACAATGCGTATAGTAGTAGGTTTAACAACTGGACTAAAATTTTTATGATAGTCAATACCTGGTTATTGGTGAAATCCTTGAGCAACCAACCTCGCTTTGTAGTGCTCCACAAACCTATCAACTCGATATTTAATCCTATAATCCACTTACACCTAACTAAGTTTTTCATTGGATCATATGGAACCACATCCCAAGTGTGGTTAGTTAAAAGAGCATTAAATTCATCAGTTACAGTTGACCACCACTCAAGATCTTTATTTTCTTGAGAAAAACAAGTTTGTTCAGAGGGCAAGGTGGTAGTAGAAGGAGAGAATAAATGTTTAGGCTTGTGAATACCAAATTTAGAATGAGTGATCATGGTATGACGAGAGACGACGATGGATAGTGTGGGAAGAGAAGAAGAAGCGACAATATCGGTTGAGGGAATGATTGTGGAACTTGAAGGAGCAGACGAAGGCACTGAGTTTTCAGTCAAATTAAGCGTAACGACAGGAGAAACCGATGATGGTGGAGTGAAGGTGCAAGGTACTAAAGAGGGAAAAGGTGCCGTAGAGAGAGAAGCTGAAGCTTGAGGAACGAAAGTGAGAATAGGGATAGTGGTGGTGAAAGCAACTGAAGATGAGATAGGAGCAGCAAAAGATTGATGTAATGGTTTAACTGTGGTATGTATTAGAGGAGATGAGTCAGAGAAGGAAACTAGGGAAGAGGTCACGGGTTTCGATAGGACATGATAGGGAAAAGATAGTTCATAAAAGATAACATAGGGACTAGTGTAGACTCATCCAGTGGAAGGATCAAGACGCGGATACCCTTGTAATTTTGAGCATAGCTTAAAAAACACATTGTTTAGAACGTAGCCCTAATTTATGAGGAGCATTGGCTGTTAGATTAGGATAACATGCACACCCAAAGACACGAAAAGTGGAGTAATCAAGAGGTTTAGAAAACAATTCTATATACGGAGTTTGATTGTTTAACACGTGAGTAGGGAGACGAATGATGATGTAGAGAGCAATATATGTGGCATCGAACTAGAAGGACTCAAGAAGAGATAAGTGAATTAAGAGGGTGTATGTCATTTCACTAATGTATCTATGCTTATGCTCAGCTACACCATTTTGTTTAGGTGTGTCAGGGCAAGACATATGAAACATGATTCTATGTTGGGTAAAAAATTGTTTGAAAGGTGTTTGATCAAATTCTTTACCAGCATCACCTTGATCTTGTTTATTTTGGTGAAAAATTGATTTTCAACAAGAGTTTTAAAATTACAAAAGTGCTAAAAGAACTTCAGATTTTTTACGAATAAGAAAAATCCAAGAGTAACATCAAAAACCATCCACAAAAATAACATAACATCTATAGCGTAAATTTGAGAAAATTAGAGATTGTCAAATATCAGAATGTATTAAAGCTAAAGATTGTGCAGTACAATGATCAACTGAATCAAAAAGTAAATGTTTCGACTTTCCTAATTGATATTCTGAACAAAAACCAGAATATTTAGAGGACATAGTATCCTTATTATTTTGCAAAAGAGATAACACATGAGGACCTAAATGACCTAACCTACGATGCCAAATATCACCAGAGACTTGACGAGAGACCAGCGCCATAGGGGTGGTAGTGATCGAATCTGTAAGAAGAGGGTAAAAATCACCATCACTGAAGGATTTGAGACCCCATAGTCTTGTCCTTAATAACAACATGAGAATCATCAAAAGTAGCAGAGTAATTATCAGAACATAAGTGTTTAATGGAAAGTAAGTTGTGTGATAGGTGGTAAATATGCAAAACATTATTAAGATGAAGAGATCTAGTGGATGTATGTAAAAAAGTAGAACCAATATTATTTATATCAAGCAATTTTTCGTTACGAACAAGAATCTTAGTTTTTCCATAATAAGGTGTAGGATTAGTAAGTAGACCTAACTGAGGAATCATGTGAGCAGAGTTGGTCGTATAAGGGTACCATTGGGCAACATTGGATTCACCAAGCGACATGATTGCAAAGGATTTGCGAAAATCATGAGAGACAATGATATAATTAAAGCGGTGAGGGCACTTTAGGGTAAGATAACCAGAAGTGTGACAAATTTGGCACTGCATGGAAGAGGAACTAGGAAACGGCCCCAGTAAACCTTTACGATTGTAAGAGGAACCACCAGAAAACCTAGTAAAATATAGAATATGACTGAGAAGACTAATCAGTACTTGAAACATGCTGAGATGAGTCACCACGACAAATATTTCATCCACGACCCTGATAACCCGAGTGACCCCTGCCACAACCACGAGAAGTACTAGAGATGGTGGTGGTGAAATGGGCAGTAGGATGATCTGATGACTGAGAACTGACACGAAAATGATTGAGACATTGTTCTTATAGTAGCAACTTGGTACGTAAATTGCCAAAGGTAAGAGAAATATTGGTGTTGGTCACTGTGGTGATGAAGCTTTCATACTCTATAGGTAGACCTACTAAGGCATAGAAGATGAGGTCTTTTGTGGAAAGTTGAGAGTTAATAGCAGTAAGAGCATCAGCAATGGCTTTGAGATCTTGAAGGTACTGTTCCATAGATTTTCCATCTTTGGTGTGTTTGTGAAGCTTCAGGTATAGGTCAAATTCATTGGCATTGGACTAATCAAGGTAGTGTTGTTCCAGTGTAATCCAAACATCCTTAGAAGTGCAAAAACCATGAACATCTTGCAAGATAAGGTAAAAGTTGCATTAATCTAGGAGCGAAAGCACTGGTCAATCTGAATCCAAGTGGTATATGTCAAGTTGATGATGGTATAACCATCACTGTTAATAGAAAGGTGGGAAGGACCAAATAAAGTACCATCAACATAGCCAATAAGGTTATAATTGATGAGAATAAGGAGAAATTGTGAACACCAGAGGATGTAGTTGGTGTTGTCAAGTTTAAGGTTAACATGGTGAGTGATACTCAAGGCAGAAAATAAGGAAATTAGGGAAGGCAAGGGTAGCCATGGTAGTGGGCAATGACACTGACTGAGTGTTAAAGGAGAATGAGGGAGGCAACGCGTCGCTCGCAAGGAGAGGGTGCGGTGATAGCATAGGCAAGGGTTGTTTGCGGCAATGAGGTAGGAGTAGATTGGGAGAGGAGCAGTGTGGTTGTAACAGCAACATAAAAAAATTTGCTGGTGGCGGTGGCAGCAGGAGAGAGAAGGGTGGTAGTGGCAGCGGGAAGGAGAAGGGTGGTAGCAGCTGGGGGTAAAGTGCTTATGGCGGTAGCAGCTTGAGGAGGGTTGGTTGTGGGGGATAGGAGGGCAAAATTTTTTGGGTTCCATGGTTGTAGGGTTTTTGGACCTCACTACTATGATACCATGAAAGAGTTTAATTGTGAGAGGATATTTGGAAGACCTTGTTCCTGTAGGTCATGTGTATTACGCATATATATAGGTTACAGTTTGATAATAAATAGGATACAAATACAAACTTGATAGATATCAAGAGATAATGTGTTATCTATCTTAGTTATCTATTAGAGATAATATAGTCATTTACAATAACTGTTTTCAATACATTTACATCTTATACTACTCATATAAAAAATGTACTTTTTCTTCCAGTTTTACTCTTCGATCAATTTTTTTTAAATTACTCAATCAAATCAACATTCTTTTTTTGATTATTGTATTAAAAAAATAATAGTTACCTCTACTGCACGAGAATAAAAGAAAAATTGTGCATGTGCTCACTTCTGTTCTCTCATCTCGATTGGCTTTCTAAAAAATTCTTCATTTCACACTGAAGATATCTAGTTTTTCTTTGAACTAATTAATCAGTGAATTTTCTTTGATTTCGTACTCTGATCTAGTATTTTTTTTCTTTTTCCGATCAATTTTTTTTAAGGAAAATTGCACTGCACTACCTCCAAATTTATTGAAATGACACTGACATATCAAACCTTTTTAAAACCCACGATTCACCTAGAAATATCAATCCCCACCATCAAGCAGCCCCAAAATGAATTTCTTTGAAGAATTGAAATTTTAATTGGATATTACTTTTCATGATAACCAGAGTACCCTTAGTATTAAAATATCTCCAAGTGATTACGATAAGTCTGTAATCAATTATTTATCTTAAAATTGTTTTTAACACAATTTTTTAAGTTTGTTCTAAAATAAAAAAAAAACATGCAATATCATTTTAATTTTTAAAATAAAAAGTTTGTCTTTGATTTTTATTTTATGATAGTATTTGATATTCATTTATTTGAGATGTTAGGCTATTTAATTTTGTAAAAAACATATCAACAAACTTTCTGTTTAAAATATTTAATTTTCTTTTATTATAGTCTTTTATTTTCATTTATTTGAGGATATGATAAGCAATGATATCATAATATTTTTTTTAAATATAAAATATATGAAGTAAATTTGGTTTTATACCATATAATAGAATATAAATTCATTTAAAATATACTTCCTAACAATTTTCGAAAAAGAACGATGATAATTTTCTTTTTAAAAAGCGCCTTAAAAAATTTAATGTTCAATATATTTCATCCTTAATACTTCTATTTTTTCAAATGTAACATTTATGATACCTAAGGGTACTTTGGTCATCATGAAAAGTAATATCCAATTAAAATTTTGACTCTTCAAAGAAATTCACTTTAGGACTGCTTAATGGTGGAAATTAGTATTTTGGAGTGAATCGTGGGTTTTAAAAAGATTTGATATATTAATATAATTTCAATAAACTTAAAGGTAATGCAGTGTAATTCGTTTTTTTTTATTGATTTTTATCAACGGTGTTTATTTTTTCATTATTTTTTTAATCGGATGTTTTGGTGTTAGTAAGATGCTTAGTTGATAAATGTTTTAGGTGTAGTGAAAGGAATCTAAGCTACAAAAATGGTTTTGCTGATTCTAATCACTCCTCCATATTTCTCTGGTTTTATGTTTCTTTGTCGGTTCGGATTAACATTTTCCTCTTTCCTTTTGTGAAGAATTTGATACTTTGTGTAGGCAGAGGAAGCACCTTCTTGTGCATTCTCAGTTACATTTTGTTGTTAAGGCTTTTTTTGTTATCAGTTTGGTTTTATGTTCCTTTGTGAGAAATCCTTTTTTCTCACACGTAATAATACCACCATTCTATTTCACTTAATTCATACTTTATCTCAACAGTTTGTAATGAAGGATCTTAGTGATCTTCATTATTTCCTGGGCATTGAAGTTGTTCGGTCCACCTCAAGTTTGTTTCCTGGGCATTCATACTTTATCTCTCAAACAAAGTACACCAATGACCTCTTACTTAAATTCTCTTTTTTCTCTGCTAAATTGGTCAAAAATCCCCTTCCCTCTAAGTCTCCTCCTTCACTAAATGAGTGTGAACTACTAGAAGATCCATCTGAATATAGGAGTATGGTTAGAGTTTTGCATTATTTAACTATGACCCGACCTGACATTGCATATGCTGTTAATCTGGCCAGTCAGTGTTTGCATGCTCCACACATCTCCCATTTTCAGCTTGTGAAATCCATTTTTTGCTATTTATGTGGTACTACTAATAATGGATTACTTTTAGATTCTATAAAGAATTTTCTCTTTCTTACTATGCAGATGCAGACTGGGCTGGCTGCCCTGACAGTCACCTCTCCACCACAAGCTATGCGGTCTTTCTTGGACCAAATCTTATTTCTTGGAAAGTAAGAAACAACTCACTGTGTCTCATTCCAGTACTGAATCTGGATATCGATCTCTAGCCTATGTTGTAACTGAGGTCCATTAGATTTGTTAACTTCTCTATGACTTACATGTGTTCTTGTCTCATCCGGTTCGAGTGTAATGTGATAACATTGGCGTCACCTATCTTGTACCTAATCCAATTTTTCATGCTCGCACTAAACACATTGAGATATATTTTCACTTTATCCGAGAAAAAGTGGCTCAATGAGATCTTGTGATACATTATATTTCCACTTAAGCTCAACTTGCATATATCTTCACCAAAGGGTTTTCCACAACTCGGTTTCTACAACACAAATGCAATCTATCTATGGTTCCACCCCATTCGGATTGAGGGGGTGTGTAAATATATTGAAAACAGCTATAGTAGATGACTACATTATCTCTAGATTATCTTTTGTATTTGTATCCTGTTTATTATTAAATTGTAACATACATATATATATATATATATATATATATATATATATATAACCTACAAGATCAAGGTCTTTCAAATATCCTCTCATAATTAAACTCTTTCATAAGATATAGATAATGATATATATTGGAATAGAATCATGCTTTTGGCTTTTTACTATTGATAATATCATAATTGATTTTAGTTAGCATTTATGTTATTATACAATATGTCTTTTTAATGCTATAATATGTATTTTTCCTATAGTGCATAAGGAAAATAAAAAGCCAGAATTATAATGGACCATTTAATAAATTTTTATAAGAAAGTAATAGTTATTTATTGATCATAACCAGTTACATGTCTTGGAGCAACAAATGTCAATAAAATCAGGCTACTCACCGGTCCATCCAGATATAATGCCTTCCCTAGCATGGGTGCAACTTGATTACCAATCCTCAAACAAATATTTCAAAGAGAATCTCTCTAAATTTTTCATAGCATGCTTGATATAAATAATTTAAAATAAAATAATTATTTTTTTCATTATTGTGGTGTTTAATATGGAATAGTGGGGATTTTTAGTGGGCAACATCTCATGTACTTAAGAGTTACTTAGGTTACATAATATTTTTAACTTCACCATTCTCACCAACCCCCTAACTCTTTAAAGCTCGCATGAGAGTCTCTTAATCACACCTCTACACACTTTCATTTTACATTATCTTTTATTCTCATCTTGCTCTCTTTTTACTTTATTTTTTTTGGGTAGAAAATGGTATATATTTTGGAGCTTTGAGCTATCCTTTTAGTGCAAAATTGAGATAGCTATGTCACATATTAAAGCTAACTTATTATATATCTTTGGGGTGACTGGTTGAGAAATAACTGCCATAGTGGCTTAAATCACCTTAAAGAGAGCGAGTGCAACGCCCTATTCCATTGCTACGTATTTTGTTAATTTTCTTAAGTCTTTTTGATTCCATATCTCAAGTAAATTATTGCAATTTTTCAAACATTTGATATCAACAATTATAGTTTCCACATAGTCTAAATAATCTATAGATGTCGTACACGCTTCAACAGCAAACAATCACTCTCAATCACTACCTTTCTCATATCCAAATCTCTAGTAACTAGAACACCTTTCAGAACAACTCTGGCTTCGGCAACCATGGGACCAGTCACATTATCCAACTTGCAAGCTTTAAGTAAAATTGGAAAACTATTTAAGTCATGCACTTTGAGGGCTTTGCCCCAAGGCGATTTTTTTTACTCGTTTTATAGCCTATATATAAAGGTGTTTGTTAGAGTTTAGTAGACAAACTACTTAGATGAATTTTGTACTTTTTTTTATCTTTGATAGTGAATTACTCTACTCGCGCTTGTGGATGTGGGTCTAACTAGTTGAACCACATAAATCTTATGTCTTTTACTTGTGTGTGAGTATTTTGATTATTGCTTTGCTATTTCTTTTGGTTATTTTTATTGATCTCATTATAACAATCATCACGAGTCAATGCACCATCAATATTAATTTTTTATGAACTTGAAACTAGAGGTGTCCATCGAGAATAATTCCTCTACCCATACCAGAGTTGTTGTAGTCATCGTACTCATATGTGAATGTAGCCCCCTAGCTCTCCACACGAGCCCCACTTTCTCACATTGAAACAAAACATACATGGAGTCCTTAATATAAGAATTGCACATACGACACACTAGATAAATCTACATACCTCTCCTCACTATATTCATTTTAGTAGGAAGGATATCTTTGCTGGCTCGCCAAGCTATCCAAAACCTTAACTCTATTAGGAATCAGAGCTTACTAAATCTTTTTCCATATATCAGTTTGCCCAAAACTGTTTAAAGGCTCATCCTCACTTCGACTTTCTCTTTCTTCTCTCACCTTAGCATTCCATTCTACTTTGTAAGTATAACGACCAGAAAATAACCATTAGTATTATAATGGCAGATAAGTTTATCACTTGAACCGCTTTGGCTCAACGATATCGAGCAAATGGTGTCTGCCTCTAGTGGGATTAAAACTTGTTTGACCAAACTCTCACTACATGAGCTATTTGCATGATCAATAAGATCAACTACCATGGATTTTTCCCGTAAATCTTTTATTGGTGAGATGACTTTGAACAACTATGGTGTGGAAAACCACTTATCATGCCAAATTTTAATATTTTTCCCATTACCAATCCTCCACCTTAAACCCTTATCAAGAATACTTAAAGCCCTATGAATATACTACGATAAGTTAAGGAAAAATTGCACCCAGTCTGAGCTTGCTGCAACGTATCTTGGGGGAAATAACGGGTCTTCAGCACCCTATGACACAAGTATCATGTTTTTTAAGCATCCTCTAACATTGCTTAGCTAGTTGCACTTTGTTAAAGAACTGTAAGTCTTGAAAACCAATACCATCATCACGCTTTGAACAAAACTTTCTTCGCCAACGTAACCAATGCATCTTCTTGTCATTGCCTTAATCCCACCAAAAGTCATTCATCATTCTATTAAGATCCTTACAAAGTGGTCTTTGTAGCTTAAATACACTCATTGTGTATGTGAGAATGGATTAGGCTATTGTTGTTAATAACACTTTTTTATTGGCTTGGGTCAACAAATTTTCTTTCCAGCCTCGGAGACTGTTGATCTGATATTGTTTTTGATAATTACAAAACTATATTAAAATGATCTAACTATCTTTTTTCTAAGCTTTTTATCATTTAAGGTAATTTGAGCAAATACTAGATGATGTGCGCGCACTCAAGAAGTTATGCACACAGGTTTGTTGCCTCGTACGCATCTTATTTCAATAATTTAAGGCAATTTCAATGATGAAGATGTTCAAGCTTAGAAATTTTAAAGTAGTAGAATTTTATGTAATCTCCCTTTCAATTGCTTAGCCTTTAAATGGATCTTGTTTTTTTCAAAAATCTTGCTTTAAAACTCAAATATATTTTATCAAAAGTTGGGACAAATTTGGATTTAGTAAAACTATTTTTGGGTGACCACAATCGACTGTGTTGGTACCACAGTCAATTGGAGGTCCTTATCGGGTTAACTCCAAAATTCTAAAGTTGCAGCCATAGTCAACTATAAGGATGTCACAGTCGACTATGTGAGAAACAACAATGTTTCCACCGTTGATTGGACAACACTTATGACTGTGACCTTTCCCCGATGCCTTACTTTTAAATTTTCAAAAGAGCACAGTCGACTGAAACAAAGCCACATTGACTGTACTCTCGATCATAACGATTATTTTTCAAATTTTAAGGTGTGAGACTGTAACGACCCATTTCGGATGAGCCCACCCAAAATAATGTCGTCACTGTTTGAAATCCAAGCACAACATATATATACAACAACTATTGCATTAAATATGAAAATTAATTTTAATATGAACCTCAACTCTTTTATAAAGGAGATTATAATTTTCTTACAATAACTTTCTTTCTCTTATAATATTCGTAGCTCTAATAAAATAAATACATTATGTATGAACATGTTCAACTCTTATACAATATATAATACTTTGTACAACTATACAAAGTCTGTCTCATTTTTCTTTTCTTTTCTTTTCTTTCTTTATGTCTTTCCTTCTTTCTTTTCTTTTCTTTTCTTTTCTTTGTTCTGAGGATGTCACCCACGAGAACTTACCTATATAACTTACACTGGGTCTCAAGGTATGGATCTACTGGTCCTGTTCGCGACCTAAAATCATTTAATTTGATGAATGAGCTTCACAAGCTCAGTGAATTACAATTTACTAGAAGTATTCAATTTGTATACTTCTAATTATATTTTATATTACAATTTGTACTCATGTTTCATATCATTTACTTTATTAATCAATTTCTATCATTATATTACTATCAGTTCTATTTCTTATCACATGTTTCAATCAACTTATAATCATCATCAATCAACTCAACTATCTCATTGTGAGACTCATATTTCTATCATCAATTAACAATCAACTTGATGCATCAGCATCTCAATTATTATAACAATAAATAAACATGAATGCATTCACAACCTCATTTATCATCATTTCCACATTTCATTCATATGTACCATTCTCTGGTATAACTTCTGGGGACGTCTCCCTATATGTCGACATATTTCGTCCAGACATATTAATTACACACAAGCAGACATAACACATCAACATACAATTCATAAGTTATTTTCTTTCATGAAAACTTTTTGTTTATTATATAAATATCAAATCATCTCTTCATATAATATCAACTTATTCATTTCTTTTATCGATATATTTTTCATCAATTTCTATCATTTATCCCTTCAATGATATAGTTTTGCTAACTTCTTACATATATTCATTTCAATCATATTATAAATCATGCTTCTATTCATCAAATTTATGCATATTACATATATCTTATCCAAATCAACATTTTTATAATGTATAATTATTAACTATTTCATACTTTCATTCATCTCAAAGTTTATACATACTTCAAGTTTGTCTCGCTTACTAATAGTAAATTTCAACTCACCACGTAGCACTTAAAGTTACTCGTGGATAACCTACTTGCCTTTCCTGCTCCTTTCAGCAATTTCTTAAGATTCATGATTACCACCTAATTATAAAATATTTATTAATTTCTCTATCCCATTTTTTCAATTTCTATACTTTGTACTAAGTTAAATTTTCATGTATGTATGCTTATCTTTCTCAAATTCAATGTTTTCATTGAAAACCTCTTTTATGTAAACTATAAGAATTAAACTCTAAAATGAAATTCTTATGATTAAACTTATGAATTTTACCTTCCAAAGGTTTTTCCTTCAATTCTCTTGAAAATCTTTCTGTAAATCTCTAATTTCTAAGACATAATTTTCAATTTCTTCAATTGTAAAGTGTTTTAAGAGTGTTTGTAAGCTTTTCTAGAGAGAGGATAACTTTAAAGAGAGAAAATAAGCTTCAGATTGTAAGAGAAATGATTTTTGAACTTCAGAAAAGCCATTTATACAATTTTTTTTTGATCTGACCGATCGACCTATAAATTTTTCAAATTTGCCCTTGACAGCCAACTGGTCCACCTACTAGTCGGCCTAATAACTGATCGGTCAGTTGACCGACTAGTCGATCGGTTCCCCTGTCAGCCAATCGACTCCTCTGCCAGTCGACCAGCAACCAGTCGACCACCTCACTCCAACCAATTTTCTATCTTGTCGATCGGTTTACCAGCTGACCAGTCCGCCACTACCAATCAATCGATCACGTTACTAGCCGACCGATTGGGTCACCAGCCTACCGATTCTCTTCCTTTGAAAAAATCACTTTCTTTCATAAAAAAATTCTCTCTCTTTTCCTTTCAAATTTGTTCAACATCTTTCTTCAAAATACTTTCAAATTCAACTTTCTGAGTCATTATGTATGCATGTTAAATTCAATACAATTTCAATATATATTCACAATTACTGTTTTACCTTTACATCGAGGGTATATGTATTACAGAGATAGAGCATTAAATGCACTAAACAGCTATTTAATGTCTCTAATGCCTAACTGGAGTTGAGACGATAAATACCCATCATAATTGAGCATTTATACTCATCAAGAACATTCGTTTTCTTCAATAACTCATTTACTACTCTTCAAGCTTTCAAAAATCTATTCCTTAGCCATTCTTAAGCTTTGTTCTTGAGGGAGAGAAATTCTTTAAGTTGTATGCATTAATTTTACTCTTTCTTGTGTACCAAAATATTCTCACTCATATTCCATCTTATAAAAAAGAGTTTGTGTAACTCTTATAAGTGTTTAGGTGTTAAACACTTGAGTGAAAGTCCTTTGTAAGGGAAACTTGTAAAGGTTTAAGAAACACTTTGGAAGTTGCTTGTTTGATTTAGTGAAACCTTCAATAAGGACCTTTGAAGAGAGTGGACATAGGGTCAGGAGTGATTTCAATATTATCGAACCTTGTAAGAAGAATTGAATCAATTTTAAAGAAGTAAAGTTTGTACTTTAGTTCCTAGGCCCAAAATCATTCAATAATAGGTACTAAATGAGCTTATAGAAATAAAATGGATGAAAATGGTGTAGTGATTAAAAACAAGACGAGGCTTGTAGCAAAAGGATATAATCAATGGTTTTACATACGAAAAATTGACACTACTCTTTTCACAAAAAAATAATGAGCATGACATTATCATGGTACAAATATATGTTGATGATATAATATTTGGTGCTACTAATGAGATCATGTATCAAGATTTTGCTAAGTGCATGCAAGGTGAATTTGATATGACCATGATAGGAAAACTTAATTACTTCCTTGGTCTTCAAATCAAATAAACAAATAAATGAGTCTTCATTAACCAATCCAAGTATACAAAGGATTTGCTAAAGATGTTTGAAACGGAGAATGCAAAGTCAATTGGGACTCATATGAGCACTTCAATAAAGCTTGACATAGATGAGGTAGGTAAAAATGTCGATATTAAGAAATATAGAAGCATGATAAGGGCTTTACTTTACTTAATCGTAAGTAGACCCGATATTATGTTTAGTATTTGTATGTGTGCTAGGTTTCAATCTAATCCTAAAGAATCTCACTTAATTGCTCTTAAAAGAATTTTAAGATATTTACTAGGAACTCAAATCTTAGGTTTATGGTATTCTAGAGAATCTTCTTTTAACTTAATTAGATATTCATATGCTAATTTTGTTGGTTGTCAGTTAGATAGAAAATGTACTAGTGGGATATGCCAATTTTTAAGTTGTACGTTAACCTCTTGATTTTTAAAGAAACAAAACTTGGTTGCACTATCAATGGCTGAAGCGGAATATGTAGCCGCTAGTAGTTGTTGTGCACAAATTTTATGGATAAAACAACAACTTGAATATTTTGGCATGCGTTTTGAAAATGTTCCAATCTTATGTGATAACACTAGTCCTATAAATCTAACTAAGAATCCAATTCAGCATTCTAGAACTAAGCATATTGAAATTAGACATCACTTTATTAGAGATCGTACTCAAAATTGAGATATTAAACTTGAATTTGTTAGTACTGAAAAATAACTAACTGATATTTTTACTAAACCATTAAATGAAGATAGATTTTAAATGATTAGAATGGAATTATGCATGAAAAATTATGTGTGACTGCTCTTTAATATCATTTGTATTCATCATTTGCATATTTACCTTTGAATGGATGAAGATTAATTCTCAATTTAATATTCTATCACTCAAAAATGGCATAAAGTAACTTAATCTTGCAAAATAATCATTTTTCTTTGAGCTGGAATTATAGTACAATCGACTATATAACCCCTCATAGTTGACTGGATGAAAGGTTGTATCTAAAGTTAGTAACTTTTTCACACTCTACTAGAGTGTCCTATATAGTTGACTGTGAACCTGTGTTTGTCTTTTTTTATAAAAAAAAATCCATATTGCATTACCTAGTCGACTGAACCTTCCTTACAATTGACTAGATGCTAGAGTCTATAAATACTTGCATTAGTTTTCTTTTTAATTTTATGCCCAAATCAGAAACCTAGCCGCACACCCATTTCTCTCTCATCAAAATTTCTTCAAAATCTCTCAAATTTCCACTTACCCACTCCCTAAAATCACTTTTTTTTTTACATCTATCTTCCATTTTTACCTTCGTTGTCATCCCAAACAAGGAAGAAAATCCTCACTTCCAACCTTTTTGGAAAGAGATCCAAAGAAATTTCTTCCTAGGACAAAGGAAAAGGAATCGCCGGAGAATCATGCAAGAAGGCGAGACATGACCTAGATGCAAAGAGTTTTAGAAACCTCGATGCCAAAAAGAGTTAAAATGACTGTATTCGTCTCAAAATGGTAGTTAGGAGTAGTTATGTCAGTTTCAATGATATTAGGTTCTTAAATTTTGATGTAGAACCTTCTTTTAAGAATGTTGGATGGTTGGCGTTAGTCTCAATCAAAGAGAGTGTATACTCTAGGTATATTCATCAATTTTATGTCAATCTGGTAAGGGTATCATGTGAGTCCCTAAGTTTTAGGACAATAGTAACGGGGATTGAATTTAAAGTAACTTATGATGTTTTAAGGTCTATTTTGAAGATTTCTCATGAGGGACTTAGTTAGTATGTTGATGTAACGACCCATCCCAGGTTGGCCACCCTCGACGGTGTCATCACATTTTGAAAATCCTAGCACGACACATATATGCAACAATGAAAATAAATAACACCAAAATAGATTTTTACATCAATCATCAACCCTCAACATGGGAGTTACATCAATCTACTCTTTAAACATTATATATAACGTAAAATAGATGAATATTTACAAATAAATTTTTATTTTATTTTCTCATTAGTTTGAGGACGTTGACACATACTAGGCTTACAGAAAAATGATATCGTCTGACTCTCAGCCCATCAGACTATTTGTCCTGCCTGCTACCTGAAATCATTGTACAATGAGGGATGAGCTTCACAAGCTCAGTGAATTAAATTTACTAGAAGTACTCAATCTGTATAAATAATCTTTCAATATTGAATCAATTATATTTTACATAACTTGATACTAACATTCTACTATCACTACACATATCATAAGTCTCATTCTCTATCAATCTCTTCTTCTTATTTAT
Source organism: Bretschneidera sinensis (assembly GCA_023935145.1). Classification (NCBI taxonomy): domain Eukaryota; kingdom Viridiplantae; phylum Streptophyta; class Magnoliopsida; order Brassicales; family Akaniaceae; genus Bretschneidera; species Bretschneidera sinensis. The sequence goes on from CM043698.1 coordinate 109,101,657, forward strand.
TGGTTCACCTTATGACCATCAATTATCTCATAATTACCTCGAAATGAGGTTTACATCATAAAATCTACCATTTAGATGGTTCTTATCACCATAATTGTCTCTCTGTGAGACTCATCCATCTATAAATAAATTCACAATAACACACCACACATCAGCATTTCAATAATGTAAGTAATAAATGAAACAGATGCGATGCATGAATTATTATTATGGGAACATCTTCCCACATGTGGACATGTTTTTATTATCTTAGACCAGCTACCTTCCTAGTTCTTTTCTTTACAGCTTATCTTGGCTGTCACGGATTTATTTCCAGCATATACCGACTGTTACGGTGTCCTTTTTATTTCCAGCTTATATCAGCTGTCACGGTTTTTCAATTAGACCGATCCCTTCCTGGTTCTTTTCTTTTATTTAATGCATATGTATATGAACAATGATATGAAATATGCATCTGAACAATAATATAAAAGAACAAACGTGAATTCAAATATTTAAATTGGTTATCCTGATTTTTCTCAAATTATATAAAAATTTTCACTAAATTCCTCTCATCATAAATCACATCAAATCATCCATCAAAGCTTGTCTAGATTCACTAAATTTCATCTCCTCATAATTCGTATCAAAACATCAACCATAGCTCATCAAGAATTTCACTTATCGCTTTTATTATTAAATCAACTTATTATTCTAAAAATATTATTTCTCACCTAATAATTTTCTACATGTCCAAAATTCATCTCATACTTATCAATCAAATTTTTATCTACCACCAAAGCATAAGCTAATAATTTTTTTTAATATTATCACTGGATATTTCATTTTTATTTAGATTACTTAAAGTAAATTTAACTCACCACGTAGCACTTAAATCTACCCGTGGATCACCTCCTTACCTTTTTCCATTCCTCTCAGAAATTTTCCCCGGTTGCAAATCGTCAACACTTGACATAATATTTGTATTAAATTTTTAATTATTTCTTCAATTCCTTATAAACCACACCCTTTAAAAATTTCCACTTTGACTTTCGGGAAATTTCATAAATGCTAAAAAATCAAAAATAAACATTATGTTGTTACTTTCTGTTTTTCTGATAGTTTCTCGTGATTCTCTATGAAATTCTGCAGTAAATCCCTTCAAAATTTTGCTCTTCTAACCTTTCTTTGGGTCCCCAAATGTTTTGAGAAATAGAGAAATTAAAGGAAGATTAAACAAAATTCGGTAAATATATTTACGTATAAGTATGTGTGTGTGTATATATATAAGAGTAAGATTTTTTTTGCAAAAAGCTTTGCAGCACCACCTAACCTGCACGTTTTTTTTATAAAAAAAAGGTGGAAGACATGCATGCAATCTCTCTTCATTTAGGAGTAGGTGGCTGCCACGTTTTTTTGGGGATTTTTTTTTAGAAAACTTTTTTTTTCCTTTTCCTTCCTATTGTTCCCGAAATTTTTTTTAAGAATTGTTTTATTCAAATAATAATAAACCTTTCGCATATATTTTAGTTTAATTCCATGTCATATTTATTAAATTACATCTTTACCCTTATTTTATGATTACGGGTATTACAGTTGAGAGGTGGCCTAATGATGTTGACAAGCAGGAGGCTTGTAGGTTGATTCGGGATGATTCCCGGTATAGGTTTCATGTTAAGACATTCAACAACTATTCAGCCCTTCCTCTTGAGTGAAGGGTGATACACTTGATAAGTGGTTAATGTATTGATCCAAGAACGGGTAGTCGTACTTACATTTCTAAGTTAGATGTGGTACTGTTATGGAGTTTGAGGATTGGAACCAGATTTAATGTGTATCCTATGATTTGAAGTAAAATGATAAAAGCATTTGAAAACTTTAAAGGTGGTTTGACGTATAGTATGTTGATTACCAATATCTTGGTTTATTTTAAGGTTCCTCTTTATGAAGAAGAATCTCAAGACTGGGACTATTCTGTAGTTTTTGATCAAGCTGACCTAAAAAGGATGAAGTTTGCAATTCATGAGAATAAGATTGAGGAAAAACCTAGGGTGAATGTTTCGGTAGGAGAAGAAGACAATGATAAGGGCGATGATGAAGAGATTAGAGGTGAAAAGGTTAGTGATCGGGAGGGTGGAGGACAAGAGAGTGTTGCAGCTGGTCAGGAGACTGTAGGTGGTTTGGATGCCAATGCTGATATTTTTCAAGCTTTGGCAAATCTTCAGCTTTCTATTAATGGGTTAAGGACTGAGATTGGTTCAGGTTTTTAGTCTATGAGGACCGACTTTGATTCCTTCCAGACTAGCATGGAAGCTTCGGGTCACTTTATTTGGGATAACTTGGAAATTTTCAAGACTCGCACTGAGGGATCTCCTGAAGACATTCGGGAGCTCATGACTCGCAATTCTGGCCTTAATTTTTAGATTTCCAGTCCTTCTATTTGCTTTATCTCTTTGACATTTCAACTCTTAGACTTTTGTAAAAACATCTTCTTTTTTTTATATATTTTCTGCATGAATTTTAGTTTCTTATTTTGGCTCGAGGGAACTTTTTTATGACGGCTAGCTGTGTTTAACTCTTTTGGATGCTTTATGAATGACTTTTCTTTTCTTTATAATTTGTTGTGGTTGTGTGTGTGTGTGTGTGTGTGGGTGTGTCTATATATATATATATATATATATATATATATATATGCTTCTCTTGCAGGGGGTTATATGGAAAAGCGAGGGAAGACTTTGTTTGTTTTTCCATAAAATTTCAATTCTTACTCATTATTGTTGGTCACTCTTAGAGGGGAGCTAGTTTCTTATTGATTGTTTCTCCTTTTATGATGATGTCAAAAAGAGGGAGAAAGAAGTCAGTTTTTAGATAAAGTAGTTTAAATATATTTTGATAAAAATATCTAGATAAGGGGAGAAAATTCAATTTGCTTATGCTATACTCTTTGAAGATGTTATTGTTTGGTTGGTATCTTAAATTTGCAGGAGGTTTTATTAAAAATACAAAAGAAACCCAGTTAAAATTTCTTTAAAAACCAAACATTTAGATATCATAATTAGTTGTATAAGAAATTGTTTTGTCATCATAAAAAATTGGGAGATTGTTGATCCCATTGATTTTGATAATGACAAAACTATATTAAAATGATTCAACCGTATTTTTTCTAAGCTTTTTATTATTTAAGGTAATTTAAACAAATATTAGATGATGTGCACACACTCAAGATGTTCTGCACGCATGCTCGTCACCTCGCAGACACTTTGTTTCAATCCTTTAAGGCAATTTCAAAGATAAAGATGTTCAAACTTAGAAATTTTAAGGTTGTAGAATTTTATGTAATCTCCCTTTCAACTACTCAACTCTCAAATGACCCATTTTATTTTCAAAATCTTGCTTTAGACAAAACTATATGAAAATTCTTCCAAATCTCACAACCCAATCCCCAATACACCCAATGTTCACTCAACCCTTGGATCATTGGAAAAGCTTCTTTTATAATTTATATTGGTGTTTGGTACACTCTACTTCTAACCAATTATTTTTGCTTCGGGAATAAGGTAAGAGACTACCTCTCTTGATGTCCATATTTTTAGTCTTCAATAACTTGCCCACTAAGTTGTTTGCTCACCAAGTAGCTTGTTCTTCACATCAAGTAACTTTGAGACTCACATCAATAAATTATGAGTTAAGAAAATCCCAATACCGATCAAGCTATCGTTGGGTCAGTCGGGTTCACCTCCACTCAATCAAAACCTCTCTGTTTTAATCGGGACTTCAATACCACTCAATTATATTTTGGGTTTAATACCAACATTTTATTCCAAATATTAGAATGAACTATATGTGGAACCCAATGACAAAAATTTGGCCCTGAGAAATTTAAATGGATGAATGTATTAAAGAAAATGAATTTTGGACGAAATTTGATAAAATAAATTTGAACTAAATCAAACCAAATAAGCCTGGAATGAAGCAGGCAAAAAAAAAAAGAGTCAAAATACTCGACCCAACCGACCAATTGGATTATTGGACCAACAAGTTAGGCCCTGTAGTTAACCTGTCGGGTCCAAAACTCGACCGGGTGAACCACAACTCGATGTTTTCTTTCGTCTTCGAATTAGAACTTGTTCTTTTGACTTCCAAACACTAAAAACAACGTGAAACCCTACTATTTTCACCTCCCGAAGAAACTCTGACCACTGTCAGATCAAATCTGACGTATCCTGATTGTCTACCTCAACCTCTAGTCATATAGACACAAAAAAAAAAAAAAAACACAAGCTAATCATTTGAGAAAACTATCGAGATACCAAACTCTCTACAGAAAACTCTAGCAAAATTTTAAACAATCCTTTTCTCTTCCTAAACTTCCAGTTTCCAAACCCTAGATTTTTTCATAAACCCTAAACTTCTCAATGCCTAAATTTTTCCATAAACCCTAACCTCTAGAAAAACCCAAATCTTATTTTCTCTACATCAATCGTCGAACCAAATTCAAGTTTCTACTTGTATTCATCCATCTAACACACAATAATTAAAAAAAAAAATATGAGGGCATCCACACCACATGTGAAATTTCAACTTTGGATTAATCTTTCAATGTTAATCCCTCCACAACACGCGGAGAGATCGAATCGTCAAAAAGGTTAGTACATTGTTCCTAGTTATTTAGTTTTACAAACATTATAATTATTTGTTATGAACTTCCATGATTTAGTTTAGCTACACACGTCATATAGAAACATATTTTAGGTTTGCATTAATATTTTGTACGCCATATAGATTAGGGTTCTTTGCATGTAAATAATTAATTAAAATTTCATGTCCCTTAATAATAAATTTTAGGTTTGTTTGCATATTAACATGTCACTTAGATATGGATTTCATATGATTTTTCATTAATAAAATTTCCTTTGAAATGGTTTAAAAATAAGGTTTTTCGTTAAAACTCGAAAACCCAAGAACTAGTAACAGTAGAACCGGTCGACTCCCAATTGGGTCCGATAGACCCTGAGCCTTAGCACAAAGCAGCAAAAATTGGTGTGCATCAGGTCAGGCTGTGGCCCAGACTACCCCAGGCCGCAGCGCTCAGAAGGTGGAGGTTTGCTGAGGAGGTCCAGGCCATGGCGCAGCCTACCCTAAGCCGCGGCGCCCAGAGGGACAGCAAGTGTGCCCTGCTCTAGGCCGCACCTTGCCCTGTTTCAGGCCGCACCTTAAAGGCACACATAGTCCATTTGATTCAGCCTTTGTTAAGTGCGTGGAGACATGCCTAAAACGCATAGGATCACTAAGGATTGATCAAGGGCCATAGTTGATTGGTCATCAAGATCTAAGGGTGGAGAATGACACTCAAAATTGGAAAAGAAGTTGGTGCACTACATAAAGGGTCACCTAGCTTCATTCTCAACAACAATGTGACATAACTTGTGATCAAAAGTTAGAGAATTGTAAAGAGTGCAAAGACATAAAACAAGAGAGACTCATTTGTAAGGCTGGTTGTTTAGAAGAGTGAGTAGAATAGAAAAGGGGATTGAAGGGCTTGTAAAAGGAATTTTCTTGGAAAAATTCCAGGGTTAGTTCTTATCACTTTCTGTTTCTTCTTCTTCGTTGTTTCTTCAATAACTTGAGCTTCTTGGAGAGGGGTTGCTGTATATGTAAAGAACCATTGATTTAGTGCAGAGAGTTCAGGTGAACTCACGGGGACGTAGGCTATTGCCGAACCTCGATAACAAATCACTTGTGTTCTTCTCTTTCTTGCTTTCGTTTGCTGTTTCATTTCATTACAAGTCATTCTAGACTTTGGTGTTTGGAAGATCACCACCTGGGCATCTTGTCAAGGTGATTTCCAACAGTGGTATCAGAGCTAGAGGAGATACCACAATAGTGGTATCAGAGCTTGCACAGCTGAGTGTTGGAGCAAGAACAGAAGGTATCGGAGCAAGACTCCAAGAATCAAAGAAAAAACTTCTTGGGTGATTCAAGAACGGAGTAAAGATCAAGATCAGATCATGTTCTTGAGGTTGATTCAAGAACAGTGTTGAGATCAATCTTCGATCGTGTTCTTGAGGTTTAGAACAAGTTGAAAAGTATTTGTGGGTGCTGCACATATCTGGGATCATCTTCGCAAGATGGGTTCAAATTTCGTTGTTGAGAAGTTTGATGGAAAGGGAGATTTTTCCCTATGGAAGTAGAAGATCGAGGCTGTTCTTATGCAACAGAAGGTGGACTTGGCTATTGGAGAAGATGATGCTTTTCCAGCAAGTATCACGAAGGACTAGCAGATTGAGATGAAGAAGATTGCTTACAGCACCATTTTCTTGCACATGTCGGATAGTGTCACAAGAGAGTACGGAGACTCGGAAGATCCGGCTGCCATATGGAAGAAACTAGATGAGTTGTTTCTTACCAAAACTCTCCCTAACAAGATTTATCTTCTTAAAAGAATCTTTGCTTTTAAAATGAATCTTAGTAAAGAGTTGCAAGATAATCTTGATGTCTTTAATAAGCTAGTTCAAGATTTGGCTAGTTGTAGTATTAAATTCCTAGATGAACAATTGGCTGTTATGCTATTAAATTATCTTCCTGATTTTTTTGATAGTTTAATTAATGCAATTGAATATGGAAGAAACACACTAACCAAAAAAATTATGGTCAATGCTATAAAGGCTCATGATTTCAAAGCCAAGAGTAGGGAAGCATCAAGTGGGGAAGGGCTATTCGTAAGAGGAAGGCCAGCAACTCGGAATGGCAGTAGCAACCATGACAACTACCGGGAGAAATCAAGAGATAGAGGGCAGAGCCATGGGAGAGCACATTCGAAACCAAAATTTTAAGGAAAGAGGTGTTTTTACTGCAACAAGGAAGGTCACTTCAAGAAAGATTACAAGAAGAGGTTGTGGGATGAGAGAGGGAAAAGCCATGCCAATAATGGAGACTTCGGTTGCCAAAGGAGAACAACAAGATGATGTTCTTGTTGTATGCTCAAATGTGAGTAGGAGGCAAGGCAGCGAGAAATGGATTCTGGATTCCGGGTGCACTTATCACATGTGCCCTCACAAGGAATGGTTCAAGAATTTCAAGGAAATCAATGATGGAAGGGTTTTCTTGGGGAATGACAATTCTTGCCAAGTGAGGGGGATTGGAGACATCCAGTTGAGGATGTTTGATGGAGTCACTAGGCTGCTACGGAATATGAGGTATCTTTCGGATTTGAAGAAGAATTTGATCTCATTGGGGTAGCTGGATTCTATGGGGTATACATACAAAGTAGAGGGAGGAAAGATCAAGGTGACTAAAGGATCTTTGGTAGTGATCCAAGCAGCAATAAAATATGGAATCTATGAGATGATTGGAGAGACAGAAATCAAGGATCAAGCAGCAAGCTTGATTGCTGAGATGGATAGGGCAGCCCTTTGGCACACTCACTTGGGACATATGAGCGAAAAAGGGTCTGCAAGTTCTTAGCAAAGATGGTCTACTTAGAGGAGACAAAGTAGAGAAATTGGATTTCTGCGAGTGTTGCGTTCTTGGAAAGCAACACTGGGTCAACTTCAACACCGGAGTGCACAAGTCTAAGAGCATTCTTGACTACATTCATTCGGACCTTTGGGCACTAGCAAGAACACCAACACAGGGAGGTAACTTTTACTTTCTGTCTTTAATTGATGATTATTCAAGAAAAGTTTAGGTTTATTTGCTTAAAAATAAATCAGATGCTTTGAATAAATTTGTTGTGTGGAAAAAGTTGCTAAAGACTCAAACGGGTAGGGTAATTAAGGCTTTACGAACCGATAATGGCTTAGAATTTTGAAATAATGATTTTGATAAATTATGTGAATTAAATGGTATTCTAAGGCATAAAACGGTTGTAAAAACACCTCAGCAAAATGGAGTTGCTGAGAGGATGAATAGGACCCTTATGGAAAAAGTTAGGTGCTTGTTAATAGGATCCGGTTTACCAAAATATTTTTGGGGAGAAGCTGTGTCTACTGCTACATACTTGGTAAATAGATCACCCTCTAGAGCTTTAGAGCTCAAGACTCCCATGGAGATGTGGAGTGGAAAACCCCCTAAGTTGAGCAACCTTAGGACTTTTGGGTGTGTTGCATTTGCACATCAAAAGGATGATAAACTTAACTTAAGGTCTAGAAAATGTGTATTTCTAGAGTATGGTGATGGGGTTAAGGGATATAGGTTGTGGTTCTTAAAACCAAAAGGAATGAAACTCATTATAAGTAGGGGTGTTATTTTTAATGAATTATTATTTCCCTACTTGGAGAAAACTAACCCTGCAGGGGCTAGTGAGCAAACCAGTCCGGAATTTGTGGAGCATTGCATCAAGGAGAATTCGGTTCAGGTAGAGCAAAGAAGGCAAGAGGGTTCGGACCAGGTAGAGCCCATTGATGAAGGCCAAGCTCAGGGCACTCAAGAGGAGGCTGAACTAGAAGAGGTTGATGCAGGAAGTTAAAATGACTACCAGCTCACAAGGGACCGAGGAAGGAGGGTGGTTAGACCACCTTTGAGATATGGGTTTGCGGATGCTAATGTAGAAGCTCCTTGGATAGAAGGAGGAATGGTTAAACCAGAAACCTACATGGAAGCCATGGAGTGTAAGGATTCGTCAAAGTGGCAGCTAGCTATGGAGGAAGAAATTGATTCTTTGAGGAAGAACAACTCTTGGGAATTGGTGCCCAAACCAGAAAAACAGAGAGTTATGGATTGTAGATAGATCTACAAGATCAAATAAGGGAATACTCCAGAAGATGAAGTCCGGTATAAAGCTAAGCTGATGGCGAAGGGGTTTACACAAAAAGAAAACATAGATTTCACCGAAATCTTCTCACCGGTTGTGAAGTACAAAACGATACGGATAGTATTGACAATGGTGGTCCAATTTGATTGGGAAATCGAGCAAATAGATGTGAAGACAGCATTCTTACATGGAGGGCTTGATGAGACCATCTACATGAGGCAACTCGAAGGCTATGAAGAAGGAAGGCAGAGAGAGTTGGTGTGCAAATTGAAGAAATCTCTCTATGGCCTGAAGCAATCACCTCGGCAATAGAATAAGAGGTTTGATTCCTTTGTAACCAGCTTGGGTTTCATGAGGAGCTACTATGATTCGTGCTTGTATTATAAGGGGCATAAGGTGGAGGAAGTGGTGATCATCCTGATCTATGTTGATGATATGTTGTTGGTTGGGAGCAGCATGGAGAGGATAGGAAAATTGAAGTCTTAACTCAGTAAGGAGTTTGAGATGAAAGATCTTGGCCATGCACAGAAGATCCTTGGGATGTGTATCATCCGGGAAAGGGAGAGAAATAGATTAAAGATTTCTCAAACTTCCTACATAGAGAAGATGATATCTAAGTTCTCTATGGAAGATAGCAAACCAGTGAAGGTTCCTCTTGCTGATCATTTCAAGTTCTCCAGCAATCAATGTCCGAGATCGGAGGCGGAGAAGAAGGAAATGAAAAAGGTCCCCTACTCTAGTGCATTTGGTTCTGTAATGTTCACCATGGTAAGCACTAGACCTGATATTGCTCATGCAATAAGTATTCTCAGCAGGTTTATGAGTAATCCCGGAAATGAGCATTGGTTTAGGATGAAATGGTTGCTGAGGTACTTGAAGGGAAGCCCAGAAGTGGGGCTGATTTATGAGAAGAAGGGTAAGTCCATCTGTCTTAAGGGTTATGCGGATTCGGACTATGGAGCAGATCGGGATAAAAGAAGATCTATTACCTCCTACTTCTTCAACTTATATGGATGTTGTGTAAGTTGGAAGGCTCAGTTGCAGCCTGTGGTAGCACTTTCAACAACCGAGGCTGAGTACATAGCGGAAACGAAAGCCATAAAGGAGGCTATGTGGTGCAAAGGGTTGTTGGAAGAGTTGATGGTCCTAAAAGAGCAGGTTGTGGTGTTTTCGGATAGTCAAAGTGCATTGTGCTTGTGTAAGAATCCGGGGTTTCATGAGAGGACAAAGCACATAGATATTCGGTATCATTTCATTTGGGATAATGTTACAGAAAGATGCATTCATGTGGACAAGGTAGCCACAGAGGAAAATTCTGTAGATTTAGGCACCAAGGTTCTACCTCTAAGTAAGTTCAATCATTGCCTTGAACTACTTAGGATTGGAGTCGGTTGATTGATGACTCAAGATGAGTTTGGATCCTAAAGTTCTTTGCACAATGGTTCGGGTTTAAACACTTTGACAAAGGTCGAGATTGTTGGTATTTGTCTAAGGTTTAAATAAGATTGGAAGAGGTCAAGCATCAAGTCATTGAAGCCTCAGCACACTTGGAGTGTGCCTCAGCACTAAACAGCAAAAATGGGTGAGTATCAGGTCAAGCCGCGGCCCAGACTACCACAGGCCGTGGTGCGCAGAAGGTGGAGGTTTACTGAGGAGGTCCAGGCCGCAGCGCAACCCACCCCAGGCCGCAGTGCCCAGAGGGACAGCAAGTGTGCCTTGCTCTAGGCCGCACCTTGCCCTGTTTCAGGCCGCACCTTAAAGGCACACATAATCCATTTGATTCAGCCTTTGTTAAGTGCATGGAGACATGCCCAAAACGCATAGGATCACTAAGGATTGATCAAGAGCCATGGTTGATTGGTCATCAAGATCTAAGGGTGAAGAATGACACTCAAGATTAGACAAGAAGTTGGTGCACTATATAAAGGGTCACCTAGTTTCATTCTCAACAAAAATGTGACATAACTTGTGATCAAAAGTGAGAGAATTGTAAAAAGTGCAAAGACACAAAACAAGAGAGACTCATTTGTAAGGTTGGTTGTTTAGAAGAGTGAGTAAAATAAAAAGGGGATTGAAGGGCTTGTAAAGGGAATTTTCTTGGGAAAATTCCAGGGTTAGTTCTTATCACTTTCTGTTTCTTTTTTTTCTTGTTTCTTCAAGAACTTGAGCTTCTTGGAGAGGGGTTGTTGTATATGTAAAGAACCATTGATTTAGTGCAGAGAGTTCAGGTGAACTCACGGGGATGTAGGCTATTGCCAAACCTCGAAAACAAATCGCTTGTGTTCTTCTCTTTCTTGCTTTCGTTTGCTGTTTCATTTCATTACAAATCATTCTAGACTTGGGTATTTGGAAGATCACCACCTAGGCATCTTGTCAAGATGATTTCCAACAGAAAAGAAATTAATCGAAAACATCACTTCGCTCTTGAAAGGATAAAGCTGTCCAATTTTGGTTTTGGATCAGTAATCTCTCAAGTGTACATGGTTTTCTTTTAATTGTGATGATTTCCTATAATTGTTGCTTTATCAAATTGCATGATTAAACTGTTTTTGCATGTGATATATGCTATTGTGTAGTTATAATCTTTGTTAATTATTAAACATTTTCCCAAGAACACGAAGGTTAGGTATTAACCTAGGAGAGATGGGAAGCTTTAATTCCTTCTTATCTCGTATCCCATTATCTTGCCTCGAATCTCTTATATACCAGTGATAAGGGATTTTGTCCCATTTTAAGGTTAAACAACGACTCCAAATTTACCTGTTGTCTTTGTTATTGTGTTTGGATGACATGTACCTTAGAAAATGTTTGTTAGTAAGGCCTAACGCCACAAACAATGAAAGATTATGTTAGATCTAGTAGACACTAATCTTTTCCTATACCAACCCTTTTTGATCTGTGCCATTGCTTATTCATCATTCCTCAAAGGAAATGACTTTGGGTATTAAGCTTGAAGTCGTGGGATATCAACGAAAATGTGTGGTAACTATCTCTCATGCCTGGTAACCTGCTCAACTCCCAAGATCCTCTTCACCTCATTCCTAACAGCTGGAGAAGTATTGGAACTAAATAACAAGGCTAATTTGGCATAATTAATCTTTTGTCCGAAGGCAACTCCATAAATCGATAAAATGTGCTTCAATTTCTAACGCCTCTTGACGGGTCGCCTTGGCAAAAGCAAGCTGGTGTCAGCAAAGAAAAGATGCAAAATTTTAGGAGTAAGTTTACAAGCCAACACCATTAGCCTTTTACATTCACCAGCATCTCAAAGCAACGTTGAAAGGCCTATGCACACAAGAGAAATAAATAAATGGAGAACGGGTCTCTTTATGGAGACCACTATTTTCAGAGGCGAGGGCGTTGGGCGAGGTGTTTTGCCTCAATGAGGCGAGGCGTAAGCCCGACGCGTTGGAGCGTAAGCCTTTTGAAACATTTGGGTGTTTTAAATAAAATAATATTAATTAAATTATAAAAATATTAATAAATTGAAATAATATAAATTAATTAATTATCAATAAACTTTACTAACTTAAGACCTATGAATGAATATTTATTAAAATATTTTTACACAAATATCAAACAATTTGATGAAAATTTTAATCACATATGATATTAGACGTACGCTATCGTTTGTTACATATGTATCCATCAATTTACATTATGGTCATCCAACATAGTGGTTCCATTTGTAATGACGTTCAATTAAAATGTTGAAAATTTAAAATTCTGACTTAAAAGGTTGAAAATCCGGGTAAGTCTCTTGAATCTTTTGGGATGTTTTGAAATTTTAATACAATAATATTAATTAATTAGAATAGTAAAATAAAAATAATTTAATTTTTAATTAATTAATTAATTTTTATCAAAGTTTAATACTTTACTAACTCTCTATAGTCTGATAATTATAATTTTATAAATATTAATATATATTTATATATAAATTATATGAAGTATAACTTATATTTCTATATTATTGTAATTTGTAAGTGATTAATTAAATAGTTTGTAATTATTATTAAGATACATAATATGTATTATATATTTATGAAGTGTAATAATATCATATCAGGAATGCTAGCTCAATGGTAAGGTCTATGACACTTTAAGGTCATAGGTTCAAGTAGAAAAAAAAGACATTTAACCAAAACGACGTCATTTTGGTTTCGCCCCAGGTTTCACGTCCTTGGGCGTTTTGGGCCCAAATCGCTTCTGGACGGACCCTGAGTCTCAAGCCCGTCTTTAAAAACACTGATGGAGACCTCATGAGGGCTTGATGTATCCATGTTGTTCACCGTCGAAAAATATATAACAAGTAACAAATCAAATGCATTCTATTATCAAATCTACCCATCTATTATCAAATCTCAAACTCAACATTACTTCTTCGATAAACTTACACTCCACTTTATTATATTACCTTTTTTAAATTTATTATACAAACAAATCTTTTACAAATAATTGATTACTCTCGGTAAACAATTAAGACACAATAAATTCATTTTATGTATATAAATTCACTAAGTTAACTAGGAAATGAAGATAGATAGAGATTAAATAAAAAATAAATAATATATATTATATATTTGAATGTTTGATTAAATTTTTATGGAATTAATAATTTTTATTAGTATACTAGATTTTATTTACATTCAATAATATAAAATTTTTCTTAATGATATAAATTTTAGAAATTGCTATTTATATATTTTTTATGGAAACAAATCATAACAATTTAAAATTTTATTTTTCCCATTATATATTAAAATAAAGTAATTTATCACGTGCTTACGTCCGAGAGTAGCTTGTATAATGAAAACAATATAACAAAGGGCACTTCCGTCATTTTTAGTCATGTTGTTCTTGACGCGTGCCCACCAGCTCAATGACACGTGGCTCGTCTTCGTTGAGAAATAAAACCCTAAATACTTTTTTGGTTGTCAGTTTGCTGATTATTCTTAAAACTTTCTACACGGAAAACTAATGGCGACGTTTGAGCAAGCGCCAGCAGGCAATTCAAAAGCAGGAGAGAAGATCTTCAAGACAAAGTGCGCTCAGTGCCACACCGTCGAGAAAGGCGCTGGTCATAAGCAAGGTATTCAGATGTATACGTGTATCCATATGTTACTGTCCTGTATGTGTGGATTTTGGATCTACCCGTACTCAATTTCCTGGCATCGCATTTTATATTGCTTTGATTTCCAGTTCTGTGTATCATATTGTGATGATGTATATGTGTTTCTATGTTGTTTTTTCGTTGATTTTAGTTTTTGTTGGTTATTTTATGAATCTATTGCTTCGGATCTGATTTGCTCGTTCTGTTTTCTAGATTGAGTAGATGATTTTATTATGTATCTGTTTCATTTCGTTGGGTTTGATTTGATTTATTTTTGGTTGACATTTTCATTTCATTTTCGGCTTTTTGACGTTAGTTTCCTCGTTGCTTTTTTATTTTTTTTGTGTTAGATTGTATTAATACGTTAATGATTAGAGGTTGTCTTCTGTTGATGGGAAGAATGGTCGGTTAAATTATTGTTTTTTATTTTTTTTAAAATTTATACTTAAGTGAGGGATGTTTGAATTTGGGATGCCAACTTTGGTGTTACAGGTGACATGATCGAAACAATCAAATCAGAGGAGTATTATTGATCGATTATGTTAATATATCTATTTAACTAATTAAGTGTTTTGATTTTGCCTCCAGATCAGTTCGGGAACTAGTTTCTTTTTTAAAATTTTTTTTTTTCTTTTAAGGAAGTGCTTTTAGTAAGGTATTAATATCAGGGACATTACTAGGAAGTTGATCTAATAGAGGAAATCGTGCTTAATTGCTGAGGCAAGTTTAGCCATCCTTTGGGGTATCGGAGGGAGTGTATGATGGAAGTTAATGTAGATGAGATTTAGCAGTACATACAGTTGCACTTTTAGGTATTAAAATTTGTTAGTGTATTGTTTTTAAAATATTGTGGATGACATCTAATTGAATGGATGACTTCATTTATTGTTTAAATGGTAATTCTCTGTTGGATTTGACTGGACATCGAGCTGTTGGATTTGTGGGTGGGTGACTGGGTAGGATGGGTGTGTTTGTATGTATACGTGTGTGCACGTGCCTGTTTTTTGGGGTTGGAGGGGGAAGGTGTGTGCGCGGTAGGCGTCGGTGTGCACTTGTTTTTTTGGCTTTGTCTCATACAGTACTGCCGAATTGAAATCTGCAGGTCCTAACTTGAATGGACTGTTCGGGAGGCAATCTGGTACAACTCCTGGGTACTCTTATTCTGCTGCTAACAAGAATATGGCTGTCATCTGGGGAGAGAACACATTGTATGACTACTTGCTTAACCCAAAGAAGGTATGCCCAATTCATATTTCCTTTTGGAAATACATCGATTTTGATCTTTTCCCTTTGAACATGGAAAGGGTGGTGCAGCCACTGGCATCACCTTACACTGTATTGTGTTTTGATATTTAGTGGGGTTATTCGGTTTACTAATACTTGAAGGCGTTCGTTTAAATAAGCGTCAGAAATGAGATTTTAATGTCCATGATTTCTATTAGCATCAATGATGTCATGTTCTTATGTGTCTGACATGAGAACTAGGAGTGAAATTTTCTAATTGAAGAAAATTTTGTAGTAGATGATCTACCAGCTCTGGCCATCAAAGTGGGTTGTGACACCGCTTTTTAGTTCTTTTGATCATCTGTTGGTGCTGGTATTTGGATAATAAAACGGCACTACGGTTCACTAGAACAATTTTATTGAAACTGAAGAAGTTTACCGTTGGAGTCTTTTGAAAATTGTGAAATATAAAAAATACTAAAGCTCTTCAGAGGGGCACCCGTGCTTGGGTATGTATGGGCATGACGCAGGCTCGAAAAAACATGTCTTATGAAATATGATTGCTGTGTGGCATTAGATCTAGTTGTTACAGCTAGTTTGTGTAGCCTCGGATCCTATTCTTTTCCTTACATTTTTTTCCAATATATACTTATTCAGTATTTTTATTGTGTTTTGCTATTGGTCCAAAGCTAGGAATATGCATTTGATGATGTGCTATTGATTTGACTGCCTGTTTGGCACACAGCATGCCATAAGTAGACATGTTTGTAGTCCTCTCGAACCTATTTAGACATTAGAGCTCTGGTAGGCAAAAATAGCTTTGATTAGGTTAGCAGGACCCGTCTCTTTATATGTTTTGCATACTGTTTACATAATACCATGTGATGAAGTTAGGTGTTCTCTACTGATGGTTTGTTTGTGAAATTTGCTTTTGCAGTACATTCCTGGAACAAAGATGGTTTTTCCAGGATTGAAGAAGCCACAGGATCGTGCTGACCTCATTGCTTATCTGAAGGAATCAACTGCTTAGTCTTTTTTTGCTTGGTATAGGCTATTTTGCTACTTAAAAGAGTTCAGACTGTGATTTGCCTACTTAAAATTCTTTTGAAATAAGATCATTAAAAGGCACCAGCATGCTCACATTTTGGAGTTGGAGGCAAACTACAAAAAATTCTGGTGTAACACCTGTATTGTGAAGAATTTCATGAATTTTGATGAATTTTTAAACCTCTGATATCTTCTTGTTCGGGGTGGTGAAATTTTGAATATGTTGATGAATTTCGTTTGTGGTAGCTTTTATTTGATTCAGCTCTGCATTTAAACTTGACCTTTCATTATCTAGTATGAGTTGTGTGGAATGGTACTTTCTTGAACATCTTCTCCCGAGGCTTGGGGAAAAGAGATCATTTTGAGCCCCACCGGGAAGGTTCTGTGAAACCAAGTATCAGCTTAATAGGGGAGATTGAGGTTGATCATATATAGGAAGGCACTGGAAATTGAAGATGGCACCAAGATTACACAATTTCTTTTGTTGTGTTGAATATTAGTCTGGCATCTCAGAGCAGTTTATACAGAAAAAAAAAGAAGTTGATTAGGAAATCCAATCAAGATACTTTAATCTCAATAATTATAATTTACACATGTACGAATCTAGATACTTCGATTGGCATTGCCATTTCTGCTCAGCTTTACATCATAAGGTTTTTGTCATCTCTTGGAGATTGCTGAGATAAATGATTAACTGAATTGCAAAGACCACCAGACAAATAAAATGCAGAAAAAAGATATTGGTTCACCCGCAACAAACTTGTGAAGAATCTAAGGTTTTTGCATTAGGATCTACCTTGTTGGAGACTATTAAGGTGCGTACAATTGTGAAATATAATTTTTATTTTTATTTTTTTCAATATTTTTTTGAATAATTTGTGTTTCTCAATTTTTTTTAATATTATGTTAAAAAGAAAATTATTTTTTTTTAAAATTATATTAAAAATGTACAAATTGTTGAATGGAGTGTTAAGGAAAATGAAAATGAAAAACAAAAAAAATTCACAACTAGACGAATCTTTACATTCTTTTGCACTAAAATTTCTTAATGTGAATTGAATACTTTAATATGAATTATATTTTTTAAAAGTTGTATTATGATTATATTAATGAAAAATTTTGAATGGAAAAAGCTTTTGGTTTGATTTCAATTATAATTTATGAGTTCTGACAAATCGAAAGTTTCGGTTTGAGAATGATTTTTTCTATTGGTTCGGTGACTTAGCCATACCGACCCCAAATAAGAGCTTGTTCTTTACTCTTGATGACCAATGAATGCAGTGCATAAGCCTGTTTTGTGCTTCTGTTAAAGCATTAAGCTACAACTACTTGTGGCGAGATATAACATTTTTGTGCCCACAAGGCCACATGTTTTTTTTTTTTTTTTTTTATTATTTAATCAAATCCAAGAGATGAAAATGTTTTTCAATTTTTTTATATCTGCTTTTCAGTCACTTTAATGTTTATGTCCTTAGGGATTAAACTTTTACTTACAAGTTATTATGCAAATAATTAAATAGATAAATAAAATAAAAAGTATGAAAAGAGAATACAAAAATTATCGTGATTGAACAATCTCTTCACCTACGTCTTTTATCAGACTCACTACTTTATTATTTCATCATTTAATTATAATCAAAAATTAAGTTATTAAACTCTACTTTATTAAACTATCACTAACCTTACACCCTAAACTCTAGTTTTTAAATTAAAATAATAGTAATTTTGATGTTGGGTTATCTTAAAATAAAACACATTTTACACTGATAAAAATTTGGGGCAATGTTACTAAACACTTTAAAATCATGATAATTTGAGACAAATTTCAAATAAAAAATCTATCGTCTACTAGAATTGTTATGAAACAACTCATAATCTCAAAATCCCCATAAATGGAGTAAAAAGCACATAATAATAATTTTTAAAAAAAGCATATATTCGTACCTGATTTGAGCTTTATGTTGAACAACGCAGCGAAATAGATAAATCAACAAGCAGCCTCAACGAACTCGCCTAAAAAGATTGGAGACAATGCACTAGGAATTTTTCCTCTTTTTCTTCAAGTAACTGGCTTCTCAATGGGTAGAGAGCTTCTTGAGTTATTCAACAAAATAGGAGAGAGAACCTGCCTAACCATTGCAAAGTACCCCATTAGGCTTCCCATCCAATTCTTAATGGAAGCCTACACTAGCCAGACGCAATAAGAGATAGACTCAACAAAATAGATTACTCTATTTGGGCTTTCTTTTAAGTCTCATTAATGGACCACAAACTTAGTCCATTTGTATAAACCCAAAAGTAATAATTAATATAAGTCCACTTACAAGAACTTTCTAACATTTTCCTACTTAGGTGATATTAGTTGTGATTAATTTTGAAAGTATATTTATCATTTTTAAAAACGATTTTCAGTACAAGATAATTGTAAAAATTTATGAGTGTTCAATTTTAAAATAATTAGTTTAGAGACTACTCCAAATGTCAATCCGATCAAATAGAGTCGTCGACTCTAAATCATGGCAATAACTATATCATTGAGTGACAAAGAACCTTCCATGGTCACGCGAATATATCAACTACATTGACATGAATCAATGTGGTAGAGTAGAAAGAAAAACGATATTCACAAGTGATCTTGAATATGTTGTTTTCACTTATCGATCACTATAAACTGATGAGAATCAACAAGCACAATTAAATAATTCATTGCATGTTCATTCTAGTTGGGCCTATTACTAGAGCAAGATCCAAGAAGATTATACTTTATACCTTCGGTTCGTGTTTCATTATAAAAGTTGATTCGGGGTTTTCAATAAAAAATCTGAATTTTAGCTTTCTTGGGCAAGTATTCCAATATTGTTTGTTGGGTCTCAAAGCATGTCGGTTGAGGTTCGCATCATAAACACTTGATTTCGTTCCAAATATTATAACGAAACACGTGTGGGACTTGATGATGATACTTTGGTCCCAAAACATGCAAAGTGGATGAATGAGTTGTGAGAAATTGAATTTTGAACACTAATTGATCAACCATACTCAAACATAACCAAACTAAGCCAAACTAAACCCCAAAAAAAAAAGGAAAAACGAAAATGAAGAATAAAAAAGCAGGGCCCAGCCGATCGGTTGGGTCCAAGAGTCGATCCTTATAGGCCTGTGACCCGATCGGATGGGCCTGAGGCCTGATCGGGAATGTCGCCTCAATTTTTCGGTTTTCATTCGGAACCTTTGGGAATTCTGTTTTTTGTGTCCAAAACCATATTTAGTTCTATGGGAACTTAGGTTTTTCTACATAAAGAAGCAACTTTCACCACCATTGGATTAAATCCAACACATCCCAATTGTCCATTGTTAGAAACCTTAGCTCCTAATGTTT
The DNA here is from genome assembly GCA_023935145.1 of Bretschneidera sinensis. NCBI lineage: Eukaryota > Viridiplantae > Streptophyta > Magnoliopsida > Brassicales > Akaniaceae > Bretschneidera > Bretschneidera sinensis. Next base: position 109,121,148 of record CM043698.1, read on the forward strand.
TTATATGAACCCCTTTAACCTTCACAAGCAAAACACAAAGACATAAGCCGAAGTCTCTGAGATGCAAAAAATCTCTGAAATCTCTAGCAACCTCTCTTCTCCTAAAGTTCCTCTATAACCCCTAAACCTCCAACAATCCCAAAGTTCCCATAAACCCTAGCCTCCCTAAAAATCCTACACACCTGAATACACAATTTTTTTCTTTCTACAAATTCAAGTTCTAGATTCAAGATTTTTGCATTCGTTCATCTACAACACGTACGCATCAAATTTAATTTATGAGGGAAATCCACACTACATGTGGAATGCTCGTACAACCTTAAGAATTAATTCTTCGTAACTAAACCCTCCGCAATAAGTGGAAAGATCGCATCGTAACAGGTTAGTAATTTAATTCTTTAGAATAAAAACATGATAATTGATTACTTCGAATCTCAATGTTATAGACTAATTAAATATGTCATACATAATTATTTTACAAAAGCATGTTCTACAATTGTATTAAAATTCGCATGTCATATAGATTAGAGTTTTGCATTAAAATTTATATAACATAGAAATTATACTATTAGGATTGTTTGAATTCTCATATGTTATTTAGATTAGGTTTTATTTGTTTTTATGCGAATTGAATCGAATCAAAACTTTTTAAAACCTAATTTTCTGCTAAAAATCGCAAAACCAGAACCAACACTAGTGGAGCCGATCAACCCTCTAGGGTGTGGGATCTGGTCTTGAATGGACTTGATCAGCTTACCTGAAATTAATTTTCAGTTTTACAACTTTATGCTCCTATTTTGATTGTTTACAGTTTATGCTCTTTGGGACTAACAAATTTCTTTCATTGTTAGGAAAATTCTATTATTTTATTCTCTCCAATGATATATTTTTGCCATTAAAGTTTCCTATGTTTAATTGTTAAATGTTTTCTCAAGAACATGAGGGCTAGTTTTTGACCTTGGTGAGAAGGAAGCCTTAAATCCTTATTCTCTCATACCCCAATCTCTTGCCTTGAATCTTTCGCAGACCAATGATAAGGGATTTTATCCCCCTTTAAAGTCCAATGGCGACTCCAAATTTACCCTTTATCTCTACTTTGTGCTTTAATAACACATCCCTCGATTATCCCTCAGAAAATATACCACGAAAAGCCTAACGCCACAAATAGTGAGATGTCGAACATAAAAGTTTAACACTTTAAAGTGCACCGCCTTTGGGAGACCCCTTACTACTCATAAAGGGACTGTTAGACCTAGTAAGTTTTAATTCTTCCATATACCAACCCATTTCGACCCGCACCCTCGCTTATTGATCGTTCTTTAAAGAGAGTGGCCTTGGTTTTCAAGCTCGAAGTCAGGGGTATGTCAGAAAGGAGGGGTGCCAAAGTAACTGATTTCTATTCTTTAAGCAACATAAGCATGCTTGAGAAAATCGTTATTGCTTCAATAATAAGTATGTATGTCTCAAACACAACTCAATATCTCGAGATAATATTTATATGTCAAGAGACATACTGCCAAAGTTTTAACTAAACAAATGGCCCAAGACTTTGCTTAAGATTAACACACGTCTTAAGTTTTTGTATATATATATATATATATATGACATGTCACAATATATAAAGCATTCACATGCACAATGACACAGTAATATCCAAACTGTAATGATATCAAGCTGCATATAACCAAAAGCAAGTGATGATCATCATTAATAAAATAATCTTTATACATCACTAAAAGATGTAAAGAAAAATGAAAATCAAATAAACATATAGAGTCAATACAATGGCTCCCACTAACCAAGTGAATCAAAAGATTCTATTAAGACATTTTCAACATGTTTCTTAAATGAAATAGGATGAAGTCCCTTGATAAAAAAGATTAACATCCATATCATTTGTCCCAATATGCTGCACAATAATGTTACTTTTTTTTACTAACAGTTCAACATCCATATCATTCATCCCAATGTGCTCCACTGTAATGTCATTTTTACTAACAGATCAACATCCATATCATTTGTCCCAATATGCTCCACTGTAATGTCACTTTTTTTACTAACTCTTTAACTATAAATTACTTTACCTTCATATACTTTGACCTTGTGATACCTTTGTTGTTCTTAGAGAAAAACTATTATCATAGTACAATTGATTAAGTTTAATAATAGAGTCAACCACGAACAACTCAGCTACAAGATTCTTCAACCAAATAGCTTGTGTGGTGGCCCATAACATATCACAAAACCAGCTTGCATGGTAGAAGAAGTAACAAGTATCTGCTTGACACTTTTCCAAAAAAAAAAATCACTCCCTACCATCATGAACACATATCTAGATGTAGATCTCGTATCATTTTGACAATTGAAAAAGTCTTAATCCCTATACCCTACCATATCAAAATTCAAAAAAAAAAATTTATAAACCAACCTAAAATCTTAAGACCTCTTCAGGTACCTTAACACTATCTTAGCAGCAACTTAGTGATTTAAACATAGGTCTTGTTGGTATTTGCCAAAACGACCCCTGTAAAAAAATGCCTACCTTGCAAACCTATGATACATCAGACTCCCAATTTCACTAGTATGTGGCACCTTCCTTGTAGATTCCCTCTCAGCCTCATTTATAAGACATTGTGATAGATTAAGTTTATAACCATTGAGGATTGGAAGATCCTTAAGCTTGCAATCATGCATACTGAATTTATTAAGGACATGGTCAATGTATTCTTTTTGATAAAGCTTCAACATGTAACGAGATTTATTCCCATGGATTTCAATTCCAAGTACTCTAAGGTCCTTCATGTCAAAATGCTTAGACAACGGCTACATAGCCTCATGCAGTAGACTTAGGTACCTACTAACAAGCAAGATGTAATTCTATATCCAAGATAATAAAAATTAACTTATTCCCACTGACCTTGATGTATATACATTGATCTACATTATTTTCAACGAAGCCAAATGAAGCTACTACATCATCAAATTTCAAATACTGTTGACTAGAAGCTTGCTTGAGCCTATAAATAGACTTTTAGAGTCTACTTACAAGATAATTTTTAAAACCTTCCTTGAATCCCTCAAGCTGCACCATATAGACCTCCTCACTAAGGTCTCCATTTAGGAAAGTAGTTTTCATATAAATATGATGTAGCTTCATATCCTTATGAAGTACTAGTGTCATGATCACTTTAAATGCATCCTTAGAGGAAGCTAGAAAGAAATATCATTGAAATCAATAGCTTCACTCTGAGTGAACCCTTTGGAAACCAATTTAGCTTTGAATCTTTGAATCTTTCCTTTGGAGTCCTTCTTCATCTTGTAAACCCAATTGAAACCAATGAACTTGCAACCCTCAAGCAGTTCTACAAGTTTCCAAATAGTGTTTATGTCCTTATAGAATGCATTTCATCTCTCGTTGTTTTTAACCACATATATGACTGGTTCAAAAACAGTTTATGAAAAAGTTACTAATTTCACCACATAGCCGACTTCATAGTCAGTCTCACCTAAATAGACCACATAGTATAGAGGAATGACAAATCTCTTCTTCTTGGTGGATTAACACCAGCACAACTACATCTTTTGGTTTAGGAGTATAAATAGAAATTATACTTCTCCACAGGTGTTACCATAGGTGTAGGGATCATTCTATCCTATTGTATAGGTAGAGGGAAATATGTCTTATCATCCTCATTTTCTTTTATGTTTTGAGAGCAACTACATTTTTCGACAACACTAAACTCCAAGAAACTACTATCTGTGACACCACAACTCTAGTAACTCAGGTGGGAAAATACCCTTAGAATGATCTAGGTACCCTACAAAGAAGAAAAAAGTACATCTAGGGTTTATCTCACTTTCATTTGGAATATAAATTCTACAAGATATCTTCAAAAACAGACATCTAAAAGCTCTTTAATAACTTATTTATCAAACACACGAATTAATTTGATAACACTTTTCAAACAAATTTGACCAAATATTAAGAGTTTTTAACTTCCCAACGCTTATACACACAATTGTTTTAAATTCACTTTTGAGTCTCTATAATAGAATCAGAAAGCTAGGCCAAACGGATTCTAAATGTGTAACTTATGGAAGGCTTTACGCTTTTTTTAATAGAATATGAGGTATTACCCTAACTAATGAAGACTATTTGGATGTGTTGTTGAAAAATAGGCAAGGTGTCTTATCCATATATTTTGTGGTAAAATACATAGTTTTGGTGGTAAAATTCATACTTTTGTTAGTAAAACATATACTTTTAGTGGTAAAACTATTTTTATCACTAAGAGTATGAAATTACCACCAAAATATGTGTTTTACCACAAAATGTATGGATAAAACACTTTGCCTTTTTTTATTTTATTTTTTTTTTATATCAAGGCACCTTATACACCACCCTAATTAATTAGGGGTTAAGACATTATACTTATACTATTATCCCATTAGACAAACTATATACAAGTACAAAAACCAAACGCTTGACAATTCACACATGTACAATACACATATGTATAATCCTACACTTCCCTCAAGCTGAACGGGATGAAACAACGTACAACATTTCTTCAGATAAGGACAATTTCTCATATCTCTCCATGTCAACAAGAAATAAAATAGATATTGTAAATATTTAGAAACCTAAGCATCTTTAATCATGATTTAATATCGTTTCATAGAATTGAATATATCACCTTTAATTTTTTTCCTATTTATATTCTTTTTGGGTAAAAATTTGTGCCTTTTTTGGTGGCATCACCAAGAGCATTGAACGTAGGTGTGACAATAACTCTTAATAAAAATTAGTATACCATATCATATTTTCATTTTTCTTATACATGATTGAAAAACAATACATTTTCATCTTCAAACTCAAATACTACAATTATCAAGAATTCTTAATTGAATGCAATTATAACTTTCCTTAAATTTTTTTATAGGAAAACCAAAGGCTATGGAATGACAAGGGATTTTTTTATGCATTATTTTTTTAATATATGCATAATTTAATATCTTGCTTTTAATGATATTAAAAATTTCTTTTAGAATCCACATAACTGGAGAGAAGCAGAATTAATAGAGAACATAATTTCTAAAAGATAATTAAAAATTAAAAAAAGCATGAAAAAACAAAAAAAAAATCTTTTTTTTTGTGAATTTACTTAACTGAGTTCGCTGTTTAAAGTTTCTGACTTTGCTATTGCTTGTGAATAAGTAGGAATATAGTAAATAATAACTTTTCCTATGGCAATTTTTTTCCAAACAAAGTAAAGATCAATTTTAGTATATTTAATAGATAATTGCACAATCAAATTTGCTAATACTCCTCCACTCTCACCTATCTTCAATTCTGTTCTTATACTTCTCAATTCCACCATCAAATTCACATTATGACTCTCTATAGTAGTTAATCTTCCTGTGGATTTTCTATTTAAAGCATCAACTACTACATTTGCTTTCCTTAGATAGTAATGAATCGTACAATCATAATCACTAATTAATTCCATCTATCACCTTTGTCTCAGATTCAATTCTTTCTGGGTGGATAAATAGATAAGACTCTTATGATCAAAGTATACTTCACAAGTGGCTTCATACAAATGGTGTCTTTGAATTTTCAATGCAAAGACTATGACAGTCAACTCTAAGTCATGGATAAGGTAGTTTCTCTCGTGATTCTTCAATTGCCTAGATTCATAAGTTACTAATTTCCCATGCTGCATTAATACACATCTTAACCTTTGATGCAAAGCATCACTATACACTACAAATCCCTTATCTCTATGAGAAAGTACTAATACTAGAGCAGTAGTTAATTTCTTGTTCAACAATTGAAGACTTCTTTCACACTCCCTAGACCATTCAAATTTCACTTTATTTTTAACCAAACTAGTTAAAGGTGTTGCAATTATTGAAATTTTTTGGATAAACCTGCTATAATATCCAGCTAATCCTAAAAAACTTTGATTTTTTGTTACATTGGTAGGTTTCTCCCAATTCAACACTACCTCAACCTTCTGATGATCAACTATTATTCTATTTCTTGCTACTACATGTCCCAAGAATGTTACTTCACTCAACCAGAATTTACACTTAGAAAAGTTTGCATACAATTTCTCTCTCTTAAGAATTTCTAACACAATCTTTAAGTGTTTCACATGTTCTTCTTCCCTTATAGTGTACATCAAGATATCATCAATAAGCACCACCACAAATTTATCTAAGAAAGGTTTCGATACTCTATTTATCAAATCCGTAAAAGAAACTAGAGCATTCTTCAACCCAAATAGCATCATAAGAAGTTCATGGTGATCATACCTAGTGCTAAAATCAGTTTTAGGAACATCTCTTTCCTTAATCTTCAATTGACGATAACTTGACCTCCGATCTATCTTGGAAAACACTCTAGCTCCCCGTAATTGTTCAAACAGATCATTTATTCTGGGTAAAATGGTATTTACTTCAAATTGTTATCTTATTCAACTGTTTGTAATCTATACACAACCTTAAGTTACCATTTTTCTTCTTGACAAATACCATTGGGGATCCCCACGGTGATACACTAGGGCAGAAAAATTATTTATCTAACAACTCTTGAAGTTTTACCTTAAGCTATTTCAACTCAACTAGTGCCATTCTATAAGGAGTTATGGAAATAGGTGTAGAATAAGAGATTAAATCAATGGAGAACTTAATTTCCCTAATAGGTGGTAAACCAGATAAATCTTCAGGAAATACTTCAGGATAATCTCTAACCATTGATATTTCTTTTAGATTTCTACATTCCTTACTAGAATATACTACATAAGCTAGGTGCCCCTCACAACCTTTCCTCAACCACTTGCTAATTGTCAAGGAAAAATAAGACAATTAAAAAGTATCTTACGTTCTACTTAAAGCTAAACTCTTCCTACCCAAGTATTCTAAAAATTACATTTATCTTAAAACAGTCAATCCAAGCATGATATGCAGACAACCAATCCATCCTCATTATCAAATCAAAGTCTACCATATTTAAGGGTAATAAATCTAATTCAAATTCTCTATCTCCCATATAAATAACACATCTCCGATAAACCTTTCTAGTTATAACCCTATCTCTAGTAAAAACCTCAACAGTTATATCATTATATAAAGGATTAACAAGTGAATCTACATATTTCATAAAAGAAATAGATGTAAAAGAATGATTCACGTTTGGATCAATTAATATTTTGGCAGTTTTTATCAAGGATATATATTGTACCCATTACAAAATTAGGTGTAGCCTTGGCATCCTGCTGGGTAATTGCATGCACTTTGCTTTCCCTCGGTTGAGTCTGACTAGAATGCCCCCTTTTAGCTATTGTTCCTCAGCCTTGAGCTCCACCTTGTACACTCCCTGATCCACCATCTCTGTCTGACTGACCTCTCCCAAAACCCCTAGTAGTAACCACATCAGCTGGTTTGACTCTCAATAGATAATCCATAATTCTATGTCCACTCTATCCACAAATAAAACAAATCAAAGTAGGACAATTCTAAGACAAGCGTCCTACTTGATTACACCTGAAACGTACCATACTCTCCCTGTCTAACACAATATTACCACCTCCACTTATTGTCACACTCCCATCTCTACTAAATCCTCCTACTCCTATAGGTTATTTCCCAAACATAGGGGTTCCTCCAATTAAGCTATGAGTTACAGAAGTCATTGATCCATTTTGCCTCTGCTGACTCTGTATAACAAGTCCCTTTGAAAAGGAACGACTCCTCTGAGGTGGCCGACCTTCCTACATCCCAAGACTACCTCCTCTAGTACCCTTAAATCTACTATTCTTTAACCATTCCCGACGTCTTCTAGACTCAAATATGTCTTTTCTATTTGAAGCAACACATCCACAAATGTAGTATAATTTGTATGCTTCAAATAAGAAACTCTAAAATGTATCATAAAGTTCAACCCATCTAGAAACCTCTTACACTTCCTCTCTTTAGCATTCACCAGCTCAGGTACAAACCTAGACAAAGCCACAAATTTCCCATCATACTAAACTACATTAATCACATTTTGCCTCAACTGAATAAAATCTCTCTCATGCTGAGATATGAATGTATCAGGAAAATATTTAGCAAAGAACACTTCCTTAAACTTACTCTAGGTTAAGGGTTGATCTATATCTATACTCAACCTAGGAAAAATATTATCCCACCAATTATAAGTCTCACCCTTTAATTAAAATGATGCAATGGTAACCTTATACCTATCAGTAACTGGTAATACTCCAAATAAAGGCTCAATCTGTTTAACCCATAACTTTGCCTCAAATGGGTTCTCAGACTCCCTAAAGGATGGGGATTTTAACAATAAACTTGGCAAAACAGTCTCCATGCATCTCCTGAACAAAACCACCCCCTCCTTTCTGAACATCACGTCTTCCTCTTCTCTAAACATCATGTCTTTCAAGAATCCTCACAAAGTCTACTACTAGGTCTGGATTATGTCTAATCTACTCATCCAGCCTACGTTGCAGATCATCAACTCTACCCTCTGTTTGATTCAATCTATATAGAGCTTGAGTAAGAGGTCCTCTTAACTCATCTCTTTCAACCTTATAATCTCTCACTGCATCACTAGTACTAGGTGCACTATCAACTTGTTCTTGAGAGGGAACCACAAAATCAGCATCAACTTCAATCTCTTCTCTTCTAAACAAAAGGAGCCTCCCATGCCCACTTCGTTCTACTACCCTAGCTCTAGGTCTACCACATCCACCCAACATCCTCAAACCTACATCAAAATAATTTATTTTAGAGACCATTTTACCAATTTTTATGCAGTATACAGAATCTTAAACCTATAGCTCCGATACCAAAATTGTTATGACCCATGCCAAAATTGTAATGACCAAATCAAGCATATTCATAATATTTTCAATAACTTTTCTCATAATATAATTCATTTAAAGTTTTATTCATTTTTCTAGTTTTTCTCACCTACTAACAGTAAAGTGAACTCACCACAATGCACCAACGTTATTCGTGGATAACTTCTTTGCCTTTTACGTTTCTCTTATCGACACCACTAGATGGTTCACCTCCACTTAACCAAAATATGTTTATCAATCTCACTATCTCATAGTTCAATTTAAACCCTATACTAGGTTTTATATATATATATGCACTCAATCTTAGTTTTAAATTCAAAGTTTTGGTTAAATTCCTTTTCTTTTTATCTTGATCAAATTCAAATTCTTTTAAAAAAGAATATAAGGATTTATACTTTCAAAATCATAGTTTTTATATGGAAGAACGAAATTAGTAAAATTACATTCTCATAGCTTTTCTGGGAAATTTATTGAAACAAGTCCTTGAATTGATTGAATTCAACACTAGTTTATGAAATTCGTTAATTCTTTAGTATTTGAGAGAATTTTAAAGAGATAATGAGTTTTAGAGAGAGAAAATGAAGTTTGAATGAAGAAGAAATGATTTTTGGTTGTCCAAAAGCCTTTTATATGAAATTTTTTTGCTTACCAATTGACTGCCCAGTCGACTGGTAAGTTACTAGTCAACTTTTCGAATGTTACCAGTCGACTGGTCAGCTTACCAGTCAACTTACAAGTCGGTACCCTTTTAAAGCCTTGAGAATTTACTTTTCACTAATTTTATGCATTCTAACTCATTTTCTTTTATATATTTTCAATTTCTCACCTCAAAATTGATTCAAACTTGAGTTTTAAATCATTTTGTATATGTATGCATGAAGGTTATAATATCAAATTTGAAATTTATCAATTTACCATTACATCAAGGATATGGGCCTTACAACTTATACCCGCAACAGTTTTAAATTCACTTTTAAGTCTCTACAACAAAATCTGAAAGCTAGGCCAATTAGATTCTAAATGTGTAATTTATGGAAGGCCTTACACTTTTTTTTAATAGAACATGAGGCCTTACCCTAATTAATGATGACTATTTGGGTGCCTTATTAAAAAAAAAAAAAATAGGCAATGTCTAATCCATATATTTTTTGGTAAAACATTTAGTTTTGGTGGTAAAATTCATACTTTTGTTACTAAAACATATACTTTTAGTGGTAAAATTATTTTTACTACTAGGAGTATGAAATTACCACCAAATTATGTGTTTTACCACAAAATGTATGAATAAAACACTTTGCCTTATTTTTTTATTATCAAGGCACCTTATTCACCACCCTAATTAATTAGGCGTTAAGAAATTATACTTATACCGTTATCCCATTGGACAAACTATATACAAGTACAAAAAATAAAAATAAAAACGCTTGACAATTCACACATGTACAATACACATATGTATAATCCTACACTTCCCTCAAGCTGAACGGGATGAAACAATGTACAACTTTTCCTCAGATAATGACAATTTCTCACTCTCCATGTCAACAAGATAAATAATAGATAGTGTAAATATTTAGAGACCTAAGCATCTTCAATCATGATTTAATATCGTTTCATAGAATTGAATATGTCATCTCTAATTTTTTTTTTGGTCTCCTATTTATTTATTTTGGTTAAAATTTTGTACCCTTTTTGGTGGCATCACCAATACTGAACCTAGACAATAACTCTTAATAAAAATTAGTATACCATATCATATTTTCATTTTTCTTATGCATGATTGAAAAGCAATACATTTTAATCTTCAAACTCAAATACTACAATTTTCAAGAATTCTTAATTGCATGCAATTGTAACTTTCCCCAATTTTTTTATAGGAAAACCAAAACTATGGAATGACAACGGATTTTTTGTGCAATAATTTTTCAATTTATGCATAATTTAATATTTTGATGTTAATGATATCAAAAATTTCTTTTAGAATCCATTTAACTGGAGAACCAGAATTAATAGAGAAAGTAATTTCTACAAGATAATTCAAATTTTTTTTAAAAAAAAAGTAATTTTTTTTTCTTTTGTGAGTTTACTTCATTGACTTTGTTGCTGAAAGTTTCCGACTTTGCTATTGCTTGTGAATAAGTATGAACATAGTAAATAATAACTTTTCCTTTGGCAACTTTTTTTCAAGACAAAGTAAAAATCAATTTCAGTATGTTTAATCTTAATATGAAAAATCGAATTAGTGACAAAGTAAATGGCATTGACATTATAACATAAAACATGAACCGGAGGATGATCAAGAAAGACATCAAGTTTGGAAAATATATTTATGATGATAAAATTCACATTTTTGTTAGTAAAACACATGCTTTTGGTAGTAATATTATTTTTTTATCATTACCACAAATATAAATTTATTATCACATATATATGTGTTTACCACAAAATGTATTGACAAGATAAATTATTTTGTTTGCCCTCAAGGCGTCATAGACTCCATCCATAAGTTTAAGCCACAACCTTTTTAAACTGATCTATACTCAAACGAGATACTTCTTACTTTCTTGGCACACCAAGAGACAATGTTGAAGTCAAAGATGGATGACATACCTAGGGATGGAAACGGGTGGGTTTGGACCGAGTATACTTTCCCCGTCACATGTACTTGCAACAATTTTTTTTCTTGTACTCGCCCCCATAACCGTCGGGTTTATATATCATTCCTCCATCTTCACTCCCATAATGGGTACGAGTGCCTGTATGGTAATCCGTATTCATTTTATTCAATACAAAAATAAAAAAATTATTTAGACAAATTAAAAAATGTGTCAGTATATTCCACCTATCCAACAATATAACATCTCAAAAATCATAAATGAGCTAAATTAAGACAAATAAAACAACACTATCCCCAAATTAGATAAAAGAATTTATATATATATATATATATATATATATATATATATTAAGTGACAAAAACTTAATTAATTATAAATATATATAATAATATATGGGTATCTATCGGGTATGATGTCATTTTTTTTGCACCTGTTCTCTTACCCGGTGGGTATTTTAGTTTTTTCACCCACACCCAACCTATCAAGGAAAAATTGACATCCGAACCCTTCGTATTTGGTAAAATTTCCATCCCTAGGCATACCCATAAGTGTGAGGCAAATTGTGAAGTAGTTTTGTAAATTTATTTGTTAAAGTAATAAATTTTATTTGATGAAGTTTGTTTTGTATTGCTACAGCATACCTAAGAATCATTTAAAAAGGTCATTTTCCCCTTAAATATTACATGCTTAAATTACTATAATACTTTTTTTTAGGGTAACGATAACTCTAGAGCACAAATCGTTAAGGTTAGTGCAATTTTTTATAATTGATAAAAATACTCTCATATTTAATTAAACTAATAAAAATTGTAATCCTGGCTTTTCTTTCACCTCCACCCCAATCATCATTCTCCATCAATTGAACCACTAATCCTGGATTTTTGTTTGTCGTTTGTACTATGGAAACATCAAGTCACAAGAGATAAGGAGAAGGAGTACTACATTTAAGGCTGCAAAGAGTTAGATTCGTTTTAAAATGGCAAATGATAAAAGCAAGTCAACAACTACAAAAAGGAGCAACTTTAGGCCCTTTTCTTTCTTAGGTGCAAAGCAATTTTAGATTTTAGATTAAGGCAAAGAAAACTCGGCTCATCCTTTTTGTTTAAAATAAGATACCCATTTGAAACTTTGATGTCCTAAAAGGCTAAAATGTCACTGTCACTACCCAAATTTTTTTTAGGGAAATTAAGAATCTGCCGTCTAGAAAATAATAAAAATTAAGAAATTAGGAATTTGCCGTCTGATGGTTGCAGTTGGACGTTCATAGAGAATATGAGTTGATCCAATTTTTTTAATTTAGTAGTCATATTCTGTCTTTCATAATTATATTCCAATTCGATTATTTTCTTTCCAGCTACAAAAATTTAGAGTTTTATATTTTGGTTACTCAATTTGATCATTCGAATGAACAATAAAATAAATAATTTTTTTTTCACATGTTACAATACTAAATAATAATTTTGCTTTCATAATTTCATTTCCCTCTCTTTACAATCGTATTATTCTCTCGTACTATTATCTCATCTGAAAGCTTTAAATTTTTTTATGAAAAATAAGAGGTTTTCATTGGTTTTAATGCATTTTCTCCCAATAACGTTTTTGTTTATACAAAAAATAAATAAATAAATAAAACACAAGTAATATAAAAATTGTCAATTACTAAATGGAATTTTAAGAAGTTATCTTTTACTTTATTACAGTTACTGAACCTGAAACTCGAAGAAAACAAATAAAAAGCTAAATTGTTGTGTTTAAGCTTCAAAACCAAAATAATTGTGTGTAGTACATACGTTCATTTGAATAGTTAAATCAAATAAAAAAAATTACTCAAGATTGAGAATGAAAAGCCCTCAAATTTTAAGGTTTAACTTGTAAAACCTACAAATTAAACAAAAATTAAATGTAATACCTTTTGTTGTTCTAAATAAAATCAACATGTGAATTTTGTGAAGTTTGTTATCATAGCAGAAATTATTAGAGCTAGGGAGAACATTTTGAAATGAAATAAAAAAATCGCTTTCTTTTCAAAGAATATGTCAACGGCAGTTGGCAGAATCTACTAACCATCTACTAACCAACTATTGCAGAGGAGAACGAACACAAGAAGCCATTCATGTCAATATTCTTTGATTTAGTTTAATCTTTTTAGTTTATTTTCCCTTGGCTCCCGAGAGTCACATATATATTTCCATTATGCCCTTCTTCTATAGTTGGATTAATTAAACACTTCAACGTAAATGAATGGTCTGAAAGAAAATTTTAATCAATTAAGAATTGTTTTGTAGAATTTATGAATGGTTTCTGTCTTCTATTAACACAAGTTAGATCAAATTCACTTAAAAAAAACAACTTATGAAATGATTTTGTTTTTAAGAAATTAATATATTTGTTTTACTGTTATTTTTCTAGTACTAAATAGTTTATAACTTATTGGATGTTTTATCATAAACCGTTTTTACTATTAGATCAACCGTATCTAAATTTTTGAATTTTAATTTAACAAGAATAATAATTTTTTGTTAGAATTTTCTCCACAAGACTACAACCAAGCATAACTCGAAAAAAATTTAGATATAAACTTTCACTTCAATGCCGTGTTTGTTAAAGTATAAAAAATTAATTGGACACATTTTTCACCAAATTAAGCTTTTGGAATTATTAATTACTCAATTATTTTTTAATATGGTATTAGAGTTCCAGATGTTGGTTTCAGTCTTGGGGATACCTACTTTTCATTTAATATTTGACCTAGTTCGTTTCTCTTTCAGATATTTAAGCTTTCTTTCATTGGTTTCATATGCAAAGTTTTTAATCATTCAGTTAGCTTTGTTAAAGTATAAATAATTAATTGTGTCTTTTCTCATCATTTCAGTTTTTGGGATTATTGTTTACTTAATTATTTTTTAACATGGTATCGGAGCCGTCGATCTTATTTTGACAGTCGTCTAATATCACTCGTCCAACCATAGTCATTTTCCTTGTTTGTCAACTTTACCAAATTTTGTTTTACATCTCCATGATTTTTGGTTCGTTAACCAGTTTAGCCCCTTGGTTTGGTTTCTGTTCGTATTCGATTTCTTCATAGGTTTCAATATTGTTAATTCGATTCCTATCCGATTTGCTCGGGTTTTCAAGGTTTTGGCCATGATCTTTTCATTGGCTAGATTCAGACTCTACGACAGATATTTTTACTCATAACGAAGGATCTCGCTTTTTCCAAGTTTTTTATATTGAATCATAATAATTCTCTTATTTCCATATTCCTCGATAATCCCCACACAATCTTGTGAAAGAGTGTTAGAACTATGATCGTACCATTCACTTTGTTTCAATCCATATTTGGGTCTTTTTTATTTTTGTTTTCAGTGAGGGCCCATGCAAATAAGTGAACTTGTACATGAAGGGAATTTACTTTCATAGAATTCTTTGTCAAAACTTGGTATCAACTTGTAGAGTTCTTCATCGTTGTTTGTTCATGTCGGTATTTCTTCGATTTGGTTAACAAACTCAAGTTGGTATTTACAATATTATCGCCTCGAGTTTGAGGGGATGCTAAGATATATATTAGCCTCATAATTATATTTGGTTTCCCAGTTATTTAGTTTCCTATTTATATGTAGCTTTCTAATTCTATTAGGGTTTGTACTATTATACTATATATAGGCTTGTGAAATTGTTACAATACATAATAATCAAAATTAGGTCGACCGCTGAAATTGTGAAAGTATTTAGACAACTCTCAAAATAGAATCGACAGATCCCATGTTAAAGTGAGAGATTTCATAATTTTTATGGAATTTATTTGTAATACTGTAGTTTGTTAGATTTTTTTTCTTGGGTACATAGAGTTTGTTATGTTGAGAAACAAAAAAAAAAAAATATGGAATTCATTTGTAAAAGAAACCTTATAGAATTGAAATAGATTAGAATAAACACATCAAATGAATTCCATAAATTTTGTGGAATTTATTTATAATTTTAAAATTTATAATGTTTTTAGCACATAAAGTTTGTTATGTTTAAAAACCATAAAAGAAAAAAATTCATTTGTAAAATAAATCTTTTTAGAATAGAAGTAACTTAGAGCAAACTCTATTAATTTTGATTAAATTTATGAATGATTTTTATAAAATAAAAATAATAAAGTAAATAACTTGGACCAAAATACTCTCATTAGCTATTATACCGGAAACAAACAAAATTCTAGTTCCTCGTTTTGGCTAGTTGTTCTTTACGGGCCCTTTTTTTTAAGGCTAAATAGAAAACCTGATTTTATTCATTTTCATGACAAATCTGAATTTTATTTTGGTTGGTGCTAATAAACCTAAGTACCTTTATCTATTTTTAAGATTTATATCAAAAAATGGCTAAATTACATTGAAAACTTTTATCTTCAAGCTCCCGCACCCATATTTTTCAGGCTATTTTCTTTATCTCATCCCTTCGTGAAAGGAGAGAGAGAGAAATCAAAAGCAAAAGTGACCATCTTCATGGGAGCAAATAAAAAATCTACTCACCTGCAAACAGATCGAAGGGTCAAGAGTACACGACCCTTTGGCAATATCAAATCATAACGCTATTAATAATGGGTACTCAAAGCTGGGGTCCTCTTGTAGCTCCATTTGCAGCTTCAGGGACGTTGTTCATGGCAACACAAAGGGTTGTTCACCGACCTTATAACTCTCCTGCGAGTAGTATTTTGGGTCCAGATTCCAGGTTGCTGAGTCGGAAACGGCCTGTTAATACTGGGTCGTCAACTCGGTCTCTATCAGGGTCAACGAGATCCAACGGTGGTGCAATTTACACGTCATTTTCCAGGGCCACGCAATTCCGGACGCTTTCTCCGGGTACTACGAGTGCCACATTACCCATTAGCAGGTGTCATTTTATATTTTCTCTTAAATAATTTACTATTAGTAGAAATGTTTCTTTTTGCAATAATTGAGAGATTAAATTTTAGTTGGAAAAAAAAATTAGATATCCATCTTTTAATTAATATTTTCCCTCAACTTTTAACAATCCAAACATTTTTTTTTTAAAATTCTTCTATTGAAATTAAAAAAAATTAAATTACATAAAAAGTCATATAGTGTGACTCAATTTCTTGACAAATTTTGAGGTGGAAGAATACCATAGTTTAGTATTAATCAAAATAAACTTTCAGAATTGTTATAAAATTGAGTCAAATTATTGAGTTTTTATTTATTTATTTAATTTAGTTTTTTAATTGCAATTTTTTATTTGATAATTTATTAATTAGTAGAGATTTTGTAAATTAGTGGTTAATGTTATTGATATCTCCCATTTAAAAAATAAAAATATTTTAATGCTTATGAGTATTTTAGAAAAAAATATTTAAATTTATTTTTACATATATTTCAAATATTTTAAATATTAAATATTATAATTTAATATCAAATATCAAATATAAAAATTCATTTCAATTTATTTATAAATTAATATTATTTTATTAGAGACAACATGCTAAACAAATTAAAATACCGCCCACCTACCATGGTAATTACAAAATAATGTTTCTGTCCATTCAATAGACAAAACTCCTCGTCTTTGTTCAAATTATTACAGTTAAATCCAAAACATTCCTAATAAATCTAACCATTCAAAAACTTTAGATTATTAGAAGGGGTCTTCTTTTTAACATTTCAAAATCATTTTTGAAGTCTTCCTCTGCAAACCCATTTTCAGTTTCTGCAACAAATCTTCTCTGGTTTGATACTTTACTGTTTTACCCAATTCGTTATGCATTCAATAGACACTGTTCTCTTAATAAGCCTGTATTTGTGCATAAAGAACTTCATTGAACTTTTCTTTGTCATTCAGATCATCTGGTGGATTTGCAGTAAATTGGTTTATGAATGATATGATATTTAGCTATTAACTGTTGCATACATTAACTTAATACATACACGTATGCATACAGATATGCCTTTATGTATGTATGCATATATGTATGTGTGTATGTGTATGTATGTCTATCTGTTTGTTTTTGGGATTAGTTTCAGTCCTTGTTTGGTTGAAACAGAATTGGGTTAATGTTAATCTGGAATATGATTTCTGTGGAATTGGGAAATCTTGTATTTTACTCACTACTATTAAATTCAGTGTGAATTGAATTCTGTGGAATTTGGAAGTCATGTGTTGATTTTATGGGTTTTTTTTAAGAGGATTTTATGGGTTTTAAATTCAGTTAAACCTGTTGGTGTTAGTATAAAGCAATCAAGCCATGGAATTGAAATTGACTTTATTTCTTCTTCTTTTTCTTTGTTTTTATTTTGGCTAAGAATTGACTTCATTTTGTATATATTGAAAAGTATAGTTAATACCACTAATTACACTTCTGTATATGCCTCAAGTTTTATTAACTTGTATGAAGCTTATATTGAGTTCCAATTACTGCACCGCAGATGTGTTTTTTCCTAGAAATTCCATTTGATGTGTTACCTATGATGGTAACATGAGAATTCTAAATACTAACTAGTAGGTGATCTGGTGCACTATGAGCTTTGGATTTTTTTTTGTTTAGAGAAAAAAAAATTTAGTGCTTCATTTGATAGCTAGAAAAAGATGCAGAAAAAGAGAATTTAGAATCATGCACTTATTAGTTGTTATATTTAGATTTCAAATTTCATTTTCTTGGTCTCTGATTTCATGGCAATCCATGGACAGTTAATTAGGACTTCAATTGTTCTTACTCACTCATTGTTTGTTTTATTCAGGAAAGATGTATGAAGGAAAGATCTTAGAGAATTGTTTTGATGAGGGAGACAATGAATCGTCTGATTTTTCTATTAGAAAGGTAAGATCCATACTTGGTTATATTCTGGAACAGTTGGCATTTCTCGTTGCTGATCCTCAATATTTGTATGGTTCCAATTGTTGAAAAGGTTAATTAATTGTCTGTTTATAGTTGTTCAGATTTTAATTGACCATTTTGTGCACCACCTAAATCACTAAGGCATCTATTTCTCCAGCAACAGCAGTATCTTGGTTTTCTCTTTGACTACTTTGTGTCCTGATGATGATGCTTGTAATCTTTAAAGAAATTTGTTGACCTAACTATAATCTTCTGATTGTTATGTCCATCATCTTGATTTTCTATTATCTGATTTTTTTAATGATTCCATATGTTATTAAGTGGAGTAGAAGATAAAGATGCTTTGATGCTATCAACACCTCTGCTCATGTAATTTTTTTTTTCAAACTGCTGAAAAGGAATTATCCGCAGAAGTGCATATAGTTCCAAAATAATTTGAATGATACTCTTTTGCCATGAAACTTACTTTTCTGATACCAAAATGTCGGTCTTAATAGTAGTTTTTGGGCTGCATATACCTTTTTGCAGCAGAGGGCTCTTGAAGTGCATTGCACATTGATCTTATGTTACACGGGTAATTAGAATATAAAATATCACTATTATACTTATAATTGTGCATGTATACTCCCTTTAACATCTCTGACTCGGTACTTTTCTGTCTTTTGGAAATATTGGGTATTGCTGATATCATGGTTATGAGTGTCCGATCTTCAGCTCGGGCTTGTACTTTTATCAACCAACTCCATAAGTTTTGTCTTAGGATCAATTTAACGACAAGTTGATCAATTGACCCGAGGGAATTTCTCCAAAGATATGCTTGAATTGTGTCTCATGCCGCTGGAATTTTATTTTCACGTCGTTTAGATGTGAAGGATAGTCATTTAAAGATTCATTGTGCAGGTTTATTTCTCTGTTGGGAAATTTCCAGTTTCTGTTTTTATATATTTATTTAAGGTCTAAAAAGGATCAAAGGGAAGTAGTATGAATACTCTAGTTGGCATCTTTTTCTTAGAACGATCGCGCTCTTTGAAGTTTACCATGGCTAAATTAAATGTGTGAAACTCTATATAGTCAATCAGACTGAAGGGTCTCCATTATCAACGTAGAAAAGGTACCTTATTTATTTTTCTTCTCAGAAAAATAACTATGTGCACCTGCTATCAGAGTTAGAGTTATAGGTTTGTCACATGAATATATTTTTATTTTAAAAAGTTTCTCATACATTGGGCCTTTAGGGGGTCAAAGACAAGTCCTGTCAAAAGGATTTGAAAAAAAAATTATTTCAAATATAGTAAAGCTACAATATGGGTGAGACTGGACTATATATCCAATTAGGAAGCTGGAATGGAGGATGAAAGTCTTGGTTCAAATACTTTAGCTGCAATAATTTATATATATTTCTCAGCTGGAATTGTTCTTTTGGCTATGATATGGTGTTATTGGTGAATTTGCTGTCAAGTTACTGTTGTAAATATGATTTTTGAGTTTTTCTAAAATTTGATGAATTGTCAAAATCAGTGGTAGTATATTAATCCAATCCTGTATCCTTATTAACCTGCCCCATTCCTCCTACTTCTCTTTTCTTTTGGGTGTTGATGGTAGGCCATGCTCCTTATTTCCCTTAATGGAGAGCATACATAACTTAATTTCTTCCAGCTTAGCACCTTGAAAATTCTATCATCGTCTTCAGAGTTAAAGTTTGGAATTTAAACATATGTTGGTTGTTGGGTTAAGGGGTCTAGTCTGATTTGCAGTTATTTGACTTTCTTTGATGTTTCTTTCATACTTGCTGCTTCAAATCGTTTAAATGATCGATTCATAAATAATTTCTTTGGTATGTGTGGAATAAGGTTGATACAGGGAAACCTGCACCATTGACATGGCATCGAATATTAAATAGTGAGGGAAATCTCCCATCATCGTTCGCCCTAACTTATAAAGAGATGCTGCAAATGGTATGTATACAAATTTACATATACTATGTCTTTTAGACCCTTTAATCTTACCTTACTTGATGTTATATAATGCAGCAAGAAACCTAAATTGCTCCTTCGAATCCTAGGAGCAAAAATTGATATTTTACAAAGAAATTTTGAATACACTGTCCATGGTAAGGATCAAATATGTATCCAATGTACCAATTTTTCAATAAGAGAAGGGTAGTGACAAAAAAAATTTCATGGTGCAAAAATGGGCATTTTAACTGGAGGAAACAATTTCCTACACACACACCTTTTTGAGAGTTACACATCAGCCTTGGTATTGGAGCACAGGGCAAATGCGTGAAATCTGGGGACTTGATTCTTTTATTTAGCTATCGGAGTCAGCAAATGTTTGTCCTGTTCTTGTTATCTACATCCGCAGCTTTGGTTTTTTCTGTTTTTTGTAGGCCCCTATAGGTATTCGGGTGTGGCGTCATATTCGCGACACAAGCTGCCAAAGGAAACGTAATCTTCTTTTATCGTATCCTTCAATCTACTCGAAGCATGAATTACTGTTTAGGAATACCATCAAATAAAATCCTGTTCTTGAGATGTGCATCTTTATGTTTCCTTATGCAGGAGGTTTTTATCAATCCATTTAGTAAGCGCTTTATAACATCTTCTCATGGCATTCCCCTAGGTGGTATTGGGTAGGTCTTCATTGTTAATCATTCACTAGAGACGTTTTTTTTTTCTCCACCACCTTGCCTTCTTAAAAGAAAAGGAGAATATTTGTATGAATTTATTTAGAGACATTAAAGTCAACCCAAAATTTAGCTGTACTTATTATCTTTTTATTCTGGTAACTGTTAAGCTACTATAAAATAAAATAGTCTGATTACTGTATATATATGCTGAATTTTTGCTCAATTTTTCATATGAAAGAATGTGAAGCTAAATCTATTCTTGTCTGATTTTTTTTTATTTTTTATTTTTTTCCTTATAAAACTATATTGTCCAACCTTTTGGGTAGCTCTTCTAATTTTCTCTATTCTTTTCTGACAATCTGCAGTGCAGGAAGCATTGGGAGGAGTTACAAAGGTGAATTTCAGCGCTGGCAACTGTTCCCTAGAATATGTGAAGACAAACCAGTTTTAGCAAATCAATTTTCTGTAAGTTTGATGGATGTCCTCAGCCAAGAAAAAATAGAATCCAAAAAGCATAAATGTATGATGCATAACATTGAAGTGTGTCATTGTTGCTATTCTCAGGAGCTATATCAGGTTAAATTGTATACACATAGATTTAACACATTTTGATGAACACTTGGCATTAGTGACATAACTTGGAAACTAGGGAATTTGAGTGATATATCTTTCTGTTTTAAGATCTTTTAACAAAGCTAGTAGTTCCCACATTAATGGTAACTTTCTGGTTCAGTTGCAGGCAAACAATTCAAGTGAGAAATGCAAATTTTCTTTAGAAGAAATCGCATTTATTGTTGTGTGTAGGCATTTGAATGCAAAATGGTGTCTCTGACTCTGTCTCTAAGTCATACTAATGTGAAGGCTATTGAATGCTAAGACCTATATATCTTTTTAGTCATTTGCAAAACTTTTTTTTGAAAATTTGAATGTTAAACATCTCAGGATATTTAAGAGTGGACTCTGAAATCTTAGGACAAGTGTGTTAAAAACATTGTTGAAATTGTCGTTGTGAAATAATTTCTGTATCTTACTGCAATCTTGATGTGAGAATAACCAGAATCTGTGGGAACAATAACTATAAATATTTGTGATCATTATTATTTGTTTGTTTGAAAGGTGATATTCAGTTTATTAATTTGAATGCTGACATCATTTCCAGGTTTTTGTGTCACGCTTAAATGGTGAAAAACATTCCAGTGTACTAAGCCCAAAGAACAAGGAGACGCTGAAGTAAGAAATTATATTATTGCTTGGTAATCTTATGATTTATCAGTGAATGCTGTTCATGGTTACAAGATAGCAGTTACTTTCCTTCTTCTTTTTTTTTCCTATTGAAAAGAAATGAGAGAATTGAAAAATGGAAATGATAAATTTACTTACTCATGTGCATAAACAGAGAAAATACAGAGTCAGGGATTGGATCCTGGGACTGGAATCTGAAAGGAGACAATTCTACATATCATGCTTTGTACCCTAGGGCTTGGAATATTTATGAAGGTAATTTCCATTATCAAATGGTATACTTCTGAGTCTAAGACCATTTCATGTGTATGTTATCTTATATGTTTGTCATCCTTTTCCCTTTAAATGCAGGTGAACCTGATCCAGAACTTACAATTGTTTCTCGCCAAATTTCACCTTTTATTCCCCATAATTACAAGGAGAGCAGCTTCCCTGTCGCAGCTTTTACTTTTATGGTAGAAATTGGTCTTAGGAAATTTTTTGTTGGACATTCAATCGAGTTTACCTCTGTATTGAGTAGTTGGTTTCAATATTCTTCAGCTCCACAATCTTGGGAAGACTGCCGCAAATGTCACCTTGCTTTTCACGTGGGCTGTAAGTCGTTTTTTTTTTTTTTTTTCAAAATCATGCATTCATCCCTTTCGAAAAAGTTTTCTTTAGTTGGATGGAGGTGGTAAGTCTCTATTTTATAGATTTCTGAAAGGCACAAAAAATTACTAAAAGAAAAGACATGTGAGAAGCCATGACGACTGATTACCTTTTTGTCTATTCCCATTCAGAATTCTGTCGGAGGGGTTTCTGAATTTTCTGGTCACCACTTCAATTCAAAGATAATGTAATGTCATATGCCTCATTCTTTTTCCCTTTTATCCTTTTTGTTTTTGAATTTCATTCATTCATTTTACAAATAATGGTCATTATGGAAGTTTGCTTATATATATTGTAGTGTGGTTATGGTTTTTACTAACCTACAAGATCCTTGATCATGCTAGGGTGAAGGATGGAATTCATGGCGTACTTCTACATCACAAGTAAGTTCCTTGATATTGTTGCATAAAGTGGAAAAATAAACTTGGCCTTGTTTGATCAGTTCAATAATTTTATGGTACTTGTTCTGGTCCCGTACATATAACAATCTAATTTACTGGTACAGCACTGCAAATGGACTACCCCCAGTGACTTTTGCAATTGCAGCACAGGAGACTGTTGGTGTTCATGTCTCGGAGTGCCCTTGCTTTGTAATATCTGGGAACTCCGAGGGGATCACTGCCAAAGATATGTGGCATGAAATTAAAGAGGTCAGATAACTTCTCTTTTTTCACATGTGCATTACATAGAAAGATATTTTCCCACTTTCTTTAATTCCTTGGTCTGTGCCAGACTGTACTTTGTTTTCTCAACTTACGGTGTAGGTTTCAGAAAAAGCAACTGGATCTCTCTCTATATATATAGTTGGCCAAATTTAGAGAACCACTTACGGAGAACCCCTTTTTTTGTGGTTGCCATAACGGTTCCAGAGGAAACTTAGATAAGAAGCTCTGTAATTACGGTCTTGATACTTCACTTTAATACTTTATGCAATGCTGGTGGAATAAAGTTTCATTTTCAAAAGTTTAAGCAATCATTCTGACAAACACAGGAAAATTTCTTTAAATTTCAGAAGTTTGCATTTTAAATTTTAGCCAGAAAGGTGATAGCTGAGTGCTGATGTAAACCAACCTGGCTTTTGCTGAGATTGGTATTTCACCTATATGATTTGGATTTAATCGTGTCCAGAACTCCCATTTAGGGTTTGGTCTGACTGCCTTCGTCTAAGTTGAAGTGCAAACATGCTTAGGCAAAGCCCGAAAGTAATAGCTTGGCAAAAACACTTAAGCTTTTGCCTATATTGTTTTAGTTGTGCCAAGTGAGGTTTTATCAGAATTTAGGATTTACCATAACTTTGAAATTTGATAACTATTAATTCAAAAAAAAAAAAAAAAAATACAGAATACTATTATTTATAATGAAGCTCTTTATTTTCTTGTGTTTTAGGTTCCGTTTCAGCATGTTCAATTTTCTAAATCATAAAGAAGTTTACCTGATTAAGAATTACTTGTATAAAACCGTCCCTTGAACTTCTAGTTTCTGTTGAGGAAAGTTATATGCTTCTACACTGAACTTGATATCTGTATTTCTGTTGTTTAGAAAGGATCCTTTGACCACCTTAAGTCCCCTGAGACATCAGTGCCATCACAGCTAGGATCATCTATTGGGGCAGCGATTGCAGCTTCTGTGACTATCCCATCAGATGCAATGCGTACTGTTACTTTCTCATTGGGATGGGACTGCCCTGAAGTACGCTTTTTGAGTGGAAAGACTTATCACAGGTGAGTAACATATAAAATATGTTTGATATAAATCCTAAATTGAAAAGTCATCTATGTATATACTCACAAGGTTTAATCAACAGGCGTTATACGAAATTTTATGGTACTCATGGGAATGCTGCTGCAATTATTGCACGTGATGCTATTCTTGGTAATGTTTTCTGTGTCCTTTCTGAATTGGTGATTTAAACTTTACCTTATAAAAGTAAATTTGGGCCCAAAAAAATTTGAAAAAAAAAATGAGACAGACAGTGAATGATGATTTCCAGCATTGATTCAAGATTGGCCATCTACACTTTTGTGTTAATATGTGCAATGAATTGTTATTTAGACTCTATTACTCCTGGAGTTGTTTATTTTTTGTTTCGATTTCTTTGAAATGCAGAACATGGCCATTGGGATTCATTGATAGAAGCATGGCAAAGACCTATTCTAGAAGACAAGAGGCTTCCTGAATGGTGAGATTGAATATGGTATCTGCTATTGCATTTACTGTCAGATTCTAAAAATCTTACAAATGCTCACTGTGCGCAGGTACCCTGTCACTCTCTTCAATGAGCTTTATTATCTTAATTCGGGGGGAACAATTTGGACAGGTATATGTCCTTTTAAAATCTATACTTCTGAAACTTAAATCGTTTTAGTGAACATGTGTTCACCTTTTTGTTTGTTTTGCAGATGGATCACCTCTGCTTCATAGTTTACAAAGCATTGGAGAACAGAAGTTTTCCCTTGATAGGTCAAGATCTGGTTTGAAGAACATTATAGATGTACCTCACCAAAATGATACTGCAGTTGACATTCTTGGAAGGATGGCTTCAATACTTGAGCAACTACACACTCAAATTGCATCAAATTCTGCGTTCGGGACGAATTTGCTTCAAGAAGGAGAAGAGAACATTGGTCAATTCCTTTACCTGGAAGGGATTGAATATCACATGTGGAACACCTATGATGTTCATTTCTACTCATCTTTTGCATTGGTCATGTTATTCCCTAAACTTCAACTAAGCATCCAAAGAGACTTTGCAGCAGCTGTGATGATGCATGATCCCAGGAAAAAGAATCTTCTACATGATGGACAATTGGTCTCAAGAAAGGTGCTTGGGGCTGTTCCTCATGATATAGGAATTAATGACCCATGGTTTCAAGTAAATGCTTATAATCTTTACAATACAGATCGGTGGAAAGACCTAAACCCAAAATTTGTTCTCCAAGTTTACCGAGATGTGGTTGCCACTGATGACAAGAAGTTTGCTGCAGCTGTTTGGCCAGCAGTTTATGTTGCGATGGCTTATATGGATCAATTTGATAAGGACGGGGATGGGATGATTGAGAATGAAGGCTTCCCCGATCAGACATACGACACATGGTCTGTGTCTGGTGTGAGTGCATATAGTGGTGGGCTATGGGTTGCAGCATTGCAGGCTGCATCAGCGTTGGCACGTGAAGTTGGTGACAAAGGTTCTGAAGATTATTTTTGGTTCAAATTTCAGAGGGCCAAGGTTGTCTATGAGAAATTATGGAATGGTTCATACTTCAATTATGACAATAGTGGTGGTCCATGCAGTTCAACTATTCAAGCTGATCAATTGGCTGGACAATGGTATGCTTACAATTCATTTAACTTAATTCTTTGATCTTTAGGGATATCAAATGTTTGCATCTTCTTTAATTAGAAACGGTTTATGGTTTTAAAAACAGTTTATGGTAAAACAACAATGGGGTTATAAACTGTTTAATGTTTGGTAAAACAATATTGAAAACAGTTTTTCTTAGATAAATTCAGTTTTCCTGATTCAAATTAAGTTTCTTAGAAGCATAAACCATTTCATAATCTGTTTCTTTTTAGGGGTGTTTGGCCTGACTTCTGTTTATAGGAAAAAAAAAAACAATTTGATAAACTTTATCAAATAGGTGTTTTAGAAGTATTTTCCATGGGATATAGCTCTAATTTTTTTTTTGTTTTCACCTTTCCAAAGCATAAATGGTATCCAAATCATTGGAGGCGTGGTTTTTTAATGTTTGATAATTTGTGATAAAAGGATTGGAGTTAATTGACTTTATTGCAGGTATGCACGAGCATCTGGTCTTTTGCCAATTGTTGATGAAGACAAGGCTAGAAGTGCGCTGGAGAAGGTTTATAATTACAACGTCTTAAAGGTAAAGGATGGAATGCGGGGGGCTGTAAATGGGATGCTACCTGATGGACGAGTTGACATGTCATCAATGCAGTCGAGAGAAATATGGTCCGGCATCACATATGCCGTCGCTGCAACAATGATGCATGAAGATATGATGGATATGGCGTTTAAGACTGCTAATGGAATCTATGAAGCTGCATGGTCTGAAGATGGACTAGGGTGAGACAGCTTTTCCTTTTTCTTTTGCTGCTGCATTCAGTATGATTTTTGATGAAACTTGAACACTTAAGCTATGATTGGTAAGAAAGAAATGTGAGAAGAAAGAAAAGTGAGAGTAAAGAGAAATGAGAAGAAAAGAAAGCATTCATTTGTTAGAGAGGATGGAAAAGTGAAAAGAAAGAAGAAAAAAATTGTCTTATTTTAGCTTCCACTCCCAATTGAATTGGGAGGACTCTGATTTGCACATGTGGATAAAAGATATCAATTCTTCCACTTTTCTTTCTTTCAATTTTCTTTCTTATCAAAGCATAAAAAAATGGTCAGCACTCACTTTTTCTCCCCTCTAACTCCTCCTCCTTCTCACCTTATTTTGTTTGTTAGTTAAGTTATGTAACTTAAAGATGAAATTTGCTTGGAAATTTTTACTGCACCTCATATTACTCCAAATTGAAAATTGTCTGCTTCAAACTATCCTAAGCTTAGTCTCCTAACGCGTTTTTATTGTGTTAACAGCTATTCTTTCCAAACCCCAGAAGCATGGAACACCGATGATCAATATCGATCCTTAGGTTACATGCGCCCTTTGGCCATATGGGCAATGCAATGGGCTTTATCAAGACCAAACCAAATTCAGCAAGAGATAAAACCAGAAATAAAAGGTGATTCTGTATTTAAGCAACATGTTGGATTCTCCAAGGTTGCTAGACTTCTGAAGTTGCCCAAAGAGGAAGCATCTAAAAGTGTTTTGCAGGCTTTGTTTGACTATACTTGCAAGAGGATGTTGACATAATTGGTTTCTATAATCTATTTTTATGTATGGTAATGGGTACATCCCTAAAAAATAAGGGGAAAAAACTGGTGTTATCTGTTGTATTTCGAATCTCTGTATAATTGTATATTAAGTAATGAGTTTCGTCTCATAGGTTTTTCTTTTAATAAAAATCAAGGCACTTTGCTTTACCGTTTCGTGGTAAAACTAAATTTATACTTCTTAAGGTAAAAATAAAAATATTAATGATAAAAACAAAATTTTATTATTAAAAGTATATAGTTGACCATAAAAAATCGTGATTTTTCTAAAATGTATAGTTGAGGCAAATTGTCTTATTTTTTTTATCAAGCACATAACATTCACCTTGGTGCTAGCAATTTATGTTTCACAAAAAATTTGTTGAACTATTATTTACTTATTTTTCAATTTATTACAAAACTAAGAAGATGTAAGGACGAGATCACAAAAAACCTGGGACCCCTCTATCCAATACAGAGCAAGATCAAAAGAAGAAGCCAACCTAACCAGCAGTTAATGGCTATGTGCACATAAAGACATGAACAACAATGTAATGCAACCGTTAAATCCTTAGCTTCAGAAACCATGTTACCAACGGCAACATCACCGGGACCACCACCTGCGCCTTTCTCTCAGGTACAATGGATCAAAACCTCGTCTCCCACGCAAACTTCAAACCCTCAATTACTACATTTCCCTCCAACATAGCAATCTCACGGAGAAGAGGGCAAATCATCGCGCCTACGCCCATGATAATCTGGTCAGCCCGTCGACATTCAATTTCACCCTACCAGACCGACCGCCTCCATCTAGCAGCAGCAAATGATCTCCGAGAACCCGACGCCACCTGCTCCTTTGCGAAACCACCTGAAAGTCTTGAAAAAACGCAGCAGCTCTAGCCACCGAATCCTCCTCGGCCTTCGCCAGGCCAGCATGAATCACATGGCTCCTATTATTCCAGATTTACCAAAACAGAGTTGCGAAAGCCTCTAGCATTAACATCCAGCTGAGAGAGCTTCACGAACAAAACTTTGTAAATCACTTCCTGACTGTTAGTTACCAAACCAGAAAAAGGACTCATCGCCCAAATAGCCACCGCAAATGGACAGTTTTTAAAAACATTCATAAAGTTTTCGTCCCAATTATTACAATGCTTGCACTCTCCATATGAGATCACCATGCGCTTATAAAGATCTTGAACTTTGCCTGGCATCTCCAGTCTCCAAATTTCTCTCCAAAAAAGGCTAGGGTTAGAACAACTACCTTTATTCATCCCCAAACTCAAGACCGAGATCAACAAATGGTAAGCACTTTGTTAAATCTCTCTTGAATTTAATGGGCTTTTGGCCAAGCCGATAACATGGAGGTAACAGGAAGAATCAAATAAATAAAAACAATTTGGCCCATTATGAAGTTTGGCCTTGGTGGCCACGTCGGCAGCAGATTTTTTTTTTAAATAATAAAAAATGTAAAATGCAATTATTAAGTGTGGCTTTTGGAGAAGTTTTAAAATGATACAAAAACAAAAAAAAAAATCAAGTGGCAGTTGAAGATCACAAATTAGTGTAGGCGCAAAATTCTAAAAGAAAAAGAAGAGAATCCCTTCTTTGTAGCCGTGGCGTCAAGTGTTATATATACCGTGTATTTTTTTTTTAAATTTTTTTTTTTTTATCGTTTGAGCAATACAACATTGAAGAACACAACAAGGATAGAACGTGAGAAGCTACAGTGACAAGTGCGACGGTTATGGATGAATAGAAGCTAGAGATGGATGAGAATGAGAAAATGCTTAATACGATGACAAATAAATATAAGATGTATATAGATGAGAATGTCTTGATTGCAATTCAATTGTATTTATCGGATAAAATTTTACGTGAAGTTTTTATAGAGAAAACCGTTGTTGGCTTATGGTATAAGTTAGAGTCTCTATATATTACAAAATCACTCATCAACAAACTATTCTTGAAAAAGTAATTGTATTTGTCGTGTATGACAAAAAATACGTCAATGAAATTCCATGTTGATGAATTTAATTTCATTATTACTAATTTGAGTTCAATGAAAGTCAAATTACATGATGCGAATCAAACCCTGTTATTATTGTCTTCCCTACCACCATCATTTAAACACTTGGGAAACCTTTCTATTTGGTAGAGATACAATTTCTTTAGAAGATGTTAAAGCTTCTTTGTTTTCTAAAGAATTGCTTGAGTGACATATGGATGAGAATAATTATGAGAAATAGAGTCAAGGTAATGTCCTAGTCACTAGAGGTTCTAAAGGCAAATCTAAAGAAAGAAGATCAGGTAACAGTAGTCAGAAATTTCTTTCTAAGTATAGAAATAAGAATGAGACATGTCATTACTGTAAGAAAAATGGACATTACAAGTCTAAGTGTTGGAATTTTAAAAGGAAAATTCAAGAAGAAAACAATTAGAATCAAGGTTAAAATCAAAATCAAAATAAAAATCGGGATTGGAAAGAGAAACAACCTAAAGCCAATGTTAGTTAAGAAGACTATGATGGCTATGATTGTGTTCTTGCTACCAGTAGTAGTGTGTCCTTTATGTCTGATTGGATTATGGATTCAGCTTGTACCTACCATATTTACTGAAATAAAGATTGATTTTCAGAATATGAGTCTGATGATAGAGTTTTCTTGCTGAGTTGTGATGCAACTCGAAAAATTACTAGTATAGGAACTGTCCAGATCAAAATGCATAACGGTATAATAAGGACTTTGACATAAGTTAGACATACTACTACCTTTAAGAAGAATTTAATTTCCCTGAGTACTCTTGATATCCAATGGTACAAGTATTCATTTAAAGGTGAAGTTATGAAAGTCAGCAGAAGTGATCTAGTTGTCATGAAAGCGAAGATAACGTCGCTAAATTTGTATGTTATGTAGGATACTACTATTACTGGTTCAGCCACTGTTTCCACTATGTTAGATTATGAGGTTACAAAATTGTGGCATATGGGATTGGGTCACATGAGTGAAAAGGGACTAACCTTGTTGAGCAAAACAGGTTTGTTGTGTGGACAGAATACAAGTAAAATGAAATTCTGTGAGCCTTGTGTTTTTGGCAAACAGAAGAGAGTTTCAATATATCGGTTCATTTTAACTAAGGTTACTGTAGATTATATTCACTCTGATCTTTACGGAACATCGCGTGTTTCGTCTTAAGGCGGTGCATGGTATATGCTTTCCTTCATTGATGACTACTAAAAAAAACTTGGGTGTTTATGTTGAAGACTAAATATGAGGCATTCAAGCATTTTAAGCACTAGAGAACCATGATTGAGAAGCAAATTAGGAAGCTGAGGATAGATAGTGGTCTAGAATTTTGCTCAAATGAGTTTGATGACTACTATAGAGGTAAGGGTATTGTTAAACACAAGAGTCAGAGGTATACCACAACAGAATGGGGTTGCTGAGCATATGAACATAACTCTTTTGGAGAGAGCTCGTTGATAGGAGCTTAAATATTCATATTTAAGCCCCTTAATTTACATTTGTTAAGCTCTTAGTTCACGTATTTTATTCCATTTTACTTCATTTTTGCGTTTTCTATGTTTTTATAGGTTTTTGGAAGAAATGAAGCATTTTGGAACTCAAAGAGCAAAAAAAATTGGAACTGGGAGCTGCAGAAGAGTGCGATCGAGCGCAGTGCTTGGTGCAATCGAGCGCACAAGCACTTGTGTGCACAAGGAGAAAGTTCGAGCGCAAACTCATGCGATCGAGTGCACACGCACAGAGAGGCGGCAGAGCCAGTTTTGGAAAGATTTTTTCAGGACCTATTTTGGAAATTAGGGTTTCGAGGCACCCTAAGAACCCTATAAATAGACTTGTAAAACACAGAAACAGTATCTCCCTTTTTAGTTTTAGTTTTTGTTCGGGGAGACCGAAAAAAGAGATCGTGGAGACGAATTGACCACTCTTCTCCCGGATTTCTTCTTTCCTTTATTTTATTATGTGTAACTAAACTTTTAGTAAGGGCTTGGTTGAAGCCCTAATTATGTTTAACCAATAATTCAATATTGACACCTTTGCAATACTTATGCCGTGATTCTTAATTTGATTAATACTTGTTTTTATTTACATTCCTCATATGTGTGTGTCTGATCAACTTATACATGTGGTATGGATCAGTTAGTTGAATCAATCTGGATGACCGAGTCCTTGGTTCAACAATAGTAACAAAAGATATCCACACCGGATTCTTGGGTTAATCAACATGGGAAACCGGGAGTGGACCAAACCCTAGGCCCCGTGTGGTTGTCGATTTCCACAGACCTTATGCTCTCTTAAGGAACAACTCAGTATACACCATGTTGAATCCCTTAAGAGAGAAAAGAGTTAGAGTATACACAATGCCTAACTCGTTGCTTAGGGAAACCCATAGCCTAAGGAGTGGACCAAGCCCTTAGGTTGACAACCAGTAGGTATTCATAGCATGAGTAGAGCATTGGCATATTTTTTTTGTTGAGGTAGCATGATTAGTGGTGGATACCAAGTCCTTACGGCTTTATTATTATTGTCTAAACTCAATATTTATTCCCATCTATTTTTACTTTGTGAAACTAATTCTAAATCGAAATTTACCAATCCCTGTGGAGATGATCTCGCACTTGCACACTATGCTACTATTGACCTTGTGCACTTGCAAGTAAAACTGTACGTTTTTTTGCTTATTTATTTAGGTAGATAAACGCACAACAAGTTTTTGGCACCGTTGTCGGGGATTGAGCTAAATTTATTTTTAGAATTAATTTTCATTTAGTTTAATTATTGTTATTTCCTTTTTAATCTATTCCATTCTTAATTATTGTTTTTATCTTATTTTTTTTCTTTTCATCAAAACCCTAATCAATTTCCTTTTTCTCTGTTTTAGGTACTCTAAGAGAGCTTTCTGTGCCACTTGCGATCGAGTGCACCCTCTAGTGCGATCGAGCACAATTGAGGCAGAGAGTCGTCCGAGCAGTAGTGTTTGACTGCTGCACTCACGTAACTGCCACCGATTCATGCACGGACGTCGATCCAAGAATCCAACATTCCTTCCCCTTGATCCCGAGCTAGAGAGGACTATCCGACAAAGGCTTAGAGACAATTTAGAAGAGGAAGAAGGAAGAGTTGAGGAAGACACACTGATGGCAGAACAAATAGCCAAACAGTAACCACCTGAGCGGAGGCCGATGAAGCAATCCTTCATCCCGCAGAACCTCGAACAACCATCGTGCATTGGGTATCAACTTGAGGCGGAAGGAAACTACTACATATCTCCGCAGATACTCAGTGCACTGACTCACTTTAGGGGTACGCTTAGTGAGGATCCACGTTTGCACCTTCGAGAGTTCTTCGACCTCTGAAAATTCCAGCACATCCGAGGCTTAGACCAAGAAGAAATAAGGTTAATTCTTTTCCCTTTTTCCTTGAAAGATAATGCTAAATTATGGTATAATTCTTTACCTGTAGTTTCCATCCAAACTTGGGAGGAGTTGGCTAGCAAATCTTTCTATGAAGGTTTGAGTGATTCAAAACAAAACATTGTGGATTCAGGTTGTGGAGGAGTGCTGATGGAGAAGAGCAGCAAAGAGGCTATGGAACTCTTCGAAACCCTAAGTGAACACACGCAGCAGTTCTCCTCTCGAGGTAGACATATGACCAAAAGTAAGGGTATGTATGAAGTAAGCTTAAATGAAGGATCATCTCCTTAAATAGCTGTTGTGGAGAGGAAACTTGATCTATTGGTTAAAGCTATGGCTACTCAGAACACCTTAACGAACCCACCAGCTACACCACTCCAGGTATGTGCCATTTGCTCACAATTTGATCATAATACTGATACATGTCCCTTGTTTTCATCTGCAGATCATGAGCAAGCCAACTTTGTGGGACTAAATAATTATCTGCCAAAGAACAACCCTTACGCAAACACATACAACCCTAGATGGCGGAATCATCCGAATTTCTCATGGAGCAACAACCAAAATAGTCAAGAGCAGCAAAAAAAACTTCCAACCAGCAGCTCAATCTGCTCCTGAACCAAAGAAAAATGACCTCAAAAGTCTTGTGAGGAAACTAGCGACTCAGCAACAACAAATCCTGAATAAACATGAACAATTCATGGAAGAGTCAAGGCAATTTCAGACTGAAATGAGGCAAATCACTGCAAAACATGATCAAGCCATTCAAGGACTAGATGTACAAATGGGGCAATTGGCCAAGGAATTGAGTAACAGAAAGTAAGGAGAGCTCCCAGCCTAGCCACTGCCTAATCCAAGAGGACATCAGCAACTGAATGCTGTAACAACTTTAAGAAGTGGTAAGATCATCGCCACCAATGAGCCTACATAAGCATCTCCAGACCAAACCTCCACATCTAAGGTAAAAGAGATGGAAAAGGTAAATACACCTCCACCCTTCCCTCAAAGGTTAATGAAGCCTAAAAAGGAAACTAAAATGATTGACATTTTTGAATCCTTGAAAAAGGTGGAAATAAATATTCCTTTATTAGATGCAATAAGACAACTACCTGCTTATGCTAATTTTTTAAAAGATTGTTGCACTAACAAATAGAAATTTCAGGAGCATGAGATGGTAGCCTTGACCGAAGAGGTGAATGTTGTATTATTGAGAAAATTACTATCTAAACTAAAAGATCTGGGTAATTTTACTATTCCTTACAGGCTAGGTGACCAGCTTTTCGAGCATGCATTATTGGACCTAGGAGCGAGTGTCAATTTGCTACCTTACAGTGTATTCGAGACACTAGGTTTAGGGGAACTCTAACCAACCTCCATTACGTTACAATTGGCTGATAGAAACATCAAACGATCAAGAGGTATCCTCAAGGATGTTATGGTAAGAGTAGGTAAATTTATTTTACCTGCTGATTTTATCGTATTAGACATGGAGGAATGCCATATGCCTGTACCACTCCCTATCATCTTAGAGAGACAATTTATGATCACTACTGACATTAATATTAATGTAAAAAGGGGCATTGTCACTATGAGAGTAAATGATGAAGAGGTAGAATTTAAAATATTTAATACACTAGACTCCACTAAAACTAATAATGAGTGTTATATTGTGAGTTTCATGCAAGGTATTAGTGAAAAGTGTCTAAATTCCATTGTACTGTTCCATTGGAGATCATCCCCAATAATGCTGACATAAGATTGGACATTGGGCCAGATGACAACGTGATTAAAGATATTAATAGAGCTGTGCACACCATCAAAGACACACCCAAGCTCTCAAGTAAGTGTAATCCCCAAATTAAAAAACTTGCACTTGTTAATACTACTTCTCCTTATTTTATTGACCAGGCACCAAAATTGAAGACAAAGTAGCCGTCGACAGTACTGGAACCACCTGATAGGGGCCCTAAGTGCCTCCTTCAAGGGACGTATCCTTGAAGCTACCATAGAGAGCACTTGAGCAATTCCACTTGCATAACATATAGCTCAAGTGCCTCTATCAAGGTTAGTGGTACTGAGACCACTACAAGTTGGTATGACTGTATCGTTCCTATTTTTACCTTTATTTATTTCGTTATTATTAACTCCTTTTACTCTTAACAAAATTATATGTCATGCGATCGAGCGCACACAACATGCGCACGAGCGCCTTCTTGCCCTGTACACCAGTGCGCGCGAGCGCATCACATTAAGCAGTTATGCACATATGCGATCGAGTGTATTTCACTATGCACTTGAGCGCACTCGGGCAGAAGGCACGTGAGGATTTTTAAATACACTCAGCTCATAAACCCGTTTTTTTACTATTACGCTTAAACGCACTTTGGCTATGCTCTCTCGCACTCACACCGCCAAAACTCATCCTCAAGGCTAACTAACCACCAAAATACCACTCTAACCACCACATTTTCACCACTCCTCCGTCACACTCGCCACTCTACCACCATGTATCACCCATCCACAAGACCACCTTCCCCAGAAATTTCCCAAATCCAACTCGATATGCAAAACCGATTTTTGTCCACTTACATGCACACCATCACACACGGTTCTTAATCTTTAGTTTACACATTCATATATGTTTATCTTGTGTGTTGATTGGGTATTTTTACATTTGCAGGAGGTTTGGATCAAGTGTGTATAAATTCTACAGCTTTTGGTTTTTGGTACGCATAAGGTGTTCGACAAATTGCCTGACCGAGTGCGATCGAGCACTAGGTATGATCGAGCGCACAATATCTGTGATCGAGTGCAATTTTGACAGTAACCCAGTTTCAGATTTCAGAACATGGCTTCCACATCCCGTGCTTCTAGCAGTCGCCATCAGGCATCCCGGCCCAGTTTCGAACAGCGTGAAATACTATTCGAGACAACATTTAACGTGGAAGAGGACTTCAAGAGTTTGGACGCCACAAGATGGGCGGTCCAAGAGTTCAAGAACCGAGGACTTAAGCGGCCGTTCAAGCTAGTCTGCTCGACGATATACACACAATTTGTGGTCAACTTCTACGAGAACCTAACCTACGACTGCAACAGACCAGAGATCTTATTTTCTTCAGTCCATGGCAGATTCATAGAGCTGACCACCACCGACATAGCCGTTTCTTTGCACTATTGTGATGAGTCCCCACAAGAGGACAGCCACATAGAGGAGCAGCCTAACCCGTTCTCTCTACCACACATCATAGAGGATATGTGTGCAGGACAGTACGCAGATTGCCACAACAATGCGGGGAGCAGGTCAAGGTTGCCTCCCCGTTTATGGTTCGTTGACTCAGTCCTACAGTGGAATGTGTGTCCTTTGGGGCACAAGACACAGAGACGGGATCAGTTCTTACAGGCTCTCTACGCCTTTCACCGGGGTCACTGGTACTCCATCCAAGTGGTCATATGGAGTCAGATACACAAGTTCTGGGATTGGGTACATAACCGGCAGACGACCACAGCTAATGCCTGGGGCCTTCCTTTCCCCTTCTTGCTCAGTCACATCTTCAAGAAGAAGGGGATTAGAGGCTTTTCTATTGACGGCCCGGTTAGTGACCATCATTTCTTTGGGAGAGCCCAGTGGAGCCTCAGCCAGTCTCACATGCCTTGAGGACCCAGGGCACAGATTCCAGCTGCCGAGCCTATAGAGGATGATCTGATAGAGGCCGAGCATCCACTAGTAAGCCCCTCATGGGAAGAGGATCAGATAGACATAGGATCCATGGAGTATCAGCACCTCCTAGATGAGCTATCCTCCTTCCACTGTGAGTTGTCCGATATCCGTCGGGAGGATCGTTAGGCAGCCCATTTGATCCATCCGCGGATCGATGGGTTAGAGGCACAGTTTACACTACAAGAGGTGATGCTACAGACTATTCTTGACCGCCTACCTCCTGTACCCAATACCTCTTCGACTACACTCACAGATGATCAGCAGTGAGAGGATACCCTATCTGGCTGAAGATGTAAAACTTAGCGCTCATGAGAGGCACCTCAGAAATATCCTTTTCATTTTAGTACTTTTCGTTTGTCTATTGTTTATATTTTGTTTTTCGGAACAACGTTTATTTTTCTTTGTCAAGTACTTAGTGCGTGCATCTAGTTCAAGTTTGGGAGCGTGTACAAGCAAGCAAGCAACCTAGTTCTCCATCTCCCAGGTCAGATCTTTCCATGCCACACACACATTGGGGACAATGTGTATTTTAAGTTTGAGGGTAGTGGGAGATACTAGATACTATTACACACACACACTTGAAACACATGCACACATTAAGTGCCAGTTTTTTTTTTTTTTTCTAGGAGAGAAATGCATGTTCTTTTGGTAAACAAAAATTTTGGTTGATTTAAAAATTTGGTAACATTTCATTAGTAAGCTTAAAAACTAGAACATATAGTCTTGTATTAGGAATTTTACAAAGTTAGTTACCTACCTCAAGGCACCAAAGAATTCACGAGTTTGATCCAAATTTGCACAAGTATATTTAGCACGCATTTGTGTGGGGTATGACATATAATTCTTTTATATATGTTTCCATAGCCTAACTATAATTGGATAGCTTGTTAAAAAGAACACTTTGGCATAAGAAAAATAAAGAAAAATGTTCATCATGCAAAAATAAAATCGAAAGCTTCTAAGTGATCATTAAAAACTTTCCACTGAGTAACTGGGCTTTTTGCCTCAGTAAGCATTGAGTGTTCACGTCAAAAGGTGGGAAGTAAGCCTTTAATGATCATAGATTTCCACTGAGTAACTGGGCCTCTTGTCTCAGTAAGCATTGAGCGTTCACGTCAAAAGATGGGAATCTCATTTAGAGGCATTAAAACCTATTAGTTCCGTAGCCTTTTTGACTTGGGTTAGTAAGTCATTAGGGGTGTCTTTACACCTAATGCCCTAAAACCATCTGGTTTGGGAGTCATTGGCTAAACACTTATTACAAGGGTCAAATAGAAAGCTTGATGGAACTCAACATGGCAAAGATAGCATGATAAAAGAAAAAGAAAGTAGAAGCAAGTATTATACCATTTTGTTCTCTTTGATAAGAAATTCGATAAAGGTTTGGGCACCGAAACACTATACACAAAAATTATGTGGAAACCCCATCCTATATGTGCTAAGTCATCACACACGAATCAAACTTGCGATGCCTTAGGTAAGTAACATGAGCGTTTGAAAATCCTTTTTCAATACAAAAATGTGTTTTTATTATAAGCTTACTCATGAACGGTTATCATGGTTTTATACACAACCTGAATTTTTGAGTATTATGGAAATAAAATTATCTTTAGTTTTGTTCTAACATAGTCTTTAGTTTTGTATTGCTAAGGGACTAGCAATATGTAAGTTTGGGGGTGTGATAAGTGCTTAAATAGTCATATTTAAGCCTCTTAATTTACACTTGTTAGACTCTTTATTTATATATTTTAGTAGTTTCTACTTCATTTTCATGTTTTATGTGTTTTTCACAGGACTTGGACAAAAAGATGATAATTTGGAGCTTTTATGAGCAAAAGTCAAATCTGCCATCCAGCAAGGTGCACTCGAGCGCACCTCCCTTGAGATCGAGCGCACAAGAGCACTAGTGCACTTGAAGAAGGCTCGAGCGCACACCTATACTCGAGCACATCTCGCATATGCTCGAGTGCAATCACTCCAGAGGCGGCAGAGCCAGATATGGAAAGAAGTCTCCATACTCCAAATAGGAAATTAGGGTTTCGGGACACCATAAGGACCCTATAAATAGCCCTGTAAAACACATAAACCATACCTTTTGTTCTAGATTCGAAGTAGCAAGCTTAGGAGAGGAATTGACGACTCGTCTCCCAAGTCTTTTTCGGTTTTAGTTTTCTGTTTATTTCATTATGTTTAGAATGTTTAGTTTACTTAGCATGTATAACTAAACTCCTATAGGACTCGATTGAAGCCCTAGTTATGCTTTTCCACATGTTCATTCATTGATTATCTTTGCTATAGCCTTGTTAGAATATTTAACTTGATTAATGCCTGTTTGTATTTAAATTCCTCATATATGTGTGCCTGATCAACGTATGCATGTCGTATGGATAAGTTAGTCGAATCAATTTGGATGACCGAGTCCTTAGTTCGACATTAGTAACAAGGGATATCCACACCGGATTCTCAGGTTAATCAACATGGGAAACCGAGAGCGGACCAAGCCTTAGGTCCCGTGTGGTTGCCGATCTCCACAGCCCTCATGCTCTCTTAAGGAACAACTCAGTATACACCTATGCTGAATCCCTTAAGAGAGAAAAGAGTTAGAGTATACACCATGCCTAACTCGTTGCATAGGGAGATCAATAGCCTAAGGTATAGACCAAGCCATTAGGTTGGCAACCATTAGATATTCATGACAAGGCTAGAGCATTGACACTTTATTTAGTGGGAAAGTATAATTAAGGTGGATATCGTAGTCCTATGTTCTCATTATTGTTATTTACTTACAATCAAATTTGCTATTTCTCTTTTTAATTTGAAGAAACTAATTCTAAAACGAAATTCACCAATCCCTATGGAAATGATCTCGCACTTGCACACTATGCTACCATAGACCTTGTGCACTTGCAAGTAAAATAAGACGATTATTTGCATATTTAATTATGTAGATAATCGTTCCAACAAGTTACTTGTTGTGTGTTTATCTACCTAAATAAATAAGCAAATAAACGTACAGTTTTACTTGCAAGTGCACAAGGTCAATAGTAGCATAGTGTGCAAGTGCGAGATCATCTCCACAGGGATTGGTGAATTTTGATTTAGAATTAGTTTCACAAAGTAAAAATAGATGGGAATAAATATTGAGTTTAAACAATAATAATAAAGACGTAGGGGCTTGGTATCCACCACTAATCATGCTACCTCAACAAAACAATATGCCAATGCTCTACTCATGCTATGAATACTTACTGGTTATCAACCTAAGGGCTTGGTCCACTCCTTAGGCTATGGATTTCCCTAAGCAACGAGTTAGGCATGGTGTATACTCTAACTCTTTTCTCTCTTAAGGGATTCAGCATGGTGTATACTGAGTTGTTCCTTAAGAGAGCATAAAGTCTGTGGAAATCGACAACCACACGGGGCCTAGGGTTTGGTTCACTCCCGGTTTCCCATATTGATTAACCCAAAAATTCGGTGTGGATATCTTTTGTTACTATTGTTGAATCTAGGACTCGGTCATCCAAATTGATTCAACTAACTGATCCATACCACATGCATAAGTTGATCAGACACACACATATGAGGAATGTAAATAAAAACAGGTATTAATCAAATTAAGAATCACAACATAAGTATTGCAAAGGCAACAATATTGAATTATTGGTTAAACATAATTAGGGCTTCAACCAAGCCCTTACTAAAAGTTTAGTTACACATAATAAAATAAAAGAAAGAAGAAACCCGGCAGAAGAGTCGTCAATTCGTCTCCACGGTCTCCTTTTCCGGTCTCCCCGAACAAAAACTAAAACTAAAAAGGGAGATAAGCTCCTCAAAAGGGAGATACTGTTTCTGTGTTTTACAAGTCTATTTATAGGGTTTTAAGGGTGCCTCGAAACCTTAATTTCCAAAATAGGTCTCGAAGAAATCTTTCCAAAACCGGCTCTACCGTCTCTCTGTGTAAGTGTGCTCAATCGTATGAGTTTGCCCTCAAGCGTAAGGTTGCGCTTGAACCTTCTCCTTGTGCTCACGAGTGCTTGTCCACTCAATCACACCAAGCACTGTGCTCAATCGCACTCTTTTGTAGCTCCCAGTTCCAGTTTTTTTTGCTCTTTGAGTTCCAAAATGCTTCATTTCTTCCAAAAACCTATAAAAACACAGAAAACACAAAAAAAAAGTAAAATGGAATAAAATACATGAACTAAGAGCTTAACAAATGTAAATTAAGGGGCTTAAATATTTAAGCCCCTATCACACCCCCAAACTTACATATTGCTAGTCCCTTAGCAATACGAAACTAAAAACTAAATGAAAAACAAAGATGCAAAGATAAATTCATCATTCATGATATCTAAAAATTTGGGTTGCACAGAAAACCATGATGATAGTTCATGAGTAAGCTTATAATAAAAACACATTTTTGCAATGAATAAGGATTTTAAAAGTTCATGTTACTTACACAAGGCTAGTTTAAGGCATCACAAGTTGACTTAGTGTATATGGTGGATTAGCACATAAAAGATGGAACTTCCAAATATTTCTAATGTATAGTGTTTCGGTGTCCAAACCTTCATCGAATTCCTTGTTAGATGAAACAAAAATCGCATAGTTTTTACTTTTTTTCTTTTTCTTTCATCTGAGATCTTTGCCATGTTGAATTCCATTAAGCTTTCTAATTGACCCTTGTAGCGAGTGTTTAGCCAATAATTCACAAACCAGATGGTTCTAGTGCATTAGGCGTGATGACACCCCTAAAGACTTATTAACTCGAGTAAAAAAGGCTACGAAACTAACAGGTCTTAATGCTTCCAAAAAAATCCCCACCTTTTTTAGTGAACACTCAATGCTTACTGAGGCAAGAGGTCCAGTTACTCAATGGAAATTTTTATAATCATTAAATGCTAAATCCCCACCTTTTGACGTGAACACTCAATGCTTACTGAGGTAAGAGGTCCAGTTACTCAGCAAAAATTTTATTTAATGATCATTAGGAGCATTTTATTTATTTTTCTTTTTGCATGATGGACATTTTCTCTTTATTTGTCTATACCCAAGTGTTTATCTAACAAGTTATCTTATTACAGTTAGGTTATGGAAACATATATATTAAAATTATATGTCATAACCCACACAAATGCGTACTAATGTGCTCGTGTCAGAGTTGGATCAAACTCGTGAATTCTTAAGTGCCTTGAGATAGGTAACTAACTTTTAAAATTCTTATTACTAGACTA
Source organism: Bretschneidera sinensis (assembly GCA_023935145.1). Lineage (NCBI taxonomy): Eukaryota > Viridiplantae > Streptophyta > Magnoliopsida > Brassicales > Akaniaceae > Bretschneidera > Bretschneidera sinensis. The sequence goes on from CM043698.1 coordinate 109,163,249, forward strand.
TGTGTTCTAGATTGTAAGATTACTAATGAAGTATTATCATAAAATTTGTTGTAAACAACCAAAAATTTTCATTAAATATGAATATGCATTTATCTAGAAAAAAATAAACTGGGACATAGTGTGTGAATGTAACTGTGTCTCCCATACCCCCAAACTTAAAATACACATTGTACTCAAGGTGAATGTCATGGAAAGATCTGACCTGAGAGATAGGGAACTTAGGTGGATGGCATGGCTCGTAGCACGCCTCCAAACTTGAACTTTGATGCACACAGTGTCCCTAAAAAAAGAAGAAAAACTAACATAATACGGGAAAATAAAAAGTACAAAAAATAAATAAATAACAATAAATATGAAAAATAATAAAAATAAAAGAATAAGCTGTGGGGTGCCTCCAATGAGCGTTAAGTTTAACGTCTTCAGCCGGACCAAGCCTTATTCTTCCCCAAAACAAAGATTGGCAACAACCAGCATAGGTAGTGTCTTATTCTCTCCCATATAAGCATAAGTCAAATGCTTCGACAATCGCTTCAACTCTAAATTTGGTGCCTGGACAATAAAAGGGAAAAAAGTAGTATTAGAAGACATAAGTAGTATTATAAGGCATAAGAGTGTCAAATGGATCGGTGTACTTTCTTGGATAATTTAGAGAGGCCTTTAGGAGGTGCACAGTTTCAATGATGTCATTAGTAACATCTTCAGATTTTGGCTCAATATTTGATCTTTTGAAATAATGGGTGAGGGTGGTCTCTAATGGATCAACATGATGGTCATGAAAAACTTGTTCAACAACACTTTGCTTTTGTTCACTTAGCTCCTTAGCTAATTGCTCCACTTGTACTTCTAATCTTTGAATGGCTTGTTCATGTCGTGTAGTGGTTTGCCTGATCTCAGTCCGAAATTGCTTTTCCTTTGTTATGAACTAATCTTGTGAGGTCATCGATTGTTGTTGCTGAGTTGCCAACTGCATCGCAAGATTCTCTAGGTCGCTTTTCTTGGATTCGAGAACTAAATGGGCTGTTTGTTGGGAGTTCTTTTGTTGCCCTTGAAAGTTCAAGGCATTTTGATCGTTGCTCCATGAGAAGTTGGTGTGGTTCCTCCATCCAGGATTATAGGTATTTGCATATATGTTGTAGTTGTTCAGTCCCACATAATTTGCTTGCTCTTGATCTGTAGATGAATACAAAGGGCAATTGTCAGTAGTGTGATCAAAACAAGAACATATAGCACATACTTGGAGTTGTTTGGCTCGTGGACTAGGTGAGATGTTTTGAGCAGTCATAGCTTTTATAAGCATATCTAGCTTCCTCTCCATAGCAGCTAGATAAGCATAACTAGCTTCCGCCATTGGTGCTTCTCCTTCGAATGAATTAGTTGAAAAGCTTCAATGTAGCAGTTTCAGTACTACTTCTCGGGTACTCTCTGAAGCTTTTGCGCTCGAGCACACCAAGAACAGCGCTCGATCGCAATGAGAATAGAAACTCCTCCTCTGCACACCTGAAAAAAAACAAAAAGCGAAAAGAAGGAATAAATCTGATTTTTGATAAAAATAAAAATAAAACAGAACAAAATAAAAAAAAACTAAGGAAAATAATTTCAAAAAGAAATTTAGCACAATCCCGGGCAACAACACCAAAAACTTGTTGGACCGACTATCTACCTAAATAACTATGCAAATAATCATCCCTGTTTTACTTGCAAGTGCACAAGGTCTGTGGTAGCATAGTGTGCAAGTGCGAGATCATTTCCACGAGGATTAGTGAATTTCGTTTTAGAATTAGTTTCTTCAAGTTAAAAAGAGAAATAACAAATTTGATTGTGAGTAAATAACAATAATGAGAACATAGGACTACGATATCCACCCTAATTATACTTTCCCACGAAATAAAGTGTCAGTGCTCTAACCTTATCATGAATATCTAATGGTTGCCAACTTAAGAGCTTGGTCCACACCTTAGGCTATTGATCTCCCAATGCAACGAGTTAGGCATGGTGTATACTCTAACTCTTTTCTCTCTTAAGGGATTCAACATGGGTATATACGGAGTTATTCCTTAAGAGAGCATGAGGGCTGTGGAGATCGACAACCACACAGAACCTAGGGCTTGGTCCGCTCTCGGTTTCCCATGTTGATTAACCTGAGAATCCGGTGTGGATATCCCTTGTTACTAATGTCGAACTAAGGACTCGGTCATCCAAATTGATTCGACTAACTTATTCATACCACATGCATACGTTGATCAGGCACACACATATGAGGAATTTAAATACAAACAGGTATTAATCAAGTTAAATATTCTAACAAGGTGTTGTGAGTTTTAAATTACTCGCAAGCGCACGAGTCATTTCCAATATAGCGTTGTGCAAGTGCGAGGTCGAATCCACAGGGAATTGCGTTGTGAAAGTATATTTTCAATCTAAACTAACTCTATCTTAACCTATTTCCAAATTTCAGATGATAATTTGCAAAAGAAATTAAAATTAAACTAAATTGATTTTTTAAAAACTAATAATTAAAAAACTAAGGTTTCCAAATCCACCCCACCGAAGTTAAGCATATATGTTCTAAAAATATAACCTATCAAAACATTCCATGAATCCAACTATAAGACCAAAAATAAAGAATATCCCAACTAAACCAAAAACATCCAATGTATCCATCAGATGAAACACAAGGAATATCCAACAGACAATTTAAACTCAATCAATTATAAGATTAACTCAAATAATTGACAGAACATTTATACTAAAAATTGTCAGATTTGTACAAGCAAATCTGAACTACTACGCCAAACAACGGCGGGGCTTCATCTTCAACCTTAGCTGAAGAGTCTAGCCACTCATAACTATGAAACTACAATTCATAATAAAAGTGCTAAACATTTAAACTAAAACAACTAAATGTAAAGAAATAAATAAATAACTTTACATGGGAGAAATTCCACTCGCTGACGGGCGGCGCTTCCCTTCGTGGTGACAAAGCCTTCGAGATCCACCAGAATGCTAGCGGACGTCCACCGGTAAACACCAAAGTGGCTCAAGAATTGTACCTTAAAGATGAAGTGAAGAAGGGCTTATATAGGGAAATATCACAAGTGCAATATGCTTCCAATCCGATGTGGGATACTGCAGATTCCAGTTTTTGCTCTTTGACCTTTGTCTACTAAAACTGCCATAACTTTCTCTAAAAAAATCATTTTATTGATCCGTAAAATTCTCTAGAAAATAGACATCGGGATCTTTCCAAGAATATATGGCTCATCTCGTGGTTCTTCCTGAATCAATACAGTTAAATCCTCAAAAATAGCTGATCTGTCATGCTAAAATCATGCACAGCCTGATCTTTGTCTACTAAAACTGCCATAACTTTCTCTAGAAAAATAATTTTATTGATCCGTAAAATTCTCCAGAAAATAGAAATCCGGATCTTTCCAAGAATATATGGCTCACCTTCTGGTTCTTCCTAAATCAATACAGTTTAATCCTCAAAAATGGTTGATCTGCACGAGCAATTCTGGCCATTTAGTGAAACTTCTTTCCAAGCCTGTAAACCTGTAAAACAACGAAAACAACTCAAAGTAACAAATTCTTAAGCTAACAAGTGTAAATTAAAGGGCCAAAATATGCAATATTTGGCACTCATCAAATACCCCCAAACTTACAATTTGCTAGTCCTTTAGCAAAACAAAATAATAAAAAAAAAACCTAAATGAAAAGCAAAGAACATAAAGATAAGTTCATCACTCATGGTATCCAAAAATTTAAGGAGCACACATCACCATGATATTCATTCATGATCAAGCTTAAAATGATAAACCCATCTTCACAATGAATAGAAAAGTTAAAATCTAATTACTTACAAAAGGCATGTTAAGGCATCACAAGTCTGACACTATGTAAAGTGAATTAGCATATAGAAATGAAGCTTCCAAGTGACTCTAATATGTAAGGTCTCCATGTCTCAAGATTCATTGAATTTCCCATCAAAATGAACGAAAAAAGCATAGTTTTTTTTTTTTTTTTTTTTATAAGGCACGGCTATGTCTAGTTCCCTTAAGCTTTCTAATTGACCCATGTAGCGAGTGTTGAGTCAATGACTCCCAAACCAGATGGTTTTAGGGCATTAAGTGTAAAGACACCCCTAAAGACTTACTAACTCGAGTAAAAAAGGCTACGAAATTAAATCGGCCTTAATACTACCAAGCAAAATTCCACCTTTTGACGTTTCACTCACTGCTTACTGAGGCAAGAGGTCCAGTTACTCAGCGGAAAGTTTATTTATGATAATAATTTTTTTTTAAAATTTTTTATGCTTTTCTATGCCCAAGAGTTCATCCAACAAGTCATCCAGTTTCAATTAAGATAAGAAAAAATACACATTAAAATCATATGTCATACCTCACATAATTTGTGCTAATGTGCTCGTGTTAGATTATGTCAAACATGTGAATTATCAAATGCCTAAGGTAAGTAACTAAATTTTAAAATTTATCACCAGATCATGTGTTCAAAATGTTAAGCTTACCAATGACATTACATCACAAAAAATGTTTAGATCAAACAAAATTTCACGATAACATGAGCATGCATTTATCTCTACGACGAAAAGATAACAAATTAGGACAAAGTGTGTGATATGTCTCCCATACCCCCAAACTTAAATTACACATTGACCCCAATGTGTGACTAATATGGAAAGAGCTGACCTGAGATATAGAGAACTATTTGGACTGGTATGACTCATAGCATACCCCCAAACTTGAACTGAAGTACGCATTGTCCCTGAAAAAAAAAAAAAAAACTGGAAAACAAAAAATACTGGAAACAAACAGTAATCATAAAAATGCGAAATAATAAATAAATAGAAAAGATAAGCTATGGGGTGCCTCCCATGAGCGCTAAGTTTAACATCTTCAGCCAGACCCAACATTAGTAAACATGCCCAACTAAGCGCTCAACCATTTGATCAATAAATGGGAATGGAAAATGATCAAGCCTAGTGGTAGCATTCAATTTACGGTAGTCTAGACACTTTCTCCATCTTGACTGCACTCGAGTTGGAACCAACTCGTCGTCTTTATTTACTACCGTCAATTTAGCACGTTTGGGCACGACTTAAATCAGGCTCACCCCCTTGCTATCAGAGATGGGATAAATGATCTCTGCCTTTAACAGCTTAATATCTTCTGCCCTCACAACCTCTTGCATAGTAGGGTTGAGCCTTTTTTATGGCTCCCTCGATGGCTTGGCATTCTCCTCCAACTGTATCGTGTGTATTACCAACGAGGGGTTGATTCCCTTGACATCCTCAATAGTCCAGCCTATAGCTTCCTTATGCTCTCTTAAGACGTCCAATAATTTCTCCTCTGGAGCATCACCCAAATCTAAAGCTATAATTATAGGCAAAGAATCTGCTGGACCTAGGAACTTATACTTAAGATTTTCCGATAAAGGCTTAAGTTCCTTCTTGGGGGGTTCAGGTGTTGTGGTTTCCTCCGTCTCACTGATCTTTTGAGGAGCAGACTCCAAAGTAGCATTTGCTTGCTCAAACAACTCATCCAAATCCAAATCATCTTCAAATTGAGCAAAGCATGCCTCCAAAATGTCCTCAGACTTCCTTTCTTTCTTGGGCGCTTGTAGTCTCTCAGGGTAAGGCGCTTTAGGTAAAAACAACCTAGAGAGATCCTTAATAATAGGTGTGGCGGTAGATGGCTCAACATCTCTCTTTTCCTTGTTGCCACTTTCTTGCCCTTTTTGCATAGCAGGATTCTCTTCCACTTGATTGTCCACTTGTCTCCCAGACAAGTATGGGACAATTGATTGCACTTGTTCCTGCCAATGCATAGGAGTTGATAAATTTCCCACCGCAAACTGTTCCTTTGGGTTAGGATCAGGTTGACTGGGGAACTTTCTTTCCTCTTCTTCACCCACGTAACTTGCGATTTGATCAATTTGACTATCTAGCTTGGAAATCGCTTGGGTGTTTTCTATGGTTGCACTCATCACTTCACTCATAGATTGGCTAGTCGTTTTCATGAAATCATTGAGAGCGTCCTCCAATGACTGTGAAACCGACGCTGGCGCTTGAATGGGAGCTTGGTAAGCGGGTGTTGATGCTGGATAGGCATAACTTGGGATTGGTGGAGGAAATTCGGGAGGGTATTGATTGTGAGCATGATAAGGGGCTCCTCCCTGATTCATCAGTTGGTTCTGCTCCCATGAAAAATTAGAGTGGTTCCACCACCCTGGATTGTATGTTTCGGAGTAAGATCTATTTGATTCCCAACAACAGTCATTGAAAGCATTCATTTGTTCCATGGGGTACTCGGCACAAGCCGGCATTGATGGGCAATTCTGTGCTAGATGCATGGGACTAGCACAGATGGAACAACTATCAACATTGAATGTGTTGGCAGCATTGAGGGACGGGCCGGTCATTTTCTTGTACTCCTTAATGGTGTCCTCTAAAGACTGTGAAACCGACGCTGGATTCATCCACATTTTTTTCTCAATTTTCTTAATTTTTCTAACTTTTATTTTTTTATTTTTATAACTAACTACTAGAAAAATAAAATCAATTCAGACCAAAAATTTTCACAAACAAAACAATTCCCCGGCAATGGCGCCAAAAACTTGTTGTGAGTTTTAAATTACTCGCAAGCGCACGAGTCGTTTGCAGTATAGCGTTGTGCAAGTGTGAGGTCGAATCCACAGGGAATTGCGTTGTGAAAGTATATTTTCAATCTAAACTAACTCTATCTTAACCTAGTTCCGAATTTCATATGATAATTTGCAAAAGAAATTAAAATTAAACTAAATTGATTTTTTAAAAACTAATAATTAAAACACTAAGGTTTCCAAATCCACACCACCGAAGTTAAGCATATATGTTCTAAAAATATAGCCTATCAAAAACATTCCATGAATCCAACTATAAGACAAAAAACAAAGAATATCCCAACTAAACCAAAAGCATCCAATGTATCCATCAGATGAAACACAAGGAATATCCAACAGACAATTTAAACTCAATCAATTATAAGATTAACTCAAATAATTGATAGAACATTTATACTAAAAATTGTCAGATTTGTACAAGCAAATCTGAACTACTACGCAAAACAACGGCGGGGCTTCATCTTCAACCTTAGCTGAAGAGTCTAGCCACTCATAACTATGAAACTACAATTCATAATAAAAGTGCTAAACATTTAAACTAAAACAACTAAATGTAAAGAAATAAATAAATAACTTTACATGGGAGAAATTCCACTCGCTGACGGGCGGCACTTCCCCTCGTGGTGACAAAGCCTTCGAGATCCACCAGAATACTAGCGGACGTCCACGGTAAACACCAAAGTGGCTCAGGAATTGTACCTTAAAGATGAAGTGAAGAGGGGCTTATATAGGGAAATATCACAAGTGCAATATGCTTCCAATCCGATGTGGGATATTGCAGATTCCAGTTTTTGCTCTTTGACCTTTGTCTACTAAAACTGCCATAACTTTCTCTTAAAAAATCATTTTATTGATCCGTAAAATTCTCCAAAAAATAGACATCGGGATCTTTCCAAGCATATATGGCTAATCTCGTGGTTCTTCCTGAATCAATATAGTTAAATCCTCAAAAATGGCTGATCTGTCACGCTGAAATCATGCACAGCCTGACCTTTGTCTACTAAAATTGCCATAACTTTCTTTAGAAAATTCATTTTATTGATCCGTAAAATTTCCTAGAAAATAGACATCCGGATCTTTCCAAGCATATATGGCTCATCTTCTGGTTCTTCCTAAATCAATACAGTTTAATCCTCAAAAATGGCTGATCTGCACGAGCAATTCTGGCAATTTTAGTGAAACTTCTTTCCAAGCTTGTAAACCTGTAAAACAACGAAAACAACTCAAAGTAACAAATTCCTAAGCTAACAAGTGTAAATTAAAGGGCCAAAATATGCAATATTTGGCACTCATCACAAGGCTATAGCAAAGATAATCAATGAATGAACATGTGGAAAAGCATAACTAGGGCTTCAATTGAGCCCTATAGGAGTTTAGTTACACATGCTAAATAAACTAAACATTCTAAACATAATGAAATAAAAACAGAAAACTAAAACTTAAGAAGACTTGGGAGACGAGTCGTCAATTCCTCTCCTAAGCTTGATACTTCGAATCTAGAACAAAAGATATAGTTTATGTGTTTTACAAGGCTATTTATAGGGTCCTTATGGTGTCCCGAAACTCTAATTTCCTATTTGGAGCTTGGAGACTTATTTCCATATTTGGCTCTGTCACCTCTGAAGTGATTGCACTCGAGCGTATGCAGGATGCGCTCGAGCACAGGTGTGCGCTCGAGCCTTCTTCAAGTGTGCTAGTGCTCTTGTGCGCTCGATCTCAAGGGAGGTGCGCTCGAGCGCACCTTGCTGGATGGCAGACTTGACTTTTGCTCCTAAAAGCTCCAAATTATCATCTTTTTGTCCAAGTCCTGTGAAAACACATAAAACAAGAAAATGAAGTAGAAACTACTAAAATGTATAAATAAAGAGTCTAACAAGTGTAAATTAAGGGGCTTAAATATGACTATTTAAGCAATTATCACTCGTTGTATACCTTCAAAAGGCGGTATAACTAAGGAGTTTTAGGCTGAGACAATGTCCACTTCATGTTATTTGGTGAATTAATCTCCTGCTTTAACATGCAGTATGGTCTGGTAACCCTTCTGATTATTCTATGGTAAAAAAAATTGGATGTCCTGCATATACACATGTTAATGATGAAAAATTAGAGTCTATGGCTAAAAATGCATTTTTTTGATTATGTTGATGGTGTGCAACTATACAGATTGTGGTGTCCTGATCTTAAGTCATCTAAATCTTATTAGTCGAGATGCTACTTTTAATGAATCTGTTATAATTAACCTAAAGAAAGAGAAGTATGTTGCTTATGATCTTGATAAGGTTAAAAGTAGAACACAAACAAGTGGTGTTGGAAAGTTCTGATTCAGGTCCTATGCAAAGCATTTCCACACGGTTTGTTTCTGAATAGGATGAAAATTTGGGTGAAGATCATACTCAATAGACTTAGGATAAACCTTACACCATTGCAAAACATAGCCAAAAAAAGATACTAGACTACCGTTGAAGTACAATAATACTGCTTTGTCTAGTAATATTGATGTAATTGTTTATGCTTGGTCAATTGTAGAAGAAGCCAATGATGCAAGTGAACATTCCACATTTACTGAAGTCATTCCTTGTGTAGATTCTTCAAAGTGGCTAGTAGTTATGCATGAAGAGATGAAGCCTCTTTAGAAAAATCATAATTGAAAATTGGTAAAACCACCAATAGGTAAAAAGATAATTGGTTGCAAATGGGTGTTCAAGAATAAGAAAGGCGTCATGGGGATTTAGAATAAAAGGCATAAAGCACGTTTGGTTGTTAATGGATACGATCAGATAACAAGAGTTGATTTAATGACGTGTTCTCTTTTGTTGTGAAAAAAAGATTTGAACGAAAAATAATCTAATCGATATATTGACTAAACTACTTCAAGTGTTCAAATTCGAGTTTTATTTGGACTTAATTGATGTTACTTACAATATTTGAATTATATCCGATTAAAATATTTATGAAAAAAGTGAAAAGTATGTTACTATTTATGAGAATTCAAACCAATGTGCAGATTTGTTAAATATGCCTTAAATTTAATTGACTTTGGCCTAACACATAAACAAGGAAGTAACAAGAAGAATTAAAGAAAGAAAAACAATTTGGATATGAAGTTTGGGCTTGGTGGGCAGTAGATTTTTTTATTTAAATAATAAAAAAAATTGAGGAAAAGGCAAGTATTAAGCGTGTCTATTGGAGAGGTTTTAAAAGAACACGAAAACCAACCAAAAAATCAATTGACGGCTGAAGATTAAAATTTGGTGTAGGTGCAAAATTCTAAAGGAAAAAGAAGAAAATCACTTCTGGCACTAGTGTTATATATGATGTGTATTTTTCCTCTTTTGCCAGAGAGAACGTGTAGAGCTGCAGTGACGAACGCAACGATCAGTTCCTATTTGTTTTTTAAGGCTAATGTATTTTTGCGGTTCAATTTATAGTAATTTAGAATTTTGGTGAATTGAGATTTAGGTTTAAAGAATTTTTTTTTATTTATATTCTAATCTGATATAGTAAAATCATTTTCATAATCATCGGTAAAATTTTAATTTTGAATCACAAATATTTTTATATCTATTTATTTTTCTATTATTTTATTCTTTAACACATTATTAACAGAAAACAGCCAAACACCATAGAGTGCCACACTAATTGATCCTAATAAACACTAACAGTTATTTGAAGAAGGCTTCATGTAGTAAAAACACAACCCGGACTAGCTCTTCTTTCCACCAACCTGACGTTTCATCAATCAACATGCAAACCAGAACAAGGGGAAAGAACCTTAAAAGTCATAGGCATCGGCATCCATTTAATTTATCCTCTCTAATTCTCACTGAATTTCCATTCCCAGTCCCCCACTATACACCCAAATCTAGAACCATCCTACCCTTCCAAATACTCTACCAAGTAACTTTATAAAGGAAGGAGTTATTTTAATTTATTGTATTTTTTTAAGCTTTTGTTAGGATTTCAATATAGGAATTATTTTCTAAAAGTGATTTATTATAGGGAATTTTGCAAAGGAATGTGTATACTCACCGGCAAGAATTCTAGAGATTAAAAATTATGGAAAAGATTATGATTCAGATGAATTTAACAATGATTACCCAAACAGAAATCCATTCCCCACAAGGCATTGTGGTGTAAGAAAGCAGCACGCACAGAATGACTTTGATGAACAATCGGAAGATTGGATCATTGTTAGATCAGGTGTACTACTATGCTGATTATTGTATCAGATGGAGAAAACAATATAAATGTAGTTTGTACATTTAATTATTTTAGTTCTAGAAATCTGTACCCGCTTTTGCTGGGTATAATATATCTATGACACTTCTAACAATTTATTTTGAATTAATCAAGTTATTCATGAACAGTGAAACAATTCCACCATTCAAGAGGATATAATCTTCCGAATGAAGGAATAAACAAAATGAATTTAGTTTAAATTTATTTGAAATTCCTAACTCTTTATATAGATTGAGTGGAATGAGAGAAATTTAATCTAATAAACAGGTTAGGGTCTACCAAACTCTCTACCGTAACAAATGACTTTATTGTTAAAAAGAAAATTGAGAAGAATTGAAAGAGTGGTACGTATTCCTTACTGTTTGAGTCTTTTTCAATTAAGGAGAAGATTGCCGATAGTTTTTCTCCTTCCCCCTTGTTTGAAATTTTGGAGTTTGGGGAAAGAGTAAAAGAGAAACTCTATCCCCTTCTCCCTCTCCTTGCTCTCCTTCATTTGTATATGAAATCAGAGCATGCAATTCACCAAAAATACTAAAATACATATACACTTGGTGCATTCTGATAGAGATGCATGGAGAAGGAAATAATGAAGTTTTAATGATGTGGTATATCCCGTGTAATATGTTATGAGTGATATTTTAAATTAGAAAATTAGGTATTTTACTTAGGGTTTTTAGGAAGTTTACTTTTATGTTTATGCTTGTGCCTATATATGACACTTTGTTTTGTTAAGCTGTAATTAAGAATTACACGAGTAGATTCCTCCATCTTTATGCTCAATATCATCTCTAATAATAGCTCTTTTGTGTCCATTGTGTTTAATATTAAGTGGTATCATAACCAAACTTTGATTCCTCCGACTATCATCAAGCCAAAACTTCAAACTAAATACATCAATCTACCTCTGTCATCAAGTGACCTAGATTTTTTTTTTTCAATGGTCAGGTGGTATCATAGGTCAGTTTGCACGTACAGTGCTAAATCCACCTTTCCGGACGGATCAAAAGCATAATTTCCGCACTCAACCTAGGGAATTCACAAGGAAAACCTTGTGGCCTGGCCCTAAGGAAACTCGAACTAGTGACCTCAAGGAGAACCTTGAAGCCACTTTTCTAGTTGAGCTAACCCCTTGGGGTTCAAGTGACCCAGATTGACATCAAGTAAGTGGAAAAAAGAAATCTCACTAACACACTGTAATAATACAAAAATAACAAAAAGAATCCAAATAATTAGTTAATATATATATCTCATTTCTTATTTATGTCCAGACCAAAAGAATCCCTTACAATCCTATTAGAGACCCAAAGAAGGGTCCTAGTAGTATTTTAATTTGTGGAAAGGTGTTTTTGCAAAAAAAAGGCAAAAAAATAAAGCACCAACCTTAATAGATGTTATTGTCTATGCAGATTCAATTATATATAATCAAAGACATAGAAGTGAGAGAGATGGTGAAAAATTTGAAGGTGGGGTTTTCGATCAAGCCAAACTAAATCACGTCGATGCCTTAGCTACCCACCCATCCAAAGTCAAGTTTGATCAAGGGAAGCTAGATATCTCGGTCATCAAGAAATTTGAGTTTGTCCCCGTAGCCCTAAAGGACAGCAGCAAAACCCTTGATTGGTGCAACCTTATATTGTCACAACTAAAGGGGACCAAGAGTGCTTCTACTTTGTCAATCAAGTAGTTGGCTCATTACACCACCTTCGTGCCCCAAATGATGTCTTGTAGAGATGCCTATACCTACCTAAAGCTGAGCACCTATTAGGCGTTATGTACAAGGAAGTTTGTGTTAGGCTATGTGTGGAGCCTGGTGGGCTTTTTTGTCCAATCTGGTGTTTTTCAGCACTGTTTGGTATCTGTTTTATTTTAACCCGAAAATATAAGGGTTTCATCTTATTCTTTTGTGTGAGGGAGTGAGCCGTCTTTTTTTTTTTTTTTTTTTTTGTGAATACTGTGAGGGGTGCTAGGGGTGAGACCTCCTTGTATTGTTCTTCAAGACATAGTTAAATCGCTGCAACTCCGTGGACGTAACCCGAGTTTGGGTGAACCACGTATATCTGTGTGCTGTGTGTTTGTCTTTGATTTATTTCTATTTTCTTCTTTATATTTGCATCTCAAGATCCGTAGGGATAGGGTAGTTTAACCCTAACAACTGGTATCAGAGCTATCGGTTTTTGAGTGGAAGCGATGGCTGGAGAAGAAGAAAAGGCGACAGGAATCGAGAAATTCGATGGCACAGATTTTGGGTATTGGAGGATGCAAATTGAGGATTATCTCTATAGGAAGTAATTACATTTGCCTTTGTTAGGAGCAAAGCCAGACAGTATGAAAGAAGACAAATTGAATCTTCTTAATAGATAGGTACTGGGAGTTATTCGATTAACTCTATCAAGATCAGTTGCGCACAATGTTATGAAGGAGAAGACCACTAAGGATACGATGACTGCTTTGTCTAGTATGTATGGAAAATTGTCGGCTAACAACAAAGTGCATATGATGAAAAAGTTGTTCAGTTTGAAGATGGTGGAAAGTACCCCTGTTGCACAGCATCTGAATGAGTTCAATACAATTGTTAATCAATTGTCCTCTGTTGAGATTGATTTTGATGATGAGATCCGTGCTTTTATTGTTTTGGCTTCTTTGCCAAACAGTTGGGAAGCCATGAGAATGGCGGTGAGTAATTCTGCAGGGAAGAATAAACTCAAATATGAAGATATTCAGGATTTGATTTTAAGCGAGGAGGTTCGCAGGAGAGATGCGGGTGAAACCTCGGGTTCTGGTTCCGCTTTAAATCTTGAGACAAGAGGTAGAGCACAGGATAGAAATTCCAATCGGAGTAGATCAAAATCCAAAAGAGAAGGTAGGAGTAAATCTAGATCTGGACGAAAACTGGAATGCTGGACTTGTAGCAAGACTGGCCACTTTAAGAAAACTTGTAGAGAACCGCAAAAGAAAAAAAAATGAGAACGGTGCTGCAAATTTTGTGATAGAAGAACTACAGGATGCCCTATTACTTTCTGTTGACAGTCCCATTGACTCTTGGGTTTTGGACTCAGTAGCTTCTTTCTATACCACTGCACACTGAGAAATCATGGAGCACTATGTGACAGGTGATTTTGGGAAGGTATATTTGGCTGATAGAGAAGCCTTGGATATTGTGGATATGGGAACCGTTCGCATTAAATTGCTGAATGGGTCTGTGTGGTTGATACAGAAAGTGCGACATGTTCCAAAATTGATGAGGAACTTGATCTCTGTAGGACAGCTTGATGCTGAAGGTCACATGGTGACATTTGGGGCTGGTACTTAGAAGATTACAAAGGGAGCCATGGTAGTGGCTTGTGGAACAAAAATGGGTACTCTTTACGTGACCTCAAGTGTGAGAGTTATTATTGCAGTGGTTGACGCAAAAGTTGATACAAACCTATGACACCGTAGGCTTGGTCACATGAGCGAAAAAAGGATGAAAGTGATGTTGTCTAAAGGGAAACTACCAGAGTTGAAATCCCTTGACTTTGATTTATGTGAGAGCTGCATTCTTGAGAAACAAAGAAAGGTTAGTTTCTTGAAAGGAGGTAGAACTCCAAAGTCTAAAAAATTGGAGTTGGTACACACAGATTTGTGAGGAGCTTCCCCGGTTGCATCTCTTGGAGGTTCGCGGTATTATATCACATTTATTGATGACTCAAGCAGGAAGGTATGGGTTTAATTTCTGAAAAATAAATCTGAGGTATTTGAGACCTTTAAGAAATGGAAGGCTATGGTTGAGACTGAAACAGGTTTGAAGGGAAAATGTTTGAGGTCTGATAATGGTAGAGAGTACATAGATGGGGGGTCTAGAGAATTTTGTGCTACTAATGGGATTAGAATGGAGAAGACTATTCCCGGGACATCACAGCAGAATGGCGTGGCTGAGCGCATGAACAGGACCCTCAATGAGCGTGCTAGAAGTATGAGGTTGCATGCTGGGTTGTCAGAAACTTTTTGGGCTGATGTAGTTAGCATAGCGGCTCACTTAATAAATCGAGGACTGTCAGTTCCTTTGGATTACAGGATACCTAAAGAGGTATGGAGTGGAAAGGAGGTAAACCTTTCTTACTTAAAAGTTTTTGGCTGTTTATCTTATGTTCATATTGACTCTGATGCTCGCAGTAAAGTAGATGTTAAATCCAAAAAATATTTCTTTATTGACTATGGTGATGAAGCTTTTGGTTATCGGTTTTGGGATAATCAAAATCGAAAAAGCATCAGGAGTATAAATGTGATTTTCAATGAATAGGTTATGTATAAAGACAGGTCAAGTGCATAATCTGTTGTTACAGGGCCAGAACCAAAGAAGTCTGAGTTTGTTGACTTGGATGAATT
Source organism: Bretschneidera sinensis (assembly GCA_023935145.1). NCBI lineage: Eukaryota > Viridiplantae > Streptophyta > Magnoliopsida > Brassicales > Akaniaceae > Bretschneidera > Bretschneidera sinensis. The sequence goes on from CM043698.1 coordinate 109,178,531, forward strand.
TTTTGAGAGCACAGTGTAGAGTAGGAGTCAGGAAAATGATGAGAATACAGACCCACAGGTAGAACAGTGTACGCCCATAAGTGCTGTCCGAAGGTCTTCTAGGAACATTAGATCTCCACAGCGGTTCTCACCATCCTTGTTCTATATTTTGTTGACTGACAGTGGTGAGTCAGAATGTTATGATGAAGCTTTGCAGGTTAAAAATTCTAGCAAGTGGGAGTTGGCCATGAAGGATAAGATGGACTCACTGATGATGAATCAGACATGGGAACTAACTGAATTGCCAGAAGGGAAGAAAGCTTTACATAACAAATGGGTGTACAGAGTAAAATAAGAGCATGATGGTAGCAAGTGCTACAAGGCCAGATTGGTTGTGAAAGGGTTTCAACAGAAAGAGGGTGTTGATTACACATATATTTTCTCTCCAGTTGTGAAGATAACAACAATCAGGCTGGTACTGAGAATTGTGGCTGCAGAGAACCTACATCTTGAGTAGTTAGATGTGAAGACAGCATTCCTTCATGGTGATTTGGATGAGGATATTTATATGCATCAGCCATAAGGATTTGTAATGTAAGGAAAGAAAAATCAGGTTTGCAAACTGAGAAAGAGTTTATATGGGTTGAAACAAGCTCCAAGACAATGGTACAAGAAGTTTGACAGTTTCATGTGTAGCATCGGGTTCACAAGGTGCCAGGCAGACCATTGTTGCTATGTTAAGAGTTTTGATAACTCTTATATCCTATTACTGTTGTATGTGGATGATATGCTCGTTGCAGGGTCTAACATTGAGGAGATTAATAATCTCAAGAGGTAGTGGTCAAAACGGTTTGCAATGAAGGATTTGGGTGCTGCAAAACAAATCCTTGGTATGAAAATCATCAGAGACAGAGTCAATGGGACTTTGAAACTTTCACAGACAGAGTATATGAAGAAGGTTCTCAGTCGATTTAGCATGGATAGTGCTAAACCAGTGAGCACACCTTTGGCTAGTCATTTTAGACTATCTAAGGATTAGTCACCAAAGACAAAGCAGGAGCAGGACTACATGAGTAGGGTTCCCTATGCCTCAACTATTAGAAGTCTTATGTACGCCATGGTCTGCACAAGACCGGACATTGCACATGCAGTAGGAGTAGTGAATAGGTACATGAGTAATCCGGGAAAACAACATTGGGAGGCAGTCAAATGGATCCTGAGGTATTTGAAAGGCACTTCAGATACATCTCTGTGCTTCACAAGGGCAGGTTTAAAACTGCAGGGTTTTGTGGATGCGGATTTAGCTGGTGATGTTGATAGTAGGAAGAGTACTACAGGGATTGTGTATACTCTGGGTGGTACAGCTATAAGTTGGGCTTCTAAGTTGCAGAAGATTGTTGCTCTCTTTACTACAGAAGCTGAGTATGTAGCCATAACTGAAGCTGGGAAGGAAATGATTTGGTTACAGGGTCTCTTGGATGAGCTGGGTAAGAAGAATGAGAGGGGTACTCTACACAATGATAGTCAGAGTGCTATTTTTCTTGCTAAGAATCCGGTGTTTCATTCTAGGAAGAAGCATATACAGTTGAGATATCACTTTATTCACTCTTTTCTCGACAGTGAACAGATAGTACTGGAGAAGATTCGTGGAACTGAGAATCCAGCAGATATGTTGACTAAGGGTGTCACCATTGAGAAATTGAAGCTGTGCTCAGCTTCAGTTGGTCTTCAAGCTTGAGGACAGGTGAATGAGTTGCGGCGATGGTTGCTTTGTTTGAAGGCATGTGGTGCTTGGTGTTGGTGATTGGACCATTCTCCAAGTGGGAGATTGTTAGGCTATGTGTGGAGCCTGGTGGGCTTTTTCGTCCAATCTGGTGTTTTTCAGTACTATTTGGTATCTGTTTTATTTTAACCCAGAAATATAAGGGTTTCATCTTATTCATTTGTGTGAGGGAGTGAGCCGTCTTTTTTTTTTTGTGAATACTGTGAGGGGTGTCTAGGGGTGAGACCTCCTTGTATTGTTCTTCAAGACATAGTGAAATCGCTGCAACTCCGTGGACGTAACCCGAGTTTGGGTGAACCATTTAAATCCGTGTGCTGTGTGTTTGTCTTTGATTTATTTCTATTTTCTTCTCTATATTCGCATCTCAAGATCCATAGGGATAGGGTAGTTTAACCCTAACAGTTTGCGGTAATGAAAGAGCAAGACTATCATGCCCCCGACCTGTAACGACCCATCCCGGGTTGGCTAATCCCGAGACGGTGTTGTCACATTTTGAAAATCCCAACACGACACATATATGCAATAATAAAAAAATAATATCAACAACAAATTTTACATCAATCCTCAACCCTCAAGAGGGGAGATACATCATTCTGATCTTGACTTAAACATTATATATAACGTAATATGCATGAATATTTACAAATAAATTTTTTATTTTATTTTCTCATTAGTCTGAGGATGTGGACACGCACGTGGCTTACAGATAATGACTTCGTCTGAATCTCAACTCACCAAACTATCTATCATGTCTGCTACCCAAAATCATTGTACAATGAGGAGTGAGCTTCACAAACTCAATGAATTAAATTTACTAGAAGTATTCGATTTTATACTCCCAGTTACACCTTATAATTCAATTACTTCTAAAAAATCTTTCGATATTCTTTCATCTTTTTCCTAAAATAATTCAATAACAATATTCTATAATCACTACTCAATTATATAATTCTACTATTGCATAATCTCTTATTAAGTTACTCATCAAACAGATCAATCTTTCAATCATATATTTAATCATCTCTAAATTCTCAATTCAACATTATCATTTACCTCATTATGAGGTTCACAACATATAATAACTCACTCAAACAATTCTCTTCATATTATATTTCCATATTTCTTCCTTAGCATATTTGTCTCTCTGTGAGACTCATCCCTCTATCAATAAATTTACAATCATGAATCGCACTTTAGCATCTCAAGCAATAACAATCAATATTTAAAGCAAATGCAATTCGTGAATTTAAATGTTATTATTATTAGGAACGTCTTCCCACATGTCGACATGTTTTAGCTTAGACCAGCTGCCTTCACGGTTCTTTCATTCTCATTTAGACCGGCTACCTTTCTGGTTCTTTTATTCTCATTTAGACCGACTACCCTCCCGGTTATTTTATTTTCAGCATATACCGGCTGTCACGGTTATCATTTAGACCAGTTGCCCTCTCGGTTCATTTAGACCAGTTGCCTTCCCAGTTCTTTTATTTTCATTTAGACCGGTTGTCTTCCCGGTTCTTTTCTTTTCATTTAGACCGGTTGCCTTCCCGGTTCTTTTATTTTCATCTAGATCGGCTGCCTTGCCGATTCTTTTATTTCATTTAGAACTGTTGCCTTCCCAGTTCTTTTATTTCATGCATATGCATATGAATAATGATATGAAATATGCATATGAACAATAATATTGAAACAAGCATGTCTTCAAACATTCAAATTAGCTATCCTGATTATTCTCAAATTATTATTTGAAAAATTCCACTAAATTCCTCTCCTCATAAATCATATCAAATCATCATCCATAGCTCATCAAGAATTTCACTTATCGCCTTTATTATTAAATCGACTTATTATTCTAATAATATTTTTTCTCATAAAATAATTCTATACACATCCACTATTCCTATCATACCTATCAACCAACTTTCCTCTATCACCAAATCATAAGTTAATGATTTATTCAAATACTATCACTATATATTTCATATTTATCTTTATTATTTAAAGTAAATCTAACTCACCATGTAGGACTTAGAGTTACTCGTGGATCACCTCCTTGCTTTTCTTGCTCCTCTCAGCAATTTCCTCCAATTGCTGATCGTCAACACCTGATATAATATTTATATTAAAATTTCTAATTTTTTCTTCAATTCTTCCATAATTCACACCCTTTGAAAATTCTCACTTTGAATTCTGGGAATTTCATGTATGCTAAATTTCAAAAATAAACTTTACGTTATTACCTTCTATTTTTTTAGAGCTTTCTGTGATTCTCTATAAAATTCTCTCGTAAATCCGCTCAAAATTTTACTCTTTCAATCTTTTTTTCGGTCCCTAAGTGTTTAGAGAAATAGAGTAGTTTGAATTGTAGAAGGAAAAAAACCAAACAGGATTTGGTAAGAAAGAAGTAAAATAAACTCAATATATGTATACACACACACACACACACATACACACATAATTATAAAACTTCATAGTCAGCACTCCACATGCAAATTGCATGTCAGACAGCGAACACCTGTTGCGAGGTGTGGTTTTTTTTCTTTTCTTTTCTTATATGATGTCCACAATTTTTTTTTCAAAAGAATTGTTTTATATAAACAAAATTAGTTCTTTATATATATATATAATTTTAACTCTATGTCCTATTTATTAAAGTACTTCTTTACCCTTACTTTACAAATACGAGTATTACACGATCCGAGCATGAGCCAAAAGACTACTCACCTATTGAGTTTCCCCTACAAGTGAGCAAAGCCTCCATCGATCAAACAATACAATTACCTCGAAGGGTAATCATCAATATGCTCAGAAGCATTATTACATCGAAACACATTTTTCTTGGATACATAACATTGAATTTACACAACTGATAAATACTTATTACAAACCACAATACTCTTGCACACATACTAGTACAAACCATTCTCTCACGCCATTTACAAATATACATAGTACCAAAGTCTCTTACGAATTGAACTCTAGATTCTCCTAGCTAACCTCGCTATGCTAACTTCCTTATGTACACTCTCTTCATTATAAAAAAAAAAGTAGTTCATTCAAGGAATGTGTATGCTCACTGGCAAGCATTCCATAGATTTGAAATTATGGAAAGGATTATGATTAAGAAGAATATAATAATGAGTACCCAAACAGAAATCCATTTCCCACAATGTATTGTGGCGTAAGAAAGTAACAGGCACAAGATGACTTTGATGAACAATAAAAAAAATTGGATCACTGTTAGATCAGGTGTACTATGTTGATTCTTGTATCAGATTATAAAGAAAAAAAATGTAAATGTAGTTTGTACATTTAATTAGTTTAGTTCCAGAAATTTGTACTCACTTTCGCTGCATTTATCTACTACATCCATAACACTTCTTGCAATCTATTTTGAATTAATCAAGTTAGTCATGAAAAGTGAAACAATTCCACAATCTAAGATGGTATAATCTTTCGAATGACAAGATAATAAAAATGAATTTAGTTTAAATTTATTATAAATTCCTAACTACTTGTATAGATTGAGTGGAGTGAGAGAAATTTAATCCAATAAACAGGTAGGGGTATGCCAAACTCCTTACCATAACAAATAATTTTATTTTTTTAAAAAAAATATTAAGAAGAATTAAAAGAGTGGTGCATATTCCTCATTGTTTGGGAGTCTTTTTTAATTAAGATGAGAAGATTTGGAGAGATGTACTTTTTTCTCCCTCTCCCTTGTTTGAAACTTTGGAGTTTTGGGGAAGAGTAAAAGATAAACTCTACCCCCTTCTCCCTCTACTCTCCCTTCTCTTTTATTTATATATTGTTAGGATTTTGGCTCAATTTCTCATAAGGAGGACTTCTAATTGGTTTAGGAAAATCGATTTCCTACTTTTTTGTTGCTTGTTCTAATAGGAATATTAGTAATTTCCTATTGGATTGTTGCTTATTAGGGGTATGAGTAGTTTTTTACGTTGTTATTTTCCTAAGTGTTAGGAAAACATCTTCTATATAAAGAGGGACCCAGAGAAAGTTTGAGGCACACTTATAATTCACATATGCATGGTAAACTAAAAAGTTTTACTACTAGAGCTAAGATGAGAGCTTTGGGTGTATTGGGGTTTTGGGATGTCAAGTAGAGATGACACTTACAACTAGAGTTAGGTTGAGAGATTTGGTTTTATTGAGACTTTGGAGTGAGAGTTTAACAACTTTGCTCTTCCTAAAGTTGTAACTGAAGATTACTAAAGTTGTGAGTTTGTTGGTGTATGTAGGCAAAGAGGTTGGCGAACCACATTAATTCTTGGTGTTATTACTCTTTATTTTATTTGTCTATTTAATTGTTGTTGTTGTATTTTTTCCTAAAATTTGATTGCGTGGAATTTTAAAGGTAAAATCCCAACATATATGAATTCAGAGCATATAGTTCACCAAAAATGCTAATATCTATATAAACTTGGTGACATGCTAATGAAGATCCATGAAAAAGGAAATAACGAAGTTTTAATGATGTGGTATGTTCTGTGTAATATGTTATAAGTGATATTTTAGATTAGAAAATTAGGTACTTTATTTACGGATTTTAGGCAGTTTACTTTTATATTTATGCTTGTGCCTATATATTACACTTTGTTTTGTTAAGCTATAATTAGGAATGACACTTGTTGATTCCTTCGTCTTTATGTTCAATATCACCTCTAATAATAGCTCTTTTGTGTCCAGTGTGTTCAATATTAACTGGTATCATAGCCATACTTCGATTCCCCCCACTATCATCAAGCAAAATCTTCAAACTACATACATCAATCTACCTTAGTCATCAATTGACCCAGATTGACATCAAGTAAGTGGATTAAAAAAAAGTCTCCTTAACACATTATAATAATATAAAAATATAAAAAGAAACTCAAACAATTATTTAATATATATCTCATTTCTTATTTATGTCCAGACCAAAAGAATCCCTTATAATCCTATTAGAGACCCAAAGAATGGTCCTAGTAGTATTTTAATTTGTGGAAAGGTGTTTTTGCAAAAAAAAAGAAAAAAAAAAAACTAAAACACCAACCTTAATAGATGTTATTGTCTATGTAGATTCAATTCTATAGAATTAAAGACATAGAAATGAGAGAGACAATGAACAATCTGAAGGTGGGGTTTTACCTCAAGCCAAACTAAATCATGCTAACGCCTTAGCTACCCATGCATCGAAAGTCAAGTTTGATCAAGGGAAGCTAGACATCTTGGTCATCAACAAATTTGAGTTTGTCCTCACAACCTTGAAGGACACAGCAAAACCTTCAATTAGCGCAACCCTATATTGTCATAACTAGCGGGGACCAATAGTGCTTCTGCTTTGTCAATCAAGGAGTTGATTCATTACGCCACCTTGAGGGGAAAGTTGTACTATCGTGCTTAGATTACGTCTTATAGAGATGCCTATCCCTATATGAAGTTGAGCACCTATTAGGCATTATGTACAAGGAATTTTGCGTTCAAGAAAAAGTAATATTGTCATACGCTAGACTCGAGCATGAGCCAAAGGATGCAAAAAAAGCTACTCACCTATAGAGTTTTCCCTACAAGTGAGCAAAGCCTCCATCAATTAATCAATACATGTATCTCGAAGGGTAATCAGAGTTCACTAGAAATCATCAATATGCTCAAAAGCATTATTACATCGAAACATGTTTTTCTTTGATACATAATATTGAATTTACACAACTGATAAATACTTATTACAAAACATAATACTCTTACACACATACTAGTACAAACTACTCCCTCACACCATTTACAAATATACATGGTACCCAAGTCTTTTACAAACCAAACTCTAGATTCTTCCAACTAACCTTGGTATGCCAACTTCCTTATGTACACTCTCTTCATTATCTAAAAAGTAGTTCATTCAAATAATTGGTTAGCTAAACAACTAGGCTCAATAGGGATCTACGTGGATATGTGCAAGTGTACAGTTACATATGCATATATGAATGAAATGTGAATGTAGTGATATTCATATATGCATCATATCAAGAACACATAGTACACTAACAGGTTGAGTAGATGCGAGCAATCCACCATCCCATATCAGTGGTTACAACCAATTACTTTAAGCAATGCATTACTATCTAAACTTAAAAGGATACTCTCCATACCAATCAATTCCATCCTACCTTTCTTTGGTTCAAACCAATCCTTCAAGGCCTAAGCTGATCAAATAAAGATCTCAATGGATCTAGTAAGGACCTTGTAGCACTCCAATAATGTTTAATTAATCATTATAAGGACAGAGTAAAGTATCATGCCCAAACAATGTTCAGTTGTTCAATAACATTCAATAGCGTAATGTTGCACACGACGAATACCTAATAGGGAGGTTAACCTGTTAGGATGTGTCACAACATGCATCCCTTAAACAATACTTCTTCATTTAGTACCAAGAACTCCCCTTCATTCACACGCATGCACAAGGACTAACACATGCACATTCATCGATAAAAACAGTAGGTAAATGAATTTGCCATTCTTGAAGACAATCAACTAACATATCATTATCTCACTCATTACATAACATTTCTAGGTTATTCAATATAGGTTAGAAACTAGACTTCTAGATCTTCAACATGAACACAATAATTATCTAATTTAGATATATATATATATATGTGTGTGTGTGTATATATATATATATATATATATATATATATATATATATATATATTAAGATTTCCATAACACTGATATAATAATTCTAGTGATAGACTAAACTCTAGTTATCTAATTGAGCTGAATTTTGGCATACAATGTATAGAAATGTATAACTATAACATACTAAAAGATCAAGTTGATTGCATAATGGAATCACAATATACGAACCTATAACAGAACCTATCTCTATTTGATCTAATTTTGACATATGTGATTTCAATCTATAACAAGATATGATTTTAATAATTCTTTACATGATTGAACATATAATTTATTCATTAAAGCATGAAGAACACAAATAAACATGATGAATGGTAGAAACCCTATCTTAATATAAAATTTCAGAATCTCTTGAAAAGGAATCGGTAAAAGTGTTAAACACCAAGAACCGAGCAATAATTGTGAAAGAACTTATTCAATCTAAATTTTATAGAATTTTTCTTGATTTTTTCAATCAAAATCTTCAACACCCAAACACACTACTTATGCAAGTAATAAAGTATATATTTGTATTATATGCTCATATGTGTATAAAAGTTCTCGGATCTTACAAAGTCTCTACCGAAGGATGTAGCGACAAGTGTATTTTTGGCTAGATATGAAAAAAGAAGCCACCAGTGTACAACAAGGTTGTGATCTTTATCAAGTGGTTTTGGACCTTGTGAAGTGCCATTTCACTGAAGCCATAAAGGACTGGCGTGCGCCTTATCTTACCTAAATCAATGATGGCATTCTACTAGAAGTAGTGATCGACTTAATCACCATAAAAAAGAAGGCACAAAGATACTATGTCAATGACCGAATACTCTACAGGAAGGGCCTCAATGGGAAGCTGCTTTGGTGTCTAAGCAAGACAGAGGCCCAAACTGTCATGGAAGATTCCTATGACGACAAAGTGGGAGAGCATCAAGGAGGCAAAAAGTTGTACTATCACTTACCCTATTTGGGCTACCACTGGCCAACCATGAAGGCGGATGCCATGGACTTCTCACGAAGGTGCAAGGAGTGTTAATTGCATACTGATCGTATCCATAAGCCATCGTCGAAATGCAAGGCATCGATCCACTATAGGTTTTTCATATATGGGTAATGAACATCATCGGGCCCATCTCACCACCTTCTAAAGGGTGTAGATGGATCTTGGTCGCAATCAAATGCTTAATAAAATAGGTTGAAAAGGTACCTTTGAGGAAGACAGATGAAAAAACCGTCACTAACTTCATCAAAGAGCATATCATTTATAGATTTGGGATACATAGACACATTATTTCGGATAATGGGACTCTTTTCATGAACACACATATCAGAGAAATCTTGGTGGAGTATGGTGCAACCCATCATAAGTCAACGCCTTACAACCTGAAGAGGAATGGTCAAGAAAATGCTTCAAACAATGTCCTCCTACAAATCCTAAATAGGATGGTTCACGACCACTCCAAACTATGGAAGTAAAAGCTACCACTTGTTTTGCAAGCCCATCAAACCTCCAAGAGATGTACTACTGATTCAACACATTTTTCACTTATGTATAATACTAAAGCAGTGCTTCTGGTAGAGATAATCATCTTCTTATCATAGTTGGCACAATTCAGTGGCATGGAAAAAGTTGCGCAACTTGAAGCCTTGGAAGAAAACAGGGATCGGGCCAAGACTCATATGCAGAAAGTTAGGGTTGTGACGACCATAATTTATACAAAACTCATCAAATTTCACTCATTCACCTCTGGGGACTTGGTCTTTCAAACAGCCCAACACCTCTGGCAAGGCATTTCAGTGCATAAGTTCACACCTAAGTGGGAAGGCCCTTATATGATTTGTGAAGCCCATCCTGCCGAATTCTATCGCATCTCTCATTTGGGTTCTGATCACTTACACCAATCAAAGCTTGCTTTTTGAATTTTTTTACCCTTAATCATTTTCAAGGATTCACCATGTTAGGTTTGCTTTCATGCTCATATTTTTTTCGTATATATAGCATACGATTTTCAAAAGATACCATATGGGTTTCGATATAGGTTGCAAGGGCTTTGATAAGCCCTTTGAAAACTTTTTTTTTAAAAAAAACAAAGCAAAAGCAACAAGTAGAGATGCGAGTAAACACTTCATTTGATATATATATATATATATATATATATATATATATATATATATATATATATATATATATATAAGGGGGCAGTAAATTGGCATTAAAAAAACCATATGAGTTTAGATAGAGGTTGCAAGGGCTTCGATAAGCCTTTCGAAAACTTAAAAAAAAAAAAAAAAAAACCATGCAAAAGCAAGAAGAGATGCGAGTAAACAATTCATTATATATATAGGAGTAGTACATTAGCATTAAAAAAACTTTTTTATTACAAGCTTGAAAAGCAAGGAAAACATAAAGCTGAGGTTAAACATGTAAAGGATTTCTCAAATAGAAAACTTCACAGCTTCTTTAGGGTCCCCATATTGTACAGCTACCTCAGCCTAAAGGGCATTAAGCTGTGCTTGAAGTTTTTTGATGGAGTTGTTTAACTCCACCAACATTTCATCCCCCTTCACATATTGAATATGTTTCTTTGTCTACTGCAGCTTTTTTCGCAGCCACCCCAAATCGAGGCCACTTTCTCGCACTCTTCAACATATTTATGATAAAGCTTGAACTCATTAGGAGTGACCTCCATCAGCCCCTTATTCAGCTGTTATATAACCCATAGTACGATGCCTTGAAAGCTTGACCTTGTATAAGGGTAGCTGTAGCAATTATTCTACCAGAAGCACTAATATTTAGAGAATAGTTGCTCATAAGTCTCTATATAGGAATGGCTTACCAGGATTTCTTTCAACCTTGCTTTCAAAACTGCCGCAAATTGGGCTGCGACCTAGGAACTAGACCTAGCCCTTGGGGATATGAGGTCAAAGAGAGGGCATTTACTAAGATTAAAGTTATTTCCTTTCTCCACCCACACATCAATAAAAAACTTCTAAGTTTGAGAGAACTCTCGAAGGGAATTGGGAAGGTATTGTAGCCAACACCACTTGAATCTCTTCTTCTCCTTCTCCCTCACTACATACACTATTGGCTTTCTTCTTCTTCTTTTTCTTCCTCTCCCTCTTTTAATTCTCTTTCCTTTTTTTCTTCCTTTCTCTCTTCTTATTCTCTTTCCTCTTTTTCTCTTTTTTCCTTGTCCTCGAAGTTGGGTACAAGAGGATTTATTTCAAATTTTGCAGTTATAAGACTCAGGACACGAGTCTCAACAACATTTATGATGTCAACTACTTCAATACGTGGTCTTTCAATCTCCCATTAGCATCTACGTGGGTTGCCTAATCTCTTTGGGATTCTTTTTGCACATATTCTGAAGAAGAAATAACCCTATAGTTAACCTGCCTGGCTGCGACCTCTGCTAGCATATAATTTAAGGTTTTGCCACTAAGTACAAAGAGCCTTAAAACCCTTGACTTAGCCCAAGTTATGGGGGTAGTCGAACCCCTACCTAAAACTTCTAGTAGTATAAGGACCATGTCCAGGTTATCTTGGGGGACCATGAGAAGTTACTCTCGATGATCATAAACCTACAATATCTAAGAAAATGGTCTCTAGATAAGTTACAAGAGATGAAAAGATACATGGAAGAAGGTTTACAATGATATTCAAAAGTCAAAGAAGTTTACCATCCCCATGATGCTTTCCCCCTTCTCAGATCTAGTGGGAAGGTTTTGCTTTGCTCTTGGGGCATCAATCTTAGACCTTGGAGATTTTGGGTGGAGTTGGCACATGGATGACTATCCTCGCAGCCCTAAAACGCATCTTTGCAGCCTTAGGCATTGAAACCCCTCTGACAGCTCTGGAAGCTGGGTTAGTTTCCAAAATGATTAAAAGCTTCAAGGTGTCCACCTTGATGGCAATATTCACATAGTTACGCAACCTAAAACCAGCCTATTTCCAAAACTCTAAAAGGTTTAAGGTTCTGCTTAGGCAATGAATGACCCTTGGAATTGAGATATTTTCCCTCCAAGTAGAGAGTTGGTTAAAATTTTCCTCTAAGAATCTATCTAAGACAATTTTGAACCCTTTGGTTAGAGATGGAAAGAAAAGTGGGATGCTCTAATTGTAACCTAACTATTTCGCAACTCTATGTGGGTTGTATAAAAAAAACTCTCTTACACCTTTAATAGTAGGCAAGCAGAGCCCTTAGGACCATCAATGTCTTCCTTATCTCCCTCATCGAAACCTTACCTAAGAAGTTCACCACTGTTTGCATATCATTAAAGAATGGACGGTGAGCTTCTAGGGTAGGGTTTTGAGCATAAATCTTGAAATAAAAATCTTACTCTAAGTCGATGAAGTTCACCAACATCTTTTTTGAATCCCTCCCTGCTAAATTAATCAATTTCGACCTGGTTACCACGACCTCTGACTCAGATGCATATATGGGGAAGCGCTCAAACAAGTGTTGGAAAAGCCTTAGAAGGATATTGTTCATAACCTTATACCTTTCAAAAGATATATATTGCACATCTTTCATCCTATCTAATTGGTAGTAAAGGGAACCGAGGAAGAGGGGTGCGAGAGGGAGTCTTTCGCTTTATGCTAGCATCACTGCCAATGGAATGACTCTTTGGGTGAAGAGAAGCTTCAATGCTTCCCATGAAAACATACTAGGTTAGCAATAACACCAAGAAGGCTGGGAGATCATGAGGATGATCTTCTTATAACCCTGGTAGCTCGACACCCACATCACCATTGGGAAGCCTTTCCAAATCTTTTAAGAAATGCCTAATTTAATTGTTAAATGTAAATTTACAAGCTAGGTTGGCAGGTTGAGGAGTTCTAGCTTTAACATGGCCTATTCTAGTCTTCCCAACGTCCACAATCTACTCGTATAGAAATATAATAGTCTCTTTCTTGCTGCCCAAGTCATATCGCATAGGGTTCACTTTTCCAAGAATAGAAAGGCGAAGAGCAACCTCTACGTCATCCAGCAAAATAGCTATCTCACAAAATCTAGTTATAAAAGTCTTGGTTAAGGATGATCATCGAAAGCAAATCACGTTAATATCCATTTTTTTTCCTCTAACGAGCATTTCAACAACACTTGCAACCACTGCATTGTAGATGTCCGTAGTTATAACCCATTTAGAGTAAGCATCATGGTTCAAGATCTTATTTTTCCATCTAGAGCATCCATGGGGTAAACTAGAACTAGTGACATATATGTATGAGGATGTGAGAAACTCTCTGCGGCCCACTTGCAGCTTGATATAATAAGGGCCTATGTGATCGATGCCATCTCTAAGCAATGAGGAATGGTTTCTCTGTGATTAGCTTCACACCTTCTAAGTTGACCTGTCCCAATTTGTTGTAAAAAGAGTCACCAATCCAAGCTTCAACTTTCCACGACTCTAAGTTAAGGACAATCAGAACTTTGCCACCCTTATTTAGCACGACACAACCCATTTTTGGTTTCCTAAAGTCACTATCATCCCTAGAATCTTCTTTAAAAATAGCCTCATGTAACGACCCATCCCAAGTTGGCCACCACCGAGACAGTATCATCATATTTTGAAAATCCCAGTATGACACATATATGCAACAATAAAAATAATACTAACATAATTTTTTTTCAAAAGAATTATTTTATTCAATACTAATTCTTTCGCGTATATATATTATTTTGATTTCATATCATATTTATTAAATTACTTCTTTACCCTTAAGATTACGAGTATTACAAATCTACGCACCTTATTAAAATTTCGTCCCCGAAATTTTCTTACTTATCTCTAGAAACAAATGTGAATAATATTTCTTCATAATTGTCTCACACTTTCACATAATCTCTTCAACATCCTTATTCCGCCACAAAACTTAAACTAGTGAAATTATTTTATTATACAAGACTTGTTCTTTTCTGTCAAAAATTCTCACTAGTACTTGTATATAAGCCCAGTCTTTCTTAATTTCTATAGCTTAGCTCGAAATATTATAATATTCATCATGTAAACACTTTCTTAAAAGTGAAACATGAAATATGTTAAGCCACTGCTTCAACTCTAGAGGCAAATCCAGGCTATTCACAACTAGCCCAACTTTCTCAACAATCTCATAGGGTCCCACATACCTCGGATTCAACTTTCTTTTCCTGTTTAAATCTCAATACACCTTTCCATTTAGATATTTTTCAATACACCCAATCACCTACTTGACTCAAGAGGTCTTATTTTATTATTAGCATAGCTATTCAGTCTACTTTGTGCTGCTTTACGGTTCTCTCTAACCAATTTGATCCTCTTAGTTGTTAACTCAATAATTGAGCATTGATTAAGGAAGAAGGTTAAGCATCTAACAGTTCTCTTTTGAGTTCAGGTTTAAGGCCAAAAATGAAAATGTTGATGAGGAAAGGTTCTTGCAAACCTATTACCTTATTGGAAAGATTTTCAAATTGTGCTTGATACTTAGAGACAGTGCTTGTTTGCTATAATTTTGCTAGAGCTCCTATGGAATCTTCAAAAGAAGAGGGACCAAATTATTCTTTGATCTTTTCCAAGAAGTTAGTCTAAGAATGAATCAAGAAATTGTTGGAAGCCCATTGGTACCAAGAGAGGGTTACTTCTTCCAGATGGGAGGAGGAAATGATTAGTCTTTAGTAAGGTGGAATAGCATGGAAGTTGAAGAATTGTTAGACTCTAAAGGACCACCCTATGGGATCCTTACCATCAAATTTAGTCATATCCAGTCTCATTAATCTCCCAAAAACTTGAGATTCTTGCTGAGGTTTCTCCTTGAATTTGTCCAGAAGTTCTTTAGGGTTGGTGTTGTTTTGCTGTGAAACTTTTGAGGATTGTCCTTGGTCTTTGGAAACTTGAGAAGAGTCATGGATCTCGGCCAATTTGGAAAAGATTTCAGTGAGACAATTATTGGTGTTGGCATTTTCATGAACAAGTTATGATCACATATCAGTGAGCCCTTTGATTTGATTATCTACTTTGGAGATTCTTTCATCAATCTTGTTGTATCTAGTGCCTTCAGTAGTATCTGACTGTTTGGATAAAGAGAAGATTGTTTTTGGTTGAGAGCTCGATGAAAGCCCTTGTTGATACATACTCAAGTATCAAGAACTACTCAGAACAAAAAAGAGAAGAATTGCATTACAGAACAAGAATTAAAGAGTTTTAGGAAGGAAGAAGAAGATCTGTGAGAGAAGATTGGGGAAGATTGAAGGAGAATTAAGAGATAAAAGAATGATTTTATTAACATGCCTACAATCTAAGTAAAATGTAGTATTTATACAGCAGAGAATTCTACAAACTACTTCTAGAAGCAGGCTGACAACTGGACTAATAGAATTAACAGCCCTTCTACCAGCTATCTCTAATTGCCTAACTATCTCTCCGTCCGTGAGCTAGCCTCTTTGAATCCTTCGAGTCCTTAGTTGCCTCGCACTCTTTGTAATACCTGCTTAATTCTCTGGCTTCTTCTCAAAGTTGTTTGTTGTCCACGCCTCTTCCTTGCTGTGTCAGCTGCTGTGCTAGCTCAATTTCCTCTTTGTTCTGCTTTGATTCCTGTAGTGTGCTGCTATCAAATGTCTTCTTCTACTAATTACTAGATTGCCATAATACCCAGTCAACCCCCATAGCTTATAATCTGGACCAGACTTAATTGTGGCATCAATGTGATAGTGTGAAAATTTTCTAACAGGAACTGCAACATTCTCTTACCATAGAATCGCCAAACCTTCGCCAAAACCAACCCCATGAGCTGCCAAACAATTTTTAAAACCGCACTTACCTCGAATTTTTTCGATTCCATTAGAATCAAGCCGTGTCTCCATCAAGAAAATTACCTGGGGAACTTATTGTCGCACCAACAAGTGGAAGTTCGAATTGTTTGGGCATTCCCCAAGCCCCGACAATTCCAACTTAATAGCTTTATCTAGCAAGGCGGGACTACTCTGCAATCACTGCCTTTTTGTTTTTATCTGTAACCAAATGATTTCTACTTAACTCTCTCAGCCTTTCAACTTGATACTCCTCAAGCTTTGATCCCCCATCTAATGACTCATTTTCGTTTTGCTCCCATCTCCATACTAGAAACCAATTTGTTCCCCACACCCATATTTCTCGCCCTACGCTTCCACTTTATTGAGCTCAATTCCATTAAAGTACCCTCTGTAACTACAACAATTCCAAGTCTCCACCTATCTATTCCGCGATTCTGTCAACGACGCAGAGACCACCATTAGGTTACTTAACTCCTTATTGGGCATGCAATCTGTCACAACGGTATGGCCCCCCACCACTTACGGTATTAATAAATTTTCCCTCGCCCCTACCCCTACCCCTACCCCTACCCCTACCCCTACCCCAGACTCTATTACTGCTCCATTGGATTCTTGCCTAAAATTAAACTTTGGCCCATTTACCTCCATAGGCCCTCGAGAAATTCCCCTAGAACCCGTTAGTACACCCTTGCCCCAAAAATCAAATTTGGTACGACTGTCATCAGTATTTTCCCCCTCAGATTCCTTTGATGGTTCTTCAATTAATGCAAGTTTCTCATGTAGCCCCACTAACTTTTTCCCAGCCACAATGTTAACCCGAAAATCAAAAGAAATTGGCAAATCTTTACTAATTTAGAAGTCATTAGGCTAACTACTCATTAATAAAGCTTTATTATTCCGAGATTTTCTCCGATTCCCACATGCCACCTCACCTCAGTGTGATCATCATCTTCCCCAAATGTGCCACCTCTATCTCAGACTCTGTACTACCAGTTTCCGCCCTCGTTTCACTCAGTGAACTATACTGAGGCTTCGACTTATCATATTCTACCCTTAACTCTGCACCAAACTTAACAATTCTTTCTCCACTTCGATGCTTCGCCATTGCCTTCTTACATTCTCTCTAAAATGTCCAAGACTGCCTCAAAAATAGCAAAATCCAGAGAATCTTTCATACTTGAATGAAAACCAAGGCGGCTCTGTTCCTGCCAAAGAAACTATCATACCTCGCATCAATGTCTTTGATACATCGAGACTAACTCTCACACGAGGATACTCACTCCATGCCACCCTTCTATCCACCATATGCATATCAACAAACCTGCCTGCTGTATTACTAATTAAATTTCCAACTTTTGTATTCATGGCCATCAATGGCAGTCCATGTACCCTAATCCAAAACGATTAATCAACAAACCTGCCTACGGTATTTACCAATTAAATTTACAATTTTTGTATTATGGTTTAAAAAATCCTTGAAAGCTTTCGCCTTAAAAGATTTCTGGGTAACAAATCACCCAACCAAGCAGTTCTTGCCTCTCACCGCATTCGATTCCACCATATCCACCTCCACTGAAATACCTGTACGTTCCTTCTCCTAGAGGGAGAACCTCTCCCACTGTAAACTCAAATTCTCTATCGTACTCAATCCTTACTTTACTCACTCTGTAGCCCAAATGAGATCTTTTGCACTAGGCATCAGTACTCCACACAGAGATTTAAGAGAACCCTAATGATATCATGAGAAACTTAAGAAACTCTAGAAGAAACGCATCATAACGACTCTCTGCTTAAACGGTAAGACCGAAAGAGATGTTTCTTAAAGACCGAAGGAGATATAGTTCTTAAAGGATTGAATTTTTTTTCCTAGTTCAATTTAGAGTTGGAAATCTCTACAATAAGTGTCAGGGCATATTGAAAACCCACAAAATTGTCTCCGTAGATCTTATTAATTCTCTAGTAATTTAATTGGGAATTGGAGTTCTTCTACAAATAGGAAAAGGAGTCAGTAGTAATTAGAATGTCTCAATAACCTCAAATAAAAGTAAGAATACTATTTGAGTTCAAAAACTTTGGAGAGAAAATAGTTGCCATCTTCGAGCAACGATCATCACAACAAATTAAATTAAAAATAAGAAGTGATAAAAAAAAAAGGCGTCGATTCTTATTTGAAACTTACTCATTCGGTACACTCAAAGAGTCATGTACATGAACAAATCTAAAATGGGCATTTGTAGAAAAGGAAATTTTAAACCAATCAAAAAATGCCATGTCATAGTCAAAGGGTTAACTTAAGCACTTACAAAGGGTCAATTACAAGTTGGCATGTGTCATCTTAGGACACAAACAAGCCAATCAATAGTGGCCACATGGCGCAAGGTTCTAGCCAATCAAATGCGAACATTTGTTTCTTCGTACCCTACATATCAATTGGGGCCATGGCTCAACCAATTAAATTCAACCATATTATATTGATTTTTATCTCTAATAAAAATAAAGATAATTATTAATAGTGGTTCAAATTAAATGGAATTCTACCAGCCATTTCTATAAATAGAGGGACCTATTATTGGAGGAATTTTTAAGGATTGTTTACCAAAACGAATAAGAAACAATAAGAGAAATGACTTGGGTTTTTTAAGAGAAGGAGAAGAAGAAGAAGTATTTTTCAAATCTATAAAATTATGATCGTTAAACACCATTTTATAGTGTTTAATTAATGTCTTTCCATTAGAGATACTTTGATTTAATAATAAATTGAATTAAACTGAAATAACTAAGTATCTCTTCTCAAAAAGCGTTCTAGTTCACGAGCAACTGTCATTTAACGTTAAGAAAATTCAATTTTTTCGAACATTCAGCAGATTTGATCATTTGCTCAGTCGATTGAACATGTAACAGAGAGTTTCTACCTTCCATTTAGTACTCATTCAATCGATTGGATCAATCATTCAATCAACTGAATGAGTTACAACTTGATTTTCCTTTTCTTTTCTCATTTCCTTTGATTTTCTAAAGCATCCCAAACTTAATTCCAAATTTATTTTGAAAATCATCAATAATCCCCCACCATTTTCAAAACATTTTGACTCGATAAAACTTGAAAATCTTATCTTTTTCATTCATTGAAGTTCATGCCTAGGTGAATATGTCTTTTAGACTTGAATCTTCACTTGGTGAAAACACATCAAAGTTAAACAGAATATGTGGTAGTATAATACTTTGAATCACAAATCCTATTTATTTAACTAGACATGTCTCACACATGAGACTTCTCCTCACATAATTTTTCAAAAAATTTGCTGACATGTTCACAAGCCTTGTGTCATGTATCTTATGTCATGAGTGCTCTAGAGTCAAGCGTTTGAGCTCAACAGAAGTGGTTACACTTCACACTTACTAGTAAGCTTATCAATTATGTTTTGTAGTTTAACATACTACAAAAAACTTTTATAAGCCTTATTAAAAACTTAAAGTTCACCTTTCACTTTATCACTACAGTTTCCAAAAACCCTTCTCTTGAGATAGAATATTACTGTAGGTGTTTGCAATCATAACTGATGATATAATTTGTCTCATTGAACTCAGGAATTATGGTTAGGAAACGTTGAGTCGAGGTTCCATCATTGGTGATTAATCGTATGAGCTTAATCCCCATCCCTTATAAATTTTAATCATTTTCTAGCTAGAAACTTATTTAACGTCTATAATTTTTATACTTGGCTAAATACCGAGGATAACTTATTGTAGTGCATTGCATACATAATACCAGTCGCACTTACACTCAGAATCACCCCCACCACAAGTGATATTTTTCTATCACTTATAACTACTTGTAATTCATTATCATGCTCGGTGTTAACTTCGTGTTTATAGGATATACTCATATCACTTGTCCAAGTGACATTATCATCCAAACTGGATTTTACCACAAGTAACTTTCATATTCTTGTAAATTTCTACCACAAGAATACATCTTATTCTAAGTCAAGTACTAACCAAAGCATACTAGAGGTCTTCTCAAGACTTATTTGAGAATTAACACTTGTCTTAAGCAATGTTTCAATATATATGTTTAACTCTTACATATATAACAACTCTAGAAAATATAAAACTTTTCATTTGACAAGATATAAGATTAAAAAATTATTATAAATTGAATTAAACATGAATTTCAACAAAATATGCCAAAGTAAACTGAATAATCAATAATACAAACATAAATAATACTCTTATTATTAACTTTGTGTTTAAACATTCTCTCATTCACTTAAATATAATCTCATGCATTTAAGTACTAACAAACAATCCTCTCTTAGACCTTATACATTGTTATCAGCATAATTAAGTCACAAACTCTTGTTGTGCTTTGTCATTTTTCTTCAGCATTCGATAATCTTTCTTGAAGTGTCCTAGATTCCCACAATGGAAGCAAGTACCATTTGTCTTCTTATTACTCTTATCATAATTGGTTAAAAGATTCTTTCTCTTGTGAGAATCTTGATAGATTTCTTTCGAAGTCTCTTTTTCCTTTACCAATTAATATTGGAGAGAACTTCTTCCTTTCCTTCTTTCTATAAATCCTCCTCAATTTGGAGATGATTGCCCAACTCTTCAAAAGTTAGGTCTTCCTTTCAGTGTTTTAGATGATTCCTGAAATTTTTCCAAAGAGGAGGTAGTCTACAACGGTTGTGGCCATTATGGCCTCATCCATTTTCAATTTATGTTGAGAGAATTGATCTAGTATAGTTTTTATTTCACAAAACTGATCCATAATAGAAAGTATCAACCATTTTATAAGTGTTAAATTTTGTAATAATAAATCGCTTACTTACAACATCTTCCTTTATGTACCTTGCTTGCAATGAATCCCACAACTTCTTTACAATCTTTACATTGTGATAAGCATCAAACAAAGTGTTGGACATCACAATCAGAATATGACTCTTACAAATATCGTCATCTTGATCCCATTTCTGCCTATCACGGGTCTGGGCAATCGTCTCATTGTCTATAGGTTCCGGCCTTGGTGTAGTGATAACATAATACACTTGCAATAATGTCAAAAGAAAGAATAGTTTCTTTTGCCAACGATAAAAATCTCTTCCATCAAAACACTCCAGCTTGTTAAAGTCCAGCGCCATATCTTTTAGGGAACTCAAAGAAGTAGTCATTTTGATAAACAAAGTGAAAATTAAATCTTAAGATTGTTGGGGAATTTTTTAGGGTTGTTTACCAAAACAAATACGATAGAATAAGAGAAATGGCTTCAACGCACGATCAAGTCATTTTTCTTAAGGTTTAATTTGCTCTTCACTGGTGCAAAAAGGTTTCCGACAAATTTTATCTAAGATACAATGAAGATTGTTGTTGTTCTACACTTTGCACTCATGAAAAAAAAACCCACAACAACTTCTATGAGTTTATGGATGAAGAACACTTATGTTTGGAATTTCATAGGATTTCTAAACATAAGAAGATTGGTTTTTTTAGAGAATGAGAAGAAGAAGAAGAAAGATTTTTCATATCTGTAAAATTATGATAGTTAAACACCATTTTATAGTGTTTAATTAGTGTCTTTCCATTAGAGATACCTTGGTTCAGTAATAAATTGAATTAAACATAAAAAAAACTGAGTGTCTCTTCTCAAAAGATACTCTAGTTCATGAGCAATTGTCAATTAACATTTAGAAATTTAAAATTTTTTGAACATTCAATCGACTGGATCATTTTTTTAGTCAATTGAACAAGTAACAGAGAGTTTTTACTTTCTATTCAGTCAACTGAATCAATCATTCAGTCGATTGAATGAGTCCATTCAGTTGACTGAATGAGTCATAACTTGATTTTCCTTTTCTTTTATACTTTCCTTTGATTTTCTAAAACATCTCAAACTTAAATCCAAGTTTATTTTGAAAATCATCAACACCTACAAGTCTCAAAGGATAGTTTTTTAATTGAGTATCAAGACTCTACTACTTTCAAGCCCCAATGCTCCTCCAAAGCAGAAGTTCTCAAGCAATCAACAATCTCCGACGACTTCAACAAATAAAAAAACCCACAATAGCATCTTCGAAGACTTTAGTGCTTTTCAGCTAACAAGTTTTCCATCGGCTCATATAGACTCCTCTCCCCAAACAAATCAAAGAGCAAAAGGTCTTTGACTGCTTCTTCAACAATCTATTCATTATTCAACCTTTCAGTTCATAATTGGAGGAATATTCTTGTATGGAATAGACACATAGAGATTGTACCCATTCAATTTTGATCAATAAATAATTTATTTTAGCATGCAATTTTAACTGTCTAATTTTCAAACTTAAAATTTGTTGTGTGTATATACTTCAAAAATTGATATAAGACTTTACTATTAAATAAAACTCATGTAATAGATTAATTACACAAAATTTCAACAAAAAAATTTATCAACTCAATGTATGATTTAATCTATATTTCATTGACAGTTTAAAACCTAACAAATTTTTTAAGAAAAAATAGAGCTTAGAATGTAGGTTAAGTTTTAGGCTTAGTTTTAAAAAAATGCCTTGTGGTTTACCCACTTTTCATTTTACCCCCTATGGTTTATTTCGTGACAAAATAGACATTGTGTTTTGCTCCGTTAGCAAATGGGGTGACAAAAATAAGTTTTTGAAAAAAATTATAATTTTACCCTTATTGATGTAGCAAAACACAAGGTTTAATTTCTTCAAAAAAGTCTTTAGTGTATGAAATGAAAACCGGGATAAATCACAAGGTTTTTTTATGAAATTAATCCAAAAAAGTGGTTCACTCGTGTGAATGTTAACATCCGTTATCCTCAACTAATGGAGTAAAACAAAATGTCTGTTTTGTCATGAAATAAATTACAGGGGGTATAATGAAAAGCTAGTAAACTACAAGGTATTTTTTTTTAAAAAAATAAGCTTAAATATTATCTAAACATGTTGATTCTTTTTGTAATATTTTATTGTTGTAAAAATAAAAAATTTAAAGGGAACTTTATAGAAAGAATTTCAAATAACTTTTTCTTTTTTAAAACATCAAATTTTTAATGTTATTTTAGTAAACACTGAATAATTTATAGCTTCACTGTTATTTTACTACAAAATGTTTCAAAAATTATTAGATAAATCATAATACGTTTTTATACGTAACAATGGAACCAAGAAGGTAAAAGGAGATTCCAAACACCACTTAAGTGAGTATAATTTTTTTTTCATAATTGGAAATTTATTTTAGAAAAAAAATAAAAAAAGAAGAAAAGATCAAAAGAATTAGGGACTATCACCAGAGATATGTGCATAAACCAACCATACAGTACTAAATTAATTAAAAAATGTGGGATTCATATATTCACGTCAATTAACTAATAAATGGATTGTGGGCGTAACAATTGATGGAATACCCTTTCTGCCAGCTGGGAAATAGCTATGGTAAACTCCGTCACTCGTGGATGACGATGAATTTAATTTACATCATTAAACTATAATTTTTTCCTCCTTCCTCCACGCCTGCGCTGAAGAATACATTTGTAGCTAGAGATGCATGCCGGCCTCTATTGTTCTATATTAGTTTTCAAAGGCAAAAGTTAACTTTTACTCCGTATTAATGAAAACAAGTATATCAGTACAAAATTCTGAAAACGAGTTTTTTTGGATTGAAGAAAATAAAATAGAATAAACAAAGAAAGAAAATTGATACCTTTTGTTTGAGAGTTCATTTTATTGAAAGAAAATTTCTCATCAAGTCTTTTTTTTTAAAAAAAAAAATTCTTTAAATCTAAAAAGGATTTGGAGGAAAAATAATTAACATATTTATAAAATAACCATTATATAAATATATCAGACAAATAATGAATCAAACATGAGTTTTTTTTGTAAAACTTAAATATAATCTAAACATGCTAAACAATTTAAAAAGCATATAGATCAAATGCAGAATTAAAAGGACCGTAAATATACCTCCAGCCATTGAAACTTTTCACTTACACAATCTGCTATTCTCTCAGTATTAGTTCTTCTAGACTCTCATAACTCTCCAATTTGATGGTGTATGAAAGAAAAAAATAAGTAGTCTCGAGTCTAGGGACCAAACCTGTATTCATACTTGTTCTCCCATCAAGAACGTCCATTCGTATTTCAAACAATTGTTACCACAATCAATGGGTAGCCAAAAGGTTGAGTCAGTCAAAAGGTTCATGGGCAGCCAAAAGGTTGAGGCAGCCAAAGGTTGAACATGGACCATAAATGGATTGGTTACATTCTCCCATTTGGTCCATATGTTTAACCTAACTTAATCTCATTGATTATATTTTAAGAAGTAAATACATGAATCATGACGATAAGTCCTTTAAGAGTGAGTATTACATTCCATGTATTACAATGCATTTAGTTCCTCAAGTATTATTTTTCATGTGGCAACATTTCTTAATGAATAAACCCTATGTTTATTCTTGATCCTATACAGATGAATTTTCTCAAAGAAATTAAGGTGCACATGAATATGAGAAAACATCAAAATACGTAAGAGTTTCATTAATAAACTGTATGTATACACTTACAAAGTGGAACCAAGTCCCATTTTTTGTACATGATCCTTGAATTTCAGAGGTAGCATGCCCTTAGTCAAAGGATCAGCGATCATCAATTCAGTGCTAATGTGTTCAATGACCACTTTCTTTTTTTTTACACGTTCTCTTATGGCTAAATATTTAATGTCGATGTGTTTACTTCGACTTCCACTTTTATTGTTCTTAGCCATAAAGACAGCAGCTGAATTGTCGCAGAAATTTCTCAATGGCTTAGATATAGAATCCATGACTTTAACCCCAGAAATGAAACTCTAAAGCCGTACACCATGTGAAGTGGCCCTAAAACAGGACACGAACTCGGCTTCCATAATAGAAGTAGCAGTCAATGTCTGTTTGACACTTCTCCAAGAAACAGCTCCACCGGCCATCAGAAAAATGTACCTTGATGTTGATTTACGTGAATCAACGCAGCCAGCAAAATCTGAATCAGAGTAGCCAATCACATCCAGATTGTCTGCCTGTCTATATATAAGCTTGTAGTCTTTAGTTCCTTGAAGATACCTCATTACTTTCTTTGCAGCTCTCTAGTGGTCTATACCTGGGTTACTCTGATATCACCCTAGCATTCCTACAGCAAATGCAATATTAGGTCTAGTGCAGACCTGAGTATACATAAGGCTTCCGACTGCAGAAGCATATGAAATGTTCTTCATGAATTCTCTCTCAAAATCATTCTTCGGGCATTGGTTCAAATTGAACCTATCACCCTTCACAATGGGAGCTACACTTGGTGAACAATCTATCATCCGAAATCTCTCTAAAACTTTGTTGATATAGGTTTCTTGTGACAGACCTAAAACACCTCGAGGTCTATCTCTATGGATCTTAATGTCAATGACATAAGATGACTCACCCATATCTTTCATATCAAAATTTTTAGAGAGAAATTATTTCACCTCATGCAGCAAGCCCTTTATCATTGGTTGCAAGTAAAATATCATCCACATATAAAACAAAAAAACAAATTTTACTCCCACTGACCTTCTGGTATATACATTGATCCATAGAATTTTCAACAAAACCGAATGAAGAAATTACTTCATGGAATTTAAAATACCATTGATGGGAGGCTTGTTTTAAACCGTATATAGATTTTTTAAGCTTGCAAACCAAATGCTCACCATCATTAGAGGAGAAACCTTCAGGTTGTTTCATATAAACCTCTTCCTCCAGATCTCCATTAAGAAATGCGGTTTTCACATCCATTTGTTGCAGCTCAAGGTCAAAATGAGCAACTAATGCCAAAATAATACGAAGAGAATCTTCCTTAGATACAGGAGAGAAAGTCTCCGTGTAATCGATTATTTCTTTTTGAGTAAATCCCTTAGCAACAAGTCTCGCTTTGTATCTCTCAATGTTGCTTAATGAATCTTTCTTGGTCTTAAAGAGCCATTTGCAACCAATGGCCTTCGCCCCATGAGGCAACTCTACAAGATCCCAGACTCCGTTGCTTTTCATGGAATTCATCTCTTCCTTCACAGCATCGTGTCACAAGGTTGACCTTTTGCAACTCTTGGCCTGTGAAAAGGTTTCAGGATCATTTTCGGCTCCAAAATTATAGTCAGATTCTTGTAGATACACAATGTAATCACTAGGAATTGTTGATCTCCTGTCTCTAGTAGATTTTCTTAATGTTGTACCAATGTCTCCTAGGGGAGTTTGTGGTTCAACTGGTTGTTTAGAAGCTTGTGGTATTTCCTGAACTGCTTATTAAAATGTTGTCAGCAGCTTGTGGAACCTCAATAATCAATTGGTCAACACGAGCTTATACTTGAGGCGTGCTATGAACTATAACCAATCTATCATTTGATGAAGGTTGAGATTCTGTATGATCATGTGTAGGTTTTGTATGATCATGTGCAGGAACTAAGTTCCTGAACCAATCCCTCCCACTGATCATGTCATTCTCTATAAACTTAGCATTTCTTGATTCCACAATCCTAGTAGTATGAGTTGGACAATAAAACATGTAACTCTTGGACTTTTCGACATATCCAACGAAATACCCACTAATGGTCCTCGGATCCAGTTTCTTCTCTTGTGGGTTATAAATCCTCACTTCAGACGGACATCCCCAAACGCGCATATATCGCAAACTCGGTTTTCAACCTTTCGATAATTTAAATGGTGTCTTGGGAACAGACTTGGTTGGAACTCGGTTTAATATATGCGCAACCGTCTTTAGTGCTTCAGTCTACAAGGATGTAGGAAGGTTGGAGTTGCTAAGCATACTTCGCACCATGTCCATCAATGTTCAGTTTCTTCTTTCTGCAACACCATTCTAGTCCGGGGAACCAGGCATAGTGTATTGGGCAACAATCCCATGTTCTTGCAGAAACTTGGTAAAAAGACCAGGTGCTTATCCACTTTCTGTGCATCTACCATAATATTCTCCACCTCTATCGGATCTCACAATTTGTATTTGCTTTCCATATTGGTTCTCAACTTTAGCCTTAAAGACTTTGAAGGCATCCAATGCTTCATTTTTCTTATGAAGCAAATAGATATACATATATCGTGAGTAATCATCGATAAAAGTGACGAAATATTTCTGACCATGTGCGTCCATGTCTGGACAACATATATCAGTATGAATGATTTCTAATATGTCCGAACTCCTATAAGCGCCTTTCTTGGACTTGTTGGTCTGCTTTCCCTTAATGCAGTCCACACAAGTCTCAAAATCAGTATAATCTAGAGTACTAAGTACCCCTTCATTCACTAATCTTTTAATTCTTTCTATGGAGATATGTCCTAATCTCCGATGCCATAACATTGAGGAATCCTCGTTAATATTACGCCTTTTAATGCCAGTTTGAACATGCATTGCCAGTTTGAACATGCATTGAACTATAAATTACATCATTTTGTAAATAAAGATGATAAAGACCATCAGACAAAACACTATTCCCAACACAATCAGTTTTATAAAATAAACTGAATGATGTGTCTTGAAAATTAATGGAATATCCAAATGGTATAAGTCCAGAAACAGAAATTAAGTTTCGTGAGAAACTTGGTACACGAAAGGCCCTTTCTAATTTTAAAATAAAGCCACTACTTAAAGTTAAAATGCAAATTCTAATCGCCTCTACATGTGAGCCCATCTTGTTGCCTGATAAGATGCCTTGCTCACTTCCCAAATGGCTTTCTTAGGTTTTGCAGATCTTGCAAGGAGTTTGCAATATGGATTGTAAATCTAGAATCAATCCACCAGGTGTTAATATTAACATTAACCATATTAGATTCATAAAAAACAAATGAGGTTGAATTACCTTTATTCTCAAACCATTTTTGAAATTTGATGCATTCCTTCTTCATATGTCCCTTCTTTTTACAAAAGAAACATTTTTCTTCTTTTTTGATATCAGCTTGAGGTGGTATTTTACCTTTCCTCTTCTGATTAGTTTTGTGATTGGCTTGAGACTTGATAGATTTAGCTTTGTCCTTCCCACGGGTAGTAGCCAGCATTGCACTCTCACCCAGTTCCATCACAAGTCTCTTTTCTTCTTGAATACATATGGTTATTAATTCATTAATTGACCATTTGTCTTTATGTGTGTTGTACGAGATTTTGAAAGGCTTGTACTGAGTTGGAAGGGTGTTCAGAATGTAGTGCACCAGGAAGAACTCCGACATATCAACCTCGAGTTTCTTAAGTTGAGCTGCAATGTCACGCATTTGCATTATGTGCTCGCGCACACCTTTTACGATGGTGAGTCTGAGGGATGATAATTTCATTATCAGGGTGCTTGCCAATGCCTTTTCTGAAGTGATGAATTGATCATCAATGGCTTTCAACAAATCACGGACTTTCTCATGCTGGTCAACAGAACCACGTATACCAGCAGTTATCTTAGTCTTGATAAACATCACGCTGAGCCGGTTGGATCGCTCCCATCGCTCATATAGCGTGACCACAGCTGGAGTGCTGTTATCGGCGATTGCAGGTGGCTCGTCCTTCCTAATAGCATAATCTATGTCCATCCACCCTAGATGGAGGAGAATCCTCTCCTTCCATATCTTATAGTTATCTTCCCTAAGTTCGGGTATGTCACAATAGATATCAGAAAAACTAGTGGGTTGAGTAATTGCATAAAGTCTAAAAGCTTATGTCAAGATTTGAGGTCTAATTTTCTAAGTTGCATATTTTACCAATGTAAAAACACACTGAAATTGAATCTAATTTCATTAAAAATTATATGTGGGCTAAATTTTTAATTCAATAAGATTCTTTATACTTTATGATATATTTTATCAAACTATTTTTACTAAATTCATAATGTATATTATGATTACAGTTTGATGTTTTTCTATCTTTAAACTTTATGATAAAACTATTAAATTAATTCTTCCTAACTCCTGTGGGTAAATTAAGAAAACTAATTTTAATATATTATCCTAATTAATTATATAAACATAATAAAATCCATGTGGGGTAAAATCATTATATTTATATAATTAATTACAATTAATGTCCATTATGTGATTATAATCCACTTAATATATAATTTTTATATAATTAAAGATGTTGTGGCTACTCTTTAAATATTTAAAATTATATGGTTCACTAGACATTTATGTTTACTATATTTTAGGCTCAATGCCTAAAAACAATTATGCAGTAACATAATAGGCAATCACTAAGAGTGCTCAAAGGATAATTGATCGGGACAAAGCCTCATTAAAAACCAGAGTCCTTAGACAGAACATTGTCCTAGATCATGCTGTCTTATGCCAACTACAAATTGTTTATGAATTATTCATAATTTTTAACTTAATTGTTCATACTAATATATTATGAACCTTAACGTGTTATGCACAAATTAAGTTTTATGAGAATAACCTAAGTTTACATAATCTAACAATATCTAAACTTAATAATATGTTATCATATGTAAATAAAATTCTCATAAATAAAACATAAATTGCATAATTAAACATAATATTATGCACTTAATTTAATTCATTGTCTAAAATAAACTCATTCTAAAAGCATGAATTGAAAAACAAAAAATCATGCTAAATATGAGCATTTAATCAAAAGTTTGATCCCAAAGGGAATCAAACCCAAGACTATGTGCCTACCACACAGTCTTAAATTTGCCCTTACCACTAGGCTACCCCGGGGGGTTCATTAACATTATTTTTACAAATAATTACAAACCATATGCAAAATTGTGAAAATCTATAAAATTAGGTCAAAATTTGAACTTCCAAATATATATATATATATATAGTATTTCTGGAAAATTACCGAATTTGGAAACTACAAGATATTTTCTTAAACTAGTTGTCTTCAACCTTCAGCCGAGTCGTTTTTGACCTGTTTTCAAAACCCAACTAAATCTTGGCTTCCAGGATACCAAAGCAAGATTTTAAAACTCAAAAATCCTAGAAATCAAATTTCCTAATGATTTCTAACATTATTTTCCATAAAAAAATTCTCAAAAAACAAACTTTGAAATCAGATTATTTTTCGGATATAAATCGAAAGTTTTACAGATTGCTTAATATTTCAAGACAGAGGCAAACAATGCTCTGATACCAAACGTAAAACTTAAATATAATCTAAACATGCTAAACAATTTAAATAGCATATTGATCAAATGCAGAATTAAAAGGACCGTAAACATACCTCCGGCCATTGAAGCTTTTCACTTACACAATCTGCTATTCACTCGGTATTGGTTTTTCTAGACTCTCATAATTCTCTAATTTGATGGTGTATGAAAGAAAAAAAATGAGTAGTCCAGAGTCTAGAGACCAAACCTGTATTTATACTTGTACTTCCATTAAGAATGTCCATTCGAATTCCATACATTTGTTACCACAATCAATGGGTAGCGAAAAGGTTGAGGCAGCCAAAAGATTCATGGACAGCCAAAAAGTTGAGGCAGCCAAAATGTTGAACATGGACCATAAATGAATTTGTTACATTTTTATGATTCTAAAACTTTTGCTTTAATTTTTTACTATTAAACCAAACATAAAATAGTTATTTTTTTTTAAATACCCAAGTAAAAGGCATTTACACCTCTTATTTTTTTTTCAAAGATATTACTTTATTTATTTTTCTCCAAACTTCATAGCATAGGGTAAAACGCCAAATGGCGGGAAGCACACCAGGAAAGTATGACACCGTTATCCTAAACGAATAGTGCCAAAGCAAAACACCTTAATTATTTAAAAACACATAGCAAGACAATTTCCAGCAACACTAAGGACCAATCCAACAACACAATTTCATAGGAGAAGCTGATAAAACAAAACACCTCCCCCACTCCCCATCCACCATCACAGATATAGCTAGATTTCAATAATTCTCTACATTGAAAATCTTTAAACCTTTACCTCCATCACATGAAATCTACTCATCTTTGAGGAGTGCTTCTCAAGACATAAAGCCATCCACAAAACCTGTGGCCTGGTGGTGGCTTTCAGTTCTCATCAGCATTAAGACAATTCTTGCAGTTTTGACAAGCTTCCAACTAGCTTGTTAGGTATGTTGCCGTCTATTTTATCACTGGTTAATTACTAGATACCTATAGTAAATTTGATCTTTTATTTTTATTGCAATTAAAATAAAGATTGCCATTATCATGCAATTGAACAAGACTGGTCCACGCTTAACAAGATTCATTTGTGACTGTGTGTGTTTATAAGGGATTGTCTTCTCTCTTTTTTCCTTTTCTCTACCAAATGAGACGTTTGACTTAGTAGTTGCTTCGCACCCTCCTTTCACTATTTTTTTCTTTCTTTAATTGCTATAGCCTATAAGCTAAATTACACTTGATTTTATTTACGCCCTTCACTTTCTGGTTGTTTCAATTGAGTTTTTGAATTACAATCTCATTTCAATTGAGTCCCTTTCCTTCGTTATCATCCTTCAGAAAACATCTATCATTAACACATGAATTAGTCTAATTGAAATGAAATTATTAATTCAAAGACTTAAAATAACAAGTCAAATAAGTAAATGAAACTAGATATAAAACCTAGTGATGAAAGATGTATTTTAGCCTATAACTTATATTTTACCCATCCAAGCACACAGAAAGCCTACCAGAAATAGTAAGTGTAAATCAAAGATCCTTCTCTCATCCACTTGAAAAGCTACTCAATTTGGGAGAAGATTCTCTCTAGTAATTTAGAGAACATTTTCTCCAAATGCATCATTGGATGACTGTAACATCATCCATAATATTGATGTGGCATTTATCTAATGGAGTATTTGAGGAAAATTTTCCTCAAGTTATTGGAGATGATCGTAGTCCAACCAAATTATATTGATCTCATCTATCAAAAGAGCTTCTTACATTAATGGTATACTAGATTTCTGTTTTAACTAATGAAAGTGGAACAGTTATAAGTGAAATTTTGAATTTTTGTAAAATTAATTTTTACTACTTGATTTGGTTAAATTATTAAAATTCATACCAATTCAAAACAAAAGGTTAGAGAAACTGACTCAGTGAGCATTGTATAAATTGTCGCATTTGCTAGTGAATAGTCATATTATGATAAATTATCACATTTGTTACTACCAAATGTGACAAATCACTACTAAATTTAAGAATTTTACCATAAATTGTGATTAAAATACTAATAAATGTGATATTTTTTAATGTGTTGTTTTAAAGTAAGACAGCTAAGTTGAACCATACATGTTACCAAATTTCGTGGACATTGAGATAAGAAAGAAAAAAAACCAAAAATTTATGATTAATGCATGACAAGAGCCATCGTCACTAGAAATTGTATGAAATCTCTTTAAAAAGTCAGTGATTTTTTTTTTCTCTTTCTGAAATTGACAATCAAAGTATCAAAATATATGAAATTATGTTACTTCTATTCTTAATTCGTTGAAATCTTTATTTTTATTTTTTTTTACTTTTGTAGGTTTTAAAGAGGACGAATGAGCAATGGAATGAGCAATGCGGCTACTGTTATTCAAGCAGCCTCATGTGCTGCAGAGGTAGTGTACCAAGTTGGGAAAGAATCGTATACCTTTATCCAAAGCAAGTATTCTTGTTCAAAGAAATTACAGGACAGGTATAGAATGTTAAACAGAGAAGTGCAGACACTCCAAGCTCTAACTGCGGATCATGAGGCTGACGTAGAGAGAGAGAAGACTAAAACGACCACAAGCAGTTACAACTTATGGAGACAAAGGGTGTCAGAGATTATGGAAGAAATTGAAAAAATGAAAGCCATTTATGAACGCCTAAGATTACCACAATGGTGTATTTTGCAACGAGCACTGCTTAGCAAACAAATGGCAAAGAAGTGTGAAGAAGTACGCAAACTTGCGGAAGAGGGCAAATTTTCAGATGGTTTTCTTGTTAATAAGCCTCCAGAAATTGTTATAGTCGAAGCTGAATGCAATCGAAGGATTTTGAACGCTTCTCCAGAAAATGTTATAGTCGAAGTTGAATACAATCAAAGGATCTCGAACGCTTAATAAATCATTACAAGTTGTTCAACTTTTAACTTAATTTTCAATAAATCATTTGATGAAGAGATTTGTCTTTTAGTTTTCGATGCATTAATTCATTTATAGTACTACTACTAGGTGACAAGAGAGAAATAATATTTGTGTATATTATTCACTGTGTAATGAGAGTACATAGAGAGTACTACCACAAACCCTATAAAATGAGAAAATACTATTACCCTTAATTATACATATACTTTAACATCCCCTCAAACTCAAGATGGTGTAAAAAAACACCAAATTGAGTTTGAAAACTAGTGTATGAAAATGTTCAGGCCGATGATCTTTGGTTGACACATCAATGGGTTGATCGATAGAAACGAATAATGTGTTGACGCCCAAAGTGACAATCATTCTCAATATGTTTGGTACATTCATGGAACATGTCTAATAGTAATATGCCCTACAAATCAATAACATTTGATGTCTAGGTATATTACTTGAATTAGTCTTATTTATTTATTGACAATAAAAATTTATTTATAACATTTATAATATTTATCATGTTCATTACAAATTACATTGCATGCGTTTACTTGATAAAACTCATAGAATACAAGCAATGAAAATAAGTACAATGATGAGATAATGCTAATAAAATGTATTTCCTTAAGTTTTATTCTTAAATGGTCCTAATCATAGGACCATATTAGGACCATTAAGAAGAGTATTAGTGAATCTTGATATATTATTACATACTATGTTTCCTTAAGGAGTTGAAGGTGATTAATCTCATGGTCACTAGTGTATGAGACATTAAAACAAGTTATATAGGTGCTTGTTAAATAACAGTTACACCATACTGACTCGACTTAAACAATTCCTAATGGATATTAATTTTACTGGCTATCAATATAAGTTCTTACATTGCAGTCGTGCAAGTGATCTTAGACTTGATGCACCATAGATACCTTGTGTATAAGTCATCATGCTTTGATACTACTTAAATGTGATTCTAATCATGGATCACATAAAGGTAGTAATTGAGTATGACCGCTTATGCATGGAGGTATGCGAGTGTACAATTGAGAATCTATCACTATGAGTAAAAAATAGAGAATACCCAATGTGATCTAATTAAGTCATAGCTTGAAAATTCATTGGCCAAAGTTGGGTGGAAATTATAAAAGAGTTTCTAATTTCACTATTTAAGTTATAGACCTGAGATCGAGATATATGTGATTAATTAATTAAGGTTTGACAGTAATTTCATACCTAAGGTTTAATTAGGGGCACTACATGATGGAATGAATGAATTGTATAGTAACTAACAATGAAAAAGTTCACATTAAATTCATATTGCCTGGGTAGTCATAGCATACTGCTACGTGTCAACCATGACTTATAGAAACCCTTGAGAATTAATTCTTAATTAAAGAGAGAATTAAAAAGAGTTTTAATTTGAATTAAAATTGAAAGGAGTTTTAATTAAATTGGACGGGGTCCAATTGTTATATAAAAGCTACGACTTACTACTAGTGTGATATTAAACCTAAAGAGTCACACACAATAGAGAAATTGCAAGAATAAAAAAAACTAGAGGGACTAATATAAAGCTTTTTAAGAATTAAACTAAATCAAGGGTTTAATTTTAATTCTAGAAATCTTAAAACTTTTAGAAGAAAGGTTATATATAAAGTGCTTCTATTAGATAGAAACACTAATGAAATTTTTGAGTTTTAAGATCAGATCTTAATCTCTCTCTCTCTCTCTCTCTAAAAGGCAAAAGACTGAGAAAACAAAAGAGTTAGAACTCCATATTTTTGGCCAACCATATTTTCTCATTTGCTGTGGTGTTCAACATCAAGAAGAAAGAGATCATTGTTATTAGTTTGCTTGTGTGAATTCGCTTAAAGGTCGGATACTTGAACGGCTCATGAACTCATCTCTAAAGCACTGACCGAAATCTCCATTGATCAAAGGTATAAATCTCTAACCTTGTATAGAGATTAATTATCTTGTTCTAATATATTCAGAGAGAGTTTCTTAGGTTTTAAGTTTATCAATATGAAAATTTTTAACTTTCGTTGTGTTTATATACCAGTAAACTTACAGTGGTATCAGAGCCAACTATTTGTATTATTAGAATGAATTTTAATTCTATTGTTATAATTTTGTAGATTTGATCTTAAAATTCCATAGATTGCAAGTTCAAAATCTAAAAGTTAGATTAGAGTTTATGAAACCCTAGGTTAAGAAAATGCAAGAAAGAGATTTTGAATTGTTTATTGTCATATGATGATAATAAAATTTTTGTAGATTGTTTTTCAAGAGTATTAAATCAATAAAGATTGACTATAAACAATTTAGTTGATCAAGATATGATTTTGAATTAAAAGGAAATTTTTTTTGGAAGAAAATTTGCGTAGAAATGAAGGAAATCGATTAAGAAAACACATCAGATATTTTAATTTTTTTTATCGATTCCTATAAACCCTATTCACCTTATGATTTACATAGAATGTCTCGTGATAAAAAAACATTCAAGATTTAGAATCGTTACTTTTGATTCACTGTGTTCTTGACTCGTTGAAGTTGCTATTGCCGAATTCTTCAACATGCCCGAATCCAAATTCCTTCTCATTCTTGAATTCATAAAAATTACAAAACTATATGATATCTAAAGTTAGTCCATACACAGTAAATCCCAAATTAGGATTTCTCTCTCAAATTGTTTTATTTTGGGAAGAAGAAGAACTAAAGCCCTATGAGAAACTTGTATATAGATTTTTGTGCTAGCAAATTTCTATACACTAATAAACTATTTATAGTGTTTGGGTTAGCTGCAACTAACCATTAATTGTAAACTAAACTTCTGAGGTTATTTCCTAATTACACATTGCCCTTTTTATGTGTGACCTATTAGGTTCAAGCTAATCTAATTGTAGGTCATAACTTTAATGCAGTTGCAATTGGAACCCTTTCCAATTAATTATAACTCATTCTAATTTATTTTTGAATCAAA
Organism: Bretschneidera sinensis; assembly: GCA_023935145.1. Taxonomy (NCBI): domain Eukaryota; kingdom Viridiplantae; phylum Streptophyta; class Magnoliopsida; order Brassicales; family Akaniaceae; genus Bretschneidera; species Bretschneidera sinensis. Next base: position 109,214,810 of record CM043698.1, read on the forward strand.
ACCTCTTTTGAATCTCTCTTTTATGAGAATTAATTAATCCATTAAATTAATTCTCAAGGCTTCTACAATCATGAGTGACACCTAGTAGCTTATCATGATTACCCAAACAATGTGAATTTGGTTGGAAAACCTTGAACCTTTTTGTTATCAGTTACCGTACAATTCAATCCTTCCATCATGTAAGGTCTCAGTTAAACTAATTAGGGGCAATTTGGTATGGGGTATTAAGTTGGGATTGACTAACTTAATCCCACATGATCAGTTAGTCCCATGTTTGGTTGGAGGGTCTAACTGTTCATCTGGGATTAAGTTGGGACTAAATTCAATCCTTGAAAATATGTTCCGGCCCCAGGATAAAATCAACCCCACGTATGTGGGATTAATTTTTTTCTTCAAAGATTAATTTACCCTCCATCTTTCTTCTTTTTCCCTGCGATAGCCACCTCCCTTGACCACCTCTCCTCCTCCCTCGGCCACCTCCCCCCGACCTCCTCTTCCCCCCGACCTCCTCTTCCTCCCTCTCCTCTCTCATCCTCCTCCTCCTCAGCAGATCGCACGACCTTTCTTTCTCATTCCTTTTACTTCTTCCTCTCTCATTCCTTGTCCTCCTCCTCCTTACCTAGATCGCACCTCAGGCCCATCACCACCTCCCCCCCCCCCATCTTCTTCCTCCTTTCTTCCATCTCATCCTTTTTTTTCACCAGATCGTGGCGTTTCTCGTCCCCCTTCATCTCTCCTTCCCTTCCTCCTCCTCATCACGCCTCTTCTTTCCCTTCTCCCTCCTCTCCGTGCCACCCCCTTGTAATGACCAATCCCGGGTTTGCCACCCCCGAGACAGTGTTGTCACATTTTGAAAATCATAGCACGACACATATATGTAATAATAAAAATAATACTAACTACAATTTTTAGATTAATCATCAACCCTCAACAGGAGAGATACATCATTCAGATTTTGACTTAAACATTATATACAACGTAATTTGCATGAACATTTACAAATATTATTTTTCCATTAGTTTGAGAATGTGGACCACGTGGCTCACAGATAATGACTTTATCTGAATCTCAGCTCACCAAATTATCTGTCTTGCCTACTACCTGAAATTATTTAACAATGAGAGGTAAGCTTCACAAGCTCAGTGAATTAAATTTACTTAAAGTATTCAATTTGTATAAATAATCTTCCAATATTCATTCATCTATATCTCATATAATTTGATAATAGTATTATATTATCATTACTCATGTCATAATCCTCATTCCTTATCAATCTTTTTTTCTCATATATTTATCCAACCTGAGACTATCAATTATATCTCATAATTACCTCGTTATGAGGTTCACAGCATATAGTCTATAACTCAGATAGTTCTTATAATGTCATACTTTCATATTTCTTTCCCACTGTATCTGTCTCTCTGTGAGACTCATTCATTTATCAATAATTTTACAATCAACAACAACACTTTAACATTTCAGTAATAAAATCAATATTTAAAAACAGATGCAATGCATGAATTATTAATTGAGAACGTCTTTCCACATGTCGACATGTTTTTATCTTAGATCGGTTGCTTTCTCGGTTCTTTTATCACCAGCATATACCGGTTGTCACGAATTTCATTTATCACCAGCTTATACTGGCTGTCACGGTTTTCATTTCTCACTAGCATATACTGGCTGTCACGGTTTTCATTTCTCACCAGCATATACCGGATATCATGGTTTTCATTTCTCATCAGCATATACCGACTGTCACGGTTTTTCATTTATCACTAGCTTATACTGGCTGTCACGGTTTTCATTTCTCACTAGCATATACCGGTTGTCACGATTTTCATTTCTCACCAGCATATACCGGCTGTCACGGTTTTCATTTCTCACCAGCATATACCGGCTGTCATGGTTTTCATTTCATGTATATGCATATGAACAATGATACAAAATATGCATATGCACAATAATATAAAAACACACATGTATTCAGACATTCAAATTAGTTATCCTGTTTTTTCTCAAATCATTATTTGATCAATTTCACTAATTTTTTCTCCTCATATATTATATCAACTCATTATCCATAGTTCGTCAAGAATTTCACTTATCACATTTATTATTAAATCGACTCATTATTCTATTAATATTATTTCTCATATAATAATTATCTACACATAACTTATTCGTATCATACCTATCAACCAACTTTCATCTGTCACCAAATCATAAATTAATAATATATTTAAATATTATCATTATATATTTCATATTTTATCTTGATTACTTAAAGTAAATCTAACTCACCACGTATCACTTAGAGCTACCCGTGGATTACCTCATTGCTTTTCTTGCTCCTTTCAGGAATTTCCCCCTTTTGCTGATTGTCAACACCTTCTGTTTTTCTTAGAGCTTCCCATAACTCTCTATAAAATTCTCCCGTAAACCTCTTCAAAATTTTTACTCTTTCAGTTTTTCTTTCAGTCCCCAAGTGTTTAAAGAAATAGAGTATTTTGAATTGTAGTTGAAGAAAACCAAATAGAATTTGGTAAGTAATAAGTAAAATAAACTAAAACTATATATATATATATATATATATATATATATATATATATATATATATAACAGTTAGGAAACCCCCTGCCCCTAAATTGTGCCACGAAATGCAATGCTATCTTACATGCAACATTGCATTTCTTTTGGCAACATCCGTTGCCATGTTTTTTTTTCTTGTCTTTTTCTTTTTCTTTATGCTTTCCACGCGTCCGTTTTTTTAAATAAAAATTAAATCTTTCGTGTGTGTGTGTATATATATATATATATATTATTTTAATTTCATGTCGTATTTATTAAATTACTTCTTTACCATTTCTTTACGAATATGGGTATTACAAATTTATCCATCTTACAAAAATTTCATCCCCGAAATTTCCTTACCTAATTCATGAAAGAGTTGGGGGTTTTCTTTCATCATTCTTGTTTCATACTCCCAAGTGATTTTTTCAACATCTTTGTTCCGCCATAATATTTGAATCAAATTAATGACTTTATTGTGCAAGATTTGTTCCTTTCTATCTAGAATTCTGGCCAGTACTTGCATAAAAGTCAAATCTTTCTGAAGTTTTATGGCCTGATTCGCGATACTATGGGATTCATCATGTAAGTACTTTCTCAAAAGTGACACATGAAACACATTATGTAATTGCTTTAACTATGGGGGAAAATCCAATCGATATGCTACTGGTCCAACTCTCTCAATCAGCTCATATGGCCACACAAATCTCGAGCTCAACTTTCCCTTCTTTTTAAACCCCAACACACCCTTCCACGGAGATATCTTCAAAAACACCTAATCACCAGCTTGAAACTCGAGAGGTTGTCTTCTATTATCACCATATCCTTTTTGTCTATTCTGTGCTGCTCTAAGGTTCTCTCTAACTAGTTTGATCCTCTCAGTAGTCAAATCTATCATTTCTGGACCAGATATCTATCTCTTTCTAACTTCTTCCCTACATACTGGAGTTCTACACATCCTACCATATAAAGCCTCAAATAGTGCCATCCAAATACTAGTTTGATACTGATTATTATATGCAAATTCAATCAAAGGCAAATAAGCATCCCAGCTCACTAAGAAACTCGATACACTTGCCCTCAGCATATCTTCTAGTATTATGATGATTCTCTTCATCTGCCTATCAGTTTGTGGATAAAAAATTGTACTAAACTGCAATTGTGTACCCTTAACTTCGTGGAAATCCCTCCAAAATCTAGAAGTGAATCTAGAATCTCTGTCTGATACAATGCTGAAAGGTACTCCATGTAATCTTACAATCTCTGCTACATACGATTCAACTCACTTTTCAGGACTTCATGTAATTTTAATAGGAAGGAAATGTGAAGACTTAGAAAGTCTATCTACTATAACCTATACAACATCATGACCCCTCTGGGTAAGGGGAAAACTAGAGACAAAATCCATACTCACATTTTCCCATGGCCACTCAGGTACTGGAAGAGGCTGTAATAAACCTACTAGATGTCTATTCTCAGATTTCACCTGTTGACAAGTCAAACATCTAGAATATGTTCCGCTACATCCTTCTTTATCCTTGACCACCAATAATTCTGTCTTAATTCCCTGTACATCTTATTATTACCCGGGTGCATAGAATATACAGAATCATGAGCCTCCCTTAGTATCACATTTCTCATCTCCACATCATTGGGAACACAAACTCTATGCCCCAATACCACCATACCATCTTCTCTAATTCTAAACTCAGTCGGCTTCCATCTCAATACTTCTTGTCTGATCTTCTCTATCCCTTCATCTCTACCCTGTATCTGTAATAAACGATCAATAATAGAAGATTGTACTATCATATTTGCCATCAATACTCCTTTATCATTGACACTCAACTACATCCTCATTCTTCTTAATTCTATCATCAAGCTAGTATTATGACTCCCAATAGCAGTTAATCTCCCTGTAGCCTTTCTGCTCAATGCATCAGCTACTACATTAGCCTTTCCTAGATGATAATGAATTGTACAGTCATAATCACTAATCAACTCCATCCACCTCCTTTGCCTTAAATTCAACTCTTTCTGGGTCGGTAAATGCATCAAGCTTTTATGATCAGTAAAAATTTCACAATTGGCTCTATACAAATGATGTCTCCAAATCTTCAAAGCAAAAACTATGGTAGCCAATTCTAAATCATGGGCCGGGTAATTCCTCTCATGGTTCTTCATTTGCTTAGAAGCATAAGCTATAACTTTCCCATGTTGCATCAACACACATCCTAACCCCTGATGTGACGCATAACTATATACCACAAATTCTTCATCACTAAAAGGAAGTACTAATACCAAGGTAGTAGTCAATTTTTCTTTCAACAACTGGAAACTCCTCTCACATTCTTCTGACCACCTAAACTTCACTTCCTTCCTGGTCAATCTAGTCAATGGTCTAACAATCATAGAAATTTTTTGGATAAACCTCCTATAATAACCAACCAACCCCAAAAAGCTTCTAATTTCAGTTACACTAGTGGGTCTTTCCCAATTCAACACTGCTTCTACTTTCTATGGGTCAACTACTATTCCCTCTCCCGACACAACATGCCCCAAGAAAGATATTTCACTCAACCAAAACTCACACTTAGAGAACTTTGCATATAATTTCTCTTTCCTCAGAATTTCCAACACTATCTCTAAATATTGCATATGCTCCTCTTTATTCTTGGAATATACCAAAATATCAACAATAAATACAATCACAAATCTATCCAAGAATGGTTTAAACACTCAATTCATTAGATCCAAAAATACTGCAGGAGCATTAGTCAACCCAAATGGCATCACAAGGAACTCATAATGGCCATAACATGTCCTAAAAGCAGTCTTAGGCACATTCCCCTCCTTTATCCTCAATTTATGATAACCCGATCTCAAGTCTATCTTAGAAAATACCCTAGCTCTCTGTAACTGCTCGAATAAATCATCTATCATGGGCAAATGATATCTATTATTGATGGTGATCTTATTCAACTGTCTATAATCAATACACAACCTCATTGTCCCATCATTCTTCTTGACAAACAAGACAGGGGCTCCCCAAGGTGATATACTAGGTCGAATAAACTGTTTATCTAATATTTCTGAAATTGAACTTTTAACTCTGTCAATTCACCTGGTACCATTCTATAAGGTGCTATAGATATGGGTGCTGGTTCTGGAATCACCTCAATAGAAAACTTAATCTCCCTATTGGGAGGCAAACCAGAAAACTCTTCCGAGAATACATCAAAAAAATCTTTCACTACTAAGATTTCTTCTAACTTCCTAATATTCTTACTAGAATTCACCACATATGCCAAATACCCTTCACAACCCTTCTTCAACCATTTACTAGCAGTCAAGGAAGAAATAAGACAGTTGACAAGTATCTTACGTTCTCCCTGAAAATTAAACTCCTTTTATTTGGGTATCTTGAACACCACATTCTTCCTAAAACAATCTATCCAATCATGATATGAAATAACCAATTCATCTCCAAAATTAAATCAAAATCTATCATATCTAAAGGAAATAAATCAACTTCAAATTCTCTATGAGCCATATTAATCACACAACCTCGATAAATTGTCCTGATAATAACCCTATCTCCAGTAGGAACCTCAATAATAATCGCATGCATTAAAGGACTAGCACTAGCATCAATAGATTTCATATAAATACTAGATGCAAAAGAATGGGTTGCCCCAGGATCAATCAATAATCTAGCAGGCCTACCAATGTTAGATATCATACCCATATATAACAACATCACTCTTAGCTACTGATCCTCTACATCTGCCCCGCACACTCCCTGATCCACCCCTTCTCTCCACCGATCTTCTCCCAACATTTCCAGCACCACGTTAGCAGATTTCCCCACTAGAAAATCTACACCAACATATCCTCCCTCACCACATACAAAGCATATCTACGTAGGGCAATTCCGAGGCAGACGCCCTGTCAGATTATATCTAAAGCAAACCCTTGGCTCTCGATCATACATTAGATTACTATTTCCCCTTAGTAGCATACTTACTCCTCTACCATAACTCCTACTTCCTATAGCCTGTCTTCTAAATCTAAGGGTCCTACCGGTATTACTTTAAGCTACAGAAGCAACAGATCTTGCTTGCCTTTGACTTTGTACTACAGTTCCTTGTGAAAAGGAACGCCCCTTCTGGGGTTGTCTTCCACTCCGCACACTCATACTGCTACTACCTCTAAGTCCCTCAAATCTAGACCTCTTTAGCCACTCCCTCCAACCTCTAAACTCCATCAAATCCTTCTCAATTTGTAACGCTTTATCCACCAATATAGCATAATTTCCAATGCCCATATAAGAGAGTTTAGTTCGAATTTCATAGTGTAATCTGTCTAAAAATCTCTTATATTTCATCTCATCCGTATTCACTAACTCAGGTAAAAACCTTGACAGGACTATGAACCTACTATCATATTCAGCCACCGATAAATTACCCTGCCTTAGATGAATGAAATCTCTCTCTTGTTGTGCTAAAAATGTATCTGGAAAATACTTTGCAAAGAACTCATCCTTAAATTTACTCCAAGTAAAAGGTTTTTCTACCTGTGTACTCACCCTAGGAAGAGTATCTTTCCACCATTGTAAAGCCTCACCTTCTAGCATAAATGAAGTAAAAACAACCTTCTATCTATCTATCACTAGCAAGACTTCAAAATATTTCTCAACATGTCAAATCCACTGGTCAGCTTCCACAGGATTTACAGATCCTCTAAAAGACTGGGATTTAAATTTAAAAAATCTCACAAAACAATCAACTTGCATCTCATGTACAAACACACATTCTCTCTTATGAACTTCTTGTCTCACCACATTAGGTTCTATTCTACCCCTCTCATCTAATCTCTTATGCAAATTATTAGCCATTTTTTCTGCTGCATTCATCCTCTCAATAGCACGATCAAGAGCTTCTCTTAATTCATCCCTCTTAATATCAGATTCTCTCCCAACTCTGCTAGTACCAGCTACACTAGTAACATGTTCTCTTGTAGGAACCACAGACTCAACCTCATTCTCTGCTTCAGATCTTCTAAATATTATGGGTCTACCATGTCCTCTCTGATTCAGAACTCTACCTCTACCTCTAGCACGTCCACATATCATCCTCAGACTCTGCATTAAAATATAGTTTATTTAAATCTTTCACTTCTTTAAATTCTTATGCAGTCAATAGAATCATAAAACCTAATGCTCTGATACCAAAATTGTAATGATCTATCCCGGGTTGGCTACCTCCGAGACGGTGCTGTCACATTTTGAAAATCCAAGCACAAAACATATATGCAATAATAAAAATAATACCAACTGCGATTTTTACATCAATTATCAACCCTCAATAGGGGATATTCATCATTCAGATCTTGACTTAAACATTATATACAACATAATATGCATGAATATTTACAAATATTTTTTTTTCCATTAGTCTAAGGATATGGACCACGTGGTTTACAGATAATGACTTTGTCTGAATCTCAGCTCACCAAATTATCTGTCTTGCCTACTACCTGAAATTATTTAACAATGAGAGGTGAGCTTCACAAGCTTAGTGAATTAAATTTACTAGAAGTATTCAATTTGTATAAATAATCTTCCAATATTCATTCATCAGTATCCCATATAATTTGATAATAGCATTCTATTATAATTACTCATGTTGTAATCCTCATTCTTTATCAATATCTTTTTCTTATATATTTATCCACCCTGAGACCATCAATTATATCTCATAATTACCTCGTTATGAGGTTCACAACATATAGTCTATAACTCAGATAGTTCTTATCATATCATACTTTCATATTTCTTTCCCATCATATTTGTCTCTTTGTGAGACTCATTCATTTATCTGTCCATAATTTAACAATCAAGAACAACATTTTAACATTTCAGTAATAAAATCAATATTTAAAACAGATGCAATGCATGAATTATAATTGGGAACATCTTCCCACATGTCGACATATTTTTATCTTAGATCGGCTGCCTTCTCGGTTCTTATATCACCAGCATTTACCAGCTGTCACGATTTTCATTTCTCACTAGCACATACCAGCTGTCACGGTTTTTCGTTTATCACCAGCTTATATCGGTTGTCACAGTTTTCATTTCTCACCAGCATATACCGACTGTCACGGTTTTTATTTCTCACTAGCATATACCAGCTGTCACGGTTTTCATTTCTCACCAGCATATATTGGCTGTCACGGTTTTTCATTTATCACCAGCTTATATCGGCTGTAATGGTTTTCATTTCTCACCAGCATATACCATTTGTCATGGTTTTTATTTCTCACCAGTAAATACCGACTGTTGTGGTTTTCATTTCTCACCAGTATATACTAACTGTCATGATTTTTCATTTCATGTATATGCATGTGAACAATGATATGAAATATTCATATGCACAATAATATAAAAACATACATGTATTTAGACATTCAAATTAGTTATCCCGTTTCTTCTCAAATCATTATTTGATCAATTTCACTAATTTCTTCTCCTCATATATCATATCAACTCATCATCCATAGCTCGTCAAGAATTTCACTTATCACCTTTATTATTAAATCGACTCATTATTCTATTAATATTATTTTTCATATAATAATTCTCTACACATAACTTATTCCTATCATACCTTTCAACCAACTTTCATCTATCACCAAATCATAAATTAATAATATATTCAAATATTATCATTATTTATTTCATATTTATCTTGATTACTTAAAGTAAATCTAACTCACCACGTAGCACTTAGAGCTACCCACCTCTTTGCCTTTCCTGCTCTTTTCAGCGATTTCTCCCGTTTGCTGATCGTCAACACCTGTGTTTTTCTTAGAGCTTTCTGTGACTCTCTATAAAATTCTCCCATAAACTCCTTCCAATATTTTACTTTTTCAACATTTCTTTCAGTCCCCAAGTGTTTAAAGAGAGAGAGTAATATGAATTGTAGTCGAAGAAAACCAAACAGGATTTGGTAAGTAATAAGTAAAATAAACTAAAGCTATATATATATATATATATATATATATATATATATATATATATATATTCTCCTTCGCAGAGATTCGATGCCATAGAGGACTAACGCGTAAAACGAATTTCTAAGGGAATTTTTAGAGAGTATTTTTTTTTCACCTATAAATACCGATTTAGAGCTTTCATTTTTTCTAGTTGGTGATTTTGGGGATTCAGATAGAAAGATTCATCAAGAGCGGTGAGAGAGAAGATAAAATATTAGAGAAAGAAAAGAATAAGAAATTAGAGTGAAGGCCAAGAACTCGAAGCTCTTCTCTGAAATTTTCTTAGTTAAGAAAGAGAAGGAAATGAGAGTATTAGAGGTTAAGGATTTTGGGTTTTTTTTTTTTTTTTTTTTTTTTTCTGTACACTACAAGATAAATTAATTTTGCCGATGCTTTATTTTTGGCGCTTACTATAAGTGCCACCGTAAGTCCTCCGTCGGTGCTTCATTTCTGGCGCTTCATAGAAGCGTCGCAATGTCCAAAGAACATATACCGACGCTTATGTGAAATCTATTGCCTATTTCGGCACTTTTAAGCCTTACAATATTCTGGAACTTAAAAGTGTTGGAATATGATCGAAACCCATTTCATATTCTAGCACTTTCAAGTACTAGAATATGAAATGGGTTTCTTCATATTGCAGCGCTTGTAAGCATCGAAATATGCTCTCATATTCCTGTGCTTCCAAGAGTCGGAATATGAAAATGAGTTTTGAGCATATTGCGGCACTTATAAGCACCACAATAGGCAGAAACCCATTTCATATTTCGGCTCTTGGAAGCGCCACAATATGATGGGTTCAAGCATATTATAGCACTTATAATCGCCGCAATACGCAGAAAACCATTTAATTTTTCGGTGCTTTGAAGCGCCGTAATATGAAATGGGTTTCTGGTATTGTGGCGCTTACAAGCACCACAATATGCAAAACCCTTGCGGCGCTTTAAAGAACCGAAATATGAGTTAAAATAGTCGATGATTCGCGTGCTTAGTGTAATTTCTCAGTCAACGCGCGACCAGTGGGTATCAAAATAGCTGGTGGTTTGCTATCGCGACTCCTTCTTCTTGCTCGTGTCTCTTCTTCCTCATCTTCTTTTTCTCTCTCTTATCAAAATTTTTGCACAGATATATTTCACTTCTTCGTCACATGCTTAGTTTCTCTATGCATATATATTCTATAAACTGTGATTGTTAGGGTCGATGATGACCTAGGTTCTGGGTTTTCTATTGTTTTCCTAATGTGTATATATTCTATAAACTATGATTCTATAAACTCTAGTTGCTATCTTAATGGACAAGCTTGAAAAAATTACTTATGATGTTAAACTTGATCCCACGTCTGATGGTGGTAGCAAAAATAAGATGACAAGCACATACTATACCAAGGGTGATTTTGTGCTCAATGAAGAGGAAATTAAGGTCGGCAAGGAAAAGGCCTTGGCTATGTACAAAGTTGTGGAAGACTATCTCCTGCAAAACCCTGATGAATTTGCTTAATTAATTTTGTGTGTATAATGTTCTTTAGTCTTACATGTTTTATCAATTAATTGTTAGATTTTGTATTGGTCTCGCTTGTGGTTAGCCTTTAGTTTGTTTAATAAGGGTTTAACCCAAATTGTGGTTCTAATGTTGGTTTCTAATAATGACACTTAAAGTGTCCCTCTGTTTTTTTATTTTATTTACAATGAGAAAAATAAGTTTACAGTAGACTAATTATAATTCTCAAATTGATAGGCCTAAGCTTCTCTCTCATTGTTTGTGTTGGAAGTGCAGTTATCTACCGATGTTAATCATACCATAATCTATTGATAAGTCCATTAATTCCTTAAATTCATATGATGTATGTTTTTACCCATATAGGCCTTGTTTGCCTCCCAAAGATTGGAGCCTTACAAAATGGACAAGGCCTGGTTCCATTTAGTACAATACTATTTCTTAGAGGAACTTTCCAGCATGTGTTAAACAGGTCAACATTGAAAATTATGAGGCCCCATATTTTATAATTGTACTCCCAAGGACTTCCAATATAAGACTATTGACTTTTATACCAAAGGCCCGGCCACCATCAAATTTTCTGCATATAAACAAAAAACAAGTAATTTTCATCTTCCTTTCTCATAAAAATATTCACATCCAGCTAATTCATTCGCTCATTCATATTTCTCTGGTCCTACTCTTAAGTTAAAGTAAGCATAGCTACAGTCAAAATCGCACAAAGATTAGTGACTAAAGTGAGCCAAAGAAATGAAAAATAAAATTCTCTAATTAATACCAAACACTTCATAGAATCATTCACAAACACTTTTGTCTTTTTTTGGGTCGATATGATTCACTTTCAACATTGCATACTATCCAAATACAACTGGTCAAAGGAGCTGGGGCCTTTTATTTATTTATTTATTCATTTTGATTCATAGTACATTCTGTTTAGAGGGACACAAAACCTTCCACGTAGAAGCAATTTAGAGACTTCAAATAAACTACTATAAAAGTTTAACCTTCTGCAGCACGCAATGAAGACTTAACGATTATCATTAGGTTGTTTTGCTGTATTTTCACTTTAGAAGAAGACTTATTGCGTCTCTAGCAAATTAACTTTATGGACCAAATATTTTTTGTTACTTTATTGACCGAAGAGATAAATTTTGTGGAATAAGCAATCATTTCATATTCTCCTCACTAAAGTAATCAGGAGAAAAGAGGTTTCAAAATCTAGAGATAAGTGATATTTTCTTGTTCTATCCTGTTTAAATTTGTTGGTGTCTGTTTTCATGAGAGGAGGATTAGGAGCAATCTTATTTACGGATGTTTGATTACTGTACTTAAGAAATTTGTGAAATGTTGTACTGTAGTTCTTGTATATTTCGATTTTTGTGTCAAGATGCTTCTGCTACATGTAGAGAGTTCTTAATTTTACACCAATTGCAAGTAATGGGAGCTGCTACACAGCAGCACCTGTGAGGGGGCTGCTGCACAGCAGCACTTGTGATGGGCTACTGCACAACAGCACTTGTAATTATCAAATTGTTGTTATTAATTTCAGTTCATTCACTTAGCAATCAAATCTAAGTTTGTGATTATGCATTATTTGCCTAAAATAGTTCAATTCTGACTTTCTTAGTATTGTTTTAAGAAAGTCTATTAGCGTAATCTTAAAATGGATAAAATTTGGATAGATAAACCGAGGTCGAGTAAAGCTTATATGGATGGTGTTGCAAACTTAATTATATTTATGTGTCAGAAAGCTTGTGGTAGTGGTAGTATTATTTATCTATGTAGGAGATGTGGTAATTGTTCTTTTTTCGAACTAGAAGTTGTTCAGAAGCATCTATTGTATAATGAGTTTAGTCTAGGTTACACTAAGTGGGTTTTTTATGGGGAGAAAGTCTCTCGTATAGACCACACTCATACTAGTTCAGAACCCACTAGTGTTCCAGTTGGCTTCATGGGACGAGATGACATGTTGGGTTTGCTCCGAGGAGCCTTCGAGGTTACTTGTGAAAACTAAAACAATGAACCATTAAGTGAAGGAATCGAAGTGGGATCTTCAAATGAGCATAGTGAAGAGCAACAGGCCCATGGTGTGTTTAAGTTTAATAATTGTGGTGAACCTTTACATGTCGAACATCTAGTTCATTCTGCTATTGATGAGATGACTCAATATCGCAATTTGATGAAAGATTATGATCATGAACTTTATCCTTGTTGTCAGAATTTCACAAAGTTAACTTTTATGTTATACCTACTACACATCAAATGTTTGAATGGGTGGTCTGGTAAATTTCTTACTATATTGCTTGAGTTTATCAACATGGTATTTTCGATATGTGCATCAATGCCATCAAATTATTATAAAGCCATAAAGATTATCAAAGGATTGGGTCTTGGCTATGAGATGATTCATGTTTGTCCTAATGACTGCACATTTTATTGGGGTGAGTATGTGAATGATGAATTTTGTCATGCATGTGGTGTGCCACAGTGGGTTAAAAACAATGCTTATGATGAAAATCCGTTGAATGAGAGGGATGCTCCATCTAAAAAGAAAAAGCCAGCTAAAGTATTGCATTATTTTCCTCTAATACCGAGATTGAAGAGGATATATATATATATCATCTAAAACAGCTTCATTGATGAGATGGCATGATAAATATCAGACAAAAGATGAGATTTTAAGACACCTGGCGGATGGATTAGCTTGGAATGAATTTGATACTTTGTATCCCAATTTTGCAGCTGATTCTCGTAGTGTTAGGCTTGGCCTATCTAATGATGGGTTCAATCCCTTTTGAACAATGAGTTATACTTATAACACATGGCCTGTTCTTTTGGTCCCATACAACTTGCCACCGTGGCTTTGCATGAAGCAAACATCGTTCATCCTTTCAATGGTGATTCCTAGTGAGAAAAGCCCCGGTAATGATATTGATATCTTTTTGCAGTCTCTAATGGAAGAGTTGAAACAATTATGGGATGGTGGTGATGCGTTTGATGTGTCCATCAATCAAAGCTTTAAGCTATGCACTTCTTTTCTTTGGACCATTAATGATTTTCCAGCATATGCAAACTTATCTGGTTGGAGCACCAAGGGGCGTGTTACTTGTTCATTTTGTGGGGACTCTACGCATTCTATATGGTTAAAGCACGGGGGAAAGTTTTGTTATATGGGTCATTGTCGATGGTTATAAGAAAACCATGAGTTTCATTTTCAAAAGGATCAGTTTGATGGAACCATAGAGTTGGGATTTGCTCCTGTTCCACTATCTAGACACGATGTTTTAAGACAACTAGAGGGTGAAAACTACATCTATGGTAAAACCTTGAAGCCTTCTAAGAAGAGGGCAAGACAGGATGTTGGTACCTCTATGGGGCAAGTACTAGTGGATGAAGTTTATAACCTTTTTGAGGGTGTGGACGATTTCCTAGAAAATGTTGATAAGGAGGATCTTCCCATGGATAAGAGAGTTGTAGATACTTTGTGGAAAAAAAGAAGCATTTTTTTAGTTACCTTATTAGAAAAATAATCTCTTGTGTCATAATCTAGATGTGATACATATAGAGAAGAACATATGTGATAATTTGATTGGAACAATATTGAATATAGATGGTAAGACTAAAGATAATAAAAAGGCACACCAAAAATGCTTATTTGTATTATTTCTTTTCTTTGTGGTAGAGGAAGTTTCGTTATCCTATGATTGAGGCGATCGACAAAATATTATTGAGGATGATCGGAAAAAAATGGAGGATTACAGGTATGTGCTTAAAAGGGACCATGTGAGGAACAAAATAAAATAGCAAGTTTTGAGCAATAATGTTCCAAAAGGAGTAGATCAAAACCAGTGGAAACAACTTGTGAACTACTAGTTTTCTGAGCAGAGTGAGGTTATTTTTTCATAATTATGTTCATTTGAATTCTTATTGTTTCCATTTTCTTTTAATGATTTATTAGTCAATTAGTTTATCGTTGTTGTAGAAATATTCTACGATAAGGACAGCAGCACGTGAAAGACAACAATGTCCTCACACGACCAGATCAAAGAGTTTTGCTAGAAAAATGGATGAATATGTGAGTTGATTTGCTTCATTCATCCAATCTTTCATTTGAGATGTAGTGTATTGAGTCATTGTTTGAACTGTTTTTATAAATGGTAGGAGATGAAACAAATTTTCTTCTACACTTTCATTACCCTTTTATTTAGGTCAGCTCATCCACCAAATTGTGATTGAATATAATTTAAGAGATGTCTTAGATCTTCATTAATTAGGTTAATGATAAGATTACTTGAGTTTAAAACTTTAGTGTATGTTTGGTGCATCAGATTAAAAAAAATTATAAGATTAAGAGTAGGATAAGACGAAATAAGTTTTATAAATGATAGAGGTAATATTACTTTTATGTCTATTTTTTAATATCAAATGTAAGATGAGATGAAATTAATTAACTTTATCATTCTCTTAATCTTATGTTCCTCTTAATCCGGTATACCAAACACTCACGGGATTATATTACAATTGGTTAATTCAGATTTGATGTCACTTTAGGTGAGCAATGTGAAAGCATTATGAGATTTTCTATGGGTTTTTCCATATGACCATATATATAGTACCCTACTCTACAATATAGATGGAAGTGGTCAGGCCTGTCAGGGGTGATTTAGTCATTTTTGTCTGTTTTGGCTTGTTTATAGTAACAAGAGATCTTTGCAACTCTGGCTACTTTGTTTGGATTGTATTTTTGTTTTTCTTTTGCATGAGATTTTATGGAAAAAGATGAGAAATTCTACCTATTTTTCTATAAAATCTGATAAGCAATTTTTGTTCCTTTTGTTTTATGTAAATTTCACAGCAAATAGCTACTCAATCTTCGAGGGAGTTTAATCTTTTTTGTTTTGTAATTGTAGGTTACTGCTGAAGCTCGTGTGGCCGAACTTGTTGATGCTTCAGGATCTTCTGATGCTAGCAATAATTTACAAATACAAAATGAAGTCTTCACCTAGCTTATGGGTGAAGAGAGTTTTGGACGTGTACGAGGTCAAGGGTTTGGAGTTACACCCTCGGCCGTGTATAGATTTTCAGCTCAAATTAGGAATGATATGGGATACAATGGGGCTTATGCTGAAGAGATACATAATTTGAAAGTACAAATAAAAGAATTCAATCAAAAGCATAAGCATCAGATTCAAGAAATAACGACGAAGCACGATGATCAAATGAACAATATGAAGTCCCAAATTGATGAGCTCAAGTCTTTACTATAGCGGTTGGTTAATGGAGGATCTCATATTTGATTTCAAGTATAATGGTAAAATAATTTTTCAGACTTCATTAAATTACTTGGTTGTGTATGAATTTATATGTTAACTATGAATGTTTTTTGTGTAAATGAAATGACTTTTGTATTGATATTTGAATTTTTATGGATTTGATGGTACATATATTGAAGAACATGGGTTTTATAGTAGGTATTGATATTAAACCCAAAATAGTATAAAAACATAAGTCATGTGTATTTTGACGCTTTAAAGTGTTACAAAAATTGTCAATTTTTGGTGTTTGTGGCGAATTTTAATGCCACTATATTGCAGCGCTTGGAAGCGCCACTATATTGCAGCGCTTGAAAGCGCCACTATATTGCGGCGCTTCAAAGTGCCGCAATATGTATAATTTTATGGCGTTTCTAATCGCCATAATATACTCGTGCTTCTAAGTGCCGCAATATACTAACACTTGCTTAGAAACGTCGAAATATAGCAGCACTTCAAAGCACCACAAAAAAAATACATATTTCAGTGCTCAAAATAAGCACCGATACTGACACTGCAACACTATACATACTGATATTTTATCCTACACTTACCTTAAATATCGATATCACATATGATGCTTAAAAAAAAGTCAGCCTCTGCCATTTGTTTTGTAGCGGTAATTAGCGATTTACTTAAGAGATTAGTAATGATTTTGGGTAGCAGTTTCAATCTAGGTTTTGTCTGCCTGTGTACAGCTTGCGGAAACTTTAATTTCACGTCCGACCTTAGTTTCATCATTTCACAGCAAGGACCGGAGAGGCCACCGTCGCAAGAAGCATCTCCGCCGTGGCCGTTGTTGCAGATCCAGTAGCGAACCAATCGCGACGGGTACTTTTTAATTCTAATTAATTAATATTAAGCCTTGTCAAACATTTGGGTCTGTAATGACATCCGATTCGAATTTCGGAAGGTGCTTTGTACGAAACCGATTTTAACTGGAGTATGTGCTTCTTTGAGTAAAAATGGAAAATCAATCATTGTGAAATAATGAGCAGTAGGATTAATGTCCAGATTTATGCCTTGAATTCTTTTGAGTGATTAAATCCTGGTTAGACACTTCTAATTGGTTTCGATTTGTACTCCTTGAGTCTCTTTTGGGTTTGGTGGTGCTGGGTTGAGTCACATAATGGCTACTTGGGTCATATTTTCCTCATGTAAAATTTGGTTGCAATCTATCCAATATAACAGACCCGAGATCTTACTGCAGTTTTTATCTTGTAAAATTTTGAGGCTAAGTCAAAATGAATGTCCAGATTTTGATTTTTGTGATTTGATGTTTTGTATCACTGGTATGAATTTGCTATGTGCGGTACAACTCTCTGTTAAGGTTACCAGTAGCTATAGTATAAAATGTAAAAGAAAAGAATAAGAAAAGGAGGATTCAGTGAGTTAAAGAAAGAGAAGGAAAGAAATGAAATGGTGAGATAAAATAAGGATAAAGCAAAAAGGGTGTTGATAAAAACGGGTTAATGAACTGGTGGCAAGATTTTTAATAGGCTTGGTTTTAGGATCAGCATAATTTGTTTGTGGTCATTGCTGTTTTGAGTTACATGGTCTGCTATGGGTTGCTGCGACTTGTGCAAATATGGGTTCATGCAACTCTGCTCATGAATTTTTGGTTTTATTCAAATATGGATTCATGCAACTCTGGTCATGAATTTTTGGTTTTATTTAAATTTGGTCAGCTGTAGTTTTTGTTTTTGTTTTCTTTTTTTGCTTTAATGAGACATGCAAAAAGCAATTCATAAGAATGGTTAGATGAAATTTTTGCACTTAATTTAAAAATAAAGCAACTTGAATTGATTTAACATTTAAAACTAATTAAGCTCAAGTAATGTTTCCACAAGTTTGTTTTCAGGTCCACATTATATTTATAGGAGCTTGTCCCTTCCCCAATTGGTATGCAAGTGATGTTGGATTTAGCAACACTCTTACATCCCAATTATCATGGAACAAATAGCTTGTGTGAAGAAAGTCTTGGGTTCACATCGGTTACGAAATACAATACAGAGAGTTTCTTCATATAAAACTCTCTCTTGAATCTCACATCGGTAAGAAACCGCAAAAGAGTGAGGGAGGTTCCCTATGAATGGTTTCTTTGCACTCCAACATTTTTATCTTCAACTAGTAGGCGTTGCTATTGATGCAAGGCCTCTAAGAGAATTGAAGAAATATTTCAAGGTTTTAGTTTAATATAGAAAACTTGGTCTTGTTTATTCAAATAAGTTTGAAATGGAGTTTGACTTCAACCGAGCTCGGATTTAATGAGTCACGAGCCAAGCCACGAGTTGCTCACAAACTGCCACTTTCGATTCCACCCCAGCTACTGTTATGCAAATAATTCATAGGCTAATTTAATGATATGAATGTGTGGTACCCTTTGTACCGGTGCTCGGTCAAGTTAAAAATCATGATCTGTTTGTTTAATTGTTTTTATTTTTTCAGAATCCAGCCTTGAGACCAGTGTACTACTAAGGACAACAACAACCAGGAATTGTAAATCTTGGCGAGAATCATATGTTGCAGTAAGAAACAAAACCAATAGGATATTTGAAACAACACCAAGGCCATCGTGAGCTCCCTTAGGCTATCCGTCCATTGTGAATTGTGATACCAACTATCAAAGACATAAAAGCACATACTCCAAGGATCCTAAGAGAAACACACATTAATCTGGATATTTTCCAAAATCAGTGGCTCCAGATAAGTTCCACTGTGGACTTATGTTTACATTGCAGTCGATGAATACAAGCAATAACTAAACAAGAAAATCACAAACAGTTGTTTCTGCATCCCATCTGTTGAAATGTCGTTTGATGCCTTCACTTTAAAAGCAGTAGATGAACTAACATCCTCATTTTCATCATCTGATATTTTAGTAATTGATGCAAATGTCACTGTCATTCCCACCCTTTGTAGATCAGAAACAGTTTCAGGTTTGACATTTGTTAGAACAAATATATCTCTAGGCGATGTTTTGTAAGGCTCATTGCCACAATCACTAAATCTATTTGTCCAGTATTCAACCTTAACATCATATAACAATGTTCCATATGGCTTGGAGTCTTCAAAAGCGATTACTTCAGAACAAGGTGCTCTGGATATAATCTCCATACTTGAATGCATATGTGCTCGTGTTTCTTCCTAGAAAGGAAAAACATATAAACCCATATAATGCTCAACAAACTGAATTGATTCTGGAATCTCTTTCACCTAATTGATATACTCTCTGATTGTTTTGAAAGATGGGCATAAAAAGAACTCTTCTTTGAACATTGGTATTGTCAAGTTGAAGTGTAGTGTCACTTGTAGAAGAAGTGAACAGAAAGTAACAGACCTCGAGTGGAAGTAATTGACTTTTAAATCTCTTGGACATAGGATAGCAAAAGACAAAGATGGTGGCCAGCAATTCCTTGCACACGTCCTGCCCTCAATTCCTCCAGGATCCCACAATGTAATGGCATGAACTGAAAAATTACTTACGCTAGGAATCCACCTAAGATCAAGAGGGACCTCATTATACACAGCAGGCCAATGGTAAGGTAATTGAAATTCTAAAATTTGGGACAGTTCCACTCTCGGTGATTTATAGTGAAGATAGAAATTCATTGCATGACTTATTAGATCATCAAAAGCAAGATTTTGAGCATAAGCTAACGTGGTACCTTTGTTGAAGATGGTGGGATCATGAGTTGTTTCAGTAACTTTTTATAGATTTGAAAGTGAAGATAGTTTTGCATCGTTTTCTTCAAGAAAGTTGTCTACTATTTTTTTTATCTTCTTACATCTCTTATTGTTGCGCCATCTCTTGATCTTGTTATTGTTGTAATTTGGAAATTTGATCATGGTTGGAATTAATGGGAACCATGAATTCTTAACGCAATTCTTCACGAAATTCCTTGTAACATTCTCGGATCAAGGTCTCTAAGTTGTTCCATGTAAGATCGGTTGATGGAGTTGAGGCATCCATTGATGAAAGTGATGAAGAATTGGGAAGAACTTGATTCAATAACAACAGAAGTTCAAGAATCGCTCTCAATGAAAGCACCAATGTTAGGAGAGGGATTAGAGGACATAAAAGAAGATTAAAAAAAGAAGAAAAAGATGAGAAAGGTTTCACTATATCAACAAGTGAGAGCTCTTAAGTATTTCTTTTGAAGAAATGCTTCTAATTTTCTTATTCCATGTCTACAAATGGATATACAATGCCTTACATAGGCTATGAAAAGATTACAAGGATTAACCAACAACCGATCCTAACTAACTAACTACTTAACCAACTTCTAACAAACTAAGTAGTCCTTTATTCAGTTAGCATGCTCTCTAATTCCACTTCTACTTGTATCACTGGTGGTGTTGGTAGAGGCAATGTATATGTTGATAGTGACTATAATAATGAACTTGAGCTAGTACAAGCTACTATTGGGGATGGATTTGAAGAACGGTTTACACAACAAAGTGCAAATGATTCATATAGAAATCCATAGGACTTTGAACATGCCCCGGATGAGGAGCTTCATGCTCCTCATGATTATGATGGTTTAGAGGTAGATGAGGATCTTGAACTTACATTCAACCTTACAAGAGACGTGCTATGTGAAATTCAAACTTGAGTGAGTAAGTGAGTACCAAGTTCAAAATTGGTATGATGTGTGCTTCATAAAGTCTGACTTAGTAAGGGTTCAAGTTAGTTGTGTAAATGTTTGTCCTTTCCTTCTATATGCATCCAAACTTTGTGAGCATAATTTCTTGGTCAAAACCTTAATTAATAAAAACTAGTTTGCAAAAGTCACTAAAAGCAAGAATTTGAACTCCAATTTTTTCTCGGAGAGATATATTGGAACCTTTAAAAAGGTACCTAAAATGAAGCTAGAGGACATACAAGACATTATTAGAGAAGAGATTGTTTTTAATATATCTAGAAGTCAAGCTCATGGGACAAAGTGTAAGCCAGTTGAGAAGATACAAAGGGAACAATGTGAACAGTACAAGAGGCTATGAGACTATGTAGCATAGATAGGAAAAACAAACCCTGCGAGAATTGTGAAGATGTAAGTTGAGAAGCCTTCACTTGAGAGGCAACGACAATTTAAATCATTCTATATATTTCTACATGCATGCAAGCAAGGTTTCTTGAATTACTATAGACTAGTTAATGGATTTCATGCATGTAACTTGAAGTAGGTAACTCAAGGGCAGTTGACGGTAACAATTGGCATTGATGCCAACAAAGGTTTGTATCCACTAACCTATGCAGTGGTTGAAGCTTACCTTCAAGATGAGATTGGATCAATGAATGAAAAAGGTTGAATCTTTATATTTGACCAACGAAAAATATTATCATTAATTTTTGCACATTTTAAGTTAATGCATATCTAATAATTTCTTCTTAAGTTTAGTGTGAATTGTTTAATACTTACATTAATTCACCTTTTGGAAACTAATGAATTTTTTGTTGGTTATGTAGGATTTGGTTACCAGGTGCTGAGATAAGATTTTATCTCATGCATCTTTAAAGGAATCTAAAAAATTTGTACATGTCTTTAGAGACTATTTATAGGAATCAGCATAGACCACCACTTTTGATAGATGGGATCACTAAATGAATGAAATTAAAAAGGTGGAGGAAGGGCATATAATTGGCTAATGGAGAAGCCACTTCAGTGGTAGGACATGCATGTGTCACGACCCGCATGTTCTAGGGTTTTCTAGTACACTTTTTGATTATAATGTACAGCATTGCACTTCACGTGCACTACATGGTAGTACCTTGTATTTCCGTACTACACTTGTACTACACTTATAGTACCGTAGAATTGTGACACTTGGCAAGATGTTAGCCATGGATGTAAAAGAGCTCTCCCTATATAAAGGGGCCTCCCCCTCATTTGTAAATCATTCAATCATTCAAGCAATAGCAAGCTCTCTAGCTTTGTCTTATATTCTCTCTTGTGTTGGCTTTTTTCTTTGAGTGAGTTTAGCTTTGAGGGTGGTTCTCTTGAGTAGCTAAGAGGAAGGTTGACTTAGGCATTCCATGGAAGTGTTTCCGAGCCTAAGGCCGCACGGTTAGCGACTTAAGCTTGTAGCCCGTGACACATACATTTAGCTCTAGGACCGAGTGTGATTTACCTCTCAACAATTTAAGTGAGCCATTCAATTCTTTCATATTAAAGACTAGAGATAAGCCTATCTTGATGCTCCTAGAGATGATTAGAACCAAGTTGATGGTTAGAATAGCTGCAAACAAAGATAAATTGGTAAGTTATAATGATCATCTATGTCCAAAGATACAAAGTATTCTAGAAAGAAACAAGGATTGGTCCATGTTATGTGTCTCTACACCTTCTGGTGGGAACAAAATTTTGGTCTCCTATAAAGGGCATCAATATGTTCTTGATTTAGAGAATCACACATGTGCATGTTATAGATGGGCCTTGATTGGCATACCATGCTCACATGCCATAAGCATCATATATTTCTTGAGGTTAAAGCCAGAGAACTTCGTGAAAAAGTGCTATAGTAGAGAGACATAAATCAAGTGCCCCTCTTGTCATATCAACCCAACTAATTTGCCAAATCTATGGCCATAAGCTGGGTTGGATGAGCCACTGCTTCCTCCACTAAGGAGGCCACTTAGAAAACCAAAAATATAAAAATATAAAAGAAGTCAGGTGGTCCTTATAAGGTGAAGAGAAGTGTAGACTATAGTATAAGAACATGCAAAAGGGAGGTTGGTGGCAACATTAAAAAGCATTAACTTCTAGAACTAGTGTTGGGACATCCAAACAACAGGTAACACTGATTACAAATATATGCTAACTAGTACATTATTGAACAAGTTGTGGAAATTCTAACTATGCATCTAATTCCATTCAGGTGAGGAGGAGGCAGGTTTCTTTTGGTTTTGGCATTAATGCTAATGAGAATGTGTCTAACCAGATAAGTATGATTTCGAGTTGTTTAAATTTAATTCTGTGCATATTTTGAGTTGTTTAAATTTGATGTTTAAGGGAGGTGGCGAAGCTGGGTCTACAGCAACAACTAGGCAACTAGGGAGGAAGAGGAGGCAACATGGACCTGCACAAGTATAAAAATTTTGTTGGTTGCAAACTTTTTACTTTTTGTCTGGTTTTGAATTTGAGTGGATGATTTCGTACACTCCACTTGTATAGAATTTGATTAGATGCAAACTATGCATTTATCTTCTTCTTCTTCTTCTTCTTGAATTTAATATAACTCACTGCACTTATTCAAATTAAGGGAGGAGGCAATAGGGCCTACACGATCCACTAGACTTGTTAAAGCCACTGGCCCTAGTACAGGCACTAAACCTGCAACAAGAGTTAACATCATCTCCCAATAGAGTTTACTTGATGTTGCTAATGCATGGAGGTACAAACAAACGATTGACAATGTGAGATCTTCAAATGGTGCTTCTTCTAACAAATCAAATGCAGTTGGGAGCAAAAAGGATTTTAGAGTGAGTTGTGTTAGAATAAGGTGTTTTATGGTTTTCTAAGAAATGTGATGTTGTTTTGTTGGGAAGTAAGGGGAGGTATTGGTACTAGAAATTGTTTCTTATTCTCCTATATAATTAGTTGTACTATGTGGGGTTGGGGGGAGCTACATGTTTAAGAATTCTTTTTCCTTGCCCTGGTTTCTCGGTTTTGCCCTTGCATGTGATAAAACATTCGCTTGCTTTTACACGCAACTTAAATACTCTTTTCGTCGTAATGTCATAATGTATTATTTATCTAATTAAATATTTTTTTTAAAATTTTAAAATAATAAATTATTTAAAATTTTATATATATAGTTTAATAAAGTTTATAAGTATTCACAAATTATTTTTTAAATTTTTAAAAAATAAACTCAAAATTACTTCAAAAAAATCAATTATGACAATTTATTGAGATCAAGAGAGTATTTATTAGAATTTGTCCCTAATACATATTTCACATTTGGAAAAATAATTGGGATCAAAACCGTCTTTACAACTATAATAATATATAAGGGTGCGGAGAATCACTTGTCCTCACAAGTTATGTTTCACAAATGGTGGAAACGAATAAAATAAAGGACAATTACAAATCTTCCAACTTTTCACAAATGGCACATAATTTCTATCTTCTGCTAATTTTGCCTCGCTATTGTTCATCCTCTTACCCAAAAGGCCAAAAGTAAAAAAAGAATACTAACTGTCAAATGAAATGTCTCGCTGAGGCTTATCTTCTCTTTTCAAACAAATAATTGACTAACATAAATATGTCCAGATCCAAGTATCCAAATCATAATAAAAATTACTCGTAAGAGATTTGACAGTAACTTAGATTAAATATGATAGTAAATTCCTCTATCAAATTATGCTGTGTTACCATCCATTTTTGACAGGAATTCAGAGTTCAGTCTGAGGTAAATGTTTACAGTATTATTTGTGTCAAAGACTCCTATGAATGAGGGATATATCTCTCAGAACTTGCGAAGAAATTGGCTGCTCTTTTACACGAGATAAAAGGATGGAAACTTGCTCAGTTGCAATATCTAGCCTCTCTTTTGACTTCGAAGATTCTGCTACGAGAGTTGACACCATGCTCTGCAATAACTGAACTCTCTCTGCATGATCATTTGGGTTGCTCGGGATTAGCTTTGCAGAAGATGTGCTGATTCGCCGCCAACGGATGGGAAGATATCTATCTGGGATCTGAAAACAATTGCCCGTTGAGAGGACTCGAAGGGCATGCCGACAGAGAATTCCAGAGAACTCAAACTGCTGGCAGCAGCAACTTATAATGCCTTCCTGAGGAACCCAATAAACTTTTCGGCCTCCGTCCAATTTAGTGTGGTGCCTCACAAGAAAACCATCTTCCATCTGAAATGATGCATAGTGGGCAGCCAAAACAAGTTGTTCTTGGAGCTTAGAGAAGGCAAAAGGGGTGAGAATAGAGACAGCATGGGACTCCATAGGAGCACCTGTTTTCAGGCAAATATTTTGCAGATTCTGCTGCATTGTTTGTTGTTCTGCAGCTTGATCTTTGAAATCTATGGCAACAGCCACCTGCTTGCATGACTCTGTGTCAGTGACCAAGAAAAGTATCTCCACAAAGAACCATTTCACTGAACAGGATGACAGTATATGATAAGAACTAAGAATGACCTAAAACACACAACAGTGTTTTCCAACCATCTAGGAAAAACAACTGAATTCTAAGTTCAATACATGCAAAAACCACAATAGAGAGGAGAGAGAGAGAGAGAGAGAGAAGAAAAGATTAGCAGATTTCCAAGTGAATCAAAACTTCAAGCGTTTCCCATATGCAAAGTCATCGAAAAGGAGAAGTTTTAGGTTAGATCCATAGTTTTCAATATGCAGTAGAAGACCATCTTCTTAACTCAAAAGTTCCAACTTATCCTGAGATATGACAAAGAAGGACCTTAACCTTGAAAGCTTGGAGCCCACTCAGCCTGGAAATTTTCATGAGCTGACATAACGGCTAATAGTAGATTACTAACTCCCTTAGATATTTAAGTTAAAAAAAAATGAGAAGTATCAAATATAACAGCACACTCATTTCAGCAACCACAGGTAAGATATTTAATGATGCACTAACAGGCACATGATATAACAAATATTATTCAAATAAATTCAAGTAGAAAGCAATAACAAGAAACAACATACTTGTTCTACAAAGTGCGCAAGACGAGTTTGTGCACTCAGAAACCTTTGAATGAAAGCATTAATTGCTTTAGACTGGTCGGCTGCAGTCATTCCTGCAAAGCAATGGCTTCTCAAGTATGGTAATGCCCACAGTGAGCGCAAGGCAAACAAGTTGGCTATGTGCCTGTTAGTGTGCAGCCCAAAAGAATTGACCATGTCCCTCCACCCCAGCTCAAAATCCTCAATCGACTCCAAATTGTAGAGTCGATAAAACTCAGCCTTCCAATCATTGTAACGTTCCCCCAGAACAGCATTAAACCAGGATGGAAATTTTCCCACAATCATCCATATGCAAAGTGCATGTTTAGTCGTCGGCATTTCCATGGCTATGGCTTCTTTGAGACACATATTTTGGTCAGTTAATATTGTCTGTGGAGCCTTCCCATTCATAAACCCTAAGAATGCCTTTCATATGTAAAAATACAAAACAAAACAATAATGTAAATATAGGAACAGTAAACCTTTTCAAAAGGAAACAAATCTGTCTGAACATTTAGGAGGTTCATCGTCAGCGAAGAAACCAAATTCTTATCCAAAATAGAGTTCCCAAAATCTAGCAGACAAAACAAGACAAATAAGAAAGGAAGACATGAGGATATACCCGTTCATATTTATTAGTGGGAAAAAAATTTTTGATTTCTTATAAATGGAGCATAAGAAAACAAGCAGGTATATGCTCAATGTCCATTTAGCTTACTCCCTAGCATTCTAAAGTTCTCATTTAGAGAGCATCAACTCTACAAATCATATAATACATGTACAAATGCTTTACAAAAGTCCCTGTGTTATGCATCTGGCTCATGAACTATCTCCTGCCTGCAATTCTATTCATCGTAGCTATTTAGTCTCAGAGCTTATACTTCCCTTCCTTCCGCTTTTGTTTCCAAAAGTGCCACAAAAGCAAAGGGCAAGTGGGTACTTGGTTCAAGTAAAGCTAGCAACCCAATGTGCAATATGACATGATTAGATTGACTAGAGAAAAATCATACTATTATTTTCACTATATTACCTTTAAGGCCCATGACAATGACCTCAAATTTTCTTCTCGTAAAAGTACACAACCGAAGAAGCAAGGCATACCATAATTATTTATTCCAACCCATATCCCAAGTGGCATGTCAAATGCAGTCAAGCGATGTGTTGTATCAAACACCACTGCATCACCAAATATCTCATATGACTGGACTGATGACGCATATGACCAGGTGATGTTCTCTAACCTGTTGTTCGGATCAAGTGTGTACTCAAATTTGAAGTTGGGGTCTTTCTCATTGATGTTTCTGCACATTCTTAGTAAGTCTATGCTCTCATCTTCTGGATCTAATTTCCTAAACGACTGAAGTAAGTTCCTCACATCCTTCTCAGTAAAGGGCAAATAACCTGGCTCCACACATTTTTCAAGCTCCATGAGCCTCATCATTTGCTGCACTGATATTCCTGTTTTGGCAAACATAAGGATTCTGCTTTTATCCATATCTGATATGGTTCGGTATGCAGGAAGGAAACGAACTTGATTTGGTTCTAAGAGTTCATGATTATGATGGTTTGCAAAACCTGTCACGCGCCATTCTGTTGCTCCTAATTCTGTAATTTTGCTTATTCGCAAATATGCCTGGCATCCACACCGGGAAGATTTTCGGTTTCTTTGTGGTTTACTTTCACTTGAGGTCTTGACAGGGGTGTTACCAGCACGGTGGCAGACAAAGTAGCGTCTCGTAAGTCCTTTGCCAACCCCATCTTTTCCTTCAGTTCGATGACGACGGATCGAGAAGCCAGATCGCTTTGCAAATTCACTATAGAATTCATAAGCGGCATCATGCGTATCAAATCTTTGCCCAATATAAGGAATCGCATCATTAGAGGTTTCTAGGAAGAGTCTTGTTTCATCAGGTGATTCCTCTGTGCTGCTGGTATCATCGAAGGACAGAGATCGTTGGTCTGAGTGATCATCATAAACCGCCAACATCTGTCCAGCCTCTTCAGACATCATACTCTTCTCATTAACCCACTTAAGGTCAACACAATTCCTAGTGACAAACACACAGCAATGAAAAAATAATAATTAGTCAATTGACCCCAATCAGTAAAGGGTGAAAGGGATGATTATGTGTAGGTAATTGATTCTTGTTCAATAAACAGGACATATAGACAGGCTATCATAATAGACAATGTGTAGTCCAATTCTAAATGCTGGTGATAATAAGCTTATAAAAATAATGATAATTATATCCACAAGTAAGCATAATAATGCTATTGTTATCACTCTCTTCAAAGTAGGTTTCCCATATACAACACCTCAGTTAACCGCACATGCATGAAGAGAATTCCATGTTTAGACCTAGGCTTTCCAACAGAAGAACAAACTATCTATAGATGAAGTCATTACTCTCAGCCAAAAGAATTGATCCAGATATGTGCCACAAAATACATGTGTCACACAGAACAACATGCTTATCCATTGAATTGTGAATTCTATCCAAGTACCTCATTATCTATGTGCTCTTGGATTCAAGAGTTTAAAAGTCCTCCATCTTCCACCAGAATAGGCAAGATAAACTTTATGATTCCTAATGCAAAATGAGCTGTAATCTTTCTCTTTCTACAACTGTATGTACTATGGATGAAATAAAGAAATCAAAATAGTTTGTTGGGGATGTTACACTGAGTTCCCTCACAGTTTGGAATGGAGCATGGAGCTAAATCCTTCCTTTTCACGTTAGATGCCAGATCTTAGAATAGGAAGGTTATATGATAATTGGAGTGGCATACAAGCTTCAGGCAGTTTCATGGGAGCCTAGGTTGTTTTGATTTGCTGGTATCTTTTATTGTATCCCTAATTGGTTTCATTTTAGAGGCCTTAGGAGATACTTTGCCTTACTCTCTGGCCTGCGCCTGCGATCTAATCAGAGCTTAGGAGACCTTTTTCTCTCTGCAGTTTATAACCAATAATAATAACCCTCATCAACCATGGTGGTATATGATATACCAATCTTTCCTCAAGGTGGCTAGTTCAAGGGATGGTAAGCAAAAACCATCAAAAGTTTATAAACAAATAATAACAATTTTAGAATAAGTCCAAATGATTTACTTGAGAACTTGTAAATGAATAACTTGGTAAGAACAAGTTCTAAGGGTTTTGGCTGATCACTAACTCAATGCTCAAACATACACATATTGTTTGTGAATGAGATTACATTGAAGAATCAAGCCAAAACTCCATATAAGGACAAGCGATCAACAGGTCACATAAGTGCTTTGTTTAACCCTTTTTCTTTCAATTCTTTTGAAAAACATGTTTCATCGCATAGCAACGTATCTACTAATGCAACTTATCAAAAAAATAAAAAATAAAAAATAAGCAATGTATCACTGAAAAAAGAAACTAATAATTTTCCAATCACTTCAAATTTTAATAGCATTTCTGGTTTCTTTCTGCAATATTAGAGATGCCTTACTAAACATTTTCACACCCATATAAAGAGAGAGCTCAATTCAATCATAGAAATCCAAAATCACAGATACCCATATACTTTCTTTTCAACATTCCCTCATAATTCAATCACATGGACATACATACATACAGAATATGTTAAAAAGACATATACAGCTTAAATTCAATCAAATTTCTAACACATTCTGCCGATAGTGAATTGGGACGTATACATATGCGTGAATATCTAAGAGAGAGAGAGAGAGAGGTACCAATCATGTATCTATCGTGAAATTCTTCAAGGAGTAGCCCTAGTTTGCGCAGGCAGGCAATGAGGACCTTTTATATATCGTGCGCACCTTTGTTATCCTACGCCTCTTTTGTTTCCAAACTGAATGTTACTGTTCGATTCCGTGGAAGAATTACGTGCATGACCAAACACCGTCTTTGGTTCCCTTTAAAAGCAACGGTGTCGTGTTTAAGGTGATGGAGCGACTTACGTTTTGACAAGGAGTGAATAACAAAAACGCAAGTCGCTCCATCACTATTTTTGTTATTCTAAATAAGATTAAGTGATGATATTAGTATAGCAAAAGCTTTTGAAGTCCCAAAATTACAGTCACACTACCCATTTCTCTTCTCCTTTACAATTAAATGTAATTTTGTCATTTCAAATAAATTTTCGGTAACATTAATAATTTTCGCTCAAGCAATATCACTCCCCATTAAGATTATTGATATTTACATGGTATCAACCACGGTCTAATAGAACATCGTAATTCAATTTTGTCAATATAGTTATAACAATCTTCATAACTTATGTGGTGAAAATAGGTGGCAATATCTTTGATCTCTTTCCCTTCACCAGAGTTTTCGTATCAGGAAGATTTCCATCACCATCAACATCTCTAATCAAACCTTGTTGTTTCAAATTAACAGGGTACGCTACTAAGTGCACACCTTTCATGTCTATAACTTCTTCGTCACTATAAATGTTCCACATTTGTTCTCCAATTAATCGAATTTTTTGCACACATTCGAAGCTTTGAGGATCTTGAAATGATTATTCGACGTTACCAATATGCTCATACTATAGTGACAAACGATAGGCATAAATATTATCAGTATACTTCATTTTGGTTTCTTGATCAGTTTTTAGTTGGTAGCATCCTATTGCAATTTCTATGTCTCCCAGTCCATCCATGGATTATTGATTTACATTTCCATATCCTATTAATAGGTATGCCTCGTCTACTGAAAAATGATTAATAGCAACAATTAATCACTATTCACCAATAAAAACATTGTTCATAATTAATTATCAACAATATTGATGTTTCATAAGTAAAATTACACCATTGGTATATCCATAGTTTCAATTACAACATTTAACTTTTTAAACTTTGAATCTTGGTTAGTGTTGTCCCTCGTCACTTTCAAGTTTATGGGCCTAGTGAAACTGGATGTGATCAGTTTTCTCCATGTAGGATGAAGTCGTTATTGATGAGTGGCAAAAAACACACTAAAATCATCTTAGATTCTCACGTGTTATTTTTCATCTTTTAGGAGGCTAATTTGAACGGATTTATGCACATGTTTTCCCTACCCCCATTGATAACCACGAAGAAAATTGGACATATGTCCAGTTTTCTAAACCCTTTAAATGGGAAATGAAGGGGAGGCAAAATTGAACAAAATTGAAAGTTCAAAGAGTTAAATATTGCAATTGAAATTTTGATGACCAAATTGGGATATTCATTGAGCTACTTCTAAATTTATATTCGGATAAATGTTCTATTCATAAAGAAAATAAAAAGGAAGGTTTATATAAAGATATGGATGAATTAGCATACCTATCATTAGCTTAGAATGAACATATACCATGAACCTCATGTGCTTCTGAGCATTCCAATAATGTGTTAAAGGGTGAGAAGAATATGGAGGCACAAACTTTCTGTTGCTTCTTTCTTCCCTATTTGCAAGACAAAAAAAAGTTCAAATAATCTCGTAGATGACTCGATTCACCACTTTCTTTTATTGCGTCTCCAATTAGGTTATACATCATTGTCATTGTCTCCCTAGTCCATGCAATATATCTTTAACATGATCACTCTCAGGAACTCCTTCAGGCCACATTGGTATTAATATATAAACTGCAAATCTCTCCTTTTCCTTGATCTTATGTACCACTTTAAGTGCTATCTCAATAGGGATCAAATTTTTGCATCCACAATGCTTATTGTTTTCCCATAAATGGCAGCCTCCAATGAAGTATTGGTTCTCAATGTATATGAACTTCTCAACTCTCCTTATTACTTCTACATAATCTTCATGGATGCTTCGTTCCATGCTTAAGTTTTTAGTCAATCGGATAGCTGAAACATGATCTATCGATCAAAAAACTTGTACTTTCCAATTTCTTACATTAGATAAGCTTAAAGGAAAAGGTAACTGGTGAATAAGATTTGTTATGCTTCTTGTAGATACAAGCAAAGAAGCATCATATTCCTTACTCCATCTTTGCTCGAAATTGGTTAGCAACTTCACTAATTACACAAGTATGGCAATCACGTCATGGCTCTCTTGGCCCTCATTTGTGCAGGCTAGCTCTAGCAATATTTGTTTGATAGAAATCATAACAATGGGATTTTGTTTTCAATGTGTGAAACAACCAGTGACGGATCTAGAAATTTTTCTTAATGGGGACGACATATATATACATTTATATTATATAATTAATAGTAAATATACTGTAATTCCCGTGTTCTTAAAGTAAGGGTAAAAAAATAATTTGATAGATATTACATAGAATTAAAATAATATATACATGAAATATTTACTATTAATATAATAAAAAAGACACTTGGACACTTGTCACAAAGGAAGAAAAAGGGGGGGGGGGGGGGGGACACCGGGACGTTCAGGTGTAGCCCACACAAGGCATGCGTATTGTATGTAAAACACAAGAGACAAAAAATGTGAAGAACAATGGCAAGTTAGGGGTAAACAGTTTTGATATAAAAAAAATTAGTTTTTTGTTTAGTTTTGTTAAAACTTAGTTTATAACAATTTTCTTTCTCAAAATTATATTCTCTCTCTCAAATTGCTCTATTTCTTTAAACACATGGGGACTGAAAAAAATGTTGAAATATTGAAATTTTGAAGAAGTTTACAGGAGAATTTTAAAGAAATTCGAGGAAAGCTTTAAGATAAAAAAAAGTAAGAATGTGAATTTTATTTTTGAAATTATACATATGTGAAATTACTCGGAATTTGATGTAGAAATTTAAAGGTATGAATTACGGAAGAATTGAAGAATAAATTATAAATTTTAATAAAAATATTATGTTAGGTGTTGACGATCAGCAATCGGGTGAAATTGTTTAATGGAGCAGGAAAGACAATGAGCTGATCCACAGGTAGCTTTAAGTGCTACGTGGTGAGTTAGATTTACTTTTAGTAATCAATACCAATAAAAAATATGAATTTATAATATTTGAATAACTGATTGGATTATAATGATTTAATGATATATTTTCCGTTAAATATGATAATTGATTAATTTATTGATTTGAGACTTAATATTATGTTGAATATTAATTATATAAGTATTTATATTTTAAAAAAATGGATGGATTAATGAAAAATATGCTGATAAGTTATATGAAATTTCTAAAAATATGGTTGAAAAATTAATATGATATACTAGGAGACAATTTAATAAATATGATAAAAATAATAATTTTGAGAAAGAGCTAGATAGTTGAATTGAATGCTTTGATGTATGTTTGCTTGCATATTATTGTTCATATGCATAAAAGAAAAGACCAGGAAGGCAATTGGTCTGGCAGAGAAGACCAAGAAAGCAGATGGTCTGGCTAAAATATTTCGACATATAGGAAGATGTTCTGAGATGATAATATGAAATAATAAGATGATGTGATGAAAAAGAAAGATGATTTAAACACATGCATTTATTTATTTGGTTATTTTATTATTATTGATTGAGATGCTAAAGTATCAGTCTTGATTATAAAATTATTGATAGAAAAATGAGTCTCACGGCGAGACAGATATGATGAGAAAGAAATATGAAAGTATAATATGATAAAAATTATTTGATTGATTGATCATATGTTGTGAACCTCATAATAAGGTAAATAATGATGTTGAATTAATAATCTCAAGATGATTAAATATATGAGGAGAAAAATTGATATGTTTGATGATTAATTTAAGAAGATATTGATAAATGGTTGGAACTATGATATGAGTAGTGATAATCGAATGTCATTATTGAATTATATGAGATAATAGATGAATGAATATTGGAAGATTATTTGAAAGATTGAATTATTATATGTGAAGAAATACATGATTAATATTGGTGAATTAGAAACGATTGAATTATAAGATGTGACTGGAAGTGTACAAATTGAGTACTTCTAGTAAATTTAATTCATTGAGCTTGTGAAGCCCACTCCTCATTGTTAAATAATTTCAGGTAGCAGGCAAGACATAT
This sequence comes from Bretschneidera sinensis, assembly GCA_023935145.1. Classification (NCBI taxonomy): domain Eukaryota; kingdom Viridiplantae; phylum Streptophyta; class Magnoliopsida; order Brassicales; family Akaniaceae; genus Bretschneidera; species Bretschneidera sinensis. The sequence goes on from CM043698.1 coordinate 109,248,916, forward strand.
AGATTTGTGAGCTGAGATTCAAACTGAGTTATTATCTGCAAGTCTCGCACGGTCCACATCTTTAGACTAATGGAAGAAGAAAAAAAATTGTAAATATCCATGCATAATATGTTGTATATATTGTTTCAGTTTGGATTTTAATAATGTAACTCCCCCGTTGAGGGTTGAGAATTTATATATATATTTTTTTTTCAGTCGATATATGTTTTTATATTGTAGCATATATGTGTCATGTTGGGATTTCAAAACGTAACAACACCGTCTCGGAGGTGGCCAGCCCGGGATGGGTCGTTACAATTTTCGTATCAGAGCATTAGGTTTTATGATTCTATAGACTGCATAAAAATTTAAATATGTGGAATATTTAAATAAGCTACATTTTAATGGAGAGTCTAAGGATGACACATGGTCATGCTAGAGCTAGAGGAAGAGTTCTGAATCATAGAGGATGTGGTAGACCCCCAATATTTAGAAGAGTTGAAATGGAGGATGAGGTTAAGTCTGTGGTTCATGCAAGGGAACATGTTGCTAGTATAGTTGGCACTAGTAGAGGTGGGAGAGAATCTAATATTAGGAGGGATGAGTTGAGAGAAGTTCTTGATCGTGCTATAGAGAGAATGAATGCAGCAGAAGAAATGGCTGATAATTTACACAGGAGACTAAAGGAAAGGAGTATAATAGAACTTGATGTGGTGAGACAAGAGGCTTATGAGGGAGAGGGTGTGTTTGCACATGAGATCCAAGGGGACTATTTTGTGAGATTTATTAAATTTAAACTCCAGTCTTTTAGAGGATCTGTAAATCTTATTGAAGTTGAGCAGTGGATTAAACATGTTGAGAAATATTTTGAAGTCTTACCAGTGACAGATACGTAGAAGGTTGCTTTTGCTTCATTTAAGCTGGAATGTGAGGCTTCACAATGTTGGGAGGATATTGTTCCTAGATTCAGTACATAGGTAGATAAACCTTTAACTTGGCATAAGTTTAAGGATGTGTCCTTTGCGAATTATTTTCCAGATACGTTTCGAGCACGGCAGAAGAGAGATTTTATTCATTTAAGGCTGAATACTTTATCTGTGGCTAAGTATGATAGTAGATTTATAGCCTTGTCGAGGGTTTTACCTAAGTTAGTAAGTACGAATGGGAGGAAATGTAAAAGATTTTTAGATGGTTTACACTATGAAATTCAAACTAAACTCTCTTACATGGGTATTGGGAATTATGCTATAATGGTAGATAAAGCATTATAGATTGAGAAGGATGTGACGAGATTTAGAGGCATGAGGGAGTGGCTGAAGAGGTCTAGATTTGAGAGACCCAGAAGTGGTAGTAGTATGAGTGTGCATGGTGGGAGACCACCCCAAATAGTGTGTTCCTTGTCACAGTGAGCTGTAATACAGAGTCAGAGGCAAGCAAAATCTGTTGCTTTTGTAACTCAGAGTAATATTGGTGGGACCCCTAGATTTGAGAGACAAGCTATGGGAATTGGAAGTTATAGTTGAGGAATAAGTATACCACCAAGGGGAAGTGATAATCTGATGTATGATCGAGAGACAAGAGTTTGCTACAGATGTAATCAAATAGGGCATCTATCTCGAAATTCTCCTACTCTGATGTGCTTTGTGGTGAGGGATGACATATTAATGTAGATTGTCTAGTGGGAAAATCTGTTGATATAAGTACTGGAGGTGTTGTGAGAAAACAGGTGGAAAAAGGTGATGGATCAAGGAGTATACGGGGCAGAGGTAGATAATCAGTAGCTGAGAGAGGACGAAGTGGTCAGTTACAGCCTAGAGACAGCAGAGTCTATGCATTGACCCAACAGGATCCACGGGCCACTCCTGATATTGTTATGGTCTTATTCTTAATAAACTTACTAGATTATTGATTAATCCCGGTGTAACTCATTCTTTTGCATCTAGTGTTTATATGAAATCTATTGATGCTTGTGTTAGTCCTTTGATGCATGCTAATATTTTTGAGGTTCCTACAGGGGATAGGGTTATTATAGGACAATTTATCGGGGTTGTGTGATTAGTATGGCTGATAGAGAATTTGAAGTTGATTTTTTTCCTTTAGATATGAGAGATTTTGATTTAATTTTGGAAATGAATTGGTTATCTGCATATCATGCTTGGATAGATTAGTTTAGGAAGAATGTGGTGTTTAGGATACCAGGACAAGATGAGTTTAATTTTCAAGGAGAACGTAAGATACTTTCCAACTGTCTTATTTCTTCTCTGACTGCTAGTAGATGGTTGAAGAAGGGTTGTGAGAGGTATTTGGTGTATATGGTGGATTCTAGAAATGAGATTACGAAGTTAGAAGAAATCTTAGTATTGAAAGATTTTTCTGATGTGTTCTCTGAGAAGTTGTCTAGGTTGCCTCCCAACAGGGAGATTGAGTTTTCTATTGAGGTGATTCTTGGATCAGCACCCATATCTATAGCACCTTATAGAATGGCACCAGCTGAGTTGAGGGAATTGAAAGTTCAGCTTCAAGATTTGTTAGATAAACAATTTATTCGACCTAGTATGTGGCCATAGGGAGCCCTTGAGTGTTTTGTGAAGAAGAAGGTTGGAACGATGAGGTTGTGTATTGATTATAGATAGTTGAATAAGATCACCATCAAGAATAAAAATTCTTGTCCCATGATAGATGAATTATTCGACTAGTTATAGGGGGCTAGGTTTTTTCTAAGATAGACCTGAGATTGGGTTATCATCAATTGAGGATAAAGGAGGGAGACGTGCCTACGACTACTTTTAGGACATGTTATGGCCATCACGAGTTCCTTGTGATGCCATTTGGGTTAACTAATGCTCCTACAACATTTATGGATCTAATGAATCTGGTGTTTAAACCATTTTTGAATAGATTTGTAATTGTATTTATTGATAATATTATGGAATATTCCAAGAATGAAGAGGAGCATGGGCAACATTTATAGATAATGTTGGAAATTTTAAGGAGAGATAAATTGTATGGAAAGTTCTCTAAGTGTGAGTTTTGATTGAGTGAAATATCTTTCTTGGGGTATGTTGAGTCAAAAGATGGTATAACAGTTGACCCACAAAAAGTAGAGGCAATGTTGAATTGGGAAAGACCCACTAGCGTGACTGAAATTAGAAGCTTTTTAGGGTTGACTGCTTATTTGTAATGACGCATCTCGGGTTGGCCACCCCCAAGACGGTGTCGTCACGTTTTGAAATCCTAGCACGACATAGATATGCAACAATATAAAAACATATATCGACTAAAAATATATATACATAAGTCCTCAACCCTTAACAGGGGAGTTACATTATTAAAATCCCAACTGAAACCATATATACAACATATTATGCATAAATATTTACAACTTTTTTTTCTTCCATTAGTCTAAGGATGTGGACCATGAGGCTTACAAATAATAATTAAGTCTGTATCTTAGCTCACCAATCTATTTGTCTTGCTCGCTGCTTGAAATTGTTTAACATTGAGGAGTGAGCATCACAAGCTCAGTGAATTAAATTTATTACAAGTACTCGATTATATACTTGCACTCACATCTTATAATTCAATCATTTCTAATTCACCAACATTAATCATCTATCTCTTCACATATAATAATTCACTCTTTCAAATCATTTTTCAATATTCATTAATCTATTATCTCATATAATTCAATAATAACATTTATTATCACTAATCATATCATAATTCCAACCATTTACCAATCTCTTCTTAAATTAATCATCAAACATATCAATTTTTCTTCTCATATATTTAATCATCATGAGACTATCAATTCAACATCATTATTAACCTCGTTATGAGGTTCACATCATATAATCAATCAATCAAATACTTTTTATCATATCATACTTTTATACTTCTTTCTCATCATATCTGTCTCTCTGTGAGACTCATTTATCTATCAATAATTTCATAATCAAGACTGATACTTTAGTATCTCAATCAATAATAATAAAATAACCAAATGAATAAATGCATGTATTTAAATCATCTTTCTTTATTTCTTTCTTTTTCATCACATTATCTCATTATTTAATATTATCATCTGGGAATGTTTTCCCACATGTCGACATGTTTCAGTCAGAACAATTTCCTTCTTGGTCTTTTTGGATAGACCAACTACCTTCCTAGTCTTTTTAGCTAGACCAACTGTCTTCCTGGTCTTTTCAGCTAGACCAATTGCCTTCATAGTCTTTTCAGTTAGACCAGTTGCCTTCCTAGTCCTTTATTTTATGCATATAAGCAATAATATGAAAACAAGCAGACCAGCTGCCTTCCTAGTCTTTTTATTTTATATATATGAGCAGTAATATAAAAACCAGCTACCTTCCTAGTCTTTTCAACTAGACCAGCTGCCTTCCTAGTCTTTTCAGCTAGACCAGCTGCCTTCCTAGTCTTTTCAGCTAGACCAGCTGCCTTCATGGTCTTTTCAATTAGACCAGTTGCTTTCCTAGTATTTTATTTTATGCATATAAGCAATAATATGAAAACAATCAGATCAGCTACCTTCCTGGTCTTTTTATTTTATGTATATGAGCAACAATATGAAAACAAGTAGACTAGCTGTCTTCCTAGTCTTTTTATTTTATGCATATGTGCAATAATAAGAAAATAAGCATGCATTTAAGCATTCAATTCAACTATCTAGCTCTTTCTCAAATTTTTTATTTTTATCATATTTATTAAACTGTCTCCTCATATGTCATATAAAAATTTCAATCATATTTTCAGAAATTTCATATAATTTCTTAGCATATTTTTCATTTATTCATATAAATAATATTCAACATATTATTAAATCCAGAATCAATAAACCAAATCAATTACCATACTTATCGAAAGGTACATCGTTAAATCATTATAATTCAACAATTTATTCAAATATCATAAATTCATATTTTTATTTATTTCGATTACTAAAAGTAAATCTAACTCACCACATAGCACTTATAGTTACCCGTGGATCAACTCTTTGCATTTCCTGCTTCTTTCAACAATTTTTTGAGATTGCTGATCACCAACAACTAATCATAAACTTTCATAAATCTTACTATTTCATAACTTAATTCAAATAATATAATTATTTAATTATGAGTCTTATTGAAAATTTACCTCAAATATGATGAAGTCTTGCTATTGTAATTGAATGACGGTACTATTTCTAATATTAGAGAAATTTTCTTTATGACTTTTTGCTAATAAATTTGAATTGAAGAAAGAAGAAAACCAAAGAGGATTTGATAAGAAATAAAAAATAAAAACTAAATTTTTTTACCCCTGCCACCGTTTTCATACCTTTGTTGTCCACTTACCTATCTTACATGCAATTTTTGCATGTCATGGAGCAAACAATTGCATGTGAGACAGGTAAGTGGACAGTAAAGGTATGAAAACGGGAGTTGCCCCCCCTTTCTTCTTCTTTGTAACTATGCTTGGACGCTTCCAGTTTTTTTTTTTTTTTTTTTTTATTTCAAAAGGATTATTTTATTCAATAATAAATCTTTCATATATATATATATATATATATATATATTATTTTAAGTCCATGTCATATTTATAAATTACTTTTTTACCTTTACTTTATGAACACGGGTATTACAATTCTAAACACCTTATAAAAATTTTGTCCCTGAATTATTTTACCCAACTTGTGAAAACGCTGAGGTTACTCCTTCCTCATTCTTGCCTCATGCTCCTAAGTAATTTCTTCAACATCTTTGTTTTTTCATAATACTTGAATCAAAGGAATAACTTTATTACATAAGACTTGTTCCTCTTTGTCTAGAATTTTGATTGGTACTTGCATAAAGGTCAAAGCTTCTTGAATTTCTACAGCCTACTTCAGAATACTATGGGATTCATCATGTAAACACTTCCTTAAAAGTGAAACATGAAACACATTGTGTAATTGCTTTAACTCTGGAGGCAAATCCAATCTATATACTATTAGTCCAACTCTTTCAATCACCTCATATGGCCCCACAAATCTCGATCTCAACTTTCCTTTCTTTTTAAATCTCAATACACCACTCCACGGAGATATCTTCAAAAGTACCCAGTCACCAACCTAAAACTCTAGAAGTCATTTTCTATTATCACCATATCTGTCGGTACTGTGCTGCTCTAAGGTTCTTTCTAACCAGTTTGATCTTCTCAGTAGTCAAATGTATCATTTTTGACCAAATACCTTTCTTTCTCCAACTTCTTCCCAATATACTGGAGTTCTGCACCTTCTACCATATAAAGCCTTAAATGGTGTCATCCCAATACTAGTTTGATACTGATTATTGTATGCAAACTTGATCAAAGATAAATAAGCATCTCAGCTCACTGAAAAACTCAATACACTTGCCCTCGGCATATCTTCTAGTATTATGATGATTCTCTCTGCCTGCCCATCAGTTTGTGGATGAAAATATGTACTAAACTGCAATTGCGTACCTATAGCTTCGTAAAAACCTCTCCAAAATCTAGAAATAAATCTAAAATCCTTGTCAGATATAATGCTTAAAGGTACTCCATGTAATCTCACAATCTCTACTACATACAATTCAGCTAACTCTTTTGGACTCCATGTAGTTTTCATAGGAAGAAAATGAGAAGAGTTAGAAAGTCTATCCACTATAACCCATATAACATCATGACCTCTCTGGTTACAGGGGAAACCAGAAACCTAATCCATGCTCACATTCTCCCATGGACATTCAAGTACTGGAAGAGGTTGTAATAAACCTGCTGGATGTCGATTCTCAGACTTCACCTGTTGACAAATTAAACATCTAGAAATATACTAAGCTATATCCTTCTTCATCCCTGACCACCAATAATTCTGTCTCAACCCCATGCACATCTTATTATTACCCGGGTGCATAGAATACACAAAATCATAAGCCTCTCTTAATATCTCATTTCTCATCTCAACATCATTAGGAACACAAAATCTATGCCCTAATACCACCATACCATATTCTCTAATTCTAAACCCTGTCGGCTTCCCACTCAATACTTCCTATTTGATCTTCTCTATCCCTCCATCTCTACTCTACATCTGTAACAAGCGGTCAATAATAGAAGATTGTACCACCATATTTGCCATCAATATTCCTCTATCACTGATACTCAACTGCATCCTCATTTCTCTCAGTTCTATCATCAAGCTAATATTATGACTCCCAATAGCAACTAATCTCCCTGTAGACTTTCTACTCAATGCATTAGCTACTACATTAGCCTTCCCTAAATGATAATGAATTGTAAAGGCATCATAATTAATCAATTCCAACCACCTCTTCTGCCTCAAATTCAACACTCTCTGAGTAGGTAAATGCATTAAACTTTTATGATCAATAAAAATTTCATAAGTGGCTCCAGACAAATCATGTCTCTAAATCTTTAAAGCAAAAACTATGGTAGCTAATTCTAAACCATATGTCAGGTAATTTCTCTCATGGTTCTTCAATTGCTTAGAAATATAAGCTATAACTCTCCCATGTTGCATGAACACACATCCCAACCCCTGATGTGATGAATTACTATATACCACAAATCCTTTATCATCAGAAAGAAGCACTAATACCGGAGCAGTAGTTAATTTCTCTTTCAACAACTGGAAACTCTTCTCACATTCTTCTGACCACATAAACTTCACTTCCTTTTTGGTCAATGGTCCAACAATAATAGAAAAATTCTGGATAAACCTCCTATAATAACCAGCTAACCCGAAAAAGCTTTTAATTTCAGTCACACTAGTGGGTCTTTCCCAATTCAACACTACCTCTACTTTTTATGGGTCTACTACTATACCATCTTCTGACAAAACATGCCCCAAGAAAGATATTTCACTTAACCAAAACTCACATTTAGAGAACTTTGCAAACAATTTCTCTCTTCTCAAAATTTCTAACACTATCTCTAAATGTTGCATATACTCCTCTTCATTCTTAGAATATACCAGAATATCATCAATAAATACAATTGCAAATCTATCCAAGAATTGTTTAAACACCTGATTCATTAGATCCATAAATGTTGGAGGAGCATTAGTTAACCCAAATGGCATCATAAGGAACTCATGCTGGCCATAACGTGTCCTAAAAGCAATCTTAGGCACGTCCCCCTCCTTTATCCTCAACTGATGATAATTCGATCTCGGGTCTATCTTAGAAAACACCCTAGCCCCCTGTAACTGCTCGAATAAATCATCTATCCTAGAAAAATGATATTTATTTTTAATGGTGATCTTATTCAACTGTCTATAATCAATACACAACCTCATCGTTTCATCATTCTTCTTCACAAACAACACAAGGGCTCCCTAAGGAGACATACTAAGTCGGCTAAATTGTTTATCTAGCAACTCCTGAAGCTGGACTTTCAATTCTCTTAACTCAGCTGGTGCCATTCTATAAGGTGCTATAGATATGGATGCTGATCCCGGAATCACTTCAATAGAGAAATCAATGTCCCTGTTAGGAGGCAAACTAGACAACTCTTAAAGGAACACACCATAAAATTATTTCACTACTAAGATTTCTTCTAACTTCCTAATATGCTTTCTAGAATCCACCACATATGCCAAATACCCCTCACAACCATTCTTTAACCATTTACTAGCAGTTAGGGCGAAAATAAGATAGTTAGCAAGCATCTTTTGTTCTCCTTGAAAATTAAACTCCTCTTGTCCTGGTTTCCTGAATACTACATTCTTCCTAAAACAATCTACTCAAGCATGATATGCAGACAACCAATTCATTCCCAAAATTAAATCAAAATCTGTCATATTTAAAGGCAAAAAATCAACTTCAAATTCTCTACCATCCATACTAATCACACAACCTCGATAAATTTTCCTAATAATAACTTTATCCACAGTAGGAACCTCAACAAGAACAGAATGCATCAAAGGACTAACACAAGCATTAATATATTTCATATATAAACTAGATGCAAAAGAATGGGTTGCACTAGGATCAATCAACAATCTAGCAGGTCTATCAAGAATAGATACTATCCCCATAACAATATCAGGAATGACATATGCATCATGTTGGGTCAACGCATAGAATTTGGTGTCTTTGGGCTATAACTGACTACCGCGTCTTCTCTCAGCAACTGATCCTCTGCCTTTGCCTCGTATACTCTCTGATCCACCACTTCTCTATAATTGTTTTCTCCCAATACCTCCAGCACTTATCTCATTAGATTTGCCCACTAGACAGTCTATACTAATATGTCCCTCCTCACCATATACAAAGCACATTAGAGTAGGACAATTCTGAGATAGATACCCTGTCTGATTACATCTAAATTTTTTTTTGCCTCTCGATCATATATAAGATTACCACTTCCCCTTGGTGGTACACTTATTCCTCTATAATAACTCCCAGTTTTCATAGATTGTCTCCCAAATCTAGGGGTCTCACCAATATTACTCTGAGCTATAGAAGCAACAGATCCAACTTGTCTCTAACTCTATATTATAGTTCCATGTGACAAGAAACTCCCCCTCTAGACTGGTCTCCCACCTTGCACACTCATAATGCTACTGCTTCTGGGTCCCTCAAATCTAGACCTTTTAAACCAATCTCTCATACCTTTAAGCTCCATCACATCCTTCTCAATTTGTAATGCTTTATCCACAATTATCACATAATTCCCAATACCCATATAAGAGAGTTTAGTCCGAATTTCATAGTGTAACCTATCTAAAAATTTGTTTTATTTTCTCTCCTCCATATTTATTAACTTAGGTAAAAACCTTGGCAGAGTTATAGAGCCTGCTAGTAGGCCACTTTACACTTACTAGTAAATTTTCTTGAGTTTTTTAAGTTCTACTTCAATGGTATAGAGCCTCACATTCTCTTGAGTTCTTCAATTAATCCAACGAAGCAGGCGTGTGCGTTTTGCGTGTTCATGGATTCTCCCCCAAATGTTGCGCCTCCAAAGATAGTTCGGATGACGCTTGCTGTTGGGGCATTATCGAACTTCATTTCAGAAGTTCGTCGTCTTTTATTGTTTCTCTCCTATTCTGACTCTGTCTTGGTCTATTTATTTCTCTATAGTCCAGACTTCTTATGCTAGGGCTTCTTTTTGATTTCATTTTCATAAATTTCTTCAAGTACCCCCTCTGTACTAGACTTACAATTTCGTCCTTCAAACGTATGCATTCATTTGTATCATGCCCATGGTCCTTATGGAAGCAGTAGGAACGACTTATATCTCTTTTTGTAGCTGGGGTCTTGATCTTGGGGGGGGGGGCACATGAAAATATCTTGGTTTGCTATCGCCATTAAGAGTTGGCTCTCGAGGTCTTGAGTGTAGTGTAAGTTTCGTACCCTCGAGGAACCCCTAATTTTTTGATTTGATGGAGGTTATTTTGTCCTCTATGTTTGTGCTCTTTGGGTTCTCTCCTCTCTTTGCTGATCAGGGCACCTTCTTTTCTTCTTCGGAAGGCTTGGTCCTCTTTGGCAATTACAAATTCACCTGCTTTTAACAAGAGAGTTGGCATAGTGTGTAATGGGTTTATGGAGAGGTAGTGGTTGAAATCAGAGGCTTTAAGACCATTGGTGAAGGCCATGACTGTCATCTTTTGATCCAGGTCTTTTACTTGTACCATAGCGGAGGTGAATCGTGAGGTGTAGTCATGAAGGCTTTCTTCTATATGTTGGGCTATGCTTAACAAACTCTCAAGTGTCCTTTTAGGACCTCGGTTGCTGAAGAAATGCGTTGCGAACATCTCACTAAGTTCGTCGAATGACTTGATTGATCCTACGAGTAATCTAGAGAACCAAGTCTTTGTTGTTTCTCTAAGATTTATGCGGAATGCGCGACACATTGCTGCTTCCAAATGATCGTAGAGGAACATTAGGGACTTGAAAGTTTCGAGGTGATCTATGGGGCATGTTTCCTTGTGTATTGTTCCATGTGAGGCATCTTAAAATTTAGTGGTATCTTCTTCTCCATGAGCTCTTAAGAGAATTGATTGCCTACAAGTTTGATTTTGTAGAGGATGTTTCCTCGAGTTTGCTTTGATGGTGAGTTTGAGACATTAATTCATTTCTTTCAACTGCTTGCTGACCTCGGACTTATCCTATTCTTGTTGCTTTTTGGATGGGTGTGAGTTTGAGACAAACTTGTTGTCTTGAACTGATCGTTGTGGGCTTTGTCGAGGACTCTGTCTACTCAGTTCTTTTATTTCCTGAGGAAGCCATCGACTTTTGTCCCATGGTGGAGTTTCATGTCTTCTTTCTGAGCCGACCTTCTCGAGTCAGACGTGTCGATGTCGAGGGGCTAACTCGGTAGTCTTACGAATGGTGTAGGCAGTTCGGACTTTGGATTGGGGGTTCCGAGTCCTGCTTGGCTCGGATCGTTTGAGGCGTGCAATAAATTCCTCGAGACAGTGCTGAAGAGCGTCATACTCTACTCTGCTGACAGGGTAGTTGGGGTCGGCCCCACGGGTTTTGTTCTGAATTGCTTGGTTCGACTGCGAACCGGGTTGTTTGTCAGGCGGGTTCCACCCTTCGTTCGCTTTAGTTAAGTTATTACTTGCCGAAGTGCGAAAAGGGTTTATTCCTTCTGTAAGAGGCGGGGGGTGACGGTAGCTCGGATGGATCAGAGGTTGTTTGGGCATTGTTCGGATTTTTTCTTGGCGGCATTTTCAATAGAGATGTAATTTATACGATCCGCACAGACGACACCAATTCTATTGATGCTGAAAATATGTCGAGTTCGCTTGAGTCTTGTCCGGTCAATTGTTGAAACCTGACTTGGTGTGAGTTGGATCCGAGATATTTGAAAAAAAAGCCGACGCGAATTGTTTTACTCCAGAGAGGACCCTCCAATGCTTAAGCCAGAATAGGAAGTAGGGAGAGCAAAATAGTGAGAAGAAGTTTTGAATCAATTACCATTGAGGGAGCCATTATTTATAGAGCTTGAGATGGATAAGATTACTATTTTACCCTTGGTGTAAGTACCCTTATGCCCTTGTAATTGACAGGTGTCATTTTTGATTCGAGGGTATATTTATCTTATATTAGTTGTATCAAATGGATGGGCACAAAGGATTTGAGAGGTTTGGTTCCACACGCGGTCACGTTCATGGCTTGTCTTTGCTACCTTCTTAGTTTATCTTAACGGTCACATAAGCAGGTTTTCCATTTGTAAGTATACACTGTAAAGCATATTTGTAAACAGAAAATCCTACTGAATAGTTTATGGAAAACAACAGAGATTCACTATTCAGCAATGCAGAACAACTATTTATGAATTTACCATTTGTAAAGATTTATCAGACCACATGTCCCTGATTTTTCTTTTATCGTTTATGTTACGCTAGAAATACACCAATCTGATGGATAATGCTAAGTTTACAGTGAGCACAATTAATTTCAAAGCACGTGAGTTAGAATAATTAGTACTTACATTGAAGGGAAATGAATGTGTGCAAGGTGTTGCATCAAAGATGGTAACTTCAAGTGTTCCATGGAGCAATTTTTGCTTTCCCTCAATTTCTCTAGCCTTCAAACAATCCTCCAAGACAGTGAAAGTAACAGAGAATCTAAACCAATTTGGTTATGACGAATTAGATGTGTCATGTCAATTCTTTGATCACACAATATATAAAGGTAGGTAAGATCGCTGTTGCAGTTGAAGTAGGAAAACTTGTAATGCAAACAAATGGGTAGGCTGCTAGTTTGGAGAAACTAGTGAAATTTTCTATTTCTAGTCTTAAAGGCAACTTTCAAGCTTTGTTAGAGTTTTTTACTTCAAGTAGAAGTATCTTAAAACTCAAAACACATTTTTTCCTTGCTAAAACAATGAAACTAACTTCTTTTTTCGAGGAAAAATATTTTTGTCTTATTTATCAAAATTAAGATCTCTTACAAGCTAATGGAACAGAAGAATTGGGTGAATGATCCACCTACGAAACAAAATGGTCCTAGGAATCTGAGGAATTATGCAATTAAAAGATGAACTTAGAACCAAACTGGCATCTTCAAGTGCCAACGCTCCTGAATATAGATCAACCTAGGAAGAATTTAGCAGTTTAACAGGCCCTGTGATTCAATCTGATTCAATCTCCGAATTCTGGATACCCAAATCTGATTCATTCGTCAGTCCTTCCAAAAGCGTCAATGCCTCCACCAGATCCTTCGCATTAGACTAAACCCATTATAGGTCGAGTAAGAAATAGTTGACCATTTCATCACTTGAGAGCTTATTAGATGATCAAATCAAATTACAACTACAAAGGCTTAAGCCATGTCCATGATATCAAAGATAATCAATTTCCAAACTTTAAGCGCAGTCTCACGAGAGGCTGACCATAGAGATCGGTTTGCTGAGAACTGCTCCACCTTGCACTGCCTGTCTATTAGATGCTTCATTTTTTTTGCTAATGGTCTTAAAATGGCCTGATCACTGATCAGTGCCCCCGAAACTCAACACTTGTAATTGCACCGATACAAATGCTGCTGTAGAAACAAAAAAAAAAATGCCTAATTAGTCTAGATTCTTCATTAACACAAAAGAAAAAGAAAGGGACCCATGAAGAAATTCTCAACCAAACATAAAAGTAAAAATAATAAAAAAAAAGATTTAAAAAAAATGCAAAAGCTAGCTATCACAAAAAAAGGAACCAAAATATTAATCCGTGGTAGTTCACACTTGTTCAAATCAACTTCATCAATAGCACTTGCAGTGAAGCTGCTATTCTTCACCTTCTCTGTGAGGTTATGATCTCCTTTTCTGTTGGGTGGAATAAAAACCAGAAGGCAAATCCATGGGGTCATCTCCTTTGTTAATCGCAGTAGCCTCTTCTATGGATATACATATGTAGTGCCCGTTTGGTAGACCTAATAGGATAAGATTAAGAAGAGGATAAGATAGTTTTTAAAAATGAGCGGTTATTTTTATGTTTATTTTTCTTTATCAAACGTAAGATTGAATGAAATCATCTCATTTTATCCTCCTTTTCATCTTATCTCCTCTTAATCTGTTGTACCAAACCGACACTATAACACCAACAAATGCTATTGCTCAGGTTCAACAATATAAAACAAACCCACAGTATTTTTTTTGACCCAAATAGTCCTAGGTATACATATATATTTTCAAATGATTAAGAAGCAAATATGCAACAAGCACCACTAGGTGGCTAGCCAAAAAACACAAACAACGCGCACAAAGAAAAAAAAAAGTATATAGAGAAACAGAGTTTTAGGTTGCACGAAATAATTTGAAAAGGATGTTGTTAACAAAGCATTACAACAGAGAAAATGGAGCTTAGATACTTGATCGGTGCAAAACTGCAAGTGCACAGTATCGTAGTTTTATAGTAAAGTGATAAGAAGAGTATCGTCTTCAGGATTGGTAACTTACTTCTAACAAGTACTGAAATTATACTAATCTCGATTTTATTTAGAAAAATCTTTTTTTGTTGTTTGTAATTTCAATATGAAATAAAATCAATTTAAAGGAAATAATCAAAGGAAAAGAAAGCTGTTTTTTGAATATAAAATTAATAAGAGAAAGAACTTCTAGGAAACCTATTTCACTTAATTCCTCACTATGCTTAACTTATCTAACTAATTAAAATTAATCCTCTCAGTTTGTTAGTCAATTGGAAATATTCTTGTTCATTATTCTACACAAGAATATGCAAATTAATAAAACAAGAAAGCATTAAGACTAGTGATTTTTTTTAGACTACACAAGTTCATTTAAGTCTTTTGATTCCTATATTTATTTATGCTGAAATATCCAAGTTCTATACTGTAATTCCTTTTTTCGATAGCAAATCAAAAGATCAAGATCATCTAATTAATGGTCAGTTAATTAGAAGCAATACATTCAAAATAAATCAGCTAAACATAGAAGATAATTACTGCAAATCAGCATAGAAAAGCAAGCATAGTTTGAAATTAAATTACATCGTTTTCCTAGAATAAATAAAGTTTAGTTCATGCTAAAAATTAAATTTATAAGCAACGAATTCACCATAGTTTCATAAACCAGTGTGCGTTCAGTTATTGCTGCTACTATGCGATCAGCACTGGAAACTGAGTAGGGGCTGCTGTGTGATCAAATCAGCTGCTGTTGTGATCAGCACTGCTGTTGGTTACAGCAAGGAGGTGAGTGGAGGCTACTGTTGTGATCAGTACTATTGTGGAGGACTACTGTAATCAGCGCTGGTGTGGAAGGCTACTGTGCGATCACCGCTGATGTGGAGGGTTACTGTGCGATCAACGTTGGATATCGAGCAGGGGGGCAAGGTAAGTGTCGGTTGTGAGGAAGCAGCTACTTAAGGCGACGGCTACTGGTGCCCGATTAGGACAACTGCTGCTGTCGAATGAGGAGGACTGGTGGTTGGGGGCTACTGCTGCCAGATGAGGAGGAGAGGGCTGCCGACTATCTCTCTAGGGTTGTGTCTCTAGGGCTGTAGGCTATCTCACTAAATTAGGGTTTCTCCATTTCCTTTATATAAACTCCCAAGTCTTCAATTAAAATTTCTTTTTTTATAGACTCCAAAGTTTTCAATTAAAATTTCCTTTTTTAAAACAGGTGAAAGAGTCCATTGACGATAGGACACTAAAATTTGAATCTTTCTTTTCTTTTAAACCTGAAATAAATTAAATGACAACAATGAAGCCTAAAACCAACAAAAATTAATAATAAAAATAGGAAATTATGCACCGCATCAATCACTCCAAACTTAAAACTTTATTTGTCCTCAAATAAAAATAAAACAAACCCATAGAAAAATCTCATCACTCACTAAGCCATGATCTAAATTTAGATTTCATTACTAGCATCTTCCTTTTTTAATATCAAGGATAGCAAGAAAATCAATAAAATTTTTAGCAATTTGTCAAGTCAGAGTTAAAAGACTACTTCAACCTAAAGCCAAGTCCTTCAGTGTGTGTGTGATATAGTCAATTTAACTCCAAACCACTTACAAACTCATATAAAAGTAGAACAATTGAAACCAAAGGAATTCTCTCAAAACTTAACCCCATAAGTCCAATTTTCAGAAACCTTCTCCACTAATGTAGTCAACACCAAAATAAGAGATCAAAAGATCTTTAATCAGGTTGTAATGACAGACCAAGAGGTAAGGGTTGAGAAAGAAATGGAAAAGGAAAATCAAAGCAAACTAGGAAAATACTTGGTGGAAAGAACAATAAAAGAGATAACTACAGGTTTCAAACCATAACTCTTTCTCGACTGCATGCTCATACTAGTGACATTATTGTTGCTGTGTTTAATGAAGCAATACCAAGTACACTTTTAACAAAATCTAAAGTGATATGCACTCCATTCATTAAGTTTTCTCTATTTTATGCTTCCTTCCATGATGGATAAATCAACTATGGCGTCACCATCACCACCCCTCACCATTACTGTCACCACCACGTCCCCCTCTTCCTTACACATTCCATACACAAGGTAAGCATTTCCATTCACACACGAATTTTTACATGTTTCATTTACACTATCAGTATCAATGTATGTTATTTGGTATATGATTGGATATTTCTTGATGTTGCAGGAGGTTGGGATCACATTCAAATCCTCAAGACCATAGCTTGGTCTTTTGGTGCACACGACCTGTTTCAGGAAAAGCCTGGCCGTGTGCGATCGAGCGCATAGCACCAGTGTGCGATCCAGTGCACCAATTTGAGATTGATCGCAAATTAGGCAGAAGCAAACAAAAACATGACCAAACCATCTGCTTCTACCTCCGGTGCATCCAGTAGTCGTGCCTCGTCATCCCCGCCCAGCATTGAGCAACGGGAGCTCTTGTTCGAGATTGCCTTCGCCATCGATGAAGTATTTAAGCACATGGACACCACTTAATGGGCTGTCCAAGCCTTTCGACACTGAGGGTTGAAGAGGCTGTTTAAGCTAGTTTGCTCCACTGCTTACTCCCAGCTCGTAGTCCAGTTTTATGCAAGCCTATCATTTGACTGCAACAGACCGGGAGTACTCACTTCTTCAGTCTGGGGCACACCCATCGAGGTAACTAGTGTCAATATAGCCGCTGCCCTTCATTACACCGATGAGTCTCCTTCTGAGGACATTGATATCGAGGAGAAATCAGAGTCTTTTGCCCTGGCTGAGATCATTACAGACATGTGCGCTGGCCAGTACGCCGACAGACATAACAATGTAGCCAGCCGGTCAAAGTTGCCTCCACGACTTTGGCTCGTCGACACGGTCCTACAGGGCAATGTGTGTCCATTGAGGCACAAGACACAGCGACGAGACCAGTTTCTCCAGTCCTTATATGCCTTCCACAGAGGCCACTGGTACTCTATTCTGGCTGTCATTTGGAGCTAGCTACACAAGTTTTGGGATCATATTCATGGCTGTCAGACCACCACGACCAATGCATGGGGCCTCCCTTTCCCATTCCTACTCTCATACATACTCAAGAAGAAAGGGATAAAGGGGACCTCCAGTGACGGACCAGTGCAAGAGCATCCTTTTTTCGGGAAGGCTTAGTGGACACGCAGCATCTCGCACATGCCTCGAGGACTCCAAGCACCTGCTTCAGCAGCTAAGAGAGTTGAGGAGAATCGTATGGAGACCGAGTCCCCGGTCATTAGCCCAATATGAGAGGAGGACCATTCAGACATGGGACCCACCGTGTCCCAGCACTTTCTAGCTGAGCTGTCCTCCTTCCAAGGTGAGGTCTCTGCCGCTACCACACTCGTGCATCAGCGCATCGATAGTTTGGAGGCACGATTTGCACGACATGAGGCTATGTTGTAGGCTATTCTTGATCACCTACCTTCGGCACCCGGTACCTCTTCGACTGCACCACTTGATGATCAGCAGTGAGAGGACACCACGTCTGGCTGAAGATGTTAAACTTAGCGCTAATGGGAGGCACCCCAAAGCATATCATTTTTCTTAGTTTATTTCATTTTATTAGTCGTATTTCCTAGTTTATTTTTCTATCTGTTTATTATTACTTGTTTTCCATTTTATGTTTGTTTCTCTTTCTTTTTCAAGGACAGCATGAGTGCATCCAGTTGAAGTTTGGGGGCATGCTACGAGCCATACCAGCCATCAGTTCTCCATCTCCCAGGTCAGCTCCTTCCATGCTATTCACACATTGGGGACAATGTGCAATTTAAGTTTGGGGGTATGGGGACACATTCACACACTCACTATGTCCCACATTTTTCTATTTTGTTGCTATTTTCATAGATAAATGCATGTTCATTCTGTCTAATAAACATTTTTTTTTTGTGATCTAAACAAAACTTTATGATTCGACTTCATTAGCGAGCTTAACACTTTGAACATATAGGCCAATAATCAAGTTTTGAACCTAGATCACTGCCTTTTAGACATTTAAGGATTCACAAGTTTGACCTAAATTACCACAAGCACACCAGCACATAACTGTGTGGGGTATGACATGTTATTTGGATGTGTATGTTTCTTTTGCTTAACAGTGAACTAGATGACTTATTAGATTGACATTTTGGCATATAAAAATAGAAAAGATTGATTAGTGCTCAAAAGAAGAAATAAATGCTCCTAATGATCAATAAAACTTGTTTTCTGCTAAGTAACTTGCCCTCTTGCCTCAGTAAGCATTCAGTGTCACGTCAAAAGGTGAAAAATCTTAAATGATCATTAAAAAGAACTTTCTGTTGAGTAACTGGCCCTCTTGCCTCAGTAAGCATTGAGTGTCACGTCAAAAGGTGGAAAATTCTAAATGGTAGCATTAAGACCAGTTAGTTTCGTAGCCTTTTTGACTCGAGCTAGTAAGTCCTTAGGGGTATCCTTACACCTAATGCCCTAAAACCATCTGGTTTGGGAGTCATTAGCTAAACGCTCGTTACACGAGTCAAAAAGAAAGCTTAAAGGAACTAACTTGACAAAAATATCGCAAACAAAAGAAAAGAAGAATTATGCCATCCTTGTTGATTCTAATAGGAAATTTTGTGAATCTTGAGACATCGAAACATACACGTTAGAATTATTTGGAAACCTAATCTTTTATGTGCTAGTTCACCACACACCAAAGTCGAACTCGTGATGTCTTAAATTGCCTCATGAAAGTGATTTGCGTTCAAAGCTCTTATTCATTGCAAAAATATGTTTGTATCTGTTAAGCTTGCTCATGAATGCGCATCATAGTTTTGTAAGATCTAAACTTTTGTTGGACACCATGAACATTTGATTTATCTGTTTTTTCGTTTTAGTTCTTAATTTTGTATTGCTAAGGGACTAGCAATATGTAAGTTTGGGGGTGTGATAGGGGCTTAAATATATTTAAGCACCCTTATTTACATTTATTAGGTCCTTAGTTATGTTAATTTTGTTCATCTTACTTCATTTGTGTGTTTCACATGTGTTTTATAGGTCTTGGAAGAAAAGAAGCAGTTTTGGCACTTAAAGGAAGAAGCATGGAAATCTTGGAGCAGTCTCTAGTCAAGCTGCGATCGATCGCACCATGCAATGCGATCGAGTGCACATTACGATCGTGCGCACACAAGAAAGATCGAGCGCACACTGTGATCGAGCGCAAGACGTGTGTGATCGAGCGCACATGTACGGGCGTGAACAGTAAACTACAGAACCCTATTTTGGAAATAAGAGAGTTTTTACAGTTTAGGAAGTCTAAGGTTTCCTGCACCTTCTAGGACTACTAAAGCCCTATAAATGCACCTGTAAAGCACACACAAATCACGACCTCTTAGAGATCACTTTTATCTTTTGCTTAAGCTCAGAGTTTTAGGCTTTGGAGAGGATTGACAACCCGTCTCCCTAGTATTCTTCGGGTTTTATATTTCATGCTTAGTTTATATATGATATTTATTTTAGACAGCATGTGTAACTAACTTTCTTATAGGGCTCGATTGAAGCCTTAGTTATGCTTTTCTATATATTTATTCATTGATAATCTTTGCCAATAGCCTTTATTATGTTGCTTACCTTGATTAATGCCTGTGCCTATTTAAATTCCTCATATGTATGTGTATGGCCAGTGTATGCATGTGGTATGGACCTGTTAGTTAGATCAATTTGGATAACCGAGTCCTGAGTCTAACATTAGTAACAAAAGATATCCACACCGGATTCTTGGATTAATCAACATGGGAAACCGGGAGTAGATACCATGCCCTAGGTCTTATGTGATTGTCGATTTCCATAGTACTTATGCTTTCTTACGGAATAACTCAAGCAGATACCATGCTGAATCCCTTAAGGAAGTAAAGAGTTAGAGTAGATACCATGCCTAACTCGTTGCTTAGGGAGATCAATAGCTTAAGGAGTAGATACCATGCCCTTAAGTTGGCAACCAGTAGGTATACATGATAAGGCTAGTGCACTGATACATTATACAATTGGGAAAGTATGACTAGTGGTGGATATCAAAGCCCAATGTCTTTATTATTATCACTCACATTCAACAGTTATTTTATTTCTTTTTTACTTTAAAGAAACTAATTCTAAAAACTGAACTTTACCAATCCCTGTGGAGATGATCTTGCTTTCGCACACTACACTACACTGTTGACCTTGTGCACTTGCAAGCAAAACTAGTATGATTATCTGCTTAATTATTTAGGTATATAATCGCATAACAAAGGCGTAGATTTTTCTTTGGATTTTTGGTAGTTTGCCCCTCCTTTGAGGAGTTTTATGCCATTTGTAGATACCTATTTTTGTTCCAAATTTTTTTGAACCCACGAAGGGGTTCTTATGAAGAATCTTTGATCCTAGTGCACTTGGACTTGATAAATGTGGAGGTTTGAATTTAATTGAGGAGTAGAACCAATTTCAAACCCCTTTTGTTCAATCCATTAAATCCACTTATGATTTAAATCAATTAGGCCTTATTTGATTCAACCAAATTCAAGACCTAAGTCTTCATTTAAATTTTGGTCCAATCCAAAACCCACTAAAGCTAATTAATTTTTGCTAAGCCCAAAAACTTTTAACCCAAATTTCAAGCACAATAAGACTTTTAATTTTTTAATGGTGAACTTCCGATTTCACCCTTCACTTGGCACCTTTTGATTGGTTCACTTTGCTCAAGATAAACTCTCTTTTTACAATTCAAAAAAAAGTTATCTCTTTCCCCTCCCTATGTAGCTGACCATCATCTTTCTCCTTTTTAACTTACTTTTCTCTCCTAGGTTCCCCCACCTTCCTATATAACAAATGCCACCTTTTCTACACAAGAAACAACACCTTTCTCACCTAAAAAACAATAATTACCCATTTAAGAAACAATAAATTCTTCTCCCTCTTTGCTCAGCTATGTGCACAAAAAGAAAGAGTTTCCCTTATTTTTTTTTGCTTGATTAATTGGAGATTGCCTTGTTAAGGTTCCACCACTAACTACATGCCAAATACCACATTTTCTACCTAAAAACTCAAATTTTAGACAAAAAAAAAAACCACCTAAATTAACTAAAAAACAACAATATTTTTTGTTTGAATATAGAAATTGAAAGCCTTCTTTTGCTTTGTTAATTGCACACATTTTTCCTTAAGCTCTCCCACTCTATTATATGACAAAAACCCACAAAAATTTGAATAATTTCCCCCCAATGCCCAGTCATACCAAGAGAAAGCCCCCTCACTTTTCTTTTGCTTTATTGAAAACACCACCCGTACTTTCTTCCCCATCTTTTTGCTTTATTTAAAACACATTTATTCTTCAATTTTTCACCTCAAAAACTCCCATTTCTCTTCCCGTGACCAGCCATCTAAAAATTTTCTTCCTTTCAACCTTTTTACTTGCTTTACCACACCTCACCTTTCTTAGCCCCACCATTCACCTTGACAGTCACCACCTTTTCCCCCTCTCTTCCCTATAGCCAGATATGTCATTCTTCACCCCTTTATTTTTCCTTTTTTAGTCCTTTGGATATCCAATCTCCTCTTATAAATACCCCATTTTGCTAACACAACAAACCAATAGAAGTTAAGGTAAAGTAATGTAAAAATGAGATAAAGTTTAGAGAAAAAGAAAGAAGTGAGAAAAGAGAGAACAATAGGAAGATTAAGGAGAGAAACACAACAAAATAAGAGAGAATATTCAAGAAAAGAGAGAAAAGAGCAAAGAGTGAAACCAAAAAAGAAGAACTAGTGAGAGTTCTTCATCACTTTTTAGCCACCCTTTTGCCTTGGTTTTCCACTCTTCCATCAAACCATTCTTCCAACTTCACTAAGTCCACAAGAGTATGTGAATCTCTTAGGATAATCCCTGCACGTGAGAATTTTCTTTAACTAAAAAGGTTAGTTAAACCTCTTTTGTTTATAAAATAAATTGTTAGCATAACTTATCTATTTAGACCAAATTGAAAATAGACTAGATTAATTTACTCACTTAAAATTTTCATCTTAAGATATTCACTAGCTTCTTAGCATTTATTTTTCACTAGTTATAGATCTTTTTTTTTCTTCTAGATGCTAGTCATATTGTAGTCTCTCTTTGATAAATGTAATTTTGAGTTAATGGAAGTTTTAAAGTTCTTTCCTTTAGTTTAATCCTTTAAGACTTTTTTATTTTATGTTTTCCAAATTAGATATGTTATTTTAAGTTACTATTTACTACGTGTAATAGTTAAATCCATTTAGTTTAATCTCCTTTTTAATTTACCTAGTTTAAAATAGCTTAGTTTTACCTATCTAAATCAACTAGTTTAGTTTCAATCCATTTAATTCAAACCCTCACACTTGAACACACGTGTACATTTTTGCGCACACCTTTCACACATGTGTGCACTATTGCATGCACCTTGCACACACCCTACATGCACCCACACACACTTAGATTTAATCTGCACGCATGCCACATATATTTAATTTAATCTTCATGTTGAATTAATCTAGTTTAAAATAATTTAGTCCTAACTTACATAATTAATTCACTTAGTTTAAATGAGCACGCTTTAATTTACTCCTCATTTTTTAATTCGTACTTTGCAAGTAGTTTTAATATTTTCTTTAGTTAAAGTAATTTCTTTCCTTTACATGCTTACTTTTACCGTATCACTTTAAATTTAATATTCGGTGTCATTTTTTTAATATAAATTAAAAAATGTGTGCTTGGATTTATTATTAGTGCGTGGTAATAATACTTGAATTAAAATTTTGATTAATTTCCTTAAAACACAAAGGTAGCGACTTCGGTCTAGGTAAGAGAGGGAGCTTTAAATCCTTACTATCTTATACCCAAATCTCCTGAGCCTTGGAATTTATCACGTATACCAATGACAATGGATTTGACCCCCTTCAAGGTTAAATGACGGCTCCTTACCCGTCATCCTTGCTTTGTGCTTTGATGACAAATGACCCCTTATCTAATACATTAAAAGTCACCGATCATGGGAGCCTCCTTACTACTTATAAAGGGCTTATATTAGACTTGATAGATTCCACTTGTTTGCATATGCCTACTCATCATAATCCACCCTCACCATATCCATCTTATTCAAAGAGGTGGCCTTGGCTAATGAGCGAGATGTATAGGTAATAGACAGAAAAGAGTGGTACCTATAGTTGATGACTCCTCTAGGGAAATTTAACCTTGAAGTGCTTCTTGGAAAATCTTTTCAAACTTTAATCTCAAGTTATTATTCCATACTTCACTTTGCACACTAACATTTACCTTTTGCTCTATATGGAGTAAATCAGGGCCTCGTTTCCTCTTGGTTTCTAGTGTGACCCTTATTTGCTTATCAACAACCCTTGGTGTGGATAAGTTCCTCTTGGTTCTTGTCATGTAATGAAGGTTTGTTTTCACATTTGTACTATTGTGGTCCACCTATTAGGCCACACGAGGAACATAATGGAACCATTCTTATAAAGTGTTTGTATTAGACTTTGTAGGTTTCACTCGTTTCCACATGCCTACTCATCACGAGAGCCTTTTTATTACTTATAAAGGGTTTATATTAGACTTAATATGTTCCACTCATTTCCATAAGCCTACTCATTGTAATCTGCACCCTCATTATATCCACCTTATTCAAGGGGGTGGCTTAGATAATAAGCCAGATCCATGGGTAACAGACGGAAAAGAGCGGCACCTACAATTGGCGACTCCTATGGGGAGATTTAACCTTAAAGTATTTCTTGGAAATTTTTTTAAAACTTTAATAGTAAGATATTATTCTATACTTCACTTTGCACACTAGCACTTGCCTTTTACTCTATACAGAGTAAATTAGGGCCTTGTTTCCTCTTGATTTCTGGTGTGACCCTTATTTGTTTATTGACAGCCTTTGGTGTAGACAAGTTCCTCGTGGTTCTTGTCATATAATGAAGGTTTTTCGCATTTGTACTCTTATGGTCCACCTATTAGGCCACTCGAGGACCATAATGGCACCCTTCTTATAAAGGGTTTATATTAGCCTTGGTAGGTTCCACTATTTTCCACATGCCTACTCATCACGGGAGCCTCCTTACTACTTATAAAGGGTTTGTAATAGACTTGGTAGGTTCCACTCATTTCCACACAATTTTAATATCTACCTTCTTTAAGGGGAATGGCCTTGGGTAATTAGTCAGATGCATGGGTCTTAAGCGGAAAAGAGCGGTAGCTATAGTTGGAGACTTCACTGGGGAGATTTAACCTTAAAGTGTTTCTAGAAAAATTTTGAAACTTTAATTTGAAGTTATTATTTCATAGTTCATTTTGCACACTAGCACTCACCTTTCACTCTCGATGAAGTAAATTGGGGGCCCCATTTTCTCTTGGTTTATGGTGTGACCCCTATTTGCTTATCGTCACCCCTTGGTGTGGGACAAGTCCCTTTTGGTTCTTGTCCATGTAACGAAGGTTTGCAAACACGTTTGTACTCTTGTGGTCCACCTTTCAGGCCATTGGATAAGCATGGTAGCATCCTTGTAGCTATGGAGTACCTGAGCCCACCAGAGTTATAAGACGAGCCTACCTTTTTTAAGCAAACCTTAGAACCTTCCCATTTCGGACAAGTACCCTTTCTATTCTTTTGCTTGCTTGTATGTGTTTGCCCTCACCTCATATGTTAAAGAAAGATAAAATCAATTTGTTTGAGAACATAGTTGGTAATTTAGTATTTCCTTTGATTATATCATAATCAAATGAATTAAGCTCAATGTTGGGCCTAGGTTGGCCCAAAATGGTGGATTTTCTCTTAACTAAGTCTTGTTAGTTTGACTTCATTAAGGAGCCTACAAAGGAAAGAAATGGTGATTGGGCCTTAACCCAAGAAATCTAAAATGAATGTGATTGAAGGTCTAAGGATTAGGTGGAAAGATCCATGTTAGGGGCACTCTTCATCATTCATTTGGGCTTCTTGGATTTAGCCCTAATCACTACTAGGTTCCAAATCTCTTGGGAGACTTAGTAATGTCAAATCCACAATACTTAGCTATGAGAAAGCCTATAAGAGATTGAAGGGGCCTGAGCCAAGGACGTTTTATTGGAATTTAACCAGAGGAGATTTTCTTTTACTAAATTACGACCAAATGAAGAGAGTCCAATTTGTTTCAAAATAGAGAATTTTCCTTTAGTTAAGTTAGTTTGACATCATTGAGAAGCCTATTAGAAGAAACTAATGGTGATTGGGCCTTAATCCAAGAAATCTAAAATAAAAGTGACTGAAGGCCAAAGGATCCAGTGGAATCATCAATGTGAAAGGAAATCTTCATTTTTCATTTGGGCTAATTGGGTTTAGCCTAAATCACCATTAGAATCCAAACTCCTTGGGAAGCTTGTTGATGTCGAATCCACCACACTCAATCATAAGAAACTAAGAAAATTTTATTGTAATTTAATCAGATGAAATTTTCCTTTTTGTCTTTGTCTCCACAATTTGGATTAATTGAGAACTTATTAGCATGTAGACTTTAATTCGTTCAGTGAGGGTTTGGATGAAAAACCGAAACCCATTGATAAAGTTAAAGTAATACTAGAGATAAG
This sequence comes from Bretschneidera sinensis, assembly GCA_023935145.1. NCBI lineage: Eukaryota > Viridiplantae > Streptophyta > Magnoliopsida > Brassicales > Akaniaceae > Bretschneidera > Bretschneidera sinensis. The sequence continues at coordinate 109,274,879 of CM043698.1, forward strand.
TGAGCATGGAAAAAGGATTCACAACATAAAGAACTCAAAAAGTGTTTTTTGTTTTGTAAAAAGGAATCATAGGTCTGGGATAAGGGGCAATCCTTCCTCATTTTGGTATCGATCGTCTAGTGGAAGGCTAAGGAAAAGGTCTTCTATGAGTCTAGTCTCATCTTCAATGGAAAAACTTAATGAAGGCTCAGCTTCTATGCCTAATTAATGTAATATAACCTCATCAAACTTAGCATGAGTAAAGAACCACTCACTACACCTGACCCATCCACCCTAAACACAATCCTCAATCCCTCAACCCTAAACACAATCCCAACACTTCCACCCTAAACACAACCCCAAACATAACCACAAACACTAACCCTTCCAAGCCCAACTTTGGAGAGATGAGTAGTTCCGAATTTTGGAGGCTCATGGCCTGAATTGAAGAAATCTTCGATCCAGATGGTTTGGCTTTGAAGATCTCAACGGAGGAAGAAGGCAATGCGATGTCATGGTAGGCCCTAGTACAACACATGAACAATAGATTGAAGGGCATAAGTAGTGGATTAATGGACATTGGACTAAAAAGAAGCATTTAAGAAACAAAGTGAAATTGAGAATGCCAACTAGATTCAGAGCATGTGAAGAATGCAAGTTAGTTTAAGAGCATCAAAAAGGAACTCGAATGGTTGGACCAGTATGAGTCAAAAGGTCTGAACCCTCTCTTTTAAAGGATGAGTAGGGTAATGTTGTCTCTGCCTTCTATCCAGATGAATTTCTCATGTCAATGAAAGAATGTCTGATTTTGAATGTGTTATGTCTTCAATATACGATAAGAAATCCCTTTCAATGAACTTATTTTGAAAACTAAAAACTGAAACAAATGAATTCTGACTGTTAACCTGGGTGCTACAACTGTTCTATTTTAATAAAAACAAAATTTCATGGTGTATATGCATGGTGTACCTAAACATTTGAGAAAAAACCCACCTTAGCCTAAAAAGAAAACATTGGAAAGCTTACTTGTAATCTTGAACCAAAAAAATCTTTAGTTTAAAAAGCTAAGCTGTTGGATTTGAGATTATGAGAGGCTGTCATGTTATTTTTCCCATTCATCAAGATTTTCCCTCAAAACAATTGCTTTTCACACCACCAAATAAAGGCTCGACACATGGCAACCTCTTAGGACCCTAGAAGATTCAACCTCGACATATTCCCTCACCGTGGATTTTGACTTAGGTGGATTTGACCTAAGTGGATTCTAACCCTCAATATACTTGAGTGGATTCCACTTCTTTTCAACATCAACACATTTGACGATGAAATTTTTTAAAAGAACAAGCCACTCCAAGGAGGAAAACCGAAAAAAGAAAAAAAAGAAAAAAATGAAGAGAATGACCGATGAAGGAGACATAAATTAAAAAAGAATAGAAAAACGAAGAGAATGATCAATGAAAGAGATAAAAGTAAAAAAAAAAACAATAAATAAAAGGCAATTCTAGGCTTATAGAAACCCTGAAATGCTTTTAAGCCTTTCAGTTATCCTTTCTTTCATTAGTCTTAGAAACCATTGGCCACATTACAAGCCTTAAGAAAGTTTTCTCAAATCAATGTAGACCGCTTAATCTCACAAATTATTTTTGGGGTGATGATAGAACCTATCTTATCCAAGCAAACATATCCCACTTTGAAACCACTCGCAAAAGATTATCCCTCCAAAATAACTCTACCAAACCAACACTCACTCTTGCACCACTTGCAAGAGATTTCCACCAAATCTCACCTTACACCACTTGCAAGGAATACATCCAAGATGATCGATTGTGTTCGCCAAACACATGAGATGAAATCCTTGAACTACATATGTCTTGATCTCTCTTTGGGTATGCAGGCAACCACTTTGGTGCAACCATGATCTTGGAAAAGAACCTTAGTTCCCATTTTGTCCTCATTAGAACCATGTAAATACATCATTAAGACCCGGTCGAATGAACAAAACAAAATGGAATTGTTTCAGAATCCAAATTAATGAAAATATTTTTTTTTTCTGTTTTGAAAGTGGCTCATGCCAATCGTTCATTTTTAGTGGATTTCAGAACATATATAGTAGACAAAGAACAAGAAGAATCATGGCATCGTTAATTTTTTTGACTCAATCTCAAGCTCAATAGTGGGGACAGATTTTTGAGCAATAACAGTGGGGGGCAAATTGAAACACGTGTGTAGGTGTCAGGATTCCACTTTGTCATTATAGCCCTTAAGAATTTCCAATCAATTATAACACCTTTGAGTGAGAAGATCGCATTGATGCCTTACAAAGAGAAAGTATGAATCTAGATACCCTTCACGTTGTCGATCTCATATGTCATTTGAGTTGAGACAGCTTCCATGGCCATTCTTTTGAAGAAGTAAGAAAGAAAGATTTTGGACAAGTTGTGAAGCTTTGTTCTTAGATCTACTAGAGGATGTGTACCAAATGAGAGGAAAGATGGGTTTGAATACAATTTAAGTCAAATAAAATAAGTAGTCAAAGAATAGGTCACTAAGTGCATTGTTTTTTAAAATTCATCTCTTGTATATATTGTTTTTCCAAACTTTATAAGACAGAATCCTAAGTGCCATGACTTGACTCGCGCCCAAGTTTTTTTTTTGAAATGTAACTAACAAGACTATAGAATCAGCAAAAAGCCCTCACAATAGGCAAATTACCAAAAAGCCCTCATAGTAAGCAAACCAAATCCTCATAAGCAAGCAAAACTAAAGTCCTCATCGCAAGCAAACTTAAAGTCCTCGTCGCAGGCAAACTTAAAGTCCTCATCAGCAAGCAAACTCGAAGTCCTCGTCAACAGGAAAATCGAAGTTCTCGTCAATAGGATACCCTAGTCCTCGAAGTAGGCATCAGTCAATCCAAAAGTATCGCATGAGTGAACGGAAGCTACTTCTATCACTTAAGGTGCGTGTCATTCTCATAGGTGATCCCATGACATCAACTTTGCCTAACAACATATTTACTTTTGTGAGTACATCGCATATTTGTGGTTTCAAAATTTTGAAATGAAACAATGGTCCCTCACAGCCTTTGATTAAATCTCTTGAAGGAGCCCCAATCAAAGGGGTGTAAACTATAGATAGCCATTTTCATTCCAAAAGTTTTTAACGGACTATGCATGGGTTTCTATGACGAATCTTTGATCCTAGTGCACTCAGACTTGGTGAATGAGGAGGTTTTATTTTAATTGAGTGAAACAAATTGCAAGCCCTTTTTGTTCAATCCATTAAATCCAATTTGGGTTTAAATCAATTGGACCTTATTTGATTCAACCAAAGTCAAGACAAAAGTCTTTATTTAAATTTTGGTGCAATCCAAAACCCACTAAAGCCCATTGATTTTTGCTAAGCCCAAACATTTTTGACCTAAATTTCAAGCCCAATAATGCTTCTAATTTTTTAAGGGTGAACTTCCAATTTCACCATCCACTTGGCACCTTTTGATTGGTTCACTTTTCTCAAGATAAACTTTCTTTTTACATGCCAAAAAAGTTGTCCTCTCCTATCTCTATGTGGTCGGCCATGAAGAGGAGATTTCCCTCCACATTTTTGCCTTTTTGAACTTAAATTTCTCTCATAGGTTCTTCCACCTTCCTATGTACCAAATGCCACCTTTTTTACACAAGAAACAACACCTTTCTCACCTATACAACAACAACTATCCATTTAAAAAACAACAAATTCTTCTCCCTCTTTGGATAGCTATGTGTACCAAAAAGAAATAGTTTCTCTTCTTCTCTTTTGCTTGGTTAATTGGACATTATCTTCTTAAGATTCTGCCTTTTTCTACATGCCAAATACCATTTTTTCCTACCTAAAAAAGCACTTTTTATACCAAAAAATACAATACCTAAATTAATTAAAAAAATAATTTTTTTTTTACTTTTTTTATTTTTATTTTTTTTATGAATATGCAAATTAGAAGCCTTATTTTGCTTTGTTAATTGCACACCTTTTTCTTTAAGCTCTCCCACTTTATTATATGTTAAAAAACCTCAAAAATGTTCAGTCATCCGGGCAGCTAGAGAGAGAAGCTCTCAACTGTGAACAGTGCTGCCCATGGTCTCCCGATCATCTCTCCTCCTCCTCCACCTCTTTCTGTGCCATTCTTTCTGCCATCTTCAGCATGGGGAAGAAGAACCCACCTAGGAAGCCTCCTCTAACAATCTAGGAGCAAAATGATCTGGAATTTGTCCAGAATCATTTCAAGAACAAAGCTGCTACACTAGTTTGTCGCGAGAAGAAGATTCAATCAGTTCAAGCAAGAATGGGGCTAGTGATCCATCCAAAGGGTCAGCATCCTCTTCCTGCTCCTTGGGAGAGAAGGTTTCTCAATCCTTAGAGACTCAAGTGGAAGCTTCTGTCTCGGGCAAGAATGGAAGCTCTGCTAGAGCTTTAATGGTGAACAGTACCAAAGTTCAAATGAAGGGCAATGCAGCTAGCCAGGCTATGCAAGAAGAGTCCTAGGCCATTGAGGATAAGAACTCTAACTCCTCTGAGGAGTGTGGAGAGGGCTCAGAAATGGAGTCCTACTCTTCCAATGAATAAGAAGACACAAGCTATCAAGCAACTGTTCATGGTACTGTTCATGGGAAGCTTGCTGCAGGGCAAGGAAGGGAAATGAAAAGCAATGAGCCTAGTCCTTACTCCCCCTTGAAGAATGGGAGACTCCAGGCTGACTCAAGGGACAAAGGAGCTTCCCTAGCTCCTGGTCCTAAAGGATATCAGTAAACCTCCAAGTCCATAGGCAAGGGGCTTGCTTCTTATGAGGAGGCTAAGAAAGCTCCTTGGGTCAGCCTCTTTGCAGAGAACAGAATGCAAAGTAAGGGCCTCCGGCTCTCCTCCATAGCTAGTGAGGGAGGAATAGTCAGAGTCACCCAAGAAGATATGCTGGAAGTGTTTGATGATCAGGCTTTCTGCTTGGTGGGATACTTTACTAGAAAATTCCCAGGGAGGGCAGCCCTTAAAAAACTCATGGATTCCTAGAAGGTAAGAGTCTCTACTCAGTTTCATGAAAATGGATGGATAGTGTTTAGATTTGATAATGAAGAATATAGCTTGAATGTGTTGCAAGAAGGCCCTTACCAAGTTTATGGTAGGCCTTTGCTCCTGAAATCAATACCTAAACTTTTCAAGTTTGGAAATGAGGAAATCACTACCATCCCTATATGGATTCAACTAAAAGGTCTTCCTCTTGAGCTATGGTCAGCAAGCTGCCTTAGTAAGATAGGTACCTTGCTTGGAAAGCCCTTCTATGCTGACCAATTTGCTAAGAGCAAAGAAAGAATCTCCTATGCTAGACTATTTGTGGAAATTGATGTTGCTAAAGACATTCAATTCACTGTTCCATTGACCTTGCTAAATGGAAATACATTTGAAAAGAAGATCTCTTATGAGAATCTTCCTAGGTTCTGTTCAAAATACAAAACAGTTGGCCATGACCTTCACTCCTGTAGCCTTAATCCCAATTCTGTTTAGGGGAGCAAGCCAAAGGGATAAGGGAAAGAGTTTGTTAGACAGGAAGAGTCAATTCTCCCTAATGAGCAGACTAAAGGAGTGAACAATCTGAATGAGAAGAATAGGGGGGATGCTACTAGTTTTGACTCTCCAGCCAGGGGTAGTCCTAACCAAGAGCAAAGAGAAGCAGTCCAAGTTGAGAATGATAAACCCAGGGAAGAACCCTACCTTAATGATGTAAAGGTAGAGGAAGATCAGAAGACTCCTCTCCCTCCTATCCATGTGATGACAGGTTTGAAATCTCCCCACCACCCTGAGACTAGGGGGAAGGAGCATAAGAAAAAGTCTACTCAAGAGCAAGAAAATTGTGAAAGAGATAAGGGACAGAGTGGCCCTAATGTGCAGGAAAGTGGCTTTCAAATAGTTAAGAAAAAGAAAGGAAGAATAGGCCAAAAAGAAACACATTCAACTAGGAAGGGAGGGACAGCCTCCCTACCTCACAAATAATAGTTGTATGCTGGAATATCAGGGGCTTTCACAAGCCTCTGAAGCACAATGGGGTGCTAAACCTCATGAAGATATATAAGATTGATGTAATGGGGATTTTGGAATGTAAACTTGATAAGACAAAGCTGCTAAAGTTAATGGAAAACATATTCAATGGGTGGAGCCAGGCAAACAACTTCTCTACTCACACATCAGGCAAAATTTTGTTACTTTGGAACCCCTTAAAGGTTAGTTTATCTATTATTGATTCTTCCCCCCAAGTTATCCATTGTAATGTATCATGCTTAATCTCTTCTTACAATTTTGTAATCAGTTTTGTGTACGGTTTTAACTCCATTATATCAAGGAGACCCTTATGGAACAATCTGTGTAATTTTGGTTTTGACTTGTATTCCCCTTGGCTTATCTTGGGTGATTTTAATAATGTCTTTGTTATTGATCAGAAAACTAATGGGTTGCCTGTAACAGACTATGAGATTAGGGACCCCTCTTATTGTTGTAGGGAAACTGGGCTTTCTAATGTCCATGCAAGTAGTTGCTTCTTCACTTGGTCCAACAACAAAGTTTGGTGCAAGTTGGATAGAGCAATGGTTAACAACGTGTGGTTCCAAAAGGGGATGAGAGCCCAAGCTTCCTTCCTTCCTGCTGGTTGTATCTCTGACCACTCTCCATGTATTGTTACCTTGATGGATGAGGTTTGTGGGGGTAGGAGATCTTTCAAGTTTTTTAACATGTGGACTGACCATGACATGTTCCTGGACTTAATCAAAACCCACTAGGACTGTCCATGGAGAGGCATCAAACAATTCATTTTATGCAACCTCTTGAAAGGTCTTAAACCCCATCTCAAGAACCTCAATGAGAAGCACTTTAGCCATATATTCAAGAGAGCCTCTGAGGCTTCAACAAAGCTAACTAACATGCAGAAAGAGCTACATGATAATCCTACTGATGCTAATCTTCAAATGAGGCTGGCTAATGCAAAGCTCAAAGCATTTCAGCTTGCAGAGGTTGAGAGAAGTTTCCTATCTCAACAGGCCAAATGCAAGTACTTGCTTAACAGTGATAGGGGGACCAAACTATTTCATGCCCTGGTCAAGAGGAAGACTATCAAAAACCATATAGCTTCTATAAGGCTAGCCAATGGCTGTCAATCAACCTCTGAAGCTGAAGTGGTTATGGAGTTCACCAGATTCTATAAGGAGCTCCTGGGCTCTTCTGGCAGCTGCAATCCCATTAAGATAGATGTTATTAGAGAGGGGCATATTCTTCATGAGAACCAAGCTGAAGAGTTGATCAAGGATGTAACTGAGGAAAAAATCAAGGCTGCTTTGTGGAGTATTGAGGAGGATAAATCCCCTGGACCAGATGGTTACTCTTCCAAATTCTTTAAGAAAGCATGGGAGGTTACACACAAAGAGATCATTGTGGCTGTGCAAGAATTCTTTCTGATTGGTAAGCTTCTTAAACAGCTCAACCGTTCCTCCTTAGCCCTAATCCCCAAAAGTAAACAAGCTTCTAGAGTTGAGGATTTCAGGCCCATTGCTTGCTGCAATGTGATCTACAAAATTATCTCCAAGATTATGGCTGCAAGATTGGCTCCTTGCTTGAATCAAATTGTCAGCCCTACTCAGGCTGCTTTCATTAAGGCTAGGAGTATGGCTGAAAACATCTACTTGGTTCAGGAGTTTCTTAAGAAATATTGTAGGAAGAGGATCCTTCCTAGATGCATGATCAAGATTGACCTAAGAAAAGCTCATGACACTATGGAATGGGAGTTCTTGAACAGCCTTTTAGAGGGGCTTGGGTTCCCTGAAAAGTTTAGAGCATGGACCATAGAATGTGTATCTACAACATCATACTCTCTATCCATCAATGGTAGCTTGCATGGTTTCTTTAAAGGCCAAAGAGGAATCAGACAAGGAGATCCTCTATCTCCCTACCTCTTTGTGTTGATAATGGAGTACTTGTCTAGGCTGCTTAGGAGATTGAATGAGAAAGATGGTTTTAGATATCACCCCAAGTGTGACAAGCTCAAGATTACTCACCTGGCCTTTGCAGATGATCTCATTCTGTTTGCTAGAGGTGAGGCTAAATCAGTGGGATTGCTTATGAATTGTGTTAACACCTTCAGTGCGTGTTCTGGACTAAAGGCTAGCCTTACTAAGTCTAACATCCTCCATGCTAGAGTGAAACCAGAGGAGCTTATGGAGATCAGAAGATGTACTGGAATGGAGGATGGCAGCCTTCCATTCAAATATTTAGGGGTTCCTCTGGCCTTTGCAAGGCTGAATGCTACACACTATGCTCCCCTTATTGAAAAAATTTCTGGCTACATTAATATGTGGGCTGGCTCCTCTTTATCATATGCTGGGGGAACTGAGCTTATCAAATCAGTTCTCGAAGGAGTGGAATGCTTTTGGCTTGCAATATTCCCCATCCCTGGTAACATCCTTGATAAGATTGTCAGACTTTGTAGAACATTTATGTGGATTGATAAGAATGGAGGCATGAGAAAAGCTCTTGTTGCTTGGGTTGACATTTGCAAACCTAAGCTTGAGAGAGGTCTTGGGCTGGTGGAGCTTAAAACTTGGAACAAGGCTCTCCTCTCAAGAGTTTTGTGGAACATTCATATGAAGAAAGACTCCCTTTGGATCCAATGGGTCCAGCACTACTACCTTTTGAACAAATCCATATGGGAGATTAAGGCATGCAAGGATGATTCCCCTCTTTGGAAGAGGATCCTGGAAATTAGAGATGAAATAGTTGGGCAGCCTTCTAATGTATTACAAGCCACCAACAAGTTTCTGGAATGGAGGCTGCATGATGAGTTGAGCATCAAGAAGGTGTATAATGCAATGAGTCAGAAAAATAATGAAGTTAGATGGGCTTCCCTAGTCTGGAATGGTCACTGCCCCCCTAAACAATCCTTTATTCTTTGGCTAGCAATAAAGAATAGACTTCTCACAAAAGATAAGCTCCAACTTGAAGGGAATGACAAGCTGTGCCTTTTATGCTCTGACTAGGAAGAGAATAAGGAGCACCTCTTCTTCTCCTGTAGAGTCAGCAGGGAAGTCTGGGTATCCATCAACAAATGTCTGGGGTGCAGGAGACAAATGACATCTATTGAGAGTGCCATTAGATGGACTCTCAAAGCAAAAGGTACTGGCCCCCCTGCAGTGGCCAGGAAGTCTGCTCTTGCAAGCATAGTCTACAATATTTGGCTGGCCAGAAATGCCAAGCTTTTTGACAAAACCCCTGTCATGCCTGCCAGCTTAGTGAAGAAGATCTAGATTGGTATTTATAGAACTGTCTATGCTGCCTGCCCTGAGTACAGGCTGCTGCTGTAGGGTTCATTTCAGATCTGTTTTTTCTCTGTGTTGTATGGCTGTGTGCCTTCATTGTAATGTCTCCTGTTGTTTATTTCCAGGGTATACCCTGGTTTGTTTTGTATTGCTTCAGCTGTACTTAGATGCCTTGATTGCTTGATTATTCCTTGGGTATACCCAGCTCCCTTGTAAGCTTTTGTGGCTTGTTGTTTTTGTAATTGCTGCCTATCTAGGTCCAGTAGGCTCTCCTTATGTTCACATGTTCCTTGTTCAGTTATGGGCTTTAGTTAAACCCATGTTTATTTTGTATATGCCCCATTTGTAAATCTCCTGGGTATGCCCAGTGAATATTTTGTACATTTTGATCACTTAATACAAGTTTATTTACAGATCAAAAAAAAAAAAAAAACCTCAAAAATTTGAATCATTCCCCCCCCCAATGGTCGGCCACATCAAGGAGAAGATCCCCTAACTTTTCTTTCGCTTTATTGAAAACATCATTTGTACTTTCTTACTCACATTTTGGCTTTACTGAAAACACCTTTCTTCTTCACTTTTCACCTAAAAAAACTCCTTTTTCTCTTCCCTATATCCAGCCATCTAAAAAGCTTCTTCTTTCCCACCTTTTTACTTGGTTTACCACACCTCACCTTTCTTTGCCCTAATTTTTCACCTCAAAAGTCACAACCATTTCCCTCTCTCTTCCCCATGGCCAGCTATGTCCTTCTTCTCCCCTCTATTTTGCCTTTTTTTTTAATCCCTTGTACAGCCCATCTCCTTCTATAAATACCCCCCATTTTTACTAGCACAACACACCAACAAAAGCTAAGGCAAAATAATGCAAAAAAAGGAGAAGAAAGAGAGAAATTTTAAAGAAAAATAAAGAAGTGAGAAAAAAGAGAAGAATATAAAGATCAAGGAGAGAAACACAACAAAAAAAGAGAGAATATTCAAGAAAAGAGAGAAAATAGCAAAGAGTGAAATTGAAAAAGAAGAACTACTGAGAGCTCTTCATCACTTTTGGTCACCTTTTTGCCTTGGTTTTCTACTTTTCCATCATACTATTCTTCCAACTTCATTAAATCCACAAGAGCATGTGAATCTCTGATGATAATCCCTACACGTGAGAATTTTCTATAACTAAAAAGGTTAGCTAAACCTCTTTTGTTTGTAAAATAAATTGTTAGCATGACTTATGTAATTAAACCACCTTGAAAATGGACTAGATTAATTTACTCACTTAAAATTTTCATCTTAAGATATTCACTAGCTTCTTAGCATTTATTTTTCACTAATTATAGATCTTTTTTTTTGTTAGCTACTATTCATAATGTAGTCTCTCTTTGATAAATGTAATTTTGAGTTAATGGAAGTTTTAAAGTTTTTTCCTTTAGTTTAATCCTTTAAGACTTTTTTATTTTATTTTTTTCTAAATTAGATATGTTATTTTAAGTAATTAGTTACTACATGTAGTAGTTAAATCCACTTGGTTTAATCTCATATTTAATTTACCTAGTTTAAAATAACTTAGTTTTACTTATTTAAATCAACTAGCTTAGTTTCAATCCATTTATTTCAAACCTTCACACTTGCACACATGTGCACCCTTTTGAGCACACCTTGCACACATGTGCGCACTATTGCACTGACTTGCACACTATCCCACATACTTGCACACACGTGAACACTTTTATGTGCACACTTATGCGCACCTTGCACACATGTCTGCACTATTGCATGCACCTACATAGTTTTTTGCACACCTTGTACACATGTGCACACTTTTGTGTGCACCTTGCACACCCCATGCATGCACGTGCATGCATCCGCACGCATACCACACATATTTAATTCAATCTTCAAGTTTAATTTATCTAGTTTAAAATCTCTACCTTTGTCTAAGCAATTAAACCCGAACCCATTGTGCAGAGAACTCAGTATCCAAACTCATCTTGAGTCACCATTCAACCAACTCTAATCCTAAGTAGTCCAAGGCAATGATTGAACTTACTTAGAGGTAGAACTTTGGTGCCTAAATCTACAGGATTTTCTTCCACGGCCACCTTGTCCACATGAATGCATACTTTCGTAACATTTTCCCGAATGAAATGATACCGAACATCCATGTGCTTTGTCCTCTCATGGAACACCGGATTCTTACAGAAGTGCAACGCACTTTGACTATCTGAATATACCACCACCTGCTCTTTTAGGACCTTCAACTCTTCCAACAACCCTTTACACCACATAGCCTCCTTTATGGCTTCCGTATCCGTTATATACTCAGCCTTGGTTATTGAGAGTGCTACCACCGGCTGCAACTGAGCCTTCTAACTTATACAATATCCATTTAAGTTGAAGAAGTATGAGGTAATCGATCTTCTTTTATCCTGGTCTACTCCATAGTCCGAATTCGCATAACGCTCAAAACAGATGGATTTACCCCTATTCTAATAAATCAGCCCCACATCTGAGCTTCCCTTCAAGTACCTCAGTAACCACTTCATCCTAAACCAATGCTCCTTTTCGGGATTACTTATAAACTTGCTGAGAACACTTATTGCATGAGCAATGTCAGGTCTAGTGCTTACCATGGTGAACATAACTGAACTAACTACACTAGAGTAAGGGACCTTTTCAATTTCCTTCTTCTTCGCCTCTGATCTCAGACATTGATCGCTGTAGAACTTGAAATGACCAGCAAAGGGAACCTTCACTGGTTTGCTATCTTCCATAGAGAACTTAGATATCATCTTCTCTATGTAGGAAGTCTGAGTATACATATCCCAAGGATCTTCTGTCCATGGCCAAGATCCTTCATCTCAAACTCCTCACTGAGTTGAGACTTCAATTTTCCTATCCTCTCTATGCTGCTCCTAACCAGCAACATATCATCAACATAGATGAGGATGATCACCACTTCCTCCACCTTGTGCCCCTTGTAGTATAAGCACGAATCATAGTAGCTCCTCATGAAACCCAGGCTAGTTACAACAAAGGAATCAAACCTCTTATTCCATTGCCGAGGTGATTGCTTCAGGCCATAGAGAGATTTCTTCAATTTGCACACCAACTCTCCCTGCCTTCCTTCCTTATAGCCTTCGGGTTGCCTCATGTAGATGGTCTCATCAAGCTCTCCATGTAAGAACGTTGTCTTCACATCCATTTGCTCAATCTCCCAATCGAATTGGACCACCATTGCCAAGACTATCCATATCGTCTTATACTTCACAACCGGTGAGAATATTTCGGTGAAATCTATGCCTTTTCTTTGTGTGAACCCCTTCACCACCTACCTAGCTTTATACCAGACTTCATCCCCTAGAGTGTTCCCTTCTTGATCTTGTAAACCCATTTACAATCCACAACTCTCTATTTTTCTGGTTTGGGCACCAATTCCCAAGAGTTGTTCTTCCTCAACGAATCCATTTCTTCCTCCATAGCTAGCTGTCACTTTGATGACTCTTTTCATTCTATGGCTTCTATGTAAGTTTCTAGTTCAACCATCCCTTCTTCTGAACAAGGAGCTGTTACATTAGCATCCGCAAACCTATATCTAAAAGATGGTCTGACCACCCTCCTTTCCTGGTCCCTTGCGAGCTGGTAGTCATTCTGACTTACTGCATCATCCCCTTCCAGTTTAGCCTCCTCTTGAGTATCCTGAGCTTGGCCTTCATTAATGGACTCTACCTGGACTGAACCCTCTTGCCTTCCTTGCTCTACCTGAACTGAATTTTCCTTGATGCGATGCTCCACAAATTTCCGACTGGTTTGCTCATTGGCCCCTACAGGGGTAGTTTTCTCCAAATAGGGAAATAACAATTCATTAAAAATAACATCCCTACTTATTATGAGTTTCATTCCTTTTGGTTCTAAAGACCACAACCTATACCCCTTAACCCCATCACCATACCCTAGAAATACACATTTTCTAGACCTTGGGTTAAGTTTATCATCCTTTTGATGTGCAAACGCAGCACACCCAAAAGTCCTAAGGTTGCTTAACTCAGGGGGTTTCCCACTCCACATTTCCACGGGAATCTTGAGCTCTAAAGCTCTAGAGGGTGATCTATTTACCAAGTATGTAGCAGTAGACATAGCTTCCCCCAAAAAATATTTTGGTAATCCGAAACCTATTAATATGCACCTAACCTTTTCCATAAGGGTCCTATTCATCCTCTTAACAACTCCATTTTGCTGAGGTGTTTTTACAACCGTTCTATGTCTTAGAATGCCATTTAACTCATAGAATTTATCAAAATCCTTACTGCAAAATTCTAAGCCATTATCGATTCGTAAAGCCTTAACTACCCTACCCGTTTGAGTTTCCAGCAACTTTTTCCACACCACAAATTTATTCAAAGCATTTGATTTATTTTTAAGCAAATAAACCCAAACCTTTCTTGAATAATCATCAATTAAAGATAGAAAATAAAAGTTACCTCCCTGTGTTGGTGTTCTTGCTGGTCCCCAAAGGTTTGAATGAATGTAGTCAAGAATGCCTTTAGACTTGTGCACTCCGGTGTTGAAGCTGACCTGGTGTTGCTTCCCAAGAACGTAACACTCGCAGAAATCCAATTTCTCTACTTTGTCACCACCATGTAGACCATTCTTGCTGAGAACTTCTAAGCCCTTTTCGTTCATATGTCCCAAGCGAGTGTGCCAAAGGGCTGCCTATCCATCTCAGCCATCAAGCTTGCTTCTTGATCCTTGATTTCTGTCTCTCCAATCATCTCATAGAGTCCATCTTTTATTGCTGCTTTGATCACTATCAAAGATCCCTTGGTTACCTTGATCTTTCATCCTTCTGCCTTGTATGTATGCCCCATGGAATCCAACTGCCCTAATGAGATCAAATTCCTTTTCAAATCCGGAAGATACCTCACATTTCGCAGTAGCCTTGTGACTCCATCAAACATGCTCAACTGGATGTCTCCTATCCCCATCACTTGGAAAGAAGTGTCATTCCCTAAGAAAACCTTTCATCATTGGTTTCCTGGAAATTCTTGAACCAATTCCAGTGAGGGCACATGTGATAAGTGCACCTAGAATCCATAATCCATTTCTCACTGCCTTACCTCCTGCTCACATTTGAGCACACAATAAGAACATCATCTTGCTGTTCTACTTTGGCAACTGAAGCCTCTCCATTCTTGGTGTGGCTTCCTCCTTTCTCCTCCCTCATCTTCTTGCAATCTCTCCTCAAATGACCCTCCTTATTGCAGTAGTAGTATTGCCTTCCTCCAAAATTCGATTTGGAATGCGATCTCCGATGGCTCTGCCCTCTACCTCTATATTTCTCCCTGTAGTTGCCATCAATGCTATTGCCATTTCAAGTTGCTGGCCTTCCTCTAACGAACAACCCTTCTCCACTTGATGCTTCCCTCATCTTGGCTTTTAAATCATGAATCCTTATGGCATTGATCACAATCTCCTTGGTTAAAGTATCTTTTCCATATTCAATTGCGTTAATCAAATTATCGAAACAATTAGGAAGATAATTCAACAAAATAACAGCCAATTGTTCATCCAGGAATGTTATGCTGCAGCTATTCAAATCTTGAACTAGCTTATTAAACACATCAAGATTATCTTGCAACTCTTTATTAGGATCCATTTTAAAAGAAAAGATTCTTTTAAGAAGATAAATCTTATTAGGGAGAGTTTTGCTAAGAAACAACTCATCTAGTTTCTTCCATATGACAGCAGGGTCTTCCGAGTCTCCGCACTCCCTTGTCACACTATCTGACATGTGCAAGAAAATGGTGCTGTATGCCATCTTCTTCATCTCAATCTGCTGGTCCTCCGCGATACTTATTGTAAAAGCATCATCTTCTCCAATAGCCAAATCCACCTTCTGTTGCATAAGAACAGCCTTGATCTTCTGCTTCCAAATGGCAAAGTCTCCCTTTCCATTAAACTTCTCAACAATGAAATTTGAAGTCATTTTTGGAGAAAATCCCAGATTTATACAACACCCACAAATACTTTCCCAAACTTCTAAATCACAAGAACTCGATCAAAGATAGATCTCAATACCATTCTTGAATCACCCTCAAGAACATGATCAGATCTTGATCCCAGCACCATTCTTGAATCACCCAAGAAGTTGGCCTTTGATTCTTGGAGTCTTGCTCCGATACATTCTATTCCAGCTTCAATACCCGCTGTTCTTGGACCACAGCTCTGACACCACTATTGGAAAACCACCCTCAAGATGCCCAGGTGGTGATCTTCCAAACACCCAAGTTTAGAATGACTTGTAATGAATCGGAAATAGAAACAAAAATCAAAGAAAAAAAAGAACACATCAATTGTTATGGAGGTTCGACAATAGCCTATGTCCCCGTTAGTTCCTCTGAACTCTCTGCACTAAATCAATGGTTTTTTTTTACAAGTTACAGTAACTCCTCTTCAAGAATCTCAAGTTCTTGAAGAACTAAAGAAGAGAGATGAAAGTGATAAGGTCTTGAGTTACTCTGGAATTTTCCCCAAGAAAATTCCACTTATAAGTCCCTTGAATCCCCTTTCTATACTACTCTCTTTGTAAACAACCAGCCTCTCAAATGAATCTCTCTTGTTTTGTGTCTTTGGACTCTTACAATTGATCTCACTTTTATTCACATGTTATGTCTCTTTGAAGCTAGGTGACCCTTTATATAGTACACCAACTTCTTGATCAATCTTGAAGGTCAATATCCACCCTTAGATCTTGAGGACCAATCAACCATAGCCCTTCATCAATTCTAAGTAATCCTATGCATTTTGATCATGCATCCATGCACCTTTCAAAGAGGCTAAAAACTTGCATCAGTGTGCCTTCAAGCCGTGGCCCAGAACAAGGCAGGCCGCGGCTTAAGCCAGGGCACACTTGCTTCACTTTCTGGGCGCCGTGGCCTGGGGAAGTCTGAGCCATGGCGCACACCTGGCCAGAAGCTCCTCCATGCTGGGCACTGTGACCTGGGAAGGCTGTGCCGTGGCTCGACCTGATGCTGAACTCCTTTAACATGCTGTGCACTGAGGCGCACCACTTAGTGTGCAGAGGCGCCAAGGCCTGATGTTGAACCTTTTCAAACCATGTTTAAACCTTAGACAAACTCCAACATTAATATTTGGTGTTGTTTTGTTTGAATATAAATTTCAAAATGTGTGCTTGGCTTTATTAGTAGAGCAATACCTACATTATCCTTGGTTTTCCTCCTTCAAACAAGATCTTCATTCCATCTCCTAAATTTGGGTATGTTGAGAAACTTTCTTCCTCTTTTAATCTTCATGAAAGATCTATATTTTCTTGGACTGAGAGAAACCTCATAAAATTACTACCTATCATCCAACACTTTATCCCAAATGAGTAAAGGGCAAAACTAAATGAGTAATCATCGATAGCTTTTGCCTCCTGGGGCACTACTTACTAAAAAATGAAGAAGGCTATGGACAACATGCAATCATTGATGTGGTAGAAGGTATGGAACAAGTCTTAATCCTATGGCATTAATAAATTGTGAAATTTCAATTGGTTAGATATGACATCCAAGAATAAAATTGATTCTTTTACCGAAAGTCCTATATTTTTGAAAATATGGTTCCATGAATGCCTCAAATTGGTTCAACCTCCTCTTTCATTAGCAAACACACCTATTCAATACTTCACTTGTCGTAAAGACTATCCTCAATCACTTCTAGAGAAGAAAACCTAGTCTTGGTGGTTAACCTTGCTATCCTCAGATGACATTCAATGGACTTCCCATGATGGAACATCAATTCATCATTCATAGAGGGTCTTAAAAAGGTGTGATCATTCTTCTTGGGTTCATTACCTCTTCCTTATACATCCCATCACTCAATAAAAGAGAATTTGGTACTTCTCAAGAGATTCTAACCACATATTGCAAATACCAATGTTTGGCCATATCAGTGAGAGTTTTTAACAAAATTAAAGCTACTTGGGCAAATCCTCCTTCATTGCACATGACCTATTCTTCAAAAGTTGCTGAACTAGATGAATAGTACTTATATTGGGTTATGAAAAATGCAATGATGAAAGATATCAAGACATGGAAGTACAAGTACAAGAAGATGAAGCCATATATAAACAAGAAAAAAGTAAAGAAGATAAGTAATAAAAGGAAGACAAATACTTAATCCCTTATACCAAATACCTTATCAAGCAATAATAAAGCCCATAATTTATTTCATTTGATTAAAAATTTAGAGAAGCTCTTTACAATGCTTTCTAAATGTAATGAATTATTTATATTAATACAAGTTTATTTTTATTTACTCTGAATTCTATAAATGACTGACCAAACTTGCATAGTTTCCCCTAATTTTTAATTTTCTTATTTTATTTTGCTCTAAATTTTGCCTAAGCTGCCATTTTGGGTTTTTGACATAACAAGCATATTCATTTTTTTTGGGGGGGGGGGGGGGAGGAACATGTATTACATGTTGTATTTTTTCAACTTATCAAGGTTAATGAGTTTTGAAAAATCATTTCCATCGAAATAAAAAATATTCAAAGCACCACCACTTAAGATCTTCTTGAAAATGTATGGACTAATCCACTTTGGCTTAAACTTTCCCCTATGATGAAAATTTGGCATACAAAACTCTTTAAGAACCAAATCTCTTTCTTTGAGATTTCTGGGCTTGACCTTCTTGTTGAATGCTCTAACAATTCTTCTCTAATAACCTTGCACATGGTGTGTGGCTCTTAACCTTTTTTCATCCATCAGTATCAATTCTTCATACCTAGCACATAGTTGATCCTCTTCAGACACCTTGCTTTCTAAGATAATATTAAGGATTAGATCTTTATATCAACAGGTAACACTTCTTCCATACCATAAACCAAGCCATAAGGTGTAGCACCACTAGAAGTTCGAAAAGATGTTCGATATCCCCACAAACCATAGGACAACTTCTCATGCTAATATTTGTAAGTCTCGGTCATCTTCTCAACAATTACCTTGATATTCTTGTTTGCAGCCTCAATAACACCATTGGTTTGAAAGTGATATGGTAAGGACTTGTAATGAGCAATCTTATACTCTTGAAGTAAATCTAACATTCCTCCTTGAAAATGTGACCCATTATTTGAAATCATCTCATGCGGAATTCTATAATGATTGATGATGTTGGTGCGAATGAACTTAGCAACGTGCTTAGCTTTCAAAGTAACATAAGACGCCTTTTCAATCCACTAACTACAGTAATCAATAGCAACCATAATATTTTCATGTATATTTGAAGCCTTCAGTGTAATCTTTTCAATAAAATCCCCAAGCAAAGAATAGCTAAGGAGTAGTCATGTTTTACAAAAAAAAATGCAACATGCGCTTGAGATTAGCATGAATGTGACAATTGTGGCACTTTCTTACATGGTTCACACAATTTTTTCCAAAGTAGTCCAGTAGTATCCCAATTTTAAAATCTTCTTGGCAAGCATCTTTTCATTAATATGTGGACCACAATCACTAGTGTGTATTTCCTCAATCAATTTGGCAACAACATCTTTATCAACATAAAGGAGTTGGATTCCATCATACCTCTTATACAACTGTCCACTATGAAGGATATATTGAGAAGCTAACATTCAAATGGCTTTTTTGATCTCTCTTATCTACACCTTGAGGGTATTCTCTATTCTTAATGAAGTTCTTGATTTTTGTGAACCATGACAATCCATCAGAGGCTCTTGCTTCTATCTTAGCCTTAAAACAATACACTAGTTCTTCTCACTTCCTAATTGTCAAAGGTGTAAACTCAACTTCTTCACACATGTCAACTAATGAGTCTAAAGTAGCTAAGACATCTGCAAACTGATTCTAAGCTTTGGGGAGATAAGTGAAAGTGACTTTATCAAACTATTGTACTAGGTCCTCTATGTATTATTAGTAAGGACAAAGCTTCTATTATTTAATCTTTCATTTCTTCTAAACTTGAAGGATGACCAAAGTTGAATAACTAAAAGCCTCTACTTCTCTAATACCCATTGTTATTAAGGCTTTTAAACCTATTGCACATGCTTCATACTAGGCCACATTATTTGTTGCATTAAAACTTAACTTGACTACCAAAGGAGTATACAACTACTTTGGAGACACAATCACTATGCAAACACTATAACTATTATGATTCGAAGCCCCATCAAAGTAAATTTTCCATCCTACACCACTATCAATGGTCATTAAGTCCTCATATGGAAACACATATATTGAATCTTAATTTTCTTTATCTATAGGGTGTTCAATGAAGTGATCAGAAATAGCATTACCTTTGATAGATTTGTTGGTGACATACTTCAAATTCAGGCAATAACATGAGCCAATGAGATCCTTACTAATAGTTGCACCAAACACACACTTTGTCGGATTCAACCTCAATTTTACTCTCGAATTCTCCCCAAAAACTTCCTCAAAGCAGCATAATGCCTTTCTCTATCTTTAGACTTCACTATCATATCATCTACATACACCTCGATTTCCTTATGTATATGGAATGGAGCAAAGTAATAGCCATTTTTTGGTATGTCACACCTGAATTATTCAATCCAAAAGGCATAACTCTATAATAAAAGGTACCTCATTGGGTGATGAACATTATCTTCTTTCTGTCTTTTGGAGCCATTTGAATCTGACTGTATCCTGAGAACCCATCCATGAACGATAACAAAGCATGACTGGTAGTATTGTCAACAAATATGTCTATATGTGGCAATGGAAAATCATCCTTGGGATTAACCTTATTGAGATCTCGATAATCAACACAACAGTGGATTCTTCTATCTTTATTTGGCA